>JAIUWE010000033.1:0-698000 GCA_022750525.1 Halotydeus destructor
ATTCGAGGGGAGGGGATCCTCGAGCGGGTCTGGAGAGCGATTCTGGGAGTCAATATGAGGCGATTTGAGATAGGTTATGGGCTACTTTATGTCCATTTTGAGGGTCTCAAATCCGCTCCTAGATGCCACTTTTCCAGTGTAATGGCACCCATATGAGGATCCTCGAGCGGGTCTGGAGAGCGATTCTGGGAGTCAATATGAGGCGATTTGAGATAGGTTATGGGCTACTTTATGACCATTTTGAGGGTCTCAAATCCGCTCCTAGATGCCACTTTTCCAGTGTAATGGCACCCATATGAGAGTCTCGAGGGGATCCTCGAGCGGGTCTGGAGAGCGATTCTGGGAGTCAATATGAGGCGATTTGAGATAGGTTATGGGCTACTTTATGACCATTTTGAGGGTCTCAAATCCGCTCCTAGATGCCACTTTTCCAGTGTAATGGCACCCATATGAGGATCCTCGAGCGGGTCTGGAGAGCGATTCTGGGAGTCAATATGAGGCGATTTGAGATAGGTTATGGGCTACTTTATGACCATTTTGAGGGTCTCAAATCCGCTCCTAGATGCCACTTTTCCAGTGTAATGGCACCCATATGAGGATCCTCGAGCGGGTCTGGAGAGCGATTCTGGGAGTCAATATGAGGCGATTTGAGATAGGTTATGGGCTACTTTATGACCATTTTGAGGGTCTCAAATCCGCTCCTAGATGCCACTTTTCCAGTGTAATGGCACCCATATGAGGATCCTCGAGCGGGTCTGGAGAGCGATTCTGGGAGTCAATATGAGGCGATTTGAGATAGGTTATGGGCTACTTTATGACCATTTTGAGGGTCTCAAATCCGCTCCTAGAGGCCACTTTTCCAGTGTAATGGCACCCATATGAGAGTCTCGAGGGGATCCTCGAGCGGGTCTGGAGAGCGATTCTGGGAGTCAATATGAGGCGATTTGAGATAGGTTATGGGCTACTTTATGACCATTTTGAGGGTCTCAAATCCGCTCCTAGATGCCACTTTTCCAGTCAAATGGCACCCATATGAGGATCCTCGAGCGGGTCTGGAGAGCCGATCTGGGAGTCAATATGAGGCGATTTGAGATAGGTTATGGGCTACTTTATGACCATTTTGAGGGTCTCAAATCCGCTCCTAGATGCCACTTTTCCAGTCAAATGGCACCCATATGAGGATCCTCGAGCGGGTCTGGAGAGCCGATCTGGGAGTCAATATGAGGCGATTTGAGATAGGTTATGGGCTACTTTATGACCATTTTGAGGGTCTCAAATCCGCTCCTAGATGCCACTTTTCCAGTCAAATGGCACCCATATGAGAGTCTCGAGGGGATCCTCGAGCGGGTCTGGAGAGCCGATCTGGGAGTCAATATGAGGCGATTTGAGATAGGTTATGGGCTACTTTATGACCATTTTGAGGGTCTCAAATCCGCTCCTAGATGCCACTTTTCCAGTCAAATGGCACCCATATGAGAGTCTCGAGGGGATCCTCGAGCGGGTCTGGAGAGCCGATCTGGGAGTCAATATGAGGCGATTTGAGATAGGTTATGGGCTACTTTATGACCATTTTGAGGGTCTCAAATCCGCTCCTAGATGCCACTTTTCCAGTCAAATGGCACCCATATGAGAGTCTCGAGGGATCCTCGAGCGGGTCTGGAGAGCCGATCTGGGAGTCAATATGAGGCGATTTGAGATAGGTTATGGGCTACTTTATGACCATTTTGAGGGTCTCAAATCCGCTCCTAGATGCCACTTTTCCAGTCAAATGGCACCCATATGAGAGTCTCGAGGGGATCCTCGAGCGGGTCTGGAGAGCCGATCTGGGAGTCAATATGAGGCGATTTGAGATAGGTTATGGGCTACTTTATGACCATTTTGAGGGTCTCAAATCCGCTCCTAGATGCCACTTTTCCAGTCAAATGGCACCCATATGAGGATCCTCGAGCGGGTCTGGAGAGCCGATCTGGGAGTCAATATGACGCGATTTGAGATAGGTTATGGGCTACTTTATGACCATTTTGAGGGTCTCAAATCCGCTCCTAGATGCCACTTTTCCAGTCAAATGGCACCCATATGAGAGTCTCGAGGGGATCCTCGAGCGGGTCTGGAGAGCCGATCTGGGAGTCAATATGACGCGATTTGAGATAGGTTATGGGCTACTTTATGACCATTTTGAGGGTCTCAAATCCGCTCCTAGATGCCACTTTTCCAGTCAAATGGCACCCATATGAGGATCCTCGAGCGGGTCTGGAGAGCCGATCTGGGAGTCAATATGACGCGATTTGAGATAGGTTATGGGCTACTTTATGACCATTTTGAGGGTCTCAAATCCGCTCCTAGATGCCACTTTTCCAGTCAAATGGCACCCATATGAGAGTCTCGAGGGGATCCTCGAGCGGGTCTGGAGAGCCGATCTGGGAGTCAATATGACGCGATTTGAGATAGGTTATGGGCTACTTTATGACCATTTTGAGGGTCTCAAATCCGCTCCTAGATGCCACTTTTCCAGTCAAATGGCACCCATATGAGGATCCTCGAGCGGGTCTGGAGAGCCGATCTGGGAGTCAATATGACGCGATTTGAGATAGGTTATGGGCTACTTTATGACCATTTTGAGGGTCTCAAATCCGCTCCTAGATGCCACTTTTCCAGTCAAATGGCACCCATATGAGAGTCTCGAGGGATCCTCGAGCGGGTCTGGAGAGCCGATCTGGGAGTCAATATGACGCGATTTGAGATAGGTTATGGGCTACTTTATGACCATTTTGAGGGTCTCAAATCCGCTCCTAGATGCCACTTTTCCAGTCAAATGGCACCCATATGAGAGTCTCGAGGGGATCCTCGAGCGGGTCTGGAGAGCCGATCTGGGAGTCAATATGACGCGATTTGAGATAGGTTATGGGCTACTTTATGACCATTTTGAGAGGCGCAAAGTGGAAGTCAAAATTAAGCTGTTCAGCAAAGTCATGTGACAAAAAGTGCTCATCGGGTGCAGTTTTTGCTACACTCGATCATAATGCGCATCGCAAGCGGATGCACGTAACCACTGGCAATAAAGTCAAGCCTAGATACGAATCTTAGACAGAATATTTGGATAGCACAATATAGCATTTCGTGTCTAGAAATGGCCAATATGTCGGAGAAATTATCGACTTGCTAGAACTGAGAGGCAACGGCAGTGCGCATATAAATAAGAAAACCTTATACACTCGCTAATACGAAAATGAAGCCTGAGTTTCCGACAGTCCGAATGAGAAGCTCACTGTTTGCTGATACCTCCTGGAAAGAAGCATAAGGGGTTCACTATTATATTTTCCTTTATTTCAGTTGTGACGTACTGGAATAGCACGGTCCCGATCAGGGGGTGCTAGACAAGTACTAGGTTCGGGCTTCGGTTTCCGCGAGTACCGGTTGCTTAGTGCTAGCCTCAACTAGGACCGTCACTGTCCTAGTATCGAGTATTCAGCTAATCGAATACGAGATTGGTGAATACGTGAATTATGTATATGAACTATTTAATGAGAGTAAACAGTATTGTAGAATAACTATAACAGTATAACTAACAAGAGTATAAGAGTAACAAGACTCTAGTAAGGAGACTAAACGAAGACCGTCTCGATACTCGACAGTTGCCCATTATATATTCAGATATGACACAGAGGGCGCTAGTCATGACAAGTGTCCATTTGACATGTCACATCAGTGATCTTTCTGTGGTAAAACTAACTGTCCTTTCTTTGGCTCTTACATTTGCTTATATGCAGAGCCACTGTTATTCTTCCAATTAAAGTCTAAATACTTCTTTCATGTTTATGTTTTAAACTCCCCACTTGTTTACATTATGAGTATCAAGGGGCAGAGGGCACTGTTGCCTCTGCTACTGAAATCAGGCAGGGATCTTTACAATACTTGCACTCCTCTCCTCAGAACTGGTGATCACTCTACCAGTTCACCTGTTACAGCGGTTATACAGTTGACGTTCAATGCAAAATGCAGAGCCACCGAGGCTTAACGATGAAGATCAGCAGCTAGGGTCCAGCTGGTGTCTTAAAAACATTCTTCTCATTTCCAGCAAGAACTAAAGCGTTAGCGACGAGAAGGTGAATCGCTGCTCCCGGTATAGCTCTTCGGCTGGTGGCTAGAATCCAGAGTGAGAGCGTTACCTGATTCTCATGAACTCGATGACTAGAGTAGATGTTTCTCTAATTTAAAACCTGACAGTTTTATTGACTGATACGTCAGCTTTTAGTAGCCAACATCGAAAGAATGTTTCCTCAATCAAGAGATATCAGCATCAGGTACAGCGAGGAAGTATTGCGATAACTTCCCGCAGAATCTTTCTTTGTACATTTCGGGAGATATAATTGTGGGCATCTTTTTGTTTTGAGATGTCACTTGAGGTATCAGTTTGATAGCCATTTCCACTTTTTTGTCCCACGTAAACGAGCGAATGTAATCAATGATGCCAATGCAAAGTTCTTGCTTCTCTTCGTCAATACCGACTATCAGCGAGTAGTCCATGACCGAGTAGGCAGACAGGAATGTAGTGTCGTGTTCTATTGCTTTCCGGAGCAGTCTCTTGCAGTGTCTTCTCACATAGAGCGGTTTGTCTCTCATCATGCATAACAGATTGCCATCTAGGAGGACTACCTCGTCGTCTTCGGTCGCCATGTCAGCTAGTCTATTTCGAACCGAGCCTTTGAGGTCGAACTTTTGAATGATAGTCCGGTTGAAGAACAGATTTTCCATCACTAGCAAGTACATCTTCGTCGTCGAGTTGGTCTTGTTGTTCTTATGACTGATCTTGTATATGCCTAAAATTTTAGCTAATAGGGTTGGTCTTGAGTGTACCAAGGAGTTTTCAAGATATTCGAAATAGTAGTCGGACAAGTTGACAAAACTTTGCCACTCAGTCTTGGACATCTCTTTCAGTATGAACCGATCATCGGCAGTCTTGTAGAACATAGAACCAGATTTGCCTCCTCTTGCAATCCAAGCAACACTATTGGCAAGTGAATCGATGAACACTTCTTCCACAGTAGGTATGGTGCTCTCTGTTTCCGACGTCTTTGAGTCATTATCGGACTTCCTTTCATTTGCATTTGAGTGGTCAGCTTGTAGCACCAGGTTGCGTAATTCTAGGAACTCTTGAGCATAGAATATGCAACAGCTGAACTTAGTCAAACCGTCATTGAACTGCAAATCAATATGACCGGAGGAGGAGGAAACATTGGCAGCTGTCGTAGGCAAATTGAACTGACCCGATGATTGCCTTGAGATTTGACCGGCGCTCAGAGGACTTTCTTCAAGATTATCACTGGCTACTTGATGATCACCAATTTGCTCAACGGCTTCGTGTGCAGCGTTCTTGTCCACTGGAGAAAAACAAGGTCTAGCCAACTCACTCAACTTTTTCAGATACTCTGGGGCCGAGAGGGCACAGGCAATCAGTCTACCAGGGTTGGCGTTATCTTCTAGCTGTTCTGGTCCAATGACTGATCGTTTGAAGTCAACATCTACTTCTATTCTGACTTTCGGGCTCGGGAAGAATATTTCTCTGACAGCAATAGTGTCAAATTTAAAGCAAGCGACCATCTGCTTGAAAGCAAAATACTGAAAATGGTCCCGGAAGTCAAGGTGGCCACAGAGTTGACTCTGATCACAGCCGGCCCACCTAATCGATTTGGTGCCTTTGAACTTCATCTTCAAGAATCTAGTGAAGGAGAACTCTTGCAATGCTGGCGGCAACATAACGGAAGGACTTGATTTACACTGCTCACACCATGTCCAGGTGATCACGTTGTCCTGAGCAATATCGACCTGATTTTTGAGTTGCTTGAGCGTGATATGCAGTGAGCCTTTTCCATGGCAAAACTTTTTCACATGGTCAACATGGGCCGCCGTGCACGACGCATTAGGACACTTGGTAGGCTTAAAGCAAAACTTGTCCAAATAGTCGCCAAGACAAACATCGTTCTCACCGTTGAACTCCATACAAACTACTGCAGGGTCAATGCAAAAGCTCTTCTCCGACTGGTGGACGTAATTGCAGTACAGAACGGGAAACTTGTCATCGTCGTCCGAACTGAGCCCCGACATGGCGGCTTCTCCCTTTGATTTGTCTCGCTTCTCCATTACCTTGCTACTCTTCGCATCCAGCTTGTTGGTCGCGTTCGACAATGGCTTCTTCAACAAGGCACCACCATGAGCTCTGAAGTCAGCCAACAAGGCCTGTGTCATTTGCGACCTGTGCAAAGGGTACTTCAAATCTCGGGTGAGAAAAGGGTGACACTTGGAATCTCTGGTAGACATAGTTGCTTTCGCAAAGCGTACTGAAAAAGCGAAAGTCAACAACAGCTGATTTATTTAGAAACTCTTTCCTCCATAGATGGCGCTTACAGTCACACTTGCCTGTCGTTGACCCGATGAAGGCATCTATATAACAACAAGTGCGGCAAACAATGTTATATATAGTGATCATCGCTAACTTGTTTGTGAGAAGGCTCTAAAATAACTGTCCCTATCCATCAATTAAGGATGAGTAGAGTATGGACGAAAAAAGAATGTGTACCCGATGTCCTTCCTGTTTGAACCGGTTCGAAGGTGGGTGAGACAAATGATTTAGGTCGAGCTATTCACAGTTAACTATTCATTTCTCTCTCAACTATTGAATAGTAAAGTTGCATCATACCTGGTTTTTCACGGGACTTTCATGAATTTCAAGGGACTCGTAAGTTCTACTACCTGACTTAATCCTTTCATTAAAGTACGATGTATTGATGTGTTGTTTTTTTCAGAGCTGCTCGCTGATAATGGTACTATTTGTCGCCAACTTGGTTTCCTCAACTATGTTGGATAGAATGAAAGATGCCTTCAAATTTGAGCCCATGGAAATTATGCCCGCAATCAAGGGAGAAGATATAAAAATTGGAAATGGCGATCTGCTCGATGGCAGAGCTTACATCTACAAGTGCAAGATATGTGATATGCCTCGAATATTCAAGATGAATTATGCCAGCTCTAAGTTTGGTAGGAGATAGAATGTCAGCATCACCAACAAATCATCTCATTCCGTAATTGACAATAAATCGAATTTTTATATCAAAGCAACGAAGTGATACAACCAGACAACGCATCGATAAGGGAATACCGCAAGCTGAAGTTTCATAAAAATCATGACAGAGCGAGAGAGAGAGGCGAAAAAAGTCGATGATGTCGCGCAGTCGCGGTGTGAACTAGTTGCCAGGTTCTAGAACCAGTTCTCCAACTCATCTCTGAAGTTCGAGAAGCGCGCTGAGCCTTGCTTTTCCGAGCTCGTCATCAACGTGAAAATCTGGCCAACTGTGTTCTACGGTTTACGCCGAGTCTCCTCTTCATCCTTTCTCGCTCTCTTCCCTCAGACCGTGGCATTTGTGTGTCTTTCGTCATCCTTTCCGTTTCCTGTTTAGTTGGCTGTCGGCCGCAGTGTTGGTTAGGATACTTGGTGCCCCTTGAGTTCATCAACATTGGCCCGTTGGTGGGTCGCAATTAGCGAAGTTTGATGAAGCAGTGCTCACAGTGATGAAGTGGTCAGTCAGCTGGACCACGACATATTGTTCGACATGGTGATGGTCAATTAGGGGTGGTCATCAGTGAGCGGCACGGCCAGCGCGACAACAATGGACATCGAGAGAAAGGACTCGGGCACGTCCAGGGTCACTTCCAAGTCCCAGCTGGCCCGCCGCCGCGAATCGGTTCTCGGGGGTCCGGGCCGTCGCGGAAGTCGGTCCCGGGATCCGGATCCGTCTTACGAGTCGTTTTGGGCCAACTTCAACCACGTTGACGTCGTCGGCGGAGCCGGAAACACCGGCTCCAGGATCCTGGGCTCTGGACCGGCTCGCAAGAGACGGAGACGAAGCACAGTGCGCCGAGTCCAGGTGTCAGTGGACCCCGACTCTCGGTCCAGCCCAGTGCCAGTGGGCAGCGGCGATGTGGACGGCTTGTCCGGCCGGTCATCACAGACTCTCGACTATGTAGACAAGTCGTTCAACCTGATGACCACCGAGCATCCGGTTCGTGCCAAGTGTATCAGCTTCATATCCAGCCCATATCCTTGTCCAGGGACAAAATACTTCCTCCTCCCTCTCTCCCTCTCCCTCTATTGTCACGAGCCCCGCCGCGGCCCAAGACAAGGAGATCTTTCTGTTATCTTCTCGAAATACCTGAAAAAGGCGGCATTGTTTGAATACAAGCCAGCTTATGAGCGAGGGGAGAGAGACAAGCATCCCTTTTCCTCTCGCTCTTCCTTTTCATCGTCATGTTCATCATGATGATGGCCATTCTTGTTGGATTCTGTGATTACTATTTGCTCAGTCAAAGAAACCCAGGATGAACAAATAACGACTATAAATATACTCTTAGTTTGACTAACGATATTGCCTGACACAGCGAGCATCACCATAGATAAAACGCGAGCCGGCCAACGACTAGGAAGCATGAGAGTCTTACACACAGTATATGGGCAGAGCAAGAGCTAGATAAATAGATAGCAATGGGAGAGGGGGAGGGAGAGGGAGAGGGAGAGGGAGAGGAGAGAGAGAGAGGAAGAGGGAGAGAGAAAAGTTCGTGACTGTAGCACTTGCATTCAATATATCATGTCTACTAGAAAGAGTTATGGTTCTTTACACCATACAAAGAAACTGCAAAGAGCATTTCTTTGTCCAAATACTATAATATGGTTTCAGCGAGAAGAGAGGGAGAGCGAGAAAGAGAGGGAGAGGGAGAGAGAGAGACTGAAGGAATGCCTTACTCCTTTGTTCTGCATCATGTAATGTAATAGTGAACAGAACGAGGGAACAGGAAGTTGGCAATAGGTGCGCTAAAGCCTATGCACTGCAATTGTCCAAAGGATATGAAGATGAGAATGAACACTCGCCATCTCTCTCCCTCTCCCTTTAACCAATTCTCTCTCCCTCCTCTCTCTCCCTGTCTTTCTTTTTGAGAACGAACGACTTCTTGACCATGTTGAGCATGCGATAGAGACGTTTCACTATTGAGTTAACAGCAAGAGCGAGAGATATAGTCGAGTGTCTTCATTCTCGTCCCTGCTGTTGCTCCTCTCTCGCTCTCTTCCTTTCCCTCTCGCTCTCTATATCTCGCCCTTACTCTCTAGTAGCTCCTTTGTTACCAAATATAGTGGGTCAGCATGACACGACATGTAAAGGATAGTGAGAGATAGGAAGTAAAGCGTATCACGTAGCCGAAAAGAAGATAAGAGACGGATGGATACCGAGAGGGGAGAAGAGAGGGAGAAGGCAGTGAGGGAAAGAGTGCAATGGAAGCAATTGCATTAAATGGCCACCGCCTGAATGTGGACTGAATGTAGTGAGAGACAAGAGAGCACAGATAAAGACAGAAAGGGAGAGATAGAGAGGAGAAAGACAAAGAAGGAACTCTCTTATCCCTCTACTTTGCGTTGTGAACAGACAGCTTTACAGAGTTACATCACCGGCCCTTGTAGACCGACGTTGAAGGTATCCTATGTGCAGCCTAGATTGCCGCCCTGAGAGCCTAGAGGAGAGGGAGAGGAAGAGAGCGAGGAGGAAAGAGAGCAAATACCTGGAAAGGAACAAATGAGCCAAATCGATCGCAATCTTGCTCTTTAGGTGTCCAGCACCTGCTGCTGCAGCAAAGGCTTACAAGTTCCCTTTTTCCAGCTAGTCTACAGCCGAGAGAGGGGAGGCAGAGAGCACGAGTTGAGCGAGAGAGAGAGAGAGAGAGAGAGACTCCTTGGTATGCCTCATCGCTGCTTGACACATTACCTAGATGCATCTAAAACACATTTGTACAGAGACTGTACAACAAGCAAGCAAAGGTGTCACGAGGCCAGACTCAACCTGTGTGTACAGTATGTGAACAGCATTGGCGCCATTTTCAGCTTGCTCGCCATTATTCATGGCCGTGACTTGGAATTGCTTTGCGATACAAGTGTGTGTTGTTTGCTCTATTCGCCAATTCAGCTGCCCTTGCGTTTTATAGTTTCGCCCCTCACTTTTCCCTTCCTTCCCCTTATTTCTTCTCCTCTCTTCGGCACGTTATCGCCTCTATTCACATCACGGCTCATTGGTTTCTTGGCCCCTAAGTCCCGGGGGACAGAGAGGAAGGGGAAAGATGGAGAGGGTGAGAGGCGCTCAGAAAAAAGAGAACATATTCGTCGGACTTTAGAACCAGATCCACATTTACTTGAATGTGCTCTCAAATGAAGTCTTCAGTTCATTACCGTAAACTGTAGAACCTTTCGACAATTCGACAAGTCTCCTTGAAGCTAGAAAAGGAGAGGGAGAGGGAGAGAGAGTAAACGGAAGCGAGGGAAAGCCTGAAGCCGAAATGTTTTCGTCGCAGCTGTATGAACTATGTGTTCAAAAGCAACTTGATCGATATATTTTTATGCTTAACCGCAGCATTTCTTAAAGAAATAGCCTCTCTCGCCTCCAAGGCATCCTCTCCTCTCTCCCTCTCCTTTTTGCACTCGTCAACTGGACCGCTTTCAGAGAGAAAGACCAGTAAGCCGAGCAAGTTGACTAAGCCGCCGCCAGTGATGTGACCCTTCGGCCTGACTTGTCATCAGCCCGGAGACTTGCTTGGCTCAAGATGAAATGTAAATTACGCCCTCGTGTCCATTGTCTTCCATTCATCTTTCTCCCTCTCCCTCTCACCCTCTCTCCCTCCTGATCGTGCGGCTGCCACCTTGACTCAGTCAATCCTGACTCTTGCCGTTAAATGCAGATAAACTATTAGACGAAGAGAAAGAGAGAAAGGGAGAGTTGAGAACTTTTAAGCCGTCGCTTGATGCTCAGTCAGCTACGGCGACATCGAGTATCGATCAGCTGCTATACTGACACGCTGAGAAAGGGAGAGAGAGAGAGCGAGAGACCGAAAGAGGGAGGCAGAAAGAGGGAGAGAGAGAACTTGACGCTTTTTCACTATCAGGAAATGGAAGAGAGCCACTATAGTACGCGTAGTTGATGAGCAAAGCTGCAGAATAAAGAGAAAGTTAATATATAATCTTCCCTTTCGTTCTCCCTCTCCCCCTCTCCCTCTCTAACGGAATTTTTTTCTGTCGAGTTGGAAACAAACTTTTCAAGTGAAAACCCAGAAAAAGTAACATTGCCATTGGAGTTGTGCACAACAGCTCAGGTATATGTTGCTACTAATGGAAAACGAAGGGTGAGAGAAGGACTCCAACCGCTTTCTCTCTCTTCCCTTTCTCTCTTTCGCTCTTTGGCTCTTCCAGCCTGGCGTCGAATCTAGAAATGCAATTTGAACAAAGATATATGAAAATTCATATTCATGTTCTATTCTGTTGCCGAAGCGACACACATGTTCGTTGCCCTTTTATTTCCCGCCTCTCTCCCCTCGCTCCCCCTCTTTCTCTCTTTCTCCATCTGTCGTCCCTTTCATGCCCGAATGAATGATAAAAAGCTCTATAATGAGCACATGTTCTCCTTAACTCCTCGCATTGCGGCATCTCTTTCTCTGCGCCTCTCTACCCCCGACTTGTCCGGCCAACACGTGGTTCGAGCGGGTGTCCATGATAGCCATCATAGTGAACTGCATCACGCTGGGCATGTACCACCCTTGCGCCGACGAGGTGTGCGTGTCGTCCAAGTGCAAGTTGCTGCAGCTCTTCGACGACTTCATCTTCGTCTTCTTCGCCTTGGAGATGACAATCAAAATGGTGGCCATGGGCGTCAGGGGCACTAGGGGTGCCTATCTGTCCGAGACTTGGAACAGGCTGGACATGTTCATCGTCATAGCCGGGTAAGCAGGCCGTTTCTCAGCTCAAATTACAACTCCATCCGTCACAATTTACGGCCAATTAATTTATCAAATCAAGACTAATGGCAGTCTCTCGGCTTTCTGGCTTCTCGGCTTTACTCGGCAATCTTTGAAACTTGAAAAAAGCTAAAAGAAAATACTAACTCGACTCCTCGCTCTCTGTTTCTTTCCTCTCTCCATGTGTCTATCTATGTCAAGCTCTTTCGAGTATGTTCTTGACGTCGGCAACATCAATTTGTCAGCTATAAGAACAGTTCGAGTTCTGCGTCCACTTAGAGCAATAAATAGGATACCCAGTAAGTAGTGGAACAACGGCCAGACATAAATCACTAGACCGTATATATGCTGCAAAATGCATTATGGCCAAACAAACAAATATGGCCGAAGTGACCGGTCCACTGGCCAAGGCCGCTGGTTGAGACATGGCCGATCACTAATGTTCTATTTTTCTCTTCCTTCCCCTCTCCTCTCCCTCTCTTTATTCGCCTCAGGTATGCGCATACTGGTCATGCTGCTGCTCGATACGCTGCCCATGCTGGGCAATGTTTTACTGTTGTGTTTCTTCGTATTTTTCATATTCGGCATCATAGGTGTCCAGCTGTGGGCCGGAATGTTGCGCCAGAGATGTTTCTCTGTCCTACCTGACAATGTGTCTTTGCCGCTGTGAGTAAACTGTCGCTAATATACATAAAGCAAGGGCGCCGAAGCTGTTCAATCAAGAGGATTATGGCTCAAGAGTCAAATTAGAGAGCCCAGTGATTTACAAGGCAGTGTAAATCAATTGCAGCCCGAAAGGGAAGAAAAGAGACCGCCTTTGTTCACACTCACACACTCGTCTAGTTGGAAGCTAATTGAGAGGCAGTAAATTAGGCTGTGTGTGTCAGAGAGATGCGAGACTTGATTGCAGCCAGTTGACCTACTGAAGTCTTGGCGGTAGACTTTGAAATACACTCGAGTGCAAGTCACACTGCATTGTTCATTCTCTTAGGACCCAAAACCAGGAACCATTCTTTGTAGAAAAGATTTTGATTTCAGAGTAAGAGCACACCAACATGTTGTCCTTCTCCCCTTCTCCCCTTCGCCCCTTTGCCCTCCTCTGCCCTTCCCTCTCATCTTTCGCTCTCTCCATCCTTTCCGCCTCTCTTACCTCTCCTTGCCAATGCAATGGCGGCTCTCTTGCCTCTAACTTTTTATGCCGTTCGTTTCCTGTCAATACTTGTTGTCAAAGTGGCACGCTTTGCTTTTTGCTGCCGTCTCCTCTAACCCTGGTCGCCATCTTTGGATGTGCATGTAGTGAGCCAATGTGCAAGACAAGTGTCAGTGTGACCTATGTATGCCGTCACGTGATGCAGTGATGTAACCTGTATCAGTCCATGCGTTAATCTACTCTGTCATCTCGAAAGTGATCAATGTGCTGATGAGTTTCGCATTGCAAGCGCCGGGCTGGCAGCGGCCATCTTGGCCCTCAGTGTGTCCATGTCTATCTGTGTCGCTGTCACGTCACCGTCATATTCTAAGCTGCCGGTCGTTGAACCCAATCTTGTCTCGCATCTCTCAACAGCCCGATGGCGTCTCACTATCAGCTGGCCGAAGTGACTGACCGCGACTTCATTTGCTCCAAGGACAGCAGCCACGGACTGCACAAGTGCCGCGACCTTCCGCCCACCAAGCGCCGTGGCGCCCTCTGCAGTGGTCAGGCGCCCATGTGGTCGGACCCGGCCGACCAGCTGGCCAACGAGAGCTGGTGCGTCAACTGGAACCAGTACTACTCCGATTGCCGGGCCGGACCCGACAACCCGTTCCAGGGGACCATCTCTTTCGACAACGTGGGCATGGCCTGGACGGCCATCTTTCTCGTCATATCCCTGGAAGGCTGGACCGAGATTATGTACTATGTGCAAGACGCTCACTCATTTTGGGACTGGATTTACTTCGTACTGCTCATAGTGGTCAGTCGGTGTCTCATATTTCATGACAGCCATTTTTTGGCCTGTCTAGCGCTCGCACATACCTTTGCTAGTTGCATCAAGATCGAAAGTGTATATATCGATCGCGTGTCAGAATGTAGCCACGTAGCTCTCTCTCTCTCTCCCTCTCTCTCTCTGTTTGTATATAGTAATGTCAGTGTACCGTAGTGTAGTATATAGCTTGTCAAGATGGTTACCCAGAGCTGGTAGAGAGGAAGATACGATACAGAGGCAAGAATAAAACGGAAAACAAATTTGGTTAGAGGCATAAAAGGCACAAATTTAGCCAGTTGCGCAATTATTGAATTAGCTTCAATCGATACTTTCCTTTCTTCTACTATACTAAAGACAATACATACAGGCCGTAAGGAGGGGAGAGAGACAGAGGGGAGAGGAAGGCAGATAGATGCCTTCAATTCCATCTATACACAAAACTAGCTACAGTATTCACGTAAGAATTTGGCTTGCATTCGGCCATCACGCTCCACCAGTATGGAAAAATGCCCTTCGCTTATTCTTGTCTCTCCCTCTCTCCTCTTTTGCTCTCACTGTCTCTTTACAGATCGGTTCCTTCTTCATGATAAACCTCTGTCTCGTTGTCATTGCAACACAGTTTTCCGAGACCAAGAAGCGCGAACTCGAGCGCATGAGGCAGGAAAGGGCAAAGTGAGTAATTCGCTCCTCTCGTTCCCTTCTCGCTTTCCCTCTTTTCCTCTCTCCCTCTCTTCCATTCTATCTTTTTCTTTCTTTTTCTGATGCAATGAACAGTTGCAGAGCGCGAACAGATCTGAATCAACTTCCGGTTTCGATGCTCAGCAAGATTCGATAGTTCTATGCGTTCACTCGGACTTCCGGTTGCCAGATGTTAGCTCATCGTTTCGCTCTATATTGTCCTCTTCCCTCTCTCCCTCTTCCCCTTTTCTCTCTCTCTCTCTCTCTCTCTCTCTCTCTCTCTCTCTCCTTGTCTTCCCTTGACTGCATTATCGAGCACACTTAATTTACTGATTTCGTATACTCAACTAGCACCCTTGTCTCTCTTTGTCATTAAGCAACCATGAATCAGATTCTCCACCAACCTCTCTAGCTAAACGAGGGGGAAAGGGGGAAGAGAGGAAAGGGAGAGAGAGAGAAACTTCTTCCATTTGGAGCTGAAGCGTCGAGTTCTACCTTTTCAATTTGGGCATCTTATCGATCCAACCTACTGCTCAACAGACTGAAAAGTTTGAAAACTACATTCATTCGAAGGGAGAGAAGAGAGAGAGGCAGAGAAACTTCTCTCTATTGCTCTAATCACCTTTGCTGCTCTCCCTCTCCCTTTCCTCTCCCGCTCTCACTGAGTGACTCACTCACTTACTCTTTCTCCTCTCCGTCTTGCGGCATTCGAACTTGCTTGTGGTTGACGTACAGATATCAACAATCAAGTTCAACTCTGGCATCAAACACAGACTCTGAGCCCACTAATTGCTACAATGCCATCATAAAATATTTGGCCCACTTGGGCCGAAAGACAAAGAGGAGGGCGTGGCGCTGGTACAAGGCATATCGGCGCAAGCGCAGGAAGAAGCAACAGCAGCCCAAGGGGTCCTCGGGCGCCCCTGACGTGACCACACTGGGCGAGATGGAGAGGGGTCTGGTCACCGACCACGACACCGAAGGCCGAGGGTCCAGCGGCGACGGCCAGGCTTGCCTACTGACCACCACTCCGGCCAGCGGGCGAAATGGCAAGAAGTGCCGCCTTGTGGACTGGGCGCCGGCTCCTGCTTCCAAGGGTCGCTTGTCATCTTCCATACTTGCTTCTCGAGGCGATGACATATGCAATCATATCAAAACAACACACTCCAAGGGACCGACTAACGCCAGCCCGTCGGCAGTCTCGTCTCCGCCATCTTGGATTCAAAACGAAGAAGAATCGTACATTCCGTCCCCCTTGATGATGGCGCCTCAAGCGAGCCCCGAGAAGTCGGAAGTGGAAGCCTTTTCCGCCGAGCGCTCTTGGAACGAAAGCTACAGCAAAAAGGGTACACAGTGTCCCAAGAGCTCAGCTGTGCTTCCGGTGGCTTGTGTGTCCACCGGCGGCCATCTTACTGCGTCATTTCACAGCAATTACGGTTTGTCCACATTAGCTGGCCAGGAGGTCAACAGTAAGCACGACACAGGCCGCCATTGCTCGGCACCCACGCTCCTGGTGGGCCAATCGCCGAGCCCACTGTTTCTCTTGCCCGGCAGTAAAGCGACCCCAGCGGACGAAGTTGAGCCCCAGGGTTCGGACAGCATATCCAACACTTCACTAGGTATCGAGTGGACCCATGGGTCTTGGGAGGAGCCCAACGAGCCCAGGTTGGTGGCCGTGCCCAAGGCCGAGCCGGTCAAGCAGCAGCAGGAGTCCGACGATGAGTCCGAAGACGACGAGGCCGACTTCAGGTGCATACTCGGCCCCAAGGTGTCCTGTTGCCTGAACACCTGGAGCCAGTTCACGGGAGTCATCAACAAGCTGGTCAACAACAAGTACTTCCAGCGGTTCATCTTCCTGGCCATCCTGTTCAACACGCTCTTCATGGGCATCGAGTACCACAACCAGCCCCAGGGGCTGACCCTGATAGTCGAGTACAGCAACCTGGCCTTCACGGCCATCTTCGCCACCGAGATGGTCCTCAAGCTCCTGGGCGACGGTTGCTACAAGTACGTGGACGACGGCTTCAACGTGTTCGACGCCATTGTGGTCGTGGTCAGTCTCATGGAATGGCTGGAAAGTGACTCGGAAGGGTCAGGCCTGTCCGTCCTCAGGACCTTCCGCTTGTTGCGCATCCTCAAGCTGGTCCGCTTCATGCCTGCCCTCAAGAGACAACTGGTCATCATGCTCAGGACACTGGACAACGTGGCCGTCTTCTTCGCCCTCCTCGTCCTCTTCATCTTTATATTCAGGTATTCCGCTTTCTTACACAACTCGCTATCCCATTTTATCGTTAGCTGATATAGACACTACCTGCAGTGTCATGTTCTATAACATTCTACAGTAGAGTGGAAAAGCCAGTTTAAAATTAATGCTAACATGTTTATACAGAGAGAAAAAAGCAACGAGGTGCTTTCTAGTTGTACACTTGTATCTATGACAACACTACAGCGTATATGTCGAGCTTTCATTCTATGCCTTTTTACCGTTTCCTACCTTGGGACTCTACCTACCTATTTAATTATTGACAGTATACTTGGTATGAATTTATTTGGCTGCAAGTTCTGTGATAAGCTTCCCGATAACACGACTCAATGCGATAGAAAAAACTTTGATTCGCTTCTCTGGTCACTGGTCACCGTTTTCCAGGTATATCCACTGTCCGCCAGTTTACTGCGCCATAATTACATTGAGTCACCGCTAGACTCCACACGGTTCGGCTTGTTGTTGTTTGAAGCCTTAATTATACACAAGTAACTTGTTCTTGCGAGTGTATCTTGACATAATCAGATAAGAATGATTGCACCGTGAACCACTACAAATTCATGATACGTTACATCCATATCTATTTCAGAGTAATACCTAGGAGTGATGCATGCAAGTCAGTGTCGTGTATATATCTATCTACTTTTCTCTTTCTCCCTCTCTCTTCTCTCTCTCTCTCTCTCTCTCTCTCTCTCTCTCTCTCTCTCTCTCTCTCTCTCTCTCTCTCTCTCTGTCTCTCTCTCTTTCTCGCTCTTCGTGTCTAGCTCATAGATATGATAACGTTATACTCGAATTATGCAACATATTCTTGTCCTCTTTCTCTGTTTATTTGCTTTTCTTCTTATTCAATTTCAAATGCAGTTGTCTCGGCATGCATTTATTTGGTGGCAAATTTTGCACGAAATTGCCTTCCTTGAACTCACCGCTTCACGACTCGAGTCCGATTCCGAGTCTGGGCGTGACTCGCTTGGGACACCCAAAGAGTACTCACGAGCCTTGCACGTGTCAACATCTTCGGGCCATTAAGTATTATACACGTGACCACGCTTCCGATTTAAGGGTTGACCTGAACCTCACTGATTGCGCTTGTGATCGAAAGAATTTCGACAACTTTTTGTGGGCCACTGTCACCGTGTTTCAAGTAAGTGCATGTGGGCCGTGACCACCCCAAAGTGGTCGCCATTTGTTGCCCTTCATCTTGTGTCCTGTGTCTTGCATTTTGTCTTTTACATTTTACAATTTGTTGCCTTGATTCAGTTGTGACGTGCATTCTTGACACACACGAGCGCGTGAAAGTGATCCCTCTTTCCCTTCGCCGTCTAATTGTCTCATTCTCCTCGCTCTCTCTCTCTCCCTCTTCTCCTCTCCTCCTCCTTTCGCTTCGGTCCATGTTTTCCTTGCTTAAACTTATTAGATCCTAACTCAGGAGGACTGGAATGTGGTGTTATTTAACGGCATGGAAAGAACCAATCACTGGGCGGCACTTTACTTTGTTTTCCTCATGACTTTCGGTAATTACGTGCTGTTCAACCTGTTGGTCGCCATCTTGGTTGAGGGCTTCTCCACTCAAGATCCAATCGATTCCAACGAGAACGAGAGCTCTAGTGATGCCAGTGAAGAGATAAAAGATGAGAAGTTGGTTTACTTTTATGATCCCAACGATGACCTGGAAAGAGGTAGGCTCTCCTTCACTCTCTCCCTTTTCGCTCTCGCTCTCCACTCTTTTCCCTTTCAAGAGTTCCCCTTGAATAAAGGTGTTACTATTCTCTAGAAATCCAGTTTCTCAGCAATCCGCCAGGGGCTCTGGGGTCTCAGTCGTTCAATGCCAAGCTGGACGCCATCATAAACTCACCGCCGACCGAAGGGGGGACCCTGGGTTCGGCGTCCTGGTACCCGCCGAGGATCACGCACACGGCGGCGACTCCTCAGGGTTCTCCGCACGCCATGGACATGCAGACCAGGTGTCTGTCGGCTCTCGACTCATATGACAATTCGGTCTTCTCATCTCCGGCCAGATTAGCGCTCCAGTTTGTCTCTCATCCGTCTATCATTTCCATCGACAAGTCGCCAGTGAGTTTGCTCGTTCTGTCCATTCTTTGTTCTAATCCGTTCAAAGGCTTCACTCGATGAGGAGCTCAATTTATTCAGTTGCCATTTCAACCTGCAGCTTGATTACATATATCAGTCGGATGCTTTTATTGACCTGTCTGCTAAGCAGCTGGAATACGGAAATAGAATGGGATAGAGAAATAGACTGATGAAGTAGTAATAAAATGAACGAATCAGAATAAGGAAGAGGAGAGGAGGGCGAGAGGGAGAGACTTTAATGATAATACCATGACACTCAGGTCATGCTTTCGCTAGACTCAGCCAGCCAAAGTTTGGCCCGTCTAAATGGCTCTCCCTCTCTCGCTCTCCTCTCGCCAGCACGGCTCTCACTATCTAATGGGCCAATAAAGTGCTCCTTTGATGGGCTTTTGTAATACCTTTTCTTCTCGCTGTCTTCTCTCGCTTCCAGAGCCTGGAGTCTTACTCGAATCAAGTGGAAACACTGCCTGTGCCCAATAGAGGACCCGCTGTATTATCAACTAAGAGTTCCATAAAAGGCATTTGTCGACCCGTGGACAAGGCGACCCCAGAGCCGGCTAGACGAGATTCTGTGCGTAGTTCACGATCAACGGCCCAAAGGTCAAGCAAGAGCACGGCATCGGGCGAACATGGGTCTGACCTTGCCCGTTCAACACCGGCTAAAGTCCTTGAAGTCAAGCACTTCGTACGTGGGTCGTCATTGAAAGTTGCCCGAAAGACCACGTTTCAAGTAGACCGAGATGAAGAGCAACAAACGCCAAGACGCAACAGCACGGCCATTTGCGGCTACCTGGGCTCAGCTGGATTATCTTCCAAAGCTAAGCACGGATGCAACGGCCGGACCAGCGGTAGGCCATGCTTGACGCCGAGCAACTCCGTCGCAAGGGACCAATACGAGCCCGGCCAATACGAGTACCCGGGCTCTCCTTCGGCCTTCTCGGTCGGCAAACGGTTCAGTGTGGTCCATGAAGTGCGCACCCTGTCGCCAGGCAACAGTTTATCGGGCATCTTCTACTGTTCCAGTGTTGTGTCGAGAAAGAATTCCAACGCCACTCAAAGCTCGAAAGGAGACCCAGAGCAAGAAGCCAATTTCCAGCAAGAAAGAGTTTCATCACTGTCCAAGATTCTGAGGACCAAGCGAGTGCAGCTGGAAGATATCAATGGCACTGAGAGAGCGAAGAAATCGATGCTTCTGTCCACAGGACCGGGCGTCATGGTCAAGGGTGTCGACGGCGAAGACGAGGAGGAGACGAGTCATTTCGAAGGCTTGGCTCGCATCAAGTCAGATCGTAAATTTTGCCTCTACTTCAAGTGGACCGACTGGATGTCCAAGCACGAGCAGTGGTCACTCTTCCTGTTTGCTCCCCGGAACCCGCTGAGACAGCAGTGCAAAGCCTTGACCGACCATAAATTCTTCGACTACATGATCCTCATGTTCATCTCGCTCAACTGCGTCACCCTGGCCATGGAGAGACCAAAGATACCGCCATGGTCTCTGGAACGCGAGTTTCTCACTGCGGCCAACTATGTGTTCACTATTGTCTTTGCTCTTGAGATGGCCCTCAAAGTGGTGGCCAATGGCATGTGGTACGGCGACCACTGCTACTTCTCGTCCGGTTGGAACGTCATGGACGGCAGCCTAGTGGGCGTCTCTCTGGTCGACGTGGTCCTCTCTTTTGTGGCCCAAAAAAGTCCCAAAATCTTTGTCATACTTCGCGTCTTTCGACTACTGAGGTCGCTGCGACCACTCAGGCAAGTGAACGCTGATCAGTTCTTTCAATGGCCACTTTTTCGAGAGGACACCATCTCGTGATGGGCAGACATTACGAGAGAAAAATGGGCAAACTTTCTACTCAACTTCGCTTGACCATTTTTCATGGCATAACAACATCGGAGAGAGGAAGCCAAGCTCTTGAAAATTCTTTCGTACTCAAATGACCCAATCAGTTCTGAAATACTTGATCAATATCTGCCTCCTCTTCTCTCTTTTTGTTCGTCTCTTGCCCGTTTCCTCTCTTCGCTCTTCCTCGCCACAGGGTCATAAACAGAGCACCTGGACTCAAACTGGTCGTACAAACTCTACTGTCTTCCTTGAGACCCATCGGCAATATCGTTCTCATATGTTGTACATTCTTCATCATCTTTGGCATCTTGGGCGTTCAGGTACAGTGGACAAGGAGTAGCCACTGCAGCCAGCAATGGCCATCCATCACGCTCCAATGCTAAAGTCTCTCTCCCTCCCTCTACTTTGTCCAGCTGTTCAAGGGGGCGTTGTATTATTGCGAAGGCGCTGACGTTCGTTTCGTTCGCAACAGGACAGATTGCATGCGTGACCCTCGCAATCGATGGACAAATCGCAAGTACAACTTTGACAACCTGGGCCAGGTAAGAGCTGAGCACACTGTCGCCCTTTCCAATTAACCTAACCTAACCTGTTGAACTGGACATTCGTCACTTAGGCACTGATGGCCCTGTTCGTGTTGTCTTCCAAGGACGGTTGGGTCAACATCATGTACACGGGACTGGATGCGGTCGGCGTTGACCAGCAGCCCATTGAGAACTACAATGAGTGGCGTCTTCTCTACTTCATCTCCTTCCTGCTACTGGTGGCATTCTTTGTGCTCAACATGTTTGTCGGCGTCGTGGTGGAGAACTTCCATCGGTGCCGAGAGGAACAAGAGAAGGAAGAGCGAGCCCGCCGGGCCGAGAAGCGGGCCCGCAAGCTGGAGAAGCGAAGGCGAAGTATGCTCTATTTAAGGCCGCCTCGTGAGCCGACATCTTGTTTGTTGACCGTCTCTAGGGGTTGCATGTCCCATAGCGATGTGCTGTCGCTGCACAATTGTGTCAAACCCTGGGCGCCCAGTGGAGGCCCACTGCACGTTGGCCACTGGCTGCACAGACAGCAGCAGCATGTCTACGAGTGTAATTTAGAGAAAGAGCACTATCACTTAATCAGCAAGCAAGATGGCCGTGTAGTGCATGCCGAGCCCACAGCAGCTTGTGGGCGTGGTAGTCGAGTTTACGGCCAACGTGAACTTAGTTGTACTTCCGAGGCCCCTAATGGTATGCATGACACTTTGAGTACAGATTTAACTAGTGACAAGCGAATCACGACTTTGGTAGTGAATGTTAATTATTCATCATAGACTAATTAATTTGCAAATGTAGAGATGCGCGAACCGCCGTACTTTATCGGCTACGGCAAGATTAGACTGTTCATCCATGGCCTGGTCACGAGCAACTACTTCGACGTGGTCATCGCCGCCGTCATTGGACTCAACGTCATCACCATGAGCCTGGAGTACTACGACATGCCCACGGTGAGTGTGGCCAAGTGTACACTGACGCCATATAATATGGACCCTAAATATCGACTCTATAATTGTCAGTCACTGGAATACATGCTACGCACCTTCAATTACGTGTTCACGGGAGTGTTTTGCTGTGAAGCCCTCATGAAACTGTACGCCCTGGGCTTCAAGCGGTACCTGAAGGAGCGCTGGAACAAGCTGGACGTGCTCATAGTCATCTTCTCCATCGTGGGCATCCTGCTGGAGGAGGTGGAGTCCAAGATCATCCCCATCAACCCGACCATCATCAGGGTGATGCGAGTGGCTCGCATCGCCCGCGTCCTCAAGCTGCTCAAGATGGCCAAGGGCATGCGAGCCCTGCTGGACACTGTGATGCAAGCTCTGCCCCAGGTGGGCAACCTGGGCCTGCTCTTCTATTTGCTCTTTTTCATATTTGCCGCCCTTGGCGTCGAACTTTTCGGCCGATTAGGTACCCTTCACTTGTCACTCTCTCCTCTCATTCTCATCTCGCATTCTCTCTCTCTCCCTCTCCTTCTCTTTCTTCGCCACTGTTCAGAATGTGACGAGGACCACCCTTGCCAAGGCATGTCTGAGCATGCCCACTTCCAGAACTTCGGAATTGCCTTCTTAACCCTGTTCCGAGTGGCCACAGGGGACAACTGGAATGGCGTCATGAAGGTTTGTCTCTCTCCCTCCCTCTCTCCCTCTCCTCTTCTTTTTTATCTGGGTAATTTTCACCGCTTGATGGCCAAGAAATTCATAACCTGGAAATCTGTAAATTGTCCTTTGATTTGCTAGCAACTGTGTTTCACCATTTTGCCAGAAAGAGGGAAAGGGAGAGAGGGGAGAGGGAGAGATTGTGTGTTATTAGAAGGTGGCTGTATGGCGAGGGAAAGTGAATCTATATAGAAAATCGAAACGTACGTGGAGGTCATGCTTAAGACGAGCTCTTCTTCGAAGCGTTGTATGAAAACTCAAACGAGACCTTCGGTTCTGAGGCATGCATTAAATTGTGTGACGTGGTGGAGAGAGCGAGAGGGGAAGAGACCGACAGGGAGAGAGGGAAGAGGAGGAGCGGGAGGAAGCGAGAGCGAGAGCGCGAAGAAAGAATAAGAGTGGCTCGAGAGAGAAATTTTGATCGAGTTCTAAAAGGTTCGCGAACTTTAGAGCTGTTCAGCAACGGCAACGCATTTCCAATGGTCTTTATACGCTACGAATATATTTCTGTGTATATGTGACGAGATGATATCTACTGAGTCTCTCTCCCTCTCTCTCTCTCTCTCTCTCTCTGTCAAAGTACACAAGAGCACAGCTGAAAAGAGACTCGAGCTGAGCTTGAACATTTGCTAAACAAGCTGAAGAGAGAGGGAGAGGGAGAGAGAAAGAGCGAAGAAAAAGAGCTCTTTCATTTTTGCTTGTCCGCTTTGAAAGGCAAATCATATTGCAACGGCAACAAGGAATGTCTCAGCAATGTGCATTGTGTCACTAGCAGCCCACTCGGGCCATCAGGGCTTCCTCCTTGGAGGCCGCTTCCTCTTGCCATTTGCGGCCATGGCGACATGTTAAGCGTACTGATTTGCATGCCTTTGTTTCCTCTGGCCACCTAACCGCAACCAGGACACGCTGCGGGACCAATGTGACGCTTCGTCCGACTGTCTCAGGAATTGCTGCGTCTCGCCTATAGTGGCGCCCATGTACTTTGTCATCTTTGTCTTGCTGGCCCAGTTTGTGCTGGTCAACGTGGTCGTAGCCGTGCTCATGAAACACCTGGAGGAGAGCCATAAATATCTGGAGGAAGACGAAGACTATGAAATCGACATGGAAATCGCTAGGGAGCTCGCCGCTGAAAAGAAGGCTCTCGAGGAGGCCTCGCAGCGCAAGAAGCGCGAGGAAGAGCTCAGGACGGGAAGGCTCAGGAGACGCCTGCTCACCAAGGGTAAGTCTGGCCTGCTCTTTCAGTCAGGCCGTGGAGCTCACCTTTGTACGTCCTAGTCTCCTCCTTGCCGGCCAACTTCACATTCACCTTTTCGGCCACCGAGATGGACAACAGCCTGGGCCACAAAAAGAAGAAGACCAAGCCCAAGATCACGATAAACATAGCCGACCAGGAAGGTCAGAGCCCTTCAGCGGACAGTGTCAATCTGCATTCGGCCACAGCTTCCTGTCTCTCCCCTTTGTCGCCCGGCAACCAAGGCTTGGGTCCGGTGCCCAGGAAGCTGAGTGACGTGACAATAGTGGACGAAGAATCTGCCAATATCAGCCAGTATCTCATTCGCACATATCCCGAATTTGTGGACCAAGATAGAGACAGCCTGGACTCGCTGTCATGGTCAGCTGAAGATGAGGACGATGACGACGGTCAAGACATCAAGGCTGACCTGCAGCAAAGTTGACATTCACTGTGTTACTTAGGGTTAAAATGCTAGTCACTCGATTCAATTCGTAGCTATGGTGAGATAGGACCTACAGTGTAGATGCACACAAACACTCCTCTCTCGCCCTCTCTCTCTCTCTCTTTCCCTCTCCGATTTATCAGCACGGACGAATAGCTTCTTGCACAAAATGATGAATTGTTCTCCAGGTGATTAGAAAAAAACAGAGACATGAAAGGTATCGTAGAAAGAAACAAAGTATGAAACAAGTTGAAAAAGTTTATCTCTCTCTCTCTTCCTGCTGTGACTTCAAACTCATTTTTATGAAAATATCATCTTATAGTTGAGCCTTTAGACATACAAATGCAAATGTAAACTAGATTGTTACGATGCAAAGAAACGTTGACCCGAGTTGTCCTATAATTGACTTTCTGTGAAGAAAGACATTGTCTCTTGTTATATGCACAACCTCCTCCACTACTGTACGTAAATGACAACGCAACGCCCATGTCAGCCATTTAACAATTAAATAAAAGTACAATCATACACTAGTAACATCTGTCAGTCTCTCTTTCTCCTCTCTCCTCTCTCCCTCTTTGTCGGCCGCGTTTTCTGGGAAAGGGAAACTCTGGTTGAGAGGGATTTTACATAAAGTAGGCAAAGCTGTCTACATGATGGCCTGAGCTCGGTCACACAACTTTCCCAATTCCAGCTGATGCGGCCCTTAAGCCTCTCGCTCATTGTCTCCTCTCTTCCCTTCCGCTCTTCCACTCTCCCTCTCGACGTAGATTCGCAATTGTGTGTGTGTCTATATTAGAGGTAGTATCTAGAACATTGAGATAATCATTAAGGTGCATTGTTGGAACCTTGAGGACAGCGTCAACGGTTCCGTAGCCATGATCGATATACGGTTTAAACAGTCTAGCGCAACAACGAGTGGGAGGAGAGGGAGAAGAGAGAGAGAGAGGAAAGAGGGAGAGAGCGCATTGTGAGCTACGCTTGCAAAGGTTACGTAAGCAGCTAATATTGAGAATTTACCTCATTCTTTATTAAGTATATAGACACAGGAAGAGGAAAGGAAAAAAGGAAACGATATGCCAGGGGAACAAGTACTGGATCATATAGTTCGAATTTGAACAGTCATTAATCTGAGTTTGCAACATCATCAACAAATCCATTGGTTCGTTAACAATGAAACGAAACTCGTAACAAAGTTGCTGCAGTTCTAGTTGTACGATAAAAGGCTTTTAAGGTTCCTTAAACTCACACGCGCGTCGTTATACAGCCCTGTATAGGTGAATAGTTGAGTTACTCTACTCTTCGCTTTGTTGCCAGCTCTATTCTTCCCTCTCCTTACACTAGCTCTTCTCAAGCTTTAAGTAAAATGTCCAATCTACTCAATTCCCTCTAGTCCTCATGCTCCCCAGAGCCATCTACTGATAGAATAAATTATACTGTCACTTGAGAAGCCAAACCGCTTTCTGCCAAGCCACTTTTCATCAGCTAGTCAAAGCATTGGAAAGACTAATTCGAATTCTGATGATGTCTATTTACATTCGTTCTCTACACTGTATATTAATTGGATAAAGCATGATGACCGACGGTTAGTTTCGTTCAATCATAGACATTTGATGAGATGACCACAATATTGAAAGGAACGTGCACTGGCAGCCAAGATTAGAACTCAGCTTATGGCTAGGCAGCTAGATCTAACTCCTTGTTAGCTGTAGTTTTCATTTGGTCCACTAGGGCTCATCAGAGATGACATGGGCGACAGAGATACCAGATTGCTCGGACTGAACGTAACGTTCGACAAGTCTTGTGATTGAGAAAAGTCCATGTTGTCGAGAGAAGATATCTCACAAGCGCTCTCCGGGCGAGGTGTGTTTGAGGTGCTCGATCCTACTGACGCTGGCTTGGCTGTGTCATCGGCGAAAGGTGAAACGGAGCTTCTCTTATCGCGTTGGGTTTCCATTAATTGCTTCATTTTCAGTATCATTTTCTCAGGGACGATGAAACCGTCTCCCATTGATTCGGCATTCACGCCAGGCATACCTCTATATTCCTCAGTATCTATAAGATTCAGTATATCGTCCCTAATTAACAGATATGCACGGCCACCAGCTGGAGGCATCAAGCCATGTTCACTAAGCCACTGCTTGTCTTCATGGTCGCCGATGTACCGAAATAGATCGGCATGTTTGGTGTACAGTCGGCCCCTGGTCATGCCAAATCCCAAGGCTTTATTGGCTTTGGATCCTAGGACAAATTTTGTGTCCGCAACTAATCTGGATGGATTCCAACGCTGACCATCACGTCGCACATTATCAGCCAACTGCTTGACAGGATGATGACTAATACGAGCCGTTGCTGGGCTAACTACTGGAGTAACCTTGCGCCTTCGCTTGACTTTGCTCGAGCCCACAGCCTTAACGGTATCTGAATGAGCCATTTCCACAGCTTCATCCGAATCGGAGTCCGTCTTTGGTCGTTTGGTTGGCCTCACTGGAACTTTGAGTAGACCAGTAGCAAGTTCATTATCTGAGTCCCAGTTGTTAGCTGCAGATGTGACAGTGGCCAGTGTCGGAACATTTGACGGGCTATGGCAACGGGAGATCAAGCCAACAAAGTACATCTTTTTAGCTTCCTCAAGTATTTTCTGACAGACAGTTTGCAAATGATGCTCGGAAACAGAATTTGGCCCATTGGTACTTTTGATGTTTTCCAATGCTGGAGTGAAGAATTTGTCTAGATATTTTTGGATAACTTCGTGGATTTCCTTATTGAGACTTCGTTGTAAAGCCACTCTGAGAACATTTAGGGACTTCGTTGAGCTAGTTATACATCCCATTTTTGCTCTGTTCAGGGAATTACTTTGAGAGCGATGAGTCGTTCTGTAACCACTTGTCATCGGCGGGAAATTGGCTAAGTTGACAGTTCTTTGATGCAATACGTTACTCGATTCCGTCCTGGGCTTCTCATGACTTGGTGAGCTTCCTGCATTGGGAGAGTGAATGCATATATCAGGCACTCTTGAAGTATCCATAATTATCTGGTCTCTAATAGGTAAGATAGTGAAATGCAGCAAATACTACCGATTAGGTACAAATGATAATTGCGAACAGTGTAAACAGATGTTGGCGGACTGAATGAGTCTTGACCCGCTCAAATCCGAGTACCGTAAAAAAATCAAAATTTCGATCGTTTAAACAGTGTTATTCTACAAAGATGACTCAGTAAAGAAAAGAGATCTTATTTTTATTTGGAAGACACTAAATATTAGAATATAAACTAAGTAATTAAAACACCTGAAACGAGTCCGATTACTCACACACGTTGACTCGAAAAAGCCGGCGGTCTCTGGTATCAATTTTCGCTATTCACCGTTTTCTCTAACGCTTTCGCGTTTATCAAAAAAGCTATTCAGCTTGCATATCTGGTAGTTGTCTTGTCTGGTTAATTGTTTGTCATCATCAGTTATTAAAAGTGGTGAGTGCAAAACTTGATTACGTTTTAGATGTTGTAAATTAACCGGATTCTTTTGCTTTCTCGTCATCCAGACAAAAGTGGCCACAGCAGTGCATTCACGTTTAGTTAGATTGTGTTTTCGCCAGCGTTCAAATTTTACTCGATTCTTCTCTAGATCATCGGGTAATTGTCACCTGAAACGGTCATATCTCAGCGAAGTTATGTCATCCGAAAAGAAAGCTTTCCAAAGACTTCCGAGTACAGTTGTACCGAAGCATTATGCGATCACTTTAAAACCTGATCTGAAGACATTCATCTTTGAAGGTCACCAGACGGTGGACGTTGAGATCCATCAGGAAACTGATACAATCATCTTGAATCAATTAGATATTTCGATTTCTGAAGCCAACTACAAGAGTTCGAAGGGAGAGACAGCTGCATCTTCATCTGTTGTAGTTGATAATGATGACGAAATCGCCACCATCAAGTTCGAAAACGCCTTGAAACCAGGCGCCGGGATTCTACACCTAGTTTTCAAGGGAATTCTGAATGACAAGATGAAAGGTCTTTATCGCTCGAAGTACTATGTAGGTGACGAAGCTAGATACGCTGCTGTTACTCAATTTGAACCAACTGATGCTCGTAGGGCGTTCCCTTGTTGGGACGAACCAGCGTTGAAAGCCACGTTCGATATAACTCTCGTCGTGCCTAAAGAACTTGTTGCACTGTCGAACATGAATGAAATCAGCAACGTACCTCACGGAACCAACTCAGATCTGAAGGTAGTGTCATTTGCGACATCACCAATCATGTCCACTTATTTGGTGGCCTGTATCGTTGGAGAATTCGATCACGTCGAAAGTAAAGACAGTGACGGTATAGCTGTCAGGGTCTTTACTCCTCTCGGCAAGAAGGAGCAAGGCCAGTTTGCTCTGGAAGTTGCTTGCAAGACACTGCCTTACTACAAAGAATATTTCAAGATTGCCTATCCCTTGCCGAAGATGGATTTAATTGCTATTGCAGACTTCGCGAGTGGTGCTATGGAGAATTGGGGGCTGGTGACATATAGAGAAACCTGTTTGTTGGTCGACCCGAAGAATACTTCTGCTGATCGCAAGCAATGGATTGCCATAGTTGTAGGACATGAGCTGGCTCATCAGTGGTTCGGTAACTTGGTGACGATGGAGTGGTGGACTCACTTGTGGCTCAATGAAGGTTACGCTTCGTTTGTAGAGTATATGTGTGTCGATGAGCTATTTCCGGAATACAACATATGGACACAATTCATCACCCAAACTTACACTAGAGCACTCGAGCTAGATGGTTTGCATAACTCGCATCCAATTGAAGTTCCAGTAGGCCATCCCTCAGAAGTGGATGAAATCTTCGACGACATTAGCTATTCCAAGGGAGCTTCGGTCATCAGAATGCTTCACCGGTTTTTGGGCGATGAACATTTCCGAGAGGGAATGTCCTTATATCTGAACCGGCACAAGTATGCCAATACACAAACCGAAGATTTGTGGGATGCTCTGGAAGAGTCAAGTTCGAAACCTGTTCGCAACGTAATGTCCAGCTGGACAAAGCAGAAAGGGTTTCCGGTGCTCACTGTATCCCAGAGACAAGACGGTGATACTCGAGTATTGACACTGACACAAGAAAAGTTCTGCGCTGATGGGAAATTGCCTGCCTCTGAGTCTGCTACTCTCTGGATGATCCCTGTGACGGTTTGCACTGCTAAGTCTCCCAACAGCAGCGTGGTTGATGTGCTTGTATCTAGCAAAGTGACTGAAATTGTGGTTCCCAATGTGGGCCCCAACGACTGGGTGAAATTGAATCAAGGAACTGTAGGCGTATACCGAGTTCAGTATTCCGAAGACATGCTATCTCAACTGTTGCCTGCAATCGAGGATAGATCTCTGTCTGCCGTAGATCGCCTAGGTCTTCAAAACGATATGTTCGCTTTAGTCCAAGCTGGCCGAGTCCCAACTGTTGACATCCTGAAGCTGATGAACGCATTTGTCAACGAAGATGATTACACTGTTTGGTCGTCCATCAATGCTGCTCTTGGTAAACTGAACACCCTCATATCTCACACTGACTGTGAGGAGGCATTCCATATATTTGGACGCAGGTTGCTGTCAAAGATTCACGACAAGCTTGGTTGGGAGCCAGTGAGAGGCGAGTCTCACACTGATGGGCTTTTGAGGTCACTCATCATCAACAGGCTGTCTTCCTTCAATGACCCACAAGTGGTTCAAGAAGCCAAGAAACGTTTTGAGCAACATGTTGCCGGTAAAGTAGTCATCCCTGCTGATTTACGTCAATCAGTGTACCGAGCAGTGGCGCAGGACGTCGACGACAAAACCTTCGACGCCTTGTTCGGTATTTATCGTGAGTCAGACTTGCATGAAGAGAAGGATAGAATTGCTCGAGCTCTTGGCGCTGTCAAAGATGCTGCCAAAATTGAAAAGGTAAAATTTCTCTTCTCGTGTTCAATCTCATGATAAATCAACTCTGTCATAGGTATTGGACTTTGCTATGTCAGAGGAAGTGCGAAGTCAAGACACCGTATTTGTGATCATCTCTGTTGCCATGACCACGAACGGTCGTGAATTGGCTTGGCAGTTCTTCCAGAAAAACAAAGAAATTTTCAAGAAGAGATACGAGGGTGGCTTTTTGATTTCCCGGTTGGTCAAATATCTCACTGAAAATTTCGCGTCTGAAGACAGAGCTGTCGAAGTTGAAAGCTTCTTTGCTAGCAACGTGTTTCCTGGCACTGAAAGAACTGTTCAACAGTCTCTCGAGACTATTAGACTGCACTCGGATTGGCTGTCTCGCGAAGCGTCGAACATAAAGACATTTATTATTAAGGCCAACTCGTAATGGGATTTGTTCTCTCTTTGAAACAACAGTTTTTGGTTTCTGCTGCTTGAATAAAACATATTTTTAAAACTGTTATAGGGACTCAGTCAAGGCGGAGATAGCTCGAGCGGTTCCTTGTCGCAGGAAAATTCTAGGCTCGACAGAGGTAATCGAGTTCTCGACATGCGCAAATTCTGCAATCATAATTAAAAAAGAGATGACGGTTCCTTCGAGGAGAATGCTTTGAACTGATTCTAATCAACTGAACTGCCAACGTTACCGGCTCTCAACTGTAGACGGCAACAAATTAACGGATCGTGTCATCGACAGATAGTTGATTGTGTACCAGACAGATTGAAAACAATTAAGCGATTAATTTCAAAGCAGAACCTCCGATCCGAAGTGAAGCAACAGCATCCTTGTCTAACCTTGTTGAAAGCATTCAGATCCACAGGAAATGAGTTAATGCAATAAGTTAGTGATTTATACACGATACAGCCATTCAACAGGTCAATGCGCAGACATATGAGGTGTGCTTGTGTATCGTGACGATGAAGTTGAAACTTGATCTGTTGAATCATAGATACATCGTGCACTCTTACGAGGTTCACTTCGAGTGCCAAGGTAGATTAGATCCGGTTGTATGGCTCGAAGAGAACCGTTGAGCTAGATAGCGGTAAGAGCATGATGGTAACGCTCCGGCGACTGGTTGACTTTTCCCGTGGTGCTAGCAAGAGCTCGACGAATCGAGATACGAACACTGTGTTGCCAGACAACCTCGCACAACCTGACGAATGGGTTAAACCAGATCTCAGAGAAATGCAAGACAAAAACCGGACTAATGATGTGTGATCAGAACATCAGAACGACTAGAATCGTTGATGACCATCGATTATCTTTGACCTTCTGTGGAACCAGACTTCAATCAACGAGAATGAGCAGTTCCTTCTTCGTGGAAAGGCTCAATAATGGGAGACAATCTAATCAGTCAAGAAACATTTAATTCGAATTACCGTTACAAAACTTATTAAGTATTGTGATGAATGATTTCAGCTAACGGCCGTGACGCTTGTTTTTAGTCTATTGTTGCTGATTTCTGTTCTCTGTTCTTTTTTGTTTTGCATCTAGTGCAATTGTAGGTGTTGGAACGTGTTCATGATTATAATGGCTCACAATCGAGTGATGTGGTAGCTGATGTTAGGCTCATTCATGAACAATTGCCGGGTGGGGTCTTAGCTACGGTCAAGTCATTGGGAATTGGTCGAGTTTATTTTAACTATTCAGACAACAACAACGGTATGTGTCCCCCGAAGGGTGAGGAGGATATGTTGACATATGTTTACATATTTGGGCAGGAAATGACGAGACGAGTTCAATGGAAATATTTATTTATTGCGCAACCTAAGAATAAAAAAGTTAGTAAACAATATTTATAAAATTTTTACTTACCTTAAATACACGTCAGAGACTGATTTTTTCTCTTCGCTCTGGCTCGAAATTGCCTCTGGGCTGTTAAAGTGGGGTACACAACAGCTGGACTTACCCAATTTCGATGTTCGCACCAGAGCCCTAGCCAACTGTTGTGCACCCGCACACAACAGCCCAGAGGCACCATTTTCATGGGATATTTAACACAATTCTTTAAGGAATAGAAATACATACCTTGACGGGAACACGATATTTGTCGACGTTCGACTTGCGATCAGGCTTTCATGGGATGAAGCTCGAGGATAGATCGGAAGAGATCACATTGTTCACTTCGCCGGCAGGATATCATTATCTATTCAACCGTGTGCCATTTGGACTCACAACGGCTCCTGAAGAGTGAAAAGGAACTACCGCTGGAGGAAACGTCATACTTGACGCAAATGCTTAAAAAGAAGGAAACGTGGTGTGTGGAAAAGATCGGCCGTGTTGAAAAATTAAACTTTGCTCAACAAGCGAGCCAGCTCTGGTTCATTTCGACAATATGAGGGAACATGAGTTGAGGACAGATGCAAGCCGACATGGCATTGATGGAATATTGTTAGAGAGAGGAACCGGTTGATGGAAGCCTCCGCTTGATTGCTCTCGCACACTCACTTCAGCTGAACAAAACTACACCATCTTCGTATTGGGAGGTCTTGCAGAGGTTCATTGTTGTGAGAAATGGAACATTGTCTTATCAGGAAACATTCCACCGTCCAGACCAATCACATAGCATCGATGCTTATAATCAAGAAAAAGCTGCCATCAAGACTAATGAGATGGAGCCTGTTGCTATCCGATGATGATTTCGAAATTGGATACAGGCCGAGAGCACAGATGCACGATGACTACTCCTTGTCGAGGTACCCCGTTGGTGACGACGATGATTTCAGTATTGGAAACGAGAGGATTTACATCAATGCAGTCGTGACAAATCTCAGTTTCGGACATATTTGACGAGCAACAACTGGACTCCTTTGCGAAGAACAAAGTTTGGCGCTCGGATCATTGCTCTGACGCCTTGTGAATCATGAGGCTTTCCTCTATCGTTGGGTTCGGCGACCATTCAGTAAATAGCTCGCTCTGTACATTCCAAAATCTTGCCGTAAAGATGTTCTACGCTTCCATCACGATGAGATCTTTGCAGGGCATTCATCTATAGAGAAAACCTATGCAAGTATCCGAATCAGACATTATTGGAAAAGCCTGCACTAATACGTCACAAACTATGTTAACAAGTGCGAGGAAAAGACCAATCGGCGGATGGATTGGACTGATGCATGACAAAACAATAGTAACCAGAAGTCGAAAGCCGGAGCCCCCCATAGAACAAGCCGCCGCGACACCCACAAGCGCCAGGGACAATGAGAACTCAGCGACTCACCGGTTCGCAAACGCGAAAGATGAACCAAGAAAGCTATCGCGAATTTGGGTAGAGTCCATTTCAGGTGAAGCGAATGTCCAATGTCGCGACGAAGAGGACATCGACGAGCACGAAGGAAGCCCACCGCTGCCGAAAGACATCCTCGATGGAGTGTCTGAAGATCTACTACGGGCCGTGACGTTTTAGTTTGTGGTCAAACTTCGGCGGACAGGCGGGATTGTAACCAGATACATTACCTTGCCTAGGAAGATAACATGTCATGTTCTCTTCCACTGGTTATGAAAGCTTCTAGACTTCTTCGTCAACAGTTCTTGCAGGACTTTTATTCTGCCCGTTGATCTATCAAACTAATTGGCTCCTACAAATTTACCTATTACAATATTCAGTGAAAGACCGTGGTGTCTGCTGACGATTGACGGAATCGGTCCTTTTTTTGAAATGAATACATCATCTTCTGCATCGATGTCTTCACAAATTGGTGACTAAAGCCGTACCGAACATACAGGCTACAACTATGGCGGACCTTCTCATCGACTTGTTCTGCGCGTACGGATCGCCACAAACATCGTCTTCCGACAGAAGGACTAACTTCTCGGCCAGTGTAGTGGAAATGCCGTTAGTACAAACTGGTATCACATCACAGCTGACAACGGTATATCATCCGCAAGGTAACAGTGTGATATGCTCTCATTACTGTTCTACCAAACACGAGCCAAACCTAACCATAACTCTTGGGATAAATTCAGGTAAACACGACACTACAAGGTTTTCTGCACTCAAATTGATATATGGTCGTAAGACACTGCTGCTACATGATGTGGGGGTGGGGATGATATCAGAATACCGGACCTCGAAGATAACGGTGAATTTCTTCCCTCTAACCTTGAACTCGTGCATTGAGCAATGGATCTGCCATGGTGGTTGGGCTGAAAGACCTACGCAATATGGAAGATCTCGGAAAATTGATGGAAGGAAGCTTTCTCAAAAAGATACAGCATCTGGAGGAACAGAACAAGAAACTCCGTGACTTCGTCAAGTGCTTAGAATAAGTCGAGGAAAAAATGCCGAGCTGAAGGGAGAAAATGAGCAAATAGAGCGTTATGAGGACCTTATAGCGGGTAATACGGCGACCCAGAAATATATCCATGACCTAAAGGCAATTTCGAAGGAAAACGGAGACATTTTTGATCTGAAGACAGAAAACATGTGCTTACACTAAAAACTTACCAATATGGAGGAGCACGCAGCCAAATCAACAAGCCAAAACGTGACAGCGTCTACTGAAGTAATTCCACTGAAACCAAGCAAGTCTACCCAGGACACTGCAACACTCATCAGCAAGCTGTAAGCCGTGTGAACCTACTGATCGCACGTGCGCAACCTGAAATCAACTCGACAAATGTTGTCCAGCAAGTTTTGGAACCGGCCAAACTAGCAGTGGAGCTGAAGAACAAGAACGCACCGACCACTTCAATCAAGCCAGTTTACGAAACACACAAGGGGGCCAAGCTCACTACGTCTGACTCAAGCACCAAGTAGTGATGAACGTTTTAGTCGGTTAACCGGACTAAAACTAAAACTAAGACTTTGAAACTAACTAAAAGACTAAAATCCTGGTGCCGACTAAACTAAGATTTAACCGTTTAGTCTGAATTCAATACTAAAATCCGAAAAATTACACCTGAATCAGAACATTGCCATGGAAAACAATTGACCTAATCTAACCAATTCACTAAAATCCCTTCCTACTTGTATATGGAAATAGTCTACAGTTGAGTATTTCTTTCCTCCATAGACTTAACATGGGAAACTAAAAACTAAGACTAAAACTAAAGAAAATTTCCGACTAAAACTAAGAACTAAACCTAAGGATTTTGATCGACTAAACTAAACGGTTAATGAGAAATTGCCGACTAAACTAACGACTAAACTAAAACTAAAATATTTTAACCGTTTTCATCACTAGCACCAAGCCTAAGAAGTCACGCATGCTCAATTTGAAGACCCAGCTGTAACGTGAGTTATTTATTCTGGAGGCTGAAGAACGATTCGAATTTTTGATTGAAGAAGAGGCAGACAATTTGGCGATATCAGTTGATCAGGTGGCTACTGATGGACAAGGAGTCAGATAAAAATTGACAGGAAGTCATTTCGGCCAGACCGAGCCATGTGACTTGATTAATTAAGTAGTTTGCGTAGTCGCTCGCTTTAACGGAATGTGACCTTGGTTCAATTATTTGTGACAATCAAATCAGGTGCAAGGGGAACCAGTTAGATTTTCTAGTGCATTCGAACTTACAATGTATTACGATGATGATCAGTGTCCCCTACTTTTTCCCAATTACCGAGATAGCATCTCGTGTGGTTTCCTCTTAAGATCAGCGAATTTTGAAGTTTCAAGCTTCGCAGCACATGTTTTCAGCACAATCAGTTTTCTTGCTCTGAACACCTGTCGTTTAACTGCTGCTGAGACCACTAAAAACGTGTCGGTATAGGTCGGATACATTACTGATATTTCTCAGTTACTTCGTTCGGTGAGCAGATCATATTTGTGGTCTTGCAGTTGAAGCTTCAAAATCAGAGGCCGGCGCGGGAGTGCGGTTAAATGGGCTAAAAATCGACTAGAGTTACCGAGTCGTTGGCCTTTGCTTCCACCAATTCTAAATATCTCAGCAAATTGGTATTGACTCTCAGCACTTCCTACCGTAAATCTATCAAAGTACCTATAGAAGAGAAGGATAGCTTCTTTTTTAGAAGAAAAAAATTAGTCAGCTATATTTCTTGGAGTAACAAGACTCAGGACTCGACTCATGACTGAGTCAACCGATGGTTCGGCTCCCGCTTCTCGAGTAGACACTATGACTCACGAATAAAAAAGCGAGTCAATTCAAGCTTGCTACCGAGTCGAGTGGACTTAAGTTATGCCCATCTATACCGGGCGGTTACGGGCTGTCATATTCTGCACCACAATGGATGACGTCACACCGACGTCGAATTGCGGTCGGGCCGAACACAATTCCTACGGGCCACGGTCGGGTCGGGCCGAGAAAAAACGGCCCGTGCCGGCCTCTACTTCAAATCAAGCGAACATGATTCAGACACCAGCAAACTTCGTCTTCGGTAAAAGAAATGTCCGGGCACCGGAAATCATCTTCAATTAAAATGAGTTTCAGACACCTAAACGGCATCCGGTCTCGCTCATACGCTGACTCGAGTTCTGAGTTTCGGGTTTCTGAAACTAACACCGCCGTCGGCAGGCACACTCTTGCGCCTGCGCAGCATCAAACATTAATTTCAATAAAAGGGTTTCTTTTTTTGAGACTTCTGGTATGCTCCGATACATGAGATTCTTTAAAAATCGGATATGGAAACATTCACTGCTATAGGTCACATGTATGTTCATTTGCATACCCTGAGTTACTCTCTGAAGGGCTGGAAACTGCTAGAAACTCACGCTGTAGTAACAGCAACACAACACATGCACATCAGCTGGCAGACAGCTCGTTCATATTTACATCATTTCAGTGGTAACTTTCAGGAGAAAATCGTTGATCTACGACTGTACATGATGGCACTTGCTTAGATTTGCAGTGGACTTGTATGGTTGTTTGCTCGAAGTTGTTGAGGGTGAGTGCAAGGCTGATTACGTTTTGTATCAACATTAACTGCGTCATTTCATTTCTTAACTTTGAATTACACTCTAAATGGCTTCGCTTCTTCTTTTCTCATTATTATTGGCTTTTGAATCTGACTTTACTTACAGTAATCACCTGAGAACCTATCAGCGGGATCAGAAACGTCTTAGCTCAAGAATGTCATCGCCAAAGAAGCCTTTCCAGAGACTGCCAAGTACAGTTGTACCGAAACATTATGCTATCACTTTACAGCCCAACCTGAAGACTTTCAGATTTGATGGTCATCAGACTGTTGACATTGAGATTGAAGAAGAAACTGATATCATAGTTCTTAATCAGGTAGATCTTTCGATATCTGAAGCGAACTACACGAATTCAAAGGGTGAAGCTGTGTCATCTTCAGTAATTGTTGATAATGAAGACGAGATCGCAACAATCAAGTTTGAAAATGCCCTGAAGCCGGGTTCCGGCGTACTTCACCTGAGTTTCACGGGAATCTTGAATGAAAACATGAAAGGTCTCTATCGCTCCAAGTATTCTGTCGGTGGTGAAACTAGATACGCTGCTGTCACTCAGTTTGCACCCACCGATGCTCGTAGGGCTTTTCCTTGCTGGGACGAACCAGCCCTTAAAGCCACTTTTGACATCTCGCTGGTGGTACCCAAAGAACTGGTTGCACTGTCCAACATGAACGAAATCAGCAACGTACCTTACGGCACCAACTCGGACTTGAAGATTGTTTCATTCGCAACTACACCAGTCATGTCGACTTATTTGGTGGCCTGCGCTGTTGGTGAATTCGATTATGTAGAAAGTGAAGATACCGATGGCATAGCTGTGAGAGTCTTCACTCCCCTCGGCAAGAAAGATCAAGGACAGTTTGCGCTTGAAGTTGCGTGCAAGACGTTGCCTTACTATAAAGAGTACTTCAAGATTGCCTATCCTTTGCCCAAGATGGACTTGATTGCTCTCGCTGACTTATCCTTTGGAGCAATGGAAAACTGGGGACTGGTAACCTACAGAGAAACTTGTCTGTTAGTCGACCCTTTGAACACATCCGCTGGTAGCAAACAACGGATCGCTCTAGTTGTGGGACATGAGCTGGCTCACCAGTGGTTCGGTAACTTGGTGACGATGGAATGGTGGACTCACTTGTGGCTCAATGAAGGCTACGCCTCGTTTGTAGAGTACATGTGTGTTGACAAGCTGTTTCCGGAGTACGATATATGGACACAGTTTATCTCTCTCCGCTACACAAAGGCACTTGAACTGGATGGTCTGCATAACTCGCATCCCATAGAGATCACTGTCGGCCATCCTTCAGAAGTGAATGAAATTTTTGACGACATAAGCTATGCGAAAGGAGCTTCCGTCATCAGGATGTTGCATCGATTTTTGAGTGATGAACATTTTCGGGAAGGAATGTCTTTATATCTCGAACGACACAAGTATGCGAATGCACAAACCGATGATTTGTGGAATGCTCTAGAAGAGTCAAGCTTAAAGCCGGTTCGTAGCGTGATGTCAAGTTGGACAAAGCAGAAAGGGTTTCCGGTGCTCACTGTATCACAAAGACACGACGGTGATACTCGAATATTGACGGTGAGTCAAGAAAAATTTTGCTCTGACGGAAAATTGCCCGAAGCGGAGACTACCACGCTGTGGATGATACCTGTGACGATTTGCACTACCAAGTCACCCGACAGCAGCGTTTTGGATATACTGGTATCTGGCAAAGTGGCCGAAGTAGTTGTTCCTGATGTGGGTCCCGATGACTTTGTCAAGTTGAACCAAGGAACTGTTGGCGTATACCGGGTTCAGTACTCCGATGAGATGTTGTCCCAGCTGTTGCCAGCCATCGAAAATAAGTCTCTTTCTTCTGTGGACCGCCTGGGTATTGAGAATGACATGTTCGCTCTAGTCCAAGCTGGCCGGCTTCCAACCGTTGACATTCTCAAGTTGTTCAATGCCTACGTGGCCGAGGATCATTATACTGTCTGGTCTTCCATTGATGCTGCTCTTGGCAAATTGAATAGACTAATATCTCACACTGACTTTCAAGATCGATTCCACATATTTGGACGCAGGCTGTTATCAACGATTCATGACAAGCTTGGCTGGGAGCCTGTAGTTGGCGAGTCTCACACTGATGGGCTTCTGAGGTCACTCGTTCTTAGTAGACTGTCATCCTTCAGTGACCCGCAAGTTATTCAAGAGGCGAAGAGACGTTTCGAGCAACATGTTTCCGTCGAGAAAGTCCTTCCAGCTGATTTACGTCAAGCTGTATACGGGGCAGTGGCGCAGGATGCCGATGACAGAACTTTCGATGCTCTGTTCCGTTTGTATCGTGAGTCAGACTTGCACGAAGAGAAGGAGAGAATCGGCCAAGCTCTTGGCTCAGTCAGTGATGTTCTCAAAATTGAGAAGGTAACGTATCCTTTTCACTTTCTTATTGGTAGTAATGGATTTTGAATTTGTTCTAGGTATTGGACTTTGCTCTGTCAGATGAAGTCAGAAGCCAAGATACCGTATCTTTAGTCATCGCCGTTGCCATGACAACTAATGGCCGTGAACTGGCTTGGAACTTCTTTCGCAAAAACAAAGGAATCTTCCAGCAGAGATATAGAGCTTACCTAATTACCCGATTGGTCAAATATCTCACCGAGAACTTTGCGTCTGAAGACAGAGCTCTCGAGGTTGAGGCATTCTTCGCAGGCAATCCTTTCCCGGGCACTGAAAGAACTGTTCAGCAGTCACTCGAAACAATTAGACTTCACTCGGATTGGTTGTCTCGCGAAACTTCTAATCTAAAGGCGTATATAACTGAGGCTAATTCCTAGCGTTCTGTTTTCTTTCAAACTGAAGTTATATTTGCTTACTTTGATGAGGAATGAAAGATTCAGATTTGCTGGAATTTTATTGTTTTTGCTAACCTACTTTTTGAAAATCAACTTCGAATATAAAATTCACTGAAGTGAATGGAACGGTGTAACAAAAGTAAGCATAGATGGCTAATCACTACTAATCATGATTAATCCTCAGTTGACTGCATCACCGAAGTTATATTCAACTTAGTTGACCACAGTTGGCAATAATGATCTTCTTTGAGGTCTTGCCAGACTGAGTGCCAAATGACTCGATTTGTTTGACAACGTCCATGCCGTCAGTGACACGACCGAACACCACGTGCTTGCCGTCCAACCAAGCAGTCTTGACGGTGCACACAAAGAACTGGGAACCGTTCGTGTTGGGTCCAGCATTGGCCATCTAAAACAAGTTCCCGCGATGAATGTCACGTAGTCAACAGCCATACAACACACTTACCGACAACACTCCGGGTCCGGTGTGCTTCAAGGAGAAGTTCTCATCGGCGAACTTGGTGCCATAGATGGACTTTCCTCCAGTGCCATTGTGGTTTGTGAAGTCACCGCCCTGAAGCATGAAGTTGGGAATGACTCGGTGGAACACGCTTCCTTTGTACCCATAGCCCTAAATGAGCAACTGTCATCATCGTCACATTCTAAACTGGTCGCCATTACTTACATTCTGTCCAGTACACAGTTGGAGGAAATTGTCGGCCGTTTTGGGGACGACATCCGAACGCAACTCCATTTCAATGCGTCCCAATGGCTTGTCATCGGCGGAGACATCGAAGAATACCTTTGGAAGAGGGGCAGCCATACTTGTTTGTATTTATGTACGGTTAAAGCAATCAGAATAAATTTAACGAGATCTACAGGTAGCAGGCAATGAACAACAATGGCGTCAAGTAGAGAACCGGCGAGAGGACAGAGAGATAGAGAGAGAGAAGTGTGTGCTGGAAAAGCACGTTGCCGCTGGTAACGCCTGCCTCTTTCTCTCTCTCTGCAGGCGACCAATGAGAACGCAGCAGTCAAGGCCACCATTTTTGCGCGCAAACTTTGAACGTTCAAATCTCTCTGCGGCTCTTGCCTCTAGCTGGCGCTGCTGCTCCCTTCGCTCGCAGATATTTGGCTTCGGTGAAACTTTTCTTTGCATAGCACGATTCTGAGTAACGAATCTTTTTGCCGAACAGTGGCGCTGCTTTTCTATACCGGGACTAGCCATGACTCGCTTAGCGTCAAACTACAGCACGACACAAACTGAATGTGATGCGTTTCATTACAGAATGCATGAATGCCGATCGAACTGGCCGTGAAACGGAAACAACCGGAACTGTAGCTGGTTTTCTCGAAGCAATCAATTTGGGAGAGAAAGGGGAGATAAATACAGTAAATTCTAATTGATCTTCAAAAAAACTTCCTTGTGTAAAGCCAAACTAACCGATTTAGCAACCAACGTATCCTTCATTCAATAAGTATGCAAATAATCAATTTGTGTCCTTCCTCCTTGACATGAAGTGAAGCCGTTTCGCTCTCTCAACAGCTCTTCGTCTTGCATCATTAGTTTTTTCCTAATTGGATAGTCACTAGCTTTCCTCAAGCTCCAATGTCTCAAATTAGTGAAAGATGGAGAGAAGAGACGTCACGCGCTTGCGTACTTTCCTTAGGAAGCAAAGTCTGTGACTTTTAAATACTGCCCTCAGGGGTTTATCTATGGCGAAATCCAGAATGGCCCAAAATAAGGCAATGCGACGCAGAGGCACTCAACTCTCTCATATCTCAGCCAGGTAGAAAAAAAGAGCGACCACTTACCTGACAAGATGTTGCTCACCTCAAACCTGGTCAAGGTTTTCTTGCTCTCTCGCTCTCCTCTTATATAGAGAGATTAATTTCCCTCTCTTCGTTGTCCACGCAGTCGCAGAGGCCTTTGCATGACTATCACAGTATACGCAAGTTTTCGTAAAATGGCCAAAGGAGTAGTCTTTGCCTTTTTGCAGCTAAGCTAGAAATTATCATCATTCGGAATTCAAAGGTGCTCTTCTTGTCAACTTTAATTCGACTAACATGTCGTTGCGTCACTGAGACGGGAATAATAACTTTGTAGCCTAGAGGACGTCCGCTGGACAACAATTAAACCACACTAGTTAATTGTGCGGTCAGCTGTTATTTAACGTGAGAGAGATACATCTGGTCGCGTAGACTTGAAAAGTTTGACTCCCACCATCACGATGGCCTCCAAAGTGGAAGTGGTGGTCAGTGGCATCTCCGGCCGCTTCCCGTCATCCGACAATATGGAGGAACTGGAGTTCAACCTGTACAACGGAATCGACATGGTCACCGCCGACGACTCGAGGTGGCCCATGGGTAAGCACTTCGACCCCAAATCGAGCACAACCTTTGAATGAACCGACGTTGGCCGTCATGTGACCCTTAACAGGCCTCTTTAATCTTTCACACCGAAACGGCAAACTCAAGTCTACGGCTGTGGAAAAGTTTGACGCCGAGTTCTTTGACATCGACGAGAAGATGGCCAACTATGTGGACCCAAATCACAGGATGTTCTTAGAGCTGGCCTACGAGACGGTCATAGATGCTGGCCTGGATCCCCAAGAGCTTCGCGGCTCCAACACTTCCTTTTTCTGGGGCAACTGTTTCCTTGAGACGCACATGGACTTCGACGACCCCTTGCGCACTCCGGCCCTTGAGCGGTCAAACATCACCAAGGTGTCCCAGTTCTTTGACTGGCGTGGCCCAGTCATGCAGGCCGACACGGCTTGCAATTCGTCCCTGAACGCCATCACCATGGCCCTTCATGCCCTGCAAACGGGCATGTCTGACCGGGTAATGGTGGCCGGGTCCAACACCTGTTTCCGCCCCTTAGTGTCCCTTCGGTTCCGGGACCTCAAGATGATAAACACTGACGGCATATGCAAGTGTCTCGACGACTCGGCCAATGGCTATTGCCGCTCCGAGGCCGCAGTGGTGGTCATGCTGGAGCGGGCCACCGACGCCAAGCGCGTCTATGCCAAGGTGCTCAATGCAAAGTCCAGCGCCGATGGCTTCAAGGAAGAAGGCATAACTTTTCCTTCTATCGAACGGCAAAAGCAACTGGCCCAGGAAACGTACGCTGAAGTGGGCATCAACCCGGCCGACATTGGCTACGTGGAAGCCCACGTGACTGGAACCGCGGCCGGTGACCCGGTGGAAATGGAAGCTGTGTACGAGGTGATAGCGAGCAAGAAAACGGAGCCCCTGCTCGTGGGTTGCATCAAGTCTCAGATAGGACACTCAGAGGGCGCCAGTGGGCTCTGTTCGATGGCCAAAGCACTGCTAGTCCTCCAGAAGCGCTCCATACCGCCAAACATCTATTTCAAGAAGCCCAACACCAAGATCCGGGGCCTCATGGACGGCAAGCTGAAACCGGTCCTCAAAGTAACCCCACTGCCAGGTGACCTTGTGCCGGTGAATTCGTTCGGCTTCGGCGGCGCCAACACCCTCGTAGTCCTCCAGGGCGTCTACCCTAAAGACCGGCAGCCTACGTACGCCAACTGCCCCCGCCTGGTCACTGTCTGTGGCCGGACGGCGGACAGTGTGCGCCACATCTTCCAACGGCTGCAAGATGACAAGAAGTATCTGTCTTCCGAATTCTTGTATCTCCTTGACAACTTTGCCAGCGTACGTGACCCTAAGTTCAAATTCAGGGGTCACGTGCTCATCACTAAAGATGTCTCGGGCAGATATACCTTTGAAAAGTCGGCAATCAAGCAAGTGCAGCTCGAGCAAGTTGCACCGGAAGTGTGTCTCCGGCTCGGTTTGGACGACAATAGCAATGACTGCATGAGTAAACTGCGTCAGCTGACGGTATTTGAAAGCGAATACAGTAAACTGACCCTCCGTCTCGGGGTTAAACTTGACCCATCCATGATGTCCGCCGCCGCTGACATATGTGCCATTGACCTTTTAAAGAAAATCGGCCTCAGGGTGGCCAGTGTCTGGGGTCAGACCTTCCCAGAGGTCATAGAGTACGTGACAGGCGCTATCACGGCCAAGGATGCCATCTTGAAAGCCGGCAAGAGCAAAGAGACGGTAATACCTGTCCCAAGCAGTCCAATATGTCGACTAGAACTGAGTCAAGGACTAACATCTATAGGCGACTTGTACACCCAAGGACATATGGTTCACGCGAGCAAACTCGATGTAGACGTGGCCACGCCTCTTCCATCATGGACGCCGACCTTGTCGTCCTTCTTGAAGTGGAACCACAGCAAGACATACTCATTGAAACCGTATCTCGTTCAAGACAACTTTGTCCAGAAAAACAAAAACATTCGCTATCACTGTGACTCCAAGGGAGTGGAAGATGCCTTCATCTACGACCACAGGATAGATGGACGCATCCTGTATCCGGCCACCGGCTACCTCATGCTGGCCTGGATTTCATTCACCAAGTTCTTGAACTGTTCAGTCTGGGACTATGCCGTCGAGTTCAGAGACATCAAATTCCATCGGGCCACTGTGCTCAAAAAAGGTCAAGAGACGTCACTGAACGTGAGATACAATGAGGCCACGGAGGAGTTTGTGGTCATTGAGTCGGACACCGTGGTGGTCTCCGGTTACATTTGCCGACGAGCTGACATGGCGGTCACCCATCCGGTGGCCGACACTGAGAGTGACCAGGCCATCTTGTTGCCAGCCAAGGACATCTACAAGGAGCTGAGAGTGCGCGGCTACGACTATGGTCAGTACTTCCAGGGTCTGCACGAGGCTTCGTCCGACGGCCGACGGGCCCAGCTGATCTGGCGCGACATCATGCCCAAGGCGGCCAAGGAGACCTACACCCTGGAGACGCAAGAAGAAAAGGCTGCCCTGTGGCTCAGGTCCTGGGTGCCCTTTGTGGACGCCATGTTCCAGCTGGACATTCTGAAGGAAGACAACGACTCACGGTCCCTTTTTGTGCCCACTCGCATCGATTCCATAATCTGTTCGCCAGAGCTGATGCAGAGCAACATTGCCTCTTCAAAGGCCTTCGTGGACGCTTTGACCATGTCTGAAGCCAACCTGGTCAAGACATCGGGTCGCATTGACAACATTATCTGGACACAAGGCCTGGTGGTCAAAGGCTTGAAGTGCACCATGCTCAAGCGCAAGGCTCAGCCAGTTAGACTGCAAACATATGCCAGTGTTCCCCTCGATGACCCTGTGACCTTGGGGCAAAGGGACCGAATGATGATGGACAACTACGAAGCAGCCTGCCTGGCAGCCCACAAGGGCCGAGACGTGCCCCACTCGTTCAAGCTGGACGACAGTAGGTATTCCCTGTTGAAGTCGCTCACCAGTGGTCAGAACGCACAACCCATGGACTTGAGCCGCGATCTCTTAGTCGGCGACCAGCTTGATGACTTCTTCTACCCGGAAAGGTTTCTTCAGCCCATTGTCAACATAGTTGTCCGCAATTTGAATTTTCAACCGGAAATGGTGCAAAGCCTGGACATCCTGGAAGTCACTTCCTCCCCGTACAGCTTGTATAACAAGGTCAATGACATGTTTGAACAGTGTCTATTAGATGACATAGTGAAGCTGTCGTACCATATTTCACCAAGTGCAGTAGGTAGCATGCCGGACAACGTTAAGCCGGACGAAACGGTGACCTTGCACGACGGGTCCCCGGATGATAAAGGAGTCAAAGCCAACAGCATGGACTTCATCATCTATCATGCCTCATCACAGGATGGACAAGATAAATTTGACGAACTAAAGCGTTTGCTGAAAGACACGGGATTCCTTCTCGTCATTGCGAAACAGTCCAACTGTGCACGGGCCGAAGTGGGCCTTCCCACCGGGCCATCCACGGACAGCGGCTCAATCAAGAAAGCAGCCCACTCAGCTGGACTCACTTTCATTGGCGAGAAAAAAGTATACCGAACTGTCTCACTTTTCGGCCATCTTTATAGAAGAACGCCCATCGTTGACCTAGACAACACCAGAGTGGTTGAAATCGGTGCCCGCAGTTATGACCAATGGTACGAGACACTGAAGTTGTACTTGCGAGAAGAGAACAGTGCTAAAGACAAGCGAGTCTGGCTTGTCAACAAACCTGTAAGTCAAGATGGCGACTATGTTTCTAAACTGACGGCCATCGTGGGCTTCGCAAAGTCTTTGCGCTTCGAAGAGGGCGGCGAAAGGGTTCGCTGTCTCGTCGACTTGACCGCCACTCAGCCCATTGACCTGGCGAACCCTAAATACGCGGAGGTACTGACCCGAGACTTGTTGGTCAATGTCTATAACGGGGAAACCGGTCAGTGGGGCGTTTATGACCAGCTGACAATCAGTGGTGACGAGACGCCGACAAAAACCAGTGACAACTATTACCTTAAGGTCATGAAGCCAGGGGACCTTTCTTCATTGACATGGGTAGAGTCGGATGTGACGAATAAGGCTTCCCTTGTCAAGGGCAGTCAGCTGATCAACGTTCACTACTCAGCGCTCAACTTCCGGGACATCATGTTCGCTTCCGGTCGCTTAGACAGTGACGCCATTCCCGGCATTCACCCCAATGTTGCCTCAGACTCCATTTTAGGTCTGGAATATTCTGGAGTAGATAGTCAAAGCGGTCAGAGAGTGATGGGCATTACTCCATATAAGGGTCTGGCGTCCACAGTGCTGGCATCTCGTGACGAGCAAGAATTTGTTTGGCCCGTGCCCGACTCATGGAGCCTGGAAGACGCAGCCACGGTTCCGGTGGTCTACGCCACTGCACTCTACGCCCTCATACTCAGGGGTCAGTTGACATCGTTGGACTCAGTTCTCATTCATTCGGGCTGCGGCGGGGTCGGCCTGGCTGCCATCAGCGTGGCCATCCACAGGGGCTGCAAAGTGTTCACTACTGTGGGCAGCGAAGCCAAGAAAGCCTACTTGGTGGCGAAATGGCCTCAGCTAAGCGGACACATATTCAACTCGAGGCAAGTCAGCTTCGAAGAGGACATCTTGAAGGCCACCAGCGGCCATGGTGTCGACGTCATCCTCAACTCTTTGGCCGAAGACAAGCTCCAGGCCGGCCTGAGGTGTCTCGCCTCTAACGGTCGGTTCCTAGAAATAGGCAAAGTGGACTTCATCCAGAACAGCCCACTGTATGGCCACCAGCTGGGCAGCAACCAGTCATTCCACGGCGTGCTCCTGGACGCCCTCTTCCGGTACTCGGATAAAACATACCTGCCCCCGAGGCTGGAAGCTGAACGCAAAAAACTCCGTCAGCTGGTTCTAACTGGACTCCAGGACGGTTCGGTCAGACCTTTGGACAGAACATTGTTCGACAAGGACAGCACGGAAGACGCCTTCCGATTCATGGCCTCTGGCAAGCATGTGGGCAAAGTCCTGGTCCACATGACAAAGGACACACTTGACCGCCGGTCAGTGGCTGCTTCCACCTATTGCCACCCGGACAAGGTGTACATTGTGCTAGGTGGCGCTGGTGGCTTCGGACTTGAAGTGGTTCAGTGGCTGGTCACCAGGGGAGCCAGGAAAGTGGTCATTGCGAGTAGACGCGGTCTGAGAGAACCGTACCAGCTTTATGCCATCAGCAAGTTACGCAAGCAAGGTGTACAAGTGACCATTGACCACAGTGACATTACCAAGGAAGACACGTGCTACACCTTGACCACCAAGGCAATGCAACAAGGCCACATAGGCGGCATTTTCAATGCGGCAGTCATATACAAGGATGCCCTTTACGACAGTCAGTCACTGGCCCACTTCAAAGATGTATGCGCTCCCAAAGCCGAAGCGTCGTTACACTTTGACAAGATAAGCAGACAGCTGTGCCCACACCTGGACTACTTTGTGGTCTGGTCTTCCTTGTCATGTGCCCGTGGTAATGCTGGTCAAACTAACTACAGCTACGGCAACTCGCTCATGGATAGCATTTGTGAGCGCCGAAGGCTGGACGGCCTACCTGGGCTGTCCATCATGTGGGGCGTAGTGGGCGACGTGGGCACCCTGGCCGAGACGGCCAACTCCAACGAGATGGTCCTGCTCGGCTCTCAGGCCCAGCGAATGTTCAGTTGCTTCGAAGTCATGGACAAGTGCATGCAGGGGTCGTCTCCTGTTTGCATCTCGTACGTGAAAGCCGAGAAGCGAGACTCGCGGTCAACCAGTTCAGACACGGTTGATATACTAAACGTAATAACTCGGTTACTGGGACTGAAGGACATGTCCAACCTTGACCAGGATATCACTCTGGGCGGTCTTGGTGTCGATTCTCTCATTGCCGTAGAAATTAAGCAAGCCCTTGACAAGACACTGGACACCCAAGTGACTGTGCGTGAGGTCCGTGACCTGACCGTGGGTAGACTTGTCCAACTGTCGGCCGAGCAGTACGCCAAGCCCAAAACGCCGGCCACGTTGCCCACTGACTAGCCGGCCTCTCGGCAAATTCATCGGCGATGACTATGATGCAAGTCCATGCTAGCAACAATACTGAAAAAAGTCAGCGACCATTGTGTAATCGGTAACTGAAGCAAGAGAGGAACGGGCACTAGTGCCTCTAGGGTTGTTTGCGTTTTTTTTTTATTTTCGGTAAATTAATTCATAAGTTAAATCTGGAATATAAATAAAATAAATAAATTCAAGATAAGTGAAAGCTGCAAACGACAAACCGATTGTGCAAAAAGCAGCGAAATCCCACTGAGCAGTGGCTTTTGTGGCACAATCGGAAGTATTAGCACGACTGAAGCTGCAGGAAGAGCTAAGTGGCTTTCAAACATCATAATCTCGAATTACTTGGTACACGTGTCATCAAATACCTGTCATACAGAAGCGGTTAGTGGCTTATGCGCCGTTTACAACCCAACAGGCTTGATTCCTCCAAACACTCACTGCAGCAATCCAAGCACAGATCTCCCAGGATTGCAAGATGGCAAGATGGCGCTGGATCTCAGGACTAAGTAGAATATTTGTGATCCCTGCCCTCGACTCATGCACGTTTGCGGTTGAACGCACGAGGCAGTCAGCCATTTCGTTCTCTCTCCCTCATCTCAAGGCAAAGATGCGTACTTAACGAGACAATTTAATTGCCTGGTCAGTGACTTCTCAAGCATGATATTGTTGCGTCCGTTCGATGTTCTTGCTGGTTAGTGCTGTTTAGGCGGTTGGCGTCTGTGACGGTGTCTCCTATTGGCGGCGATAAGCAACACCGACGGTGTTCTATGGCGAAGCCAAAGGTGTGAAAGGCGACTCCTAATAGAAGGGTGACGGTGTGGGCAATAGGCGACGGTGTAGCACAGCAAAGAAGCAAACTTGGCGGTTTCAATATAAGTACTTTAATGATTAAATGCAGTAAAATAGCGGAAAATACTGGGCAAAAAGGGTTAGAGCAGAGCTCATAGAAATACGGGCACAACTCTAAAGTTCCTGGCCAGGACCCCGACTGAACGGTGTCCTGGCTCTTTTATAACCTCGGTGTCGGCCCTCCTCATAGCCAGAGGCGGTGTAGCTATTGGCCGTGAGAAAGGAGGGTAACGACACCGTGGCCAATGGCGGTGTAGCCGTAATGGCTTTTTACCGGCGACACACCGTCGTTAAATATAAGAATAACCATAAATATAAAATAGAGCGAAGCACTGTTAAAGGTAGGTTTAAAAGGACAGCTAGACTAAAAATAGAAAAGAATGCACATGATGGCAAACAGGTGGCCGTCACTTGGGCCAGGTGCACAGGTTTGCACAGGCTAGAGGCAACATTCTCTGCAAATGAACGCAAGAATGTTGCCGAGGCCAGGTGCAAGAGAACTGTAGTTTAAACTAAAGTGAAGGTCGGTGACTTCACATGGGTCGAATGACAAAGTTAGGGGAGAATATAGCGGCGCAAATATGCACACAACATGTCCCCCCGCTTCGAGAAGACGGTCCCCGTCTACGCTCTACCTCTATTAGTTCACTAGAGATTATTCAAAATCTGGGAATAAATGCGAATAATATAGTCATCGAATCAAGGTTCGCTCCACACCGCATACGGTGTGTTGGTCCTTGCTGACTAAATCACTCAATATGTGAAGCAAAGTGTCTCACCACGTTAATAAAAGATAAATGCGGGTATATACTGGCTACAGGTGCCTGGTTTATCCGATCATACTCAGTCCGTTTCCGTGAGGTTGGCTGTCGTCAGTTTCGGTGTACGCTGGCTACGGTGTATGGTGGCGGTCGGTGTTGCTTGTTCGGTGAGCTCTATCTCCACATAGCGCTGAGGTTGTTTCGAGCGGAGTAGCCACAAAGCGCGTAACAAGAACAATAGAAGTAGCATGATGAATATTGAGCAAGACGCCCATAGCGCACCGTGAACTTGGAGTTCGAGAGCCTGCGTCTGTGGCTTGTCGAAAGTGGCGATCAGCTTGTCGGTGTCGTTGAAATCTTGCTTGAAGTCTTTGAATGGTGGGTTAATTAAGAAGCTGAGCCTGTGAGCCCAGTCACTTTCGATATGCTTAGTCGTATCCACTCGGTGACTTGTGGCATTGTACTCAAGTCGACCAATCTTGAAGGACACCGTCTTCGGTAAAGTGAAAACATAGTCGGGGCATGCCATCCGGACACCGTGCAGAGTTATGTTCAGACGGGGGCAATAGATATGATTGTCGGTGTCTGTCATCTTTACTTGTGTGCGCACCGTTGGGTTGATGTCATCTGCTCTGACACACGTAGAGGAACTCCATAATTTAGGCGCATCTTCCTTCACACCCCAATCCAGACAGTATTTTGTGGTAGGAGAGACGATGTACCCTTTCTCGTGAAAGGCGGAGTCTGGGAGTGGCATTAAACAAGTGTTGTCTTCCTCGATCAGCACATGCATCGGTCCTATGTATGTCTGATAACATAGTTGCTGAGCATTAGATCCAGGCAGTAGTTGTATGAAAGGGTCCGCTTTCATGATCTTGACCTGTCGGTTGACCTTTGTCAAGTCAAATTCCATCTTTAGTATGTTCCGGTATCTGTCCAATTCACATTTGCCAGCTGTAGCGAGGTTCAAGGGGCAATCATCACCACAGGGTAAGGTGATATTGAGGAAGTCAATCAGCTGCTCGTCAACCTTTTTGTTTTTCCACTGTCGACCGACGGTGTTTAGAAGCATTCTCGCTGAAGCAAATTGACTCGCTAAGTGACTGACCAGTATCGTGGACTGAGGGAAAGTTGCTTCTAGTCGCTTGATATGTTCTCGGTTCTCCTGTATTGCTATTCCTTGCTCTTTCATTTTGTCTTCGAGAAGTCGTAGCACTTGCTGGTTGATCTCAATACTGCGATTGACGTGAGCTAGTCGTTCATTGATATTCTGAAGCTCTTGTTTTACGTCGGACATCTGGACCATGTTAATCACAGAGGCCACTGCAGAAAAGCCCACTGATATCACCACGCCAATGATCAGTGCGATGGTAAAGATTGCACGCTTCTGCCTGTGCATAGACACCGTGGTCGGTGTCCTATGGTGGCTGTCAACATCGGTGCAAAATCCGTTCAGCTTGTCCAAAACGTCTTCTTTGAACGCCCTATTGCACCATTTCAAGTACTGTTCTTTGCTCTCCATTGTATACATGGATGCAGGTAACTCGCGGAAGATTTCACAGGTGTCCTCGAGTTTCACAATGGCAAACACCGCTTCGTTGCCAGTTATCAGTTTCTCTTGTGTTGATCGCCAAACAACCGGTGAGGCTCGATTAAAGTTGGCTGATGCAGTTAAGGAGAGCATTCCGATGATGAGGAAGGGCAATTGAAACATTTTTGTTGCGGTTTTGATCCTTGTTGACTTTCTCGGTGCGAGTGATAATTTCTCTTTAGGCATGCCAGTTCTCTGCACCGTCGGTGTCGACGCTGTTTGAGTAAGTGGAACTGCTTCTTTAGGTAGTTCGGTATCTTCGTCGATTTCAGTATCACTATCAGCATGATAGTTAGGCTCAACTGCTTCCTCTTGGTCGACGTAGTCAGCCGATAGGATCTCGGACTCATTACCGGTCGGCGGTGTAACCGCTTTGGGCTCCGATGTAGTAGGCAACACCGTCAATGTATCACAGTTTTCTGGTGATATGGCTGCGTTTATTTCCGGCAGCGAGTATTGTACAGATGATGAAGAGCTGTCGGACTCGCTTGAAGACAGTCGATCCCTCGTATAATACGGTTTCATGCGACTGATGTGGACGGTGTCGGTCTTCTTGTTCTTACTGTTGATGAGTCGCACCTCGTACTTCAGAGGGCTGTGCTTTTTGGTGACCTCGTAAGGTCCACGCCAACGGTGCAAGAGCTTAGTGGCGCGGTGGACGTAACGAGTGGGGCTATCAATCAAGACATGATCGCCTTCCAAGAACTCGACTGGGTTGTGCGTCGAATTGTACCTTGACACCGACTCCTGCTGAACTTTTTTCAGATTGTCTTTTGCCACTTCTCGAATTACCGCCATTTGTTTTGCCAACAGTTGCGAATATGTAGCTGGGTTCTTGGTACCAGTGTTCGGTATGTCCAGCATTATTTCAACTGGAGTTATCGGCTCACGGCAGAACATTAGATAGTAGGGCGAGAACTTAGTCGAGCTTTGTCTAGCGCTGTTGTACGCAAACATGCATAATTGCAAGGCACGGTCCCAGTCAGAGTGACTTCGGTCTACGTACATAGACAGCATGTTAGCCAGAGTCTTGTTGAGGTGCTCAGTCAGTCCATTTGTTTGTGGATGGTACGCACTTGTCTTCACACATTTTATTCCCATCAGCCTGGTCACGGTGTTGAAGAGCTCAGAGGTGAACTGTACACCGCGATCGGTGAGAATTGTCTTCGGTGTCCCGAACTTCGATATGATTTCGTCCACGACGAATTGTGCCACGGCCAAGGCATTGGCATCGGGAATTGCTTTTGCGAACCCATACCTCGTAGCGTACTCGGTGGCCACTATGATATGACGGTTTCCAAGGCTCGAACGAGGGAAAGGTCCTAGAATGTCTATACCAAGTCGCTCGAAAGGTTCGGTGGTTTCGAGTGGCTGGAGAAGGCCAGCAGGTGCCACCGCTGGATACTTCTTCGTTTGGCAGTCAATGCAAGTCTGAACATAGCGCCTCACGTATTTGGCCATTTTTGCAAAGTAGAACCGGTCACGGACTCGGTCCAGTGTTTTGTGGTAACCTAAGTGTCCAGCAGTCGGGTCATCGTGGTAGTGGTACAGAATATCTTCGCGCATGGCTTTGGGTATCACTGGGACCAGTTTGATATCCCCATTCGAAGATCGCTTCTTCCGGTAGAGCACCCCGTCCACCACGGTGTATTTCGCCACTCGACACCGTTCTTTCGACGGCTGAACATCATAGGTGCGGCATAAGTACTTCAGGTGTTTAAGGTCGTCTTCAGCGTCTTGCTTTGCAACTAGGTCGTCCTTCGTAGGGGCTTGGATTTGTAAAACTTGAATCATGCGTTCCTCTTCGTTGGCCGGTGTGTCAACCGGATAGCGACTCAAACAGTCCGCATCTTTGTGCACGCAACCTGACTTATAGCGTATGTCGAAATTGAACTCAGCCAGTTCGATGGCCCACCTTGCTAGTCTAGGAGCTAGCTGCTGCTTCTTCATCAAGTAGCACAGGGAATGATGATCTGTGACCACTGTGAACTTTACACCGACCACGTACATTCGAAATTTCCTCAAAGCGAAAACAATTCCCAGTGTCTCAAGCTCTGTCGGCGGGTATCGGGTCTCGGTGTCCGATAGACACCGACTTGCATAGGCACAGACATGCCAGCCATCTTCGTCCTTTTGCACAAGTAAACAGCCTAGTCCGTCAATACTAGCATCTGATCTTATTTCCGTAACCAGTGAAGGGTTGAACACCTTGAGAATAGGGGTAGTCATTAGACGGTGTTGTAGTTCTTTGAACGCAGCCTGGCACTCAGCTGTCCAAATGAAGCTTTCGTCTTTTCCACAAAGACGGTGTAATGGCCTAGCGATGGTTGCAAAATCTTTAACGAACTTCCGGTAGTACCCAGCCAGTCCCAGGAAGCTTCTCAAACTTTTCTTAGATTGAGGGACAGCAAACTCTTGAATGGAACGTATCTTTGAGTTGTCGGGCGACACACCTTTGTACGAGATGATATGTCCTAAGAACCCTATGGCTTTGGCTGCGAAATAGCATTTGGGTGGGTTGAGAGTGAGTCCAGCTTGACGAAACTGGCTGAGGACCTTTTCAATCGTTCGTAAATGCTCATCAAATGTTTTCGAGTGACACAGGACATCATCCAGGTAGCAGAACACCTCTGTCTCCGGCATGTCCTTGAGGACTGTCTTCATCAGTCGACAGAAGGTGGCAGGAGCGGTGCAAAGGCCAAACGGCATCACATTGAAATGATAGAGGCCACCTCCAGGCACCCAGAACGCGGTTTTCTTGCGGTCGGTTTTCTTCAATGGTACTTGCCAGTAGCCGCTTTTCAGGTCCAGCGACGTGAAGTAGCGAGATCCCATTGTACAGTCTAAAGCGTCTTCGGTGAACGGTGTAGGAAAACGGTCCTTGGTGGTGAGGTTGTTCAATTGGCGGTAGTCGATACAAAAACGATATTGCCCGTTCTTTTTCGGTATGAGAAGCGGTGCTGAAGCCCATTCAGATTTAGATGGACTTATGCAACCACTATCTAACATTTCTTGCACTTGTTTCTGTATTTCCTTGTTTTCATGGGCAGAGTACCTTCGGTAGTACGGCTTGAACGCTTCGTGGTCGCCGGTGTCTATTTCATGAGTCAACACCGAGCAATGACCAATGTCTTGTTCGTCGAAGGAGAATACATCAATGAAGGTGTTTAGAAGGCGTAGAAGCTTCTCTCGTTCAATTTCGGTTAGGCTCACACTAAGTTGTACCTGTCCTTTACCAAGCTGTTTCTGAGCGAATGTGTCCAAGTCTGGATGCTTCACGTCCAGTTCGTGGTCAATAGTCTCTTCCGGTTTGCTTGAGAGGTTCATGATCCAGTAGCCACGCGTCTGCTGCACACCGTAGCTACGGTGTCGGTTCCTGTGTCGTTTGTAGAAGAGGCAGGCCATTACACCGAGCACTGTTAGCACTAGAGTGAATACGGCTATTTCGATCAGCATTTGCTGGTCTGGGTACAGCCAGTGCCAGTGCTCAAGCGAAGGCATCACACCAGCGTTCTCAACAGAAACCGCCTCCGTCAACCTCATGAAAGTACCAAAAAGTAGCAAGACCGCTAGTAGGCCAGCATACAGTGACCAGGTGTTCTTGAAACTTATGTGATGTTCGAGTATTCCAGCTTCAAGGCTTTCGAGTGAACTTTCATTCACTTTTCGAGTTGGGATCCGAGGCATGTGAACCGTGGTCCATCTGCCATGGTCATTAGCAGCAACCTCCGGCACAGTCTCGGCAACGGTGTCATATTGATGGACGTTTTCATAGTCTGGATTGACGGTGTCGAGATATTCGATCATGCCATCTAGATCAAACTCTAGAACTTCGTTGACTTGTCTCTGGGTCAAGGTTCTTCCTTTGAAGTGTAGCATTTGCACTCGACCTGCATTTTCGGTGTGGGGGGCGAGTGTCGATGTATCTTTGTCGGTGTCTTGCGGCACACCGTCGGTGTCTTGCGGCACACCGTCGGTGTTCTCATCTCTCATTTGATTGTCTTCCTCGATTACTTCTCTAGCTCCTTGCTGGACTTCGAATACGGCCAAATCGTCCCAGTCATGCTCATCAATGTAGTTCCTTATCTCCATCGGGTTGAGAATACGGCCAGTAGCAATTAGGCAGCCAAGTACACCGGCGACTGGGGCGGTGTGCGAGGTGTTCCTCACGCGAATACTCGGTAGTTCGCCATGTATCATAGCAACCAGGTCACCTTCTAGAGCTAGGTCTGGGCTCTGGCTGACAAGCTGAACATATTCGATCGGTTCGTACGACGGAAAAACATGACGAATTCGCAGTCGCATCATAGTTGCAGGTGGTATGAGAAAATCCTCCGAAACAATAATGGGCCATTCCCGTCGGCCAGTCTCTTCAACCACATCGTATGCTCGATAGCCTGGTGACTCAGGCTCCGTCGGTGTAGTTGGTGGGGCTCGGTGTTGACCATCAGGTGTTTCTGTCCCGGTGTCAAGTCTGTTCGAGAGGTCCACCGGTTCAGTCTGCTCGTCGTTGAGGGACATAGGCATGCCCTCATCACTGTCAACTCCAACAACGTCCACATCTTCCTCAATGTTGGGAATGTCTTCCAGTTCTGGTGACTTAGGTGGCAGAACTTGGAGCGGCTCATGTTCTGGAATAGACAAAGTCACGGTGTTCAAATAAGAGCCGAACTCGTTCTCAATCAGTGCCGGTGTTTCGGCTTCACTTGCGCACGTCTTGCTATGAAGTAGCCTACTGCCGAGTTCATACAGTCCTAACCCATTTCTGTCGAACGGTGTGGAGCGCTTAGCTTCAGTTCGCATTTGATACTTGATTCTCAGGCGATCAAGGCGCTGGTCCAATTCTTCAATGGTTTCATCGGTGAATATGGCGTAGGCAACCATATCTCCTTCTCTGATGACCAGTGTGTTTTTTGTCTCATTCTCGACATATATCTCGGACGAGTTGTCCCGGAAATAGATGTGATGAGGGATGACGGAAATTTGGTTCTCAGCTTGACCGACCTCGTAGATCTTGCCGTAAACTGGCTCGAAGCCGAAGGGCTCAACCGGAAGCTGGGCTGCTCCACCCGGGCGAATACGGATGTGGACCAGCGATACCAGAACGTTACGATACTGTCCGACCGGTAGACGGTCAGGCCGGACACGCAGCATGTTAACAGCAAGCGGGAAGAATATGCGGTTCTCCGCGTCATCGCCGTCGTTATCGGTGTCGTGCGGTGTCCTACGTACACCGAGGTAAATTTCTAAGCCAGGGGCAACGCGGCCCTGAACAGTTTGTATACGGCGCTCGATTGGCTTCTTAATACTCAGGGCTCGAGCCTCGCAGTCAACCATGACACCGGCTTCTCCCAGGAAGTCGCTGCCAAGAAGTACGTCGTCGCCCAAGCCTTCCAGTACTAGTACGGGCATGGTAATTTCTGCCACGGTGTTCTTGACTCGGATGCCAACACGTGTCTCCGCGTAGCCAGCTGCTTCAATGTCCTTGCCATCTGCGGACAGGAATGTCGGGCCACTATAGTCTTTAATTTCCACTGCACACCGATGGGCAGCAAAAGGTGTGATACATGTAGTGGTAGAGCCGGTGTCCACCATGCAGGTGACCGGTTTTCCATTCAAGTAGCCTTGGCTGCGAATTAATTGTCCCTTGGTTAAGTGGAAACCAGTTACTGGTTTAAGCGTTGACAGGGTTTGAATTCGTCCGAACCCTTCGATTAGCTCTTGTTGGTCGACCTCCTTGGGTACCACTGAGTTGACATTACCCGCTGGCAACTGTTCTTGTTCCGGGCAGTTTCGCACGTAGTGAGGACCACCACAATTGTAGCAACGGATGCGACCGGTGTTCGTCCTAGGGCTGAACTTGTCCTCTGTGCTCTCCACTGCCTGTTTTCTCTGATCAGGCCGAGAGTCGACTTGCTGCTCGTCACGGTGTCCAGGACGGTGTTCGGTCCGGTGTTCGAAATGGTCAGACCGTTGTCCTTGGTAACCAAGACCGTAACGCTCTGTTCCACGTGGCTGTCGTGCGTCAGATAGTTCAGGAGCGAAGTGACGACCTTGACCGCGGTACGGGTAACGTTCACGTCGAGTGTTCGGGCCACTGTACTGTTCTTCACGGTTGATATCTCTAGCGACCCTCTCCCATGGACCATGGCGGAAGTTCGGCCTGCTATACTGCATCAGTCGGTGTACGAGATGCGCTCAATTGACGGAAGGCTTTTTCGAGCTTCTCGATCGAATCTTTGACCTCGGTGTTGTCATTGGCTGGTTTGGGCAACACCGTTACCTCTATCTCAGCCCGGAAACTACGCTCGTATTGGCAGGCTTGTTTCAGTAATTCTTTCACACTGAGCGGGTTAAGTGCGGTCAACACCTGCTTCAATCGTGGCTGGAAGCCATCGATGATAGCAAGTATCTTTTCCTCTTCTTCCATTTTTGCATTGACCTTCTTGCATAGCTGGAGTTTCGTGGTGATGTATTCATCCGCGTTCTCACCAAACTCTTGCTTCTTTTCGTTTAAGGCTTGTCGCAAGCCCATCTTGTCGTTAGCCAAGCTGAAGTAGTTCTTCATCTCTTCGATGACTTTCCCATAAGGCAGCGGTGGCTGCTCATCAGCGATGAAAACATCGAAACCAAGCAGAAGCAAGACCACCCAAGAAGGTTTGTAGCTTCTTGAGCTTGATTTCCGGTGGGACACCTTCGGCGGCGGCCTCAAATCGACGCAACCAATCGTCGATTTCCAATCGCATCTTAGTATCGCCGGTGAACACCTTCAGCTTCGGAGCTGAAGTAGTTAACAGCGACGCTATTTGCATACCGGGCGGTGAAACTGCACCTTTCCCTAGTATTTCTTTAGGGTCCGTGCTCATCTCGCAACGGTTTTCAATCTAGTGCTTTGATGACGTTCAACTGCTCGAATGAGTGGAGTCTAGCGTATCTCAGCTCGAGCCTTTTCTCACTCGGCTTCTGTCTACACGTCTCTGTGCTTATTCACTCGCCTCGGAATCGGCGGTGTAAACTAATTGGGTTAATTCTCTCTCTCAAATTCCTTGCAATTGCTGAGCTTTTTAGCTAGTAAAGCTCACCTCGAGTATAGCTTCCGAAATGCAGAAGCTCTCGGCAGTGCCTCCAAATGTTGCGTCCGTTCGATATTCTTGCTGGTTAGCGCTGTTGAGTTGGTCGGTGTACGTGACGGTGTCTCCTATAGCTGGCGACGAGCGACACCGACGGTGTTCTATGGCGGAGCCAAAGGTGTGAAGGGCGACTCCTAATAGAAGGGTGACGGTGTAGGCGATAGGTGACGGTGTAGCACAGCAATGAAGCAAACTTGGCGGTTGCAATACGAATACTTTAATGGTTAAATGCAGTTAAGAAGCATAAAATACTGGGCAAAAGGGGTTAGAGCAGAGCTCATAGAAATACGGGCACAACTCTAAAGTTCCTGGCCAGGACCCCGACTGAACGGTGTCCTGGCTCTTTTATAACCTCGGTGTCGGCCCTCCTCATAGCCAGAGGCGGTGTAGCTATTGGCCGTGAGAAAGGAGGGTAACGACACCGTGGCCAATGGCGGTGTAGCCGTGATGGCTTTTTACCGGCGACACACCGTCGTTAAATATAAGAATAACCATAAATATAAAATAGAGCGAAGCACTGTTAAAGGTAGGTTTAAAAGGACAGCTAGACTAAAAATAGAAAAGAATGCACATGATGGCAAACAGGTGGCCGTCACTTGGGCCAGGTGCACAGGTTTGCACAGGCTAGAGGCAACATTCTCTGCAAATGAACGCAAGAATGTTGCCGAGGCCAGGTGCAAGAGAACTGTAGTTTAAAGTGAAGGAAAGGTCGGTGACTTCACATGGGTCGAATCACAAAGTTAGGGGAGAATATAGCGGCGCAAATATGCACACAACAATATCGATCAGGGCTTCTTCAAAGAGTTAACCGTCGAAAGGTTTAATATTTTCAGGAAGTGCTTGATTGTGCGCACATAAAGCTGGCGCTTCATTAGAGGCAACTGCCTCCGACACTAGATACCATTCCGTATTTCAAGCCACAATTTGCTTTCGAATCAGTTCAAAGTGAAGTGAAGTCAGCTGGAAGTCCGATCAACTTGAAACAGTGGCGTTGCCTCCATCGAATATTATGATGTATCACTAAGACGCTTCCGAGAATAATAATGAGCTACTGCCCAAGCTCACAGCGTCCACACAGGAATCCGGTTTCATGCTGGTGACTGTGGCTGCGAGACCGAACTCGAAGGTCATCGCTCATGTGCTGAATAAACACCTTGACCTCATTGACCTTGAGGATGTGAACGTGTCAGCTGTCAAAACAGGACTGCCATTAATCACTGAAAAGTTGATAAAGTTTAGCCTTCCATTTGCTCTACTGGTTTTCAGGAAGAAATCAAGCAAACCTCAAAATTCGGAAAAGTGCAGATAACTTCGGATTCGGCGACTATTCGAGCTGGCTTGAGAAACTAAAACAGCTACAGAACGATAGGGTTGTCAATTTAGTCGCCTCGAGTCGCCGAGTCGGGGCCTCGAGTCCTCAAGACTCGACTCACAGGACTCGGAAAAGAGAGGTTTCAAAGACTCGAGGGTCCGGTCCTTCCGGAATGCGGGACTCCGACGGTCCGGCGAGGCGAGTCGCGACTCGAGTCTTTTTTTTACTCAGCTCCGAAAAAGAATTGCTGAACATCTGATTTAGACTATAAAGAGGAACATCTAGTAATTTCATGCGATTAATAAACTACCTGGTAACTGAATTAAGTTAGCAATGCACTTGACAGTGATTCTCGACCAAATGGATTTTTCGAAATTTGGTAACGACCCCTTAGTTTTGACGTCATGCGAAGAATTACGTCACGAAAAGAAGACTCAGACTCAGTGGACGGTCCACTGAAATATGACCGTCGAGACTCGAGGACTCGGTAGTCAAAGGAAGACTCAGCTCGGAGGGTCCGCTGAAATTGCGATCGAGTCGCCGACGGTACTCGGCCGAGCTGAGTCGACTCGAGTCTTTGACAACACTACAGAACGAAGGCCAATCTGGGCCCAATCTACTGTCTGGTTAACGCCCAAAGCTTCAAATCTACGAAAACAAAGGACAGTGTCTGGTCTACTTGGCTTTTTTAATCACTGGAAGCCAATGGCTGGTCAAGCTGGGCGACATTGAAGAGTTTGTGATCAATGAATCGGGCACCTAGGTGGTCTCAGGTTGCATTTGCCGCCGAGCCGACATGGTAGGGCTGTCCAGCTGTCGGCCGAGCAGTACGCCAAGCCCAGAAAGCCGGCCACGTTGCCCACTGATTAGCCAACTTCTCGGAAAATTCAGTTGCCAAGGCCATGATGCAAGTCTGACGTCTAGCATATAGAAGAAGAAAAAACATCAATTTGTCTAAATTGTTTCATTTACGCATAATGATTACACAACACTGAAAAATAAACATTACCTGCAATTGCTTTCGTGTAATCGATAATTGAATGTAGAAAGTTACGCGCAATAGTGCCGGCTCTTAATTTTTTTCGCTTCACCTTGGTTTTCAATTTTCTCACATTCTAAACTTCATGAAGCTGAAGGTTATGTCTCTCGGCGGCGATAGACGGCCTCTCCACGCGACAAAGTCGACCGTCACTGAGTGCTTGCAATTTTCATCTACAAGGTGAACCTTCTATTTTGTCACATTGATTGTTTCCATTCAATCACATCTCTGATTTTCCAGCGGCTTGCCTCAGGTCATGGGATACGCTTCGACATAACACATATTATTCGTATGAGCTGTACATGTAGTTGAGAGAATAGGGCAGCACGTATTATACGTAGAAGCCATTTCAGTACAAGAAATACAGTTAGTTGCACGACTACTCAAGCTCGAGGTGTAGTAATAACCAGGTATTAAAAAGTTAATTGCAATCCAGGCAGTAAAGAGGCATGCAAGCAATTTAAAACAGCAATCAAACACCGCCTTGAAAATAGCTCTAGTAGGTGTCGCCGATAACGACTAACAATACGACTATACAATTGTTTCAGATATGTGGCCTGCGGCCATAGTGGATTAATCACAGCCTGCAAAACATGACCTCAGAGAACCTCTATGACCTTGCTGAGGCAGGATGAGTTACGAAACAAAGATTTATATAATTCGTATTACGTATGAACTTGAGATTTCGTCTTTGCTTGTTTCTACAAAGCGCTTGAAGCTAATCACTTTTTTCTTTTATACACGATGATGAGGAAAGTCCAGGGACGAGAGTTACAAGTCATTCTTGAAACTCGTTGTACATATCCCAGCTTGAGACTGTGTGTGTCGATAATACAGAACAGTTTAGCCGCTGGCTAAGTCAGCAATTATATTTCGAGTACATCGGAGTAGTCGTCCTTGAAGATGAAGAGAAAGAGGGAGCGAGAGAAGGAGAGAGTGTGATGACTTGACTCATGTTTGCTACTCTGAAATAGCTGAGCTACATTACTTGCGAAACGTGTTGACCAAAGAACTATAATCGAGTGAAAGTGACTTTCACTCTGGCTTGTTTGTGAAACAGCTGCAAGTGGCCAGCGGGTCAATTTTTGAAATTATTCTTTTCTGGTAGTGAACATCCGCCATCTAAGCCGGAAATGGTTCACGATAACAAACCGGATCTGGTCATCAGCGGCATCAGTGGCCGGTATCCCATGTGCGATGACCTAGAAGAGTTCAAGGAGAAACTGTTCGCTGGAGTGGACATGGTCACGGCCGACGACGAGCGCTGGCCAGTCGGTGAGTTTGCACGTGCTTGGTTCGCTCCTTGACCCATCGCTATTCTTTTTTACAGGTTACGTAAGACTACCCACTCGAAATGGAAAAGTTTACTCCATGGGGAAGTTTGACAGAGAATTTTTTGACGTCTCTGAAGAAGAGGAGAAATACATTGACCCTCAAGAGAGACTTCTTCTCGAAACTACGTATGAAGCCTTAATGGATGCAGGTTTGAAAAATTCATCTTGTCTAGAAAAACTTAATCTTGACAGAACTTGATTCATTCCACAAAACACAGGTATTGACGCAAAGACATTGAAAGGGTCAAACACTGGCTACTTCCATGGAGCATGCTATGTCGAGACCAACCGCTGCTTCGACAACCCCCAGGAAGTTCCCAGCCACCATAGTCGACTGGTCACTTTAGTTCCAAGGTTCCTTGGCCTTAGAGGCCCTATTCTGGACGTTGACACTGCATGTGGCTCTGGGCTGTCTTCTTTTGCCGAAGCATACCATGCTGTGAAAAATGGCCAGTGCAATATGGCTATCGCTTGTTCGTCGAACACTTGCTTCCGTCCTAGAATCTCAGTGCAGTTTCGAGACTTGAAAATGATCACCAAGGATGGCAAGTGCAAAGGCTTAGACCGATCTGCCGACGGCTATGTGCGCTCAGAAGCCATTGTCGTCACAATCATTCAGAAGTGTGAAGAGGCGAAGAGAATTTACTGTCACTTGCTTGCATGTCGATCAAACAGCGATGGCTTTAAAGAGGAAGGTATAACATTTCCGTCCATCAAGGGCCAGACTCAGTTACTACGAGACACGTACCAAGATGCCGGCATTGATCCGGCCCAGATAGACTACATTGAAGCTCATATCACGGGGACCAAGGCCGGTGATCCGGTCGAAACAAATGCCATGTACAGTGTCATTTGCAAGAACAAGAGCAAGCCACTGCTGGTGGGTTGCTTGAAGTCGAACATCGGTCATACCGAAGGGTCAAGCGGCTTATGCGCAATCTCCAAGGCCATCATAGTCTACCAAACAGGCTTGATTCCTCCGAACATTCACTGCAGCAATCCAAACACAGATCTTCCAGGATTGCACGACGGCAAGATGGTCCCGGTTGTCAAGGTCACCAAGTTTCCGGGGCAGTATATACCTGTCAATTGCTTTGGTTTCGGTGGTGCCAACACGCATCTACTCACACGAGCACCTGCTACTGCACTTCAGACATCCTGCGACGCAGACATCTGTGATACGTGTCCTCGACTTATTTACGTTTGCGGTCGAACGCACGAGGCAGTCAGCCATTTCGTTAAATCTCTTCAAGGCAAAGAAGCATACCTAACGAGACAATTTCTTTCCTTGGTCAGTGACTTCGCCAAGCACAATGTCGACAGTGGTATGGACTACCGATGCTCACTTCTAGTTCGAAGAGACTCAAGAGGCTGTCACTGCTTCACTAAAAGCGCCATTAGTCAAGTGAACAAGTCCAGCACCAAACAAACTGCCATAGAGTTCACGAATGAAGGCATTCTGCGGTCAACAACTCTGTTCAAGTCGTTTCCGTTACTTGCTGATAACTTCAATCGAATGATCCAATTAACAGAACAATCAGACACCGCTTCAGCTTCAGTCACAAAGCTAGCCACTCAATTAGCTCTGTTCGACTTCCTGAAGCAACTCGGCGTCTCATTTGACCACTTCTTCGGACGCGGTTTAGGCGTGTTAGTTGCAGCTTACGCCGACGGATGTCTGACCGCCCACGAAGCGCTTCAATGCGCTCAGATGTTTGATAGCGTTCCGTATACCAGCTTGTTGGCTTCATTAGAGACAATTATCACGAAGGCGAGACACCGAAGTTCGAAATGGCTTTCACACGTTTTCAATTCCGACAGCAAGTTAGTCACAGCAAGTCACTTGGCTGCCGCCTTACTGGAAACAGCTGAGAGCCAATCGAATCTGGCGCCAAACAGTCTGCTACTCAGAGTGTCACCTGGCGGCATAAAGTTGCAGCATGATAATAATCAAGAACAAGACCAAGTTCAGCAAATTTTGAACGTTGTTTCTGAACTTTATACGCTGGCAGGACAATGTCCGAACATCGACCTTCTTTATCCGAGTGTATCGTATCCACTGCCTTTGTCGACACCGTTTCTGAGCCCGCTGATCAAATGGGACCACAAACGGGACGCTCACATGGAAGGATATTTGATGCAAAAATATGGCTTGATCAGTGGTTTCCAAACTGCCAAGAATATCGTGTTCCGCTTCGAGCAATCCAAGTCCGATTGGGCCTTCCTGTATGATCACAAGATTGACGGAAGAATTCTATTTCCGGCAGCCGGGTATCTCATGATCACATGGGTGGCTTTGAGCAAGATCCTCAACTTGCCAGTGAATGAGATGTCCATTCGTTTCGAACAAGTCAAATTTTTAAGAGCTACTGTTCTGAGTGAAGACTCTGAGACTGCGTTAAGTGTTCGCATCAATCAAGATACTGGTGTTTTTGAAATTAAAGAACAAGACAATATGATAGTACGAGGAAGTGTATTCGTTGACAACTTAGATGACGTATCACCACTGTACGAGAGAAAAGTACTGCAACAAGACAAGAGCAATTTGATTCTCGATGCAACTGATATCTACAAAGAGCTTCGTGTTCGTGGCTACGATTATGGGAAATACTTCCAAGGGTTACATTCCTCATGCTCGAACGGAACGAAAGGGTCCGTGATATGGCGCCAAGTAATGGCTAAAGCCGTACTTGACTCAATGACCAACGAGACGGACGAAGAGCAAGCATTGCTTTGGGTTAAGGCGTGGATTCCTTTTGTCGACTCAATGTTCCAGTTGCAGTTGCTGCAGGAAAAGAATGACTCCAGGTGTCTCATGGTTCCGACATCCATTGAAATGGTTTCATGTAACCCAAATATACTCAACGAAGCCATTAGTTCAGCCACTAAACTCCTTGACCAAGTGACCATGAATGAAATGGCCTTGATTCCGGGTTTCTGTGACCACGATGCCAGTTTGACGGTCTGTAATGGGGTCATTGTCAAGGGCTTCAAAGCAAGTTTATTACAGCGGAAAAAGCAGCAAGTGAAAATATTCAGATATGGATTTGTTCCCATGAACGAACCAAAGATGATGCACGATAACAATCGCTACGAGGTGTACGCAAAAAGAGTAGTCGATGCCGTGAACGGCAACTTTGCAGGCACAGAATCTGTCGACTTGAAGGATGCGAAGTTTTCTCTTCTAAACAGAATCATCAGCTCTAGAAATAACAATCAAGAAGGAAAAGGAGAATTCGATAGTGAATTGAAGGATGATCTTCTCATCGGCTCCTCTACCAGTAGAGCGACATTCGAGCGGGGCCATGTGCTGAAGACGGTTCTTGACATGTGTATCTACAACCTGGTGAGCACTCCATCGAAGTGTAATATAGACATTCTCGAAGTGTCCAGCACAGCATTCTTTACCCAACCACTGATGAGCGATATTTTAAGTGACAATTTGCTTTCGAATCAGTTCAAAGTGAAGTACAGTCTACTAACTTCGAAGCCGGAAGAAATTGATGAAGCAGAAAAGAAAGGTTTCAGCGACATTGTCAGCTGGAACTCCGATCAACTTGAAACAATGGCGTTGCCTCGCTCGAATATTATGATGTATCACTACGACGCTTCCAAGGATAACAAAGAGTTACTGCCCAAGCTCGCAGCGTCTTTACAGGAATCAGGTTTCATGCTCATGTCAGTGGCTGCGAAACCAAAGTCGAAGGTTATGAATGGTGTGCTGAACAAATACCTTGACCTCGTTGACCTTGAGGAAGTAAAAGTGTCAGCTGTCAAATCAGGACTGCTATTGATAAGTGAAAAAGTAATAACGCCTAGCCTACCATTCGCTTTACTGGTTTTCAAGAAGAAATCTAGCGAACCTGAGAATTCGGAAAAAGTGCAGATTGCCATCGGCTTAGACGACTATTCGACCTGGCTCGAGCCACTAAAACAACTACTAAACGAAGGCCAATCTACTGTCTGGTTGACGCCCAAAACTTCAAATCTACGAAAACAAACGCCAGTGTCTGGTCTACTTGGCTTTGTTAAGTCACTGCGCCTGGAAGCCAATGGAAACAAAGTTAGACTTTTATACGACGGCGCGGCTAGTTGTCAGGTTGATGTAAACGACTCAAAATATGCTGAGGTCACTGAAAGAGACCTGGTTTACAATATTAGAGCAGAGGAGGGCGAAGGCTGGGGAACATTCGAGCATGTTCTGGCATGTGAAGACATCGAAGCCGAGCCTGAGGTGAAAACCTCGACTGACCACGTCTACCTTCGATCACTCAAGCCGGGAGATCTGACCTCACTGACGTGGGTCAAAAACAACGTGCCGTCCAGTCATGAATCAATGAACAGCCATATCAGCATTCATTATGCGCCTCTCAATTTCAAGGACATCCTTTTTGCAACCGGACGGTTACCTCTGGACGCAGTGCCGGCAAATGTTTCCCCTCTCATCTCGCAGGACTCTTTACTTGGTCTAGAGTTTTCTGGCATCAGTAGTCAAGGTCAACGAGTGATGGGCATTGCACCGTACAAGGCTTTGGCTAGCTCATTCCCGGTCACCGACCGAGAAAAGGATTTTATCTGGTCTGTTCCAGACTCCTGGTCACTAGAAGAAGCTTCCACTGTGCCTGTAGTTTATGCGACTGCGCTCTACGCTCTGCTAATTAGAGGCAACATGACGAAGGGCGAAACTGTTCTCATTCATGCCGGTGCCGGTGGGGTTGGCTTGGCTGCAATCAATGTCGCTCTCGCCAAAGGGTGTCACGTGTTCACCACTGTAGGCTCGCAAGTGAAGAGAGACTTCCTGTTGAAACATTTTGATGGTCATTTGAAAGACGATGCTATCTTCAACTCTAGAAGTTGTGACTTTGAAGACGACATTTTAAGAGCAACCAATGGCAGAGGAGTCGACATTGTCCTCAACTCTTTGTCTGACGAAAAGCTGCAAGCCAGTCTGAGGTGCCTGGCAGATAATGGCCGCTTTTTGGAGATCGGCAAAGTTGACTTCATCTCCGACCGTCCGCTGATTGCCTCTGTGACACTAGACAACAACAAGTCTATGCACGGTGTATTTCTAGACACGCTTTCGCAATACACCGACAACGACTACTTCTCACACAAAATCAAACTGGAAAAGAGTCAGCTGAGAGAACTGATTTCTGAAGGGCTGCAACTAGGTTTTATCAAGCCCCTTCCGAGAACAGTGTTCCATAGAGATGAGGTCGAGACGGCATTCAGGTACATGGCTACTGGCAAGCATATTGGCAAAGTTATCATAAAGATGAGAGATCAAGTGTCGCCATCTCCTAGCATACGCGCTATCAAAACCACCTTTTTAAATCCCAACAAAGCTTATCTAGTTGTCGGCGGCTCTGGAGGACTCGGTCTCGAACTTGTACAGTGGTTAGCTCAAAAAGGAGCCAAAAACATCATAATATCATCACGAAGAGGACTAAGTTCGAAATATCAAATGTTTGTCGCACAGAGACTTAAGATGAAGAAAGTGAAGTTAGTGGTGTCTCAGTGTGACGTCACAACTGAAGATGGCGCCCGCACTTTACTAGAGAGTTGTATGTCGCATGCCCCCGAGGGCTTGGGAGGAATATTCAACTCGGCGGTGGTCTACAAAGACTGTCTCTTCGCTGACCAGACAGTGGACATGTTCGAGCAAGTTTGCGCACCCAAAGCTCAAGCAACCATTCACTTGGACAAGATTTCGCGCCAATTGTGTCCGAACTTGGAATACTTCGTTACCTTTTCGTCCATCAGCGCTGGCAGAGGCAATGAAGGCCAAACAAATTACAATTTTGCCAATTCAGTGATGGACAGTATCTGCTACTTAAGAAGTCTGGACAAGCTGGCTGGACTGTCTGTCCAGTGGGGCGTCATCGGGGATGTAGGCCTGGTGGCTGAGCTGCATTCCGGTGAAGGGAAGTCTAGCGCAAGTGAAGTTGTTCTATTAGGCTCGGCGTCCCAGAGAGTTCACTCAGTCTTCGAAACTTTCGATCGTCTCCTCAACTCTGAATCATCCATCATGTCGTCCATCGTCAAGCCGTCCATCTTGGTTGGCAGTGGAACTGAAGGAGCTGCCGACTTGCTCAAACTAATATCCAATATAGTGGGCCTTAAAGACATCAGTATTCTGGAGCACAGCATCTCTCTGGGAGCGCTTGGCATTGACTCTCTGATTGCTGTCGAAATTAAACAGGTGATCGAAAGGGTTTTGGGCGTGGCTCTGGATCTGAAGGAAGTTCGACAGTTAACTATTGAAAGAATCATTCAGCTGAGCAAGGGAGAAGCGTGATAACGCTATCTGTAAAATCATGGAACAATGCTCAATAAATTATAGTACAAGATGATCACGTGTAATCTGTCACTATTTGCGCATACTACTTTTCACTGGTATTTTAGATATGACGAAGTTTCGATATGACCGTCCGAACCGAAAGGCACCCGGATATGAAAGTTGGTCTAGTCTCCCACCAAGTGCCGCAAGTTGAGACTAGCTGGTATGGTGCTGCCAGATCTTTCTCTTTGCATTTGCTTGCTTCATTGAGTAGGTTTAATCAAATTCAAGTTGCCCGGGAGAGCTAGTGTGCAGTATTGCAAGATGTTAAGATGACTGCCATCGTCGACTGGAAAAGGCAATTAGAAGGCCCGGTCTGGTATACTTGCGCCGACCGAACTAAAGCCGACCGACAATAATGGGGGAAAAACCTATAGTAGACGGCACTCAGCATCTTTAAAATCGGAGCAGATCGTTTTGGGTGGCGAACAAAAAAATTAGCGCCAGCTGTATGTGCGCATAATCACGCACTTGGTGAAAATGTCAATATTTTTTGCATAGAGTTATAGTCGAGTGCAACAATAACTGCACCCGCTGGGGCGGTTCCTGTGTCACGTGACATTTGTGGGGAGCGAACCTGAAAACAGTCAGGTGACCGATAAAGTTTACACCTACTTTTCTTAACAACTGACCGCTGCGTCAAAGTCTGGTGACAAACAAAGTACGCGCCCCATCGGGTGCAGTTTTTGGTGCACTCGATCATAACCGTTGAAAATTTTAATAATTTCACGTAGTGCATGAACATGCGCAGTTGAACCTGGCGCTAATTTTTTGGTTCGCCATCCAAAACCATTTGCTCCGACTGTAAAGATACCTAGTGCCATCAACTATAGCTTTTCAACAGCCCCAATAATGGTGCTCTCAATATGTGACCAGAGGGAAGGAACAATTTTTCTTCGTAGTGCCCGATAGCGTGTCTGGCGGATACGCGAGAGGTATGGGGAGTTTAAATTTTCCGGTTGAGCTCGGAGACGAACTGGAACGCGCTTCATTATTCACAGTCTGCGTCGACGCGGTCGTACTGAATAAGTAAGTTACTGCTCGCGCATGCTCGGCCAACTACGGCACCGCCGAGTCCCCGAAGGTTTAGTGCAGCCACACACGTGTTACTGAGGTTTTTAGAGTCTCTTCCTTAGATATAGTTTTGATTTCGAACAGAGCATGACAGGAATCTAAATGCGAGAAAACGTGGACGGACAGTAGTGGGATCCCGAGATAGTGTAGCAAACCAACCTCAGTGTCATTACCGATGTTCTCATCGTTCGGCAGCGTGGCGTGTTTTGCTTTTTCCACCGCTTCAATGATTACTAAAGAGATGTCCTGCTTTTCGCTTTTCAACATAACTTTTGCATATTTTTCGAGAAAATGTGGGCGAAAAGTGCGCGTAACTATGCGTACACTGTATGTTAGGCGTTCAACTAGTCCGTTTGATCGAAAGATCCGACTCTTTTTTTCGAGCCTTACAGAAGGCGACGATGTCCTTACCGAGCGGTTGCGGCTGGTTTTTTTAACAGAAATATATTTGTCAGCAAATAAATAAATAAAAGAAACCTCACCTTGTAAGCCTAGTCATCCAATTCACGGTACATATTCCACATGATACAGCCGTAACTAGGAGGATATTTTTGTACTAAATACCACATATCAAAGCTGGGGGTTAATTAAGGCTCTTATATGGCCAAAAAAAGCAAGATACGTCATAGATTGTGACACCAGAGGCATATCTCCGACACGTTTTCTAAAATGGTGTGTGTCCGGAAATTATGGCATATCCCGAGTATGGAATGGATAATTATTCTTTATCTAAATAAGCGAAAGTAAGTAGCATTATCCCAGTTTTCCGCAAATCATCTAGATTATCAAGCTAATCATCATCGTGGATGTGGAAAAAACTTTTTTCCTCTTTCGCTTTCCTATCGCTAATTTTTTTTTCTTGATGGCACACTGGCTGGTGTCGGCGACTGGCGAACAGGTTCCGGGTTCAATCCCTGGTGCCGTTTCTGTGCGACCGAACTACTGATGCAAATAAAGTTCTCCTGTATCGACTGTTTTGCTCATGATTCGAAGGGAACGTAGTGACTACCATGCCGGAATTAATACGACAAACGGCACTAGGTAGGTCTTTCATGTCTCCAATTCTCGCGTGTTCCGATGTGGCGGCAGCTGGCCGGCCGCTAGTTGGCGTAGCACGTTCAGGGCACCTGGTGGAAGAAAAGCTGGAGATAAGTAACCGGTCTTGAACATACTGATTCGGAGCATAGGAAACGAGCATCAGAGCAGTTGAAAAAAAGAGCATGTTGGCGCTAAATATTCCGTGCCGCGGACGTTTAGATTGACCTGGCATTGCTATCGGAATTTAATCCGAAGTCAAGAATCTCGAACGCCTCCAGTCCAGAATTTTTACGAGACGCTAGTAAGGCTTCTTCGACATCGCCACCAGTATCATAGATGCTGTCAATCCTAACCGTTTGATTTGATCACAGTGTAGAAAATTCTTCATAGATATAATATCAATGTCTTACAAGTCTTTTTCCTGATTTGGATTCCTGTCATATCCTGTTCAAACTCGAAACTATATCTATGAACGTACACTTTCAGGTTATCGGGCGATAACCTTGAAGGTGGCTTTCAGTTTCAAATGCATGTGTGTCACCAGTATGTCGTCCTCAGCGTACAAAGTGAGAGAGATAGAGTGAAAAGAAAGTGGGAAGCGAGAAATGTACGTATTTTCCCAGGTTATCAAGCGAGTAGTTTGAGAGAGTTTGTGTACTTCTGGCTGCCATTCATTACAGCTCCAGGGTATGTTTGAAACTTGGTCAAGCAATAGGGAAAATCTCTGCGACTTCAGCAATGACCGTCTCACCGCAACAATGATATGAAACACTGCTAACGGGTTAGAGACATCGACTCTAGTCAGGTACGGTGAGAATAGCACACGTAGAGAGAGTATGCGTAAACACATCCCCATCACTTCTCGTCAGACGACGCCAGCAACACATGAACGCATTGGGGCTGTTGAAAAGCTATAGTTGATGGCACTAGGTATCTTTACAGTCGGAGCAAATGGTTTTGGATGGCGAACCAAAAAATTAGCGCCAGGTTCAACTGCGCATGTTCATGCACTACGTGAAATTATTAAAATTTTCAACGGTTATGATCGAGTGCACCAAAAACTGCACCCGATGGGGCGCGTACTTTGTTTGTCACCAGACTTTGACGCAGCGGTCAGTTGTTAAGAAAAGTAGGTGTAAACTTTATCGGTCACCTGACTGTTTTCAGGTTCGCTCCCCACAAATGTCACGTGACACAGGAACCGCCCCAGCGGGTGCAGTTATTGTTGCACTCGACTATAACTCTATGCAAAAAATATTGACATTTTCACCAAGTGCGTGATTATGCGCACATACAGCTGGCGCTAATTTTTTTGTTCGCCACCCAAAACGATCTGCTCCGATTTTAAAGATGCTGAGTGCCGTCTACTATAGGTTTTTCCCCCATTATTGTCGGTCGGCTTTAGTTCGGTCGGCGCAAGTATACCAGACCGGGCCTTCTAATTGCCTTTTCCAGTCGACGATGGCAGTCATCTTAACATCTTGCAATACTGCACACTAGCTCTCCCGGGCAACTTGAATTTGATTAAACCTACTCAATGAAGCAAGCAAATGCAAAGAGAAAGATCTGGCAGCACCATACCAGCTAGTCTCAACTTGCGGCACTTGGTGGGAGACTAGACCAACTTTCATATCCGGGTGCCTTTCGGTTCGGACGGTCATATCGAAACTTCGTCATATCTAAAATACCAGTGAAAAGTAGTATGCGCAAATAGTGACAGATTACACGTGATCATCTTGTACTATAATTTATTGAGCATTGTTCCATGATTTTACAGATAGCGTTATCACGCTTCTCCCTTGCTCAGCTGAATGATTCTTTCAATAGTTAACTGTCGAACTTCCTTCAGATCCAGAGCCACGCCCAAAACCCTTTCGATCACCTGTTTAATTTCGACAGCAATCAGAGAGTCAATGCCAAGCGCTCCCAGAGAGATGCTGTGCTCCAGAATACTGATGTCTTTAAGGCCCACTATATTGGATATTAGTTTGAGCAAGTCGGCAGCTCCTTCAGTTCCACTGCCAACCAAGATGGACGGCTTGACGATGGACGACATGATGGATGATTCAGAGTTGAGGAGACGATCGAAAGTTTCGAAGACTGAGTGAACTCTCTGGGACGCCGAGCCTAATAGAACAACTTCACTTGCGCTAGACTTCCCTTCACCGGAATGCAGCTCAGCCACCAGGCCTACATCCCCGATGACGCCCCACTGGACAGACAGTCCAGCCAGCTTGTCCAGACTTCTTAAGTAGCAGATACTGTCCATCACTGAATTGGCAAAATTGTAATTTGTTTGGCCTTCATTGCCTCTGCCAGCGCTGATGGACGAAAAGGTAACGAAGTATTCCAAGTTCGGACACAATTGGCGCGAAATCTTGTCCAAGTGAATGGTTGCTTGAGCTTTGGGTGCGCAAACTTGCTCGAACATGTCCACTGTCTGGTCAGCGAAGAGACAGTCTTTGTAGACCACCGCCGAGTTGAATATTCCTCCCAAGCCCTCGGGGGCATGCGACATACAACTCTCTAGTAAAGTGCGGGCGCCATCTTCAGTTGTGACGTCACACTGAGACACCACTAACTTCACTTTCTTCATCTTAAGTCTCTGTGCGACAAACATTTGATATTTCGAACTTAGTCCTCTTCGTGATGATATTATGATGTTTTTGGCTCCTTTTTGAGCTAACCACTGTACAAGTTCGAGACCGAGTCCTCCAGAGCCGCCGACAACTAGATAAGCTTTGTTGGGATTTAAAAAGGTGGTTTTGATAGCGCGTATGCTAGGAGATGGCGACACTTGATCTCTCATCTTTATGATAACTTTGCCAATATGCTTGCCAGTAGCCATGTACCTGAATGCCGTCTCGACCTCATCTCTATGGAACACTGTTCTCGGAAGGGGCTTGATAAAACCTAGTTGCAGCCCTTCAGAAATCAGTTCTCTCAGCTGACTCTTTTCCAGTTTGATTTTGTGTGAGAAGTAGTCGTTGTCGGTGTATTGCGAAAGCGTGTCTAGAAATACACCGTGCATAGACTTGTTGTTGTCTAGTGTCACAGAGGCAATCAGCGGACGGTCGGAGATGAAGTCAACTTTGCCGATCTCCAAAAAGCGGCCATTATCTGCCAGGCACCTCAGACTGGCTTGCAGCTTTTCGTCAGACAAAGAGTTGAGGACAATGTCGACTCCTCTGCCATTGGTTGCTCTTAAAATGTCGTCTTCAAAGTCACAACTTCTAGAGTTGAAGATAGCATCGTCTTTCAAATGACCATCAAAATGTTTCAACAGGAAGTCTCTCTTCACTTGCGAGCCTACAGTGGTGAACACGTGACACCCTTTGGCGAGAGCGACATTGATTGCAGCCAAGCCAACCCCACCGGCACCGGCATGAATGAGAACAGTTTCGCCCTTCGTCATGTTGCCTCTAATTAGCAGAGCGTAGAGCGCAGTCGCATAAACTACAGGCACAGTGGAAGCTTCTTCTAGTGACCAGGAGTCTGGAACAGACCAGATAAAATCCTTTTCTCGGTCGGTGACCGGGAATGAGCTAGCCAAAGCCTTGTACGGTGCAATGCCCATCACTCGTTGACCTTGACTACTGATGCCAGAAAACTCTAGACCAAGTAAAGAGTCCTGCGAGATGAGAGGGGAAACATTTGCCGGCACTGCGTCCAGAGGTAACCGTCCGGTTGCAAAAAGGATGTCCTTGAAATTGAGAGGCGCATAATGAATGCTGATATGGCTGTTCATTGATTCATGACTGGACGGCACGTTGTTTTTGACCCACGTCAGTGAGGTCAGATCTCCCGGCTTGAGTGATCGAAGGTAGACGTGGTCAGTCGAGGTTTTCACCTCAGGCTCGGCTTCGATGTCTTCACATGCCAGAACATGCTCGAATGTTCCCCAGCCTTCGCCCTCCTCTGCTCTAATATTGTAAACCAGGTCTCTTTCAGTGACCTCAGCATATTTTGAGTCGTTTACATCAACCTGACAACTAGCCGCGCCGTCGTATAAAAGTCTAACTTTGTTTCCATTGGCTTCCAGGCGCAGTGACTTAACAAAGCCAAGTAGACCAGACACTGGCGTTTGTTTTCGTAGATTTGAAGTTTTGGGCGTCAACCAGACAGTAGATTGGCCTTCGTTTAGTAGTTGTTTTAGTGGCTCGAGCCAGGTCGAATAGTCGTCTAAGCCGATGGCAATCTGCACTTTTTCCGAATTCTCAGGTTCGCTAGATTTCTTCTTGAAAACCAGTAAAGCGAATGGTAGGCTAGGCGTTATTACTTTTTCACTTATCAATAGCAGTCCTGATTTGACAGCTGACACTTTTACTTCCTCAAGGTCAACGAGGTCAAGGTATTTGTTCAGCACACCATTCATAACCTTCGACTTTGGTTTCGCAGCCACTGACATGAGCATGAAACCTGATTCCTGTAAAGACGCTGCGAGCTTGGGCAGTAACTCTTTGTTATCCTTGGAAGCGTCGTAGTGATACATCATAATATTCGAGCGAGGCAACGCCATTGTTTCAAGTTGATCGGAGTTCCAGCTGACAATGTCGCTGAAACCTTTCTTTTCTGCTTCATCAATTTCTTCCGGCTTCGAAGTTAGTAGACTGTACTTCACTTTGAACTGATTCGAAAGCAAATTGTCACTTAAAATATCGCTCATCAGTGGTTGGGTAAAGAATGCTGTGCTGGACACTTCGAGAATGTCTATATTACACTTCGATGGAGTGCTCACTAAATTGCAGATACACATGTCAAGCACCGTCTTCAGCACATGGCCAAGCTCGAATGTCGCTCTATTGGTGGTTGCACCGATGAAAAGATCGTCTTTCAGCTTACAATTAAATGCTCCGTTGCCACCTTCATTGTTATTTTCTGAGCTGATGATTCGGTTCAGCAGAGAAAACTTGATATCCTTCAAGTCAAGAGATTCTGTGGCTGCAAAGTGTCCGTTTACGGCATCAACTACCCTTTTTGCGTACACCTCGTATCGATTGTTATCGTACAGTATTCCCGGTTCGTTCATGGGAACAAACCCGTATCTGGATATTCTTACTTGCTGCTTCTTTCTCTGCAGGAAGCTTGCTTTGAAGCCTTTGACAATGACTCCATTACAAACCGTCAAACTGGCATCGTGGTCACAGAAAGTCGGAACCAAGGCCATTTCGTTCATGGTCACTTGGTCAAGATGTTTGGTGGCTGATCTTATTGCTTGGTTGAGAATAATGGGATTACATGAAACCATATCCAAGGACGTCGGAACCATGAGACACCTTGAGTCATTATAAACCTGCAGCAACTTCAACTGGAACATTGAGTCGACAAACGGAACCCATGCCTTGACCCAAAGCAATGCTTGCTCTTCGTCCGTTTCGTTGGTCATTGAGTCGAGGACGGTTTTTTGCATAACTTGGCGCCAAATCACGGAGGCTTTTGTCATGTCAGAGCTTGCGCAGTGTAAGCCTTGGAAGTATTTGCCATAATCATAACCACAAACTCTTAGTTCTTTGTAAAGGTCAGATGCATCAAGTATCAAGTTGCCGTTGTTTTGTTGCGAGACTCTACTCTCGTACAGCTCTGATATTTCGTCTAAGTTGTCAATGAATACGCTTCCTCGCACAATGAGATGATCTTGTTCGTTGATTTCAAAAACACCTGTATCTTGATTTATACGAACATCTAAAGCAGTCTCAGAGTCTTCGCTCAACACAGTAGCTCTTAAAAATTTGACTTGTTCGAAACGAATGGACATCTCATTCACTGGCAAGTTGAGGATCTTGCTCAAAGCCACCCATGTGATCATGAGATACCCGGCTGCCGGAAATAGAATTCTTCCGTCAATCTTGTGATCATACAGGAAGGCCCAATCGGACTTGGATTGCTCGAAGCGGAACACGATATTCTTGGCAGTTTGGAAACCACTGATCAAGCCATATTTTTGCATCAAATATCCTTCCATGTGAGCGTCCCGTTTGTGGTCCCATTTGATCAGCGGGCTCAGAAACGGTGTCGACAAAGGCAGTGGATACGATACACTCGGATAAAGAAGGTCGATGTTCGGACATTGTCCTGCCAGCGTATAAAGTTCAGAAACAACGTTCAAAATTTGCTGAACTTGGTCTTGTTCTTGATTATTATCATGCTGCAACTTTATGCCGCCAGGTGACACTCTGAGTAGCAGACTGTTTGGCGCCAGATTCGATTGGCTCTCAGCTGTTTCCAGTAAGGCGGCAGCCAAGTGACTTGCTGTGACTAACTTGCTGTCGGAACTGAAAATGTGTGAAAGCAATTTAGAACTTCGGTGTCTCGCCTTCGTGATGATTGTCTCTAATGAAGCCAACAAGCTGGTATACGGAACGCTATCAAACATCTGAGCGCATTGTAGCGCTTCGTGGGCGGTCAGACATCCGTCGGCGTAAGCTGCAACTAACACACCTAAGCCGTGTCCGTAGAAGTGGTCAAATGAGACGCCGAGTTGCTTCAGGAAGTCGAACAGAGCTAATTGAGTGGCTAGCTTTGTGACTGATGCTGAAGCAGTGCCTGATTGCTCTGCGAATTCTATCATTTCATTGAAGTTAGCGGTAACCAAGGGAAACGACTTGAACAGAGTTGGTGACGCCAGAATGTTTTCATTCGTGAACTCTATGGCAGTTTGTTTGGTGCTGGACTTGTCTACGTGGCTGTTGCCGCTTTTTCTGAAGAAATGGCGGCCTTTCAAGTCTTTTTGAACTATAATTGAGCATCGGTAATTCATACCACTGTCTGTATTGCTCTTGGCGAAGTCACTGACCAAGGAAAGAAATTGTCTCGTAAGGTATGCTTCTTTGCCTTGAAGAGATTTAACAAAATGGTTGACTGCCTCGTGCGTTCGACCGCAAACGTGAATAAGTCGAGGACACGGATCACAGATGTCTGCGTCGCAGGATGTCTGAAGTGCAGTAGCCGGTGCTCGTGTGAGTAGATGCGTGTTGGCACCACCGAAACCAAAGCAATTGACAGGTATATACTGCCCCGGAAACTTGGTGACCTTGACAACCGGAACCATCTTGCCATCATGCAATCCTGGGAGATCTGTGTTTGGGTTGCTGCAGTGAATGTTCGGAGGAATCAAGCCGGTTTGGTAGACTATGATGGCCTTGGAGATTGCGCACAAGCCACTAGCCCCTTCAGTGTGACCGATGTTTGACTTCAAGCAACCCACCAGCAATGGGTTGTTCTTGTTCTTGCAAATGACATCGTATATGACATTTGTTTCGACCGGATCGCCGGCCTTGGTCCCCGTGATATGGGCTTCAATGTAGTCTATCTGGGCCGGATCAATGCCGGCCTCTTGGTACGTGTCTCTCAGCAACTGAGTCTGACCTTTTATGGACGGAAACGTGATGCCCTCATCTTTGTAGCCATCACTGTTTGATAGACATGCAAGCAAATGGCAGTAGATCCTCTTCGCCTCTTCACACCTCTGTATGATTGTAACGACAATGGCTTCTGAGCGCACATAGCCGTCGGCAGATCGGTCCAAGCCTTTACACTTGCCATCCTTTGTGATCATTTTCAAATCGCGAAACTGGACAGAGAACCTAGATCGGAAGCAAGTGTTCGACGAAGAAGCGATGGCCATATTGCACTGGCCGTTCTTGACAGCATGGTATGCCTCTGCAAACGCAGACAGGCCAGAACCACATGCAGTGTCAACGTCCAAAATGGGACCGCGAAGGCCAAAGAACCTCGGCACCAGGTTAACCAGTCGACTATGGTGAGCGGGAACTTCCTGTGGGTTGTCGAAACAGCTGTTTTTCTCGACAAAGCAAGCCCCGTGGAAGTAGCCAGTGTTTGATCCCTTCAAACTTTTCGCGTCAATGCCTGTGTTTCGAGGAAAGAATCAAGTTATGTCAAAACTAGGCCTGACGAGATATATTCTTCAAACCTGCGTCCATCAAAGCTTCATACGTAGTTTCGAGAAGAAGTCTCTCTTGAGGGTCAATGTATTTCTCCTCTTCTTCAGAGACGTCAAAAAATTCTCTGTCAAACTTCCCCATGGAGTAAACTTTTCCATTTCGAGTGGGCAGTCTTACGTAACCTGTAAAAAGAATAGCGATGGGTCCAGGAGCGCAAACCAAGCACGTGCAAACTCACCGACTGGCCAGCGCTCGTCGTCGGCCGTGACCATGTCCACTCCAGCGAACAGCTTCTCCTTGAGCTGTTCTAGGTCATCGCACATGGGATACCGGCCACTGATGCCGCTGATGACCAGGTCTGGTTTGTTGTCTTGAACCATTTCCGGGATAAACGACGGATGTGACTACCAGGAAAAAATATCGAACTGAGCTGCTAGTCACTTGAAGTTGTCTCAACAAACAGAATTCAAGCTACTTGCACTATCCTCTAGTTCTTTGGCCACTAACATAGTTCAGCCATCTCGGAGTACTTTTATACGTCAAGTACATGAACTCTTCATGTGCTATTAGCATTCGAAGGGAAATCTAGTTTGACTTCTTTTCGAAAGGATTGATGTGTGAGATCTAGTATGAATAAGCTAATTACTGGTTACTCGTGTCTGATATAAAGGTTTCAACCAGTTAAGCGTCTAGTTGACCTTCATATGGTACTAATTGTACTACCTCAAGGACTCGGACTTGAGTATGGAATTGTTTGCTTGGTATTCAAAATCAGGCCGAAGCATCCACGGCAAACTTTTTCGCCGGACCATTGTGGGTTGCTATGGAAACATGCCCGCAGGGACGGACCAACAATGGGCTTTCCAAGTGCTTGCACCATTGAAGAAGAAACAAATGTATTCTGAAACTGAGAATGCAACAAACTTTATTCCACAGGTTCATTAATTTATTTCATGTATGCTTCATTGTCGGAATAAGTACATCATACTATCCAAAGTCAACACAAATCCATTAAAAAAGTTTACCCTCAGGGTGTTAAAAAAATCTAGGCAAGTTGAATGTCCGTTCAGCACAGTTCACATCCCCAGCTCGTGGAACACTCGATCTGACATGCGTTTTGCGGATTCGAACGTTTCAACTAAATTCTCAATACGAGCTTCCGGTACATTTTGTCTGAGTAGAACTTGTCGAATATTGGAACCTTCCGGTTGAAGCAAAGACTTGAGACCACTAACTCTGGCTTTGGCTTCTTCCACAGTGATGAAGCTGGTTCTTCTTGAATAGCGTTCGGGCAATACCTTGACCATTGCTTTGATCATAGTGGTCAATATTACGGGAAGGCCACAAATGTACATGTGGTCGAAGATATTCGGGAAACAAGTGGCCACCATGCTGCTCAACTTGCGACTCAGCCTGGTGTTGATGGACTTGAATGAAACACCCGTGAGGTCCAGGTAGGCGTCACATTTCTCATGACGCTCAAAGTGACCGCCATAGGCTTTCAAGTCCACCATTACGGACACGTCCGTCAGTTCGGGCATGTTTCTATAGCAACCTGCATTGGTCCAGACCACCATCTTGCCATTCATGTCTCGGCCTACCTTTGAATTCCAAGCAAACATTTCCATGGGCAAGTCCGAGTCCTTGACGTTGTACACTTGGTACTTCTTTCTGTACACCAGCGCTTTCAAAATGGCGGTCGCTGTCTCTTCTGTGTCACCATTGTTGTCCACCAAGAAAGCATTCACATAGGGGTCATCTTGGGATACTTTTGCCAGTTCAACGGCTTCGAAGTCAAAATGGCGGCATTTTTCTTCCAACCGCAAACGGACCGCGTCCAGCTTGTCCAACATTATATGATGCAAGCGTTTATATTTCAAACTTAACCGTAGCTTTACCGATACACTATGAGTTCTCAATATGATTTCAATAGGTATACATGAATATTATTAAATCGAAATAGCCAGAAAGAAAAGTCTAACAAGTACGTAGCTTCGATTCCCAAGGTCAACTAGACGGTTGGATTGGCCGACAGCGTCTAAATACCACACATGTAACCCGTGATCAACGTCGTGCAACTAATTGCTCATATCGAGCAACTTTCCGAGAGGCCTAGATTCTGGCTAAATACTGAATGCTAGGTACATCATTTAATGCTTTCATTCAACTCTCTTTACATTAAATAAAAAACGAGTTGTAATCTAGCCTAGGGTAGAGATGGGCAGATATCTCCAAGGGCATTCTTCTAGGGTTGCTTACTTTTCATTTTTTCATTAAGATGAGTTAACCGGGCAACCCTGTAGTTGCTGATTTTGCGATTTTTCATTTATTAGTTAGTCAATTAAATAAATTAAAATCGATCAAATTCAAAAATGAAAAATAAGCAACCCTACATTCTTCCCTGTTATCCTCCCCAAGGATAATTCAAGTTTAAGTTTTGGATGAATTACAAGTGAGTTGTCACTTGCGCGGTCACGAGCTTGTGAACTGAGCGCGCATTCACGCTTTCACATGTTTCCTTTGCAAAAACACTCAAGGGATTTTTGAAAAATTGCAATTCGAGGAACTTTTAAAAATTTCAAAAATTAAAACAGCTCTAACGAAGTAGTCTTAAGTTGTCGAAAAAATTGGCGGTAGCGTTTTTGAGACCTACTCGATGAGATCTTTCGATTGACATATAGCCCGATCTCCAAATCAAAAAACATTAGTTCTGCTATAACTATAGTGTATAACAGGGAATTTAGTCTTTTTTGGGGAATTCTTCCCTGGGAACCAATTGGAACATGCTCTACAAAGTTAGAACCAGAGTCACAGTTCACTTAAGCCGTTCTATACGTTCTCAATTCCAGTGTTCATCGGCTACAATGCGGATAGCTGCGGTCGGATACCCTGTTGTCTCATCAGTTTCGCTAACCGTGCCTATCTCTAATCGGCTACAATTAACATCATTCAAGGCCTCGCTAATCAAATAGAAAACGAAAGGCTGCACTGAGCACTTGACAACAAGTATGGGCTAGTGTTCGGAGAAGACATTGCCAGGTAGGCGGCAAACGGTGAACTCGAAGCACTCCACCTTGAGCACCTAGACTCAGATAAGGCGAGCAAACGGCTCAGTGCGACAATCAAGTCTCTGTGACAGGTCTTCTCTCTTCCAGTCTACTTAACAGTTGGCTGCCCAGGGTGTGTCAGCGCCATGTTTGTTTCCGGCAGGTGGGCGCTCGTGGTCAGTGTCACCTTATCTCTGTCCCTTGTCCAGAGTGACCCAGTGGCGGAAGTGCCCAGTGAAAAGGACACCGTTTGCAGCTTCGCTATCTGGACTCGCTGTCGCCTTACCGAGGAGCCCAGTTTATGTGCGGACATTTTGCAATTCAAAGACTGTGTCCAAGCCAACATTGACAGGCTTGACCAGTGTGACAGTAGGCAAAAGGAGCGCATCAAGCAAGTTCTCAGCGTCAAGAGTGCTAATTGTGGTAATTCATCATATGAAGCGAGTAGCAGCGACAGGTCAGGGGTTGCTCACATTACATCTACTCGATTATGGATCTATGTCGTTCTGGTTGTCATTGCAATGATGATTTCTTCCTGACTGTAACTGAATTGTGTAACCTGATGAACACTGTCTGAAAGACTCATTTCACTCTCATTCTTAGTCCATCTTCTTACAAGTGCGAAGTCACTTGCGTGTCCCCAACGCCTTATAACTGAAGCCTCATCCAGCTTTTCACACGTGTTCGGTTGAAAGGCACATCGAGAAGTGTTTAAAAAATTGTAATTTGTTCTAGTGAGAGTTAAAAAATTACTTTGATTAAAGAAGCCATTACTCATTGGTTGCAACATGACGAAATGTGCGGTTTAGTTTTCTAGAACTTACTCCTCAAGTCCAATCGAGTGACAAATAACTCGATAGTCTAACAACTAAATCCCAATAAATTTGCTGTTTGCAATTAAAAAAATGACTAGCTTAGTCGCTAACAAGATGGCGCCACATATTTCTGGCTACATGAATAGAAAGGCAAAAATAACTTTTCTCTGGCAAGGCTCGCCGGAATGCCATATTTGAGAGTGTCGAACTTGCACCACAGATTGAACAGTTGTTAAACAGCCAGCGAGACCACAATGATAGTTAAATGGCTGTTGATTGCATCAGTGTTCCTTTTTGCGCTGACCATTGAACGTGGTCAAGCGAAGAAGACGCCAAAGCTGAAGAAATGTCTACAGGAAGCGGACAACGAGTGCGGTCAGTTCGACGATGACTTCGATTGCTGCGAAACCATCGGCCATATTGAGTGTGCCTACGAGAAGGCCGAAGAAGACTGCTCGCCAGTGGAGCCATCTGTGGTGGACTACATGAACAAGAGAAAGATGGAGGCCTGTGACAATGACATGACCAAGACGGACAAGTCGTGCTCCGGCAACACTTGGCTTGTGGTCAGCTTCATCATCATCTTTGTCTGTGCTGCCGCCGGTGGCCTGGCTTATTGGTACAAGGTCACCCATGCCGAGTGACTTCCGTCACTTCATCTCTCGATTGTCGGCAAATCATCCGAATTCGAAAATGCCGCCAACGCTTGCGATGATTGCACTTGAGATCAAGGTTTCCCTAATTAGTCACTGAAGTTGCAATTCAAGTGACACTCATTATCACTCAGTAATTCAAAAGCTAAAATGACTTTCGCTACTTTCCATGTTTTACTAATTGTAACAATGTTCATTCTGGTCAGCCATACTAATTGCGACAGTGATCCACTTCCATGCTTAAGAAAATTAAATCCAGTTTGCGGCAACAACGTGGACAAGCTGGATTGTTGTGCAGCAACCAGATACATGACCTGCATCGAGAGCAAGATGGCGGCCGGTGGCTGCCATCCCAATGTGACCCAGGCAGTTATGGCCAGCTTAACCGAAGTCAAGGAATATGCCTGTGGCCCGACAATTAAGAAAGTCAAGGGCACCTGTAGTCCTTGTAATGAGACGCCAATGCTTATTGTCATCGCTTCAATCATGGTTGGAGTCATTCTCATTTCCATTGTAATTTACCTTTGCCATTAAACTGTGGTGTTAGATTACACGTCAATCAAATCGCGTGGCATCGGCTTAACGATAGGTGAACCCTACGAACAATAGCGAAAGAGCAAATTGCGATCTATTATAGTTTCTACCTTGTGATTCACTCAGTACACTCAACCGTTTTAAACCAACCAGTTCCCATTACAGTGATCTTACATCAAACAAGATGGCTACCAGCAATTTAGTGACCAGCAGCCTGTTGGTCTTGCTGTCCGTGACGGCAATTAGCTGCTCGCTGAGCAGTGAGCAAATGAACTGCTTCTTGCCAATGCTACAAAGGTGCAACATTAATCCGAATGAATTACTTCAAGACTTGACCTGTTGTACTGGACTTCGAATTCAAGATTGTTTCACTAAGGAGGCCAAGAACGTCAAGGCTTGCCATGTTTATCTGGACAGCCCTGACATTGAGGACACACTTGAATCACTCAAGATGAGAGCTTGCGGCCAGTCATTCAAACTGAGGACACTGGATAACTGCGATCTTCCGGAGAACCAGCTGGTGGCCAAGGAAGTAGAGCCAGTGGCCGAGGTACCGCAGAAAGTGGTCAAGCGCGAAGATACGCCGACTGCGGAAGAGGGCGCGAATGAAATCACTGCCGAAATCACAACCATTGCTCCCGAAACTGCGACAGAAAAGAAAACCACCGACAAAGATCCCCAGAATCAAGTCATCATAACGACCATTGGCTTGTCCGTCATTGCGCTGCTTGTCCTCATCTTGACTTACTACGTGGTTCAGAAGAGACGACTTCAGGCTCGAGTCTGAGTTCTTTCTAGGTTTTGAACAAGCTTTCATTTGGAATGCTGAAAATGATACGTTGTACATTCACAACAATACAAAATAGTTCGTCTTGTTTTCTTTCACACAATTTGCTACGTGACTAGTAATGATAGTGAATTGTTCGTGATATTATGTTCTTTCAGCGTGTAGATTATATTAGAACGACGAATGGCCGGTGTATTTTCGCAGTTCTTCGTAGGTTATCCAGAATGTTAGCGACCAAGGACCCATTCTCAGCCAACAAGGAATGAAGCCTTTGTACAAAGACCAGAAACCTTCTTTTCTGACTGACTGCATGAGACAATCAATTGAGTTTTTGTATAGCACACCATTCCCAGCGGGATCTGTAGGTTGGTTCATGACACGAGTCTTGATGACATCTGCCGGTGTTCCCAGACAGGCAGCTATCAGACCAGAGCAGCAACTGAAACAAGGAAATAGTTACTAAAGAGGCTTAGACGGCGAGAACCTACCTTCCAAGGGCGTGGACAAAATAGTCATCTTTCAAACTAGTGTGCTTCAGTATCATATGCTTAGCTGAATCGTATGTCGTCAAATCACCTAGATTAACGAACGCTGCCCGCTGAACATTAGGACCCCAGCCCTTCATGAGTCCCTTAAGACCACCTTGCGCGACAATTTTGCGAACAGCATCCCATGATCCAGTGACTCTTGGGGGAAGTCCTTGTAGCTTGCGTCTGCCCTCCATTTGAAGCTGTATCTTCACGAGGTCGAACGGCGAAGCCAGGAATTGAGCAAATCCACCAGCACATACACCGCCGATTATAGCTTTCCATAAGGTTATTGTGTTGTCTTCGTTCTTACCAAGAAGGTCGTCTCGTAGGTATTCATAAAAAGACATTCGAACGCCCGAATAAACGAGATGCCGATAGATGGCCGGTGACATTCCTTGCCATAATTTGAAAAAGCCTTCTTCGTGAACAATGCCATACATGGTTCTAAACATGCCGCGCTTCTGCAAAGAAGTCACCTTTTCTCCATTGAATTTTTCCATGGCTACTTCTCCTTGTATCTGCAGTCTAGCTTTCGTCAAGTCCAACGGATAGGTGACTGCACAAAGAATTTTATTAGTACGAGTAACTTTCTCATCGAACTTTACTTACCGAACTCTGAACACGAAGCGGCCATAAATGACAGAATAAATGTTTCGGCAATGCTACAACGGAATTATTCAGCATCACAAGAAAATTCAACCAACTTTACCTGTCATGGTTCTTGACTACAGAACTCGACTTCACCAACTGAGAGGTCGGGTGAATGGTTATTTCGTTGATTGGCATGTCAGGGTTTCCGCAAAGGTACAGCGGACGGTGTAGACTGGCCAGTCATAACGACCGACGGAGCTTTCTTCTCTAACGACATTGTTCGATTGATCCGACTCAGTAATCACTTCTTCAAAAGACATAAATATATCACATCTACGTTTTTACTTGCAGTTTTGCAAGCTGGTTGAGCTGGAAGTCTTAAATAAAGACTGATCAAGTTCCTCCTTCAAGTGAATAAGGAAGTTGTTCAACAACTTTGCAAATTGTATCTGCGAATGAAGAAAACAATTAATTTCAATCTACTTTCCCGTGCTTACCTTCTACTTAATGGACTTTCGAATAAAATAGTGAACAAAGCTGCACATTGTTCGAAATGACTTAGATCGGGAATTCAGAACAATGAGCCATACTAAAATTAGTTGGCTGTAGAACAAACCAAAAATTAACTGTAGTCTTCACATGTGACGCTACCGCTACGACGTCAGCGCCATCTGTGGCCTCACATTCTGCCTGGTTTCCATAGTAACCAAGGAAGAATTCGGTCTACTTTAATTCATTTTTGTTTTCAAAACAACCGGAGTGCAAGAAAAACACTGTTCGATTTATTGGTCAGTTTGACATAACAAGACGTCTTGAGATGAATTGGTATTGATCATGAAGCTTTTGTGCCTGAATCGCCCGATAATAAGACACCTGTGACAAGCCCTTAAACGGTAGTCATGGCAATCAGTTGATCTACTTGATGCGTGCCTTTGCATTGTGATTCACCGCCTCTCTGTTTATGATTGTAAAGAGGAGAAATTTCATGACGAAGAGTCAAGCACAAGTTATTAGCCAATCTACACTAATTCTACACGAGTGTCCTTTCACACTTTGACTAATCATGGTTAAGGGCCATCTGATTGGCTGTGCACTAGTAGTAGTTCTCTCTTGCCTATGTGTTCACGCGTTAGAAAAACCAATACGATTTGATGGCGACGGATTAATTGCTGCCTTTGGAGATTATGATTCAGACAAGTTGACTGATGTCTTTTTAATTCGACCGGATCTGAAGACATTTGAATTGATGAAACACTACAAAGAAGATAGCAAAAAACAGCTGCAACGAGTTGATTCTATAACTTGTCCATCTTTCGGTGATGGTCAGTCGATTGTGGGCCTTATACCCGGCGATTTTCATGGCAATGCAACACTTGATGTTATCGTTGTGTCTCGAACGAAGCAGCTTATTGATGGACAGACAAGCTGGGGACCGTTGTATGATTTAAGGCTGTTGAAAGGGAACACTTTCCAGTTTGACTGTTCGGCCATGTCAAGACCTCCCTTTGCAAGTGTAACTTCGCATCCGCTGATGATGGACTATAATGGCGACATGATTAGCGATCTCGTTGCTGATGACAAAGAGAATGGAAGAACGGTCTGGCTTGGTCAAACTAATGGTATGTTCAAGAAGAACAAACTGAGAAGCCATACTGCTGAAAAAGAGCAACCCCTTAATGATCCGAATTCGAATGCATTCATTGACTTAAATGGCGACGGTCTGGCTGACTTGTTCTTCGAAGGGAGCGAGTCAATGGAATACTGGTTAGCTGATGACCTGGGAAGATATGGTCAAAGCGCTGCTAACTTTATTCGAATTCCGTATCCGACTGGATTCGATGTACTGGGTGCTTCCTCTTTCTTTGATGTCAATGGCGACCACATGATAGAACATTTGAAACCTGCATGCACCAAGAATAAGTGTTCTATACTCTACCTAGAAAAGAAGCTTGCCGATGATAATCGTACCGAAGTTTACACTTGGAAACCAATGATCGACGATTTGGTCTTGAATCACAACGGAACCGACTACAGATACATGTTCAGTGAAGTGAAATACCAAGAGCCTTTGAAGTTGCCAATCACTCTTCATCATGGGGATATTGATGCCGACGGCTACGGTGACATCGTAACAATCATGAAGATTTTCGGAAAGGATCGAGTTGTTCTATTGCACAATAACGAATCTAGTGCGAATGACCTTGGACGGACTTACAACTTTTTCGACAGTCAGCCAAGCTTCCAAAGTCCTGTGCTTGTGTCTCTCTTTGATTTGCGAGAAGACTCCAAGTTAGACGTATTGACAACTTCCAAGATAGAAAACTACAATCAAACGAAAAGTGTCAAGTACGCCATTGGCGCTCAACTCAACAGCGAGATGGTGGATGCCAACTTTTTGAAGATCCTGGTCGCCAGCGGTCGCTGTCCAGATGACCGTTGTTACCTTGAAGGCTGGATCGAACAACAGTACAAGGTCAACTATGGCACAAACGAAGCGGGACCATTTGTTAAGTACGAACTACGGGATGCTAATGGAAACTGGAAGTACAGTTGCGCTGGGCAACTTTCGCAATCGGGCTATTTTTCACTACAAGTTCCCTACATGGTCTTCGGTCTGGGCTCGTATGCCAACTATGTGGATAGAATGATTGTCACGATTCCGGGCGGAAATGGGACTAAACGGGAACACCTCCTCGAAGAAATAGTACCCGATGCTCAGATCATTCTTATTCCCCATCCTATGGACGAACCAAGCCGTTGGCTGACCAAATTGTTCCTCACCCCTTCCGACATTGTCTTCCAAACTCTGTACACTTTACTGGGCATGTGTCTCAGCTTGCTGTTCATCATACTGATACTCCACCGAAGGGAACTTAAAGAAGACGAAAAGGAAGCCAAGCAATTTCAACAATGGTGGCTGGGTACTCGTTGAGACAAAGCAAACACTAAGATATATCAAAAACAAGATGGTCTACAAAAACCAAAACGAAGCTGTGATTATAACCTTGCTAAAGCATGTATATTTTGAACTTGTTACAGAATAAATACAATCAGTGGACCTTACGATTACGATCAGCTGTTCTAGAAAGACCAATGGGCTTTTTCGAGATCTTTGCCGAACACTTTCTGGTCGCAGTTCTCCTCAAGAGGAGACGTCTTCTCGAACTGCTCGTGACGGCGACTCCAGTAGTCGGGATGGTCAACGTACCACTTGAGAGGGTGTATCTCGTCGGTGTGCTGTGTCCGGAGGCGGTACAGTATGACGGCCACCATGGGCAGGCCCACATAGACGAGCAGCTTGGCTTTATTGCGTGACAAAGGGAACCACTCAAAGTCAGGCCGCGGCCCAATTTCTTTGGACTTGAAGATACCTCTTCGCAGGCCACGTGCGAGTGTGTTCTTCAGTGAATTGATGAGTGGCATCCTTGCATAATACACATGGGTTACAACTGACAAACTCAAATAAAGTCCCGTAATACTCAAGTTTCTCAAATGTGTCTTCAAATGCATGAAGCGTACTGCGCAGACTCGAAAACTTTTCCAATGGAAACTTTGTGCTACTCTCGCTTTTTGGAAGCCTTTTTTCGCGCTCGCTCGTAACTCAGCTGATACAGCAAGGAATATCTGGAGGCGGGCTATATACGGTCAAGTCAGTCCAATCTGAGCCGAACATTTCGGCCAGCTTTGTTTAACTGACCAGTGTCTAGACAACTGAATACTCAGAGACTGAGGCATTGTCAGTCATTCTACTGCTACTCAATCATACTTAGTAATATTACATGCAAGCAAGCGTTTTCTAGATCAAAGTTGATTGAGCTTCAGAAATTTTTCAAAATGGCGAAAAATAGCATAACTAAAAAGAAAAACAAACAAAAGCAAATTCAAGTTTTTAACGACATTGTAGCTGCAAATAAGTCTACATTTAGACTTTGCCATCAACCGTGAACTTCACATTCTGAACAAAACAAATTTTTAAGTGTCTCTCATATTTGGTTCTCGTCAGCTGACTGTTAAATGATGCGTGATTACAGTGTCACACATTACGTGACTGAGAGAGAAGAAGCTTTCTCATAAAAAGACACCCATGGCAAGTGTCGTCTCTTAGTTGATGCTCAGGTTGCTGATAGTAGACAGTAAGCATTTCAAAGATGGCCACCTTGAGACTGTTAACGCCGATCTGTGTGTTGATATGCTTAGCAGAAAGTGCAACGATAAAGCGACAGAGCCAAGCGAAGGCCAATGTTCACCCAATCAGTGCCCAGTACCTGAACAGTCCGCCTCTGATCCACCAAATGGTCAACTCAGACATCCCTCACGAGCGGTCCGAGACCCAGGAGGTCAAGTCGGCGGACGGCAAAGCGTCCCCAGTAGTCCGGCTGTGGATCCACTCAGAGACCACGCCGGTCAAGGACTGGTCCGACCACTACGACCCCTTCGCGTCTGGCACCGACGACGCGGCGCCCGTTTTCGCCGAAGTCCCGCAAGACCGGAGTCAGGAGCAGCAGGCCGCCAAACACCAGACTAAGGGGGACAAGAGGCGACCGCGACTCGAGCAGGCCGTCGAGCAGCAGGCGGAAGCCGAGATGAACGACTCTTTCGAGGAGCGCTTCGACAACGACGGCGACGACCCCTTGGACACTGCTTCCTCAAGGAGGCCCAAGGTTGCCTCCAAGAGACTGGTTAAGCGGGACTTGCACGGCCAGTACGAAGGTGACTACGACACCCCCACGGCTAGATTAGACTACGAAGAGGACAACGGTCAGATTGAGTTTGACGACCAGTTGGCAACCTTTGATAGTAACAGCTACGCGCCTCCGGAGCCTCAGGCTAGCGGTAGAAGGATATTTTTGCCCGCTTATCACGAATATCAGCCAGGCAACTGAGACTGAATTGCTTGTGCAATATGTATATGTTTCCTTGAAGCACAATGTCCCTATGTATTAAAATTGAGCGATGTCTTCCTAAAACAATCCGCAAGTAGGCCACCCAATTAATCCAATTTCATGCTACCTTACTGGTTGTAATGCGACACCCTCCTAGTCTCTTCTAGAGGCCGGCGCTGGCCGGGCTGTCTCGGGCTGTCTCGGGCGGGCTGAGCTGCCCGACGTTGGCCCGCGGGCCGCGTGGTTACGGGTCGTGATTTCGGGCGGGCCGAGAAAAAGTGGCCCGTGTCGGTCTGTAGTCTTTTCCATTGGCCACGCCCACCGAGGCCAGTTAAACTGCAATACTGGAGTATTGATTGGTTTCCAGACAGTTGAGACGTAAGGTGCTAACCCTGGTGTTGCTATCTATGCATTGGAAGGTTCACAGAGACTGCTTCTGGGCTGCATTAAGACTAGAGTGGACCCTTAGTGAAGCATACCTTGATGAATTTACACTTCCTTGTCCTTTGTTGAGTATCTAACACTCAATTATGTTATACTCTGAAGACCGAGAATAGACAAATTACGTAAGGATTAATTGACAGACAGCGGTCACTAACTTTGTGACGAAAACTGTCTCACTTTCGCTCAATCGTTTTGTTCAATTGCAAAAGCAATCGCTGTGTTGAGACTCAATCAAGATCAATCATTTCACGGTTAATTGTTTCAGTAATGAGGACCAGAAATAAGTTCTGACACTTCAGCATAGATTATTGTTACTTTCAGATTCTCAGTCATGTGTCACTGAACTCCTCATACTTGAGAGACAATACTTAACTTTGAAAAGTTGCATTTCAATGATCGCTATTATCCTATAGATGAACCTTTCTTTTAAAAATATGCATTGAAAAATATTGACTCAACTTCAACTGTTTTGAAGTCATTTGAGACTGATTTCACGTTAATTAACTACAGTGTGTGCATAATTGATGGTTTGTTTTGAAGTGAAGTCTTGAGCATTGATGACGTTCACACCACAAAGGAGAGTATTCAACTTGGAGGAGAGACGAAGAGGGAGAGGAGAGGGAGGGAGAGGGGAGTGAGGCTAAAACGATTGCGTAAGCTGGATATAAATTTGTCTTGCACAATTATAATAACTGTACTCCATGACGGAGGACAGGCATCTCTCTCTCTCTCCCTCTCTCACCCTCTCCCTCTCCAGCTGTCTGCCTACCTTCGTGACCAAAGTCACACTAACGCCCACACAGTGACAAAGACACACGAAAGTCAAGTGACGCTCGCCAAAAATGCCTCAAAGTTAATTGTTTCAAATATTAATAGAAATATAATAGCAGCACACAAGCGATTCAAGAATGATAAGAGGCGAGAAGCGAATATCATATTCACTCAATTTTGAGATGAACATCAGTGTGAGAACAAGTCGACGGCCATTACGTATTTAGTTTCATTCTACATAAAATCGAACAAAGTCACTTTTTCGTTTAATCTCATTTTTAGTTTCGCAAAGACAAACTTCATGATGTTTAAAGCAATATTACTCATTTCCTTTGTGCCTTATATTTTTTGTCGAGGTTCTTTCCATTCATACGACTTCCGCAGGGCTGATATAGATGTGGATCTTCCAAGTGCAAGTGGTGATCAAGCGGTCGTCCCTCACCATTCGCCGCCAGTGGAGTCGGAAGAGAGGCAGCCCGTTCAGACCAACTTTACTACGGAGCATCGGCAAGATGGACCGCCTGGCGACGCCCATGACGCGGCTCCTTCGGAACACCACTGGCAGCAGCATAGCAGTTCTAGTCGCGGTAAGCTCGGACTTTGTGAGTGCAATCTATAACCGCTCTTCGCGTGATCGTCTAGCTGAAGTTCCGTTTTCTGGGCCGAGCATACCTGTGGTTGCTGGCAGTAAAAGAGAAAAAGCTTCGACCACCATTTACTCTTACGGTTCTGATCAGAGCGATCATGTCCAGCCAGCGCATGTAGACACTCACCTAGATAGTGTTGGTTATCAAGCTGAACATAACTCAAATCACCACACCGATGACGCACATTCACATGGCGGCCATTTTGATTCTAAACAGCGAGCCAAGGTTCACCGGAGTAAACCAGCCCACAGCGAGCCACCGGTTGCCCATGAAAGCCAACACTACGAGCAAGACTATGGCACTAGTCACAGCTCATCGTCGTCACATTTCGACAAGATGGCGGACACGACAGCGGAGCCCGTGATGTCCACAGTGTTCTCCAAAGAGATCTATCACACAGCCCACGATGGGAGCGGCGAGTACGGCTCTGTTGCAAACTCTCCGCACCAGAGAGTGGAGAGCTACTCCTACTACTTGGCTCCGGGTGAGACTGAGACAAACAATTATTTCCTCCAGGCTGACCACCATCATGTCCCTTCCGTGGCACAGCCCGTCACCCTTCTCCGGCCCGAGCGCGGCCCGCACGCTGGTCTCAGGGCAGCTCGCACTAGCCCTCATGGCGGCCAGTCTCGAGGGCACCACCGTGGTCACTTGCACTCGGTTCCCAACACCTTCACCCATCACCAGGACCTAAACTTCAATCTTCCGGTGTATGACAATATGGGAGTACACGAGAGCTTCGCTCAGCACAGGTACGAGGCACACCGGTTTCCCTTGGCTGGGCCGGTGCCCACGTTCGCGCCCACCCGGCCACCAGTGAGGCCCATTTTCGGGCATAACCACTATCTTCCTTACAACCAATTTGCGAGTACATTTCTTCGGCCACAGGTCTATGTAACACCTATGAGATTCTACGCTCCAGTTTTCACTTGGTAAACATAGGTTTGTCTTAGCTAATTGCATTTTTGTACATATTTTATATATCGTTCTCAGCTATTTGTTTTTTTTGAAGTATTGTTCTCTTTGGTTTTCGCACTTGAATAAAATCAACCTTACGCACAAATTATTCTTACTAAAATATCAGATCAAAGTTCCGAACACAGATAAATGGCGAGAGAGAGAGAGAGAGAGAGACAGAGAGTGATAATTCTTGCAGTCACGTGACCAACTTGCACTCATCGTTATCAGTGTTTACCAAGTTCAAGTGTGGAAATAGAAACAGTGAATGCCAGTTTCAGCACTGATTAGCCTCTAAAAATAGGCACTAAATTGTTATTGTTCATCAATACTAGTTACTAACGATCGATTGAAGCAGTAATATGCTGTTCACCTATTCGGCACTCATATGGCTTGTTGTAAGCCCATCGTTGGCCGAAGTGGTCAAGCTGAGCGTAGTCCAGAACCCGGGGGACAAGGTGGTCCAGCTGAGACACAACTCCCTGAGCCCGGACGACCCGAACCGCATAGGGTGGTCAACGTTTGAAAACAACATCACCCACTCCGGGTGGTCCTTCTTGGAAGTTCACACCAGCCGCCATTTTGCTGACCAGGTGCAAGCCTACTATGCCGGACTCATGGAGGGCGTGGCCACCCAGGAACTCATTGGAATGCACTGGAACAACACCATTGGCGACTACTGTAAGGGTCAGGATGACTACTGTGACAAGTTGGCCAAGTTTCTGCAGGACAACTTGGACTACATGAACTTGCACATAGATGCCGAGAGATACAACTCGCCATATTGGCATCAAGTGGGCCTTGTGCTGGAACAAGCCGCAGGCCTGGAAGATGGCTACCTGGACCGAGTCAGTAACGGACCCCATAGGAATGTGTCCCTCTTCGGCCTCTATTTGATTGCCATCAGCGGCGACGTGGAAGACCTGGAAGTCATTCTGAACAAACAGACCGGCCGGAAACGGATGCTGGGCGTCGGCAAGTGCTCGGCTCTGATCAAGGTGCTCGAAGACTTCAGTGACATCTACACCTCTCAGGTGACTTGGAATGATTACGTTTCGATGCTAAGGATTCAGAAGCACTATCACCTCGGCTTCCATCTCATCCCAGTGCGCGGAAGTCGCCAGATTCCCGGCCGGTCAATGAGCTTCAGTGGCTACCCAGGAACCCTGCAGTCGGGAGACGATTTCTATGTCATCTCTTCCGGCCTGGTTGCCATGGAGACGACCATTGGCAACGGAAATAACAGCCTTTACTCGGACATCACTCCGGAAGGCATTGTACTAGAATGGGTGCGTGCCATTGTGGCCAGCCGTCTTGCCGAGTCTGGCCTGGAATGGGCGGCCATCTTTTCACGGTTCAACAGCGGCACTTACAATAACCAGTGGATGGTTGTCAACTACAATCTCTTCAAGCCGGGCGATAGTCACCTGGTCGACGGGCTGCTCACCGTTGTGGAGCAAATACCAACACTAGTGGAATACGAAGACACGACCTACAAGTTGCGCAACCAGTCTTACTGGCCATCCTACAATATCCCCTATTTTCAGAGTGTCTTCAACCTGAGCGGAAATCAAGGGTCAGTGGACAAGTATGGCGACTGGTTCACCTATGACAAGAGCCCAAGGGCACAGATATTCAGGCGCGACCACACAAAGGTGAAGGACTTGCCCTCGATGCTGTCGCTCATGCGCTACAATGACTACACACATGACCCCTTGTCCCGCTGTGACTGCAGCCCACCGTACAGTGCCGAGAATGCCGTCGCGGCTCGCAGCGACTTGAACCCGAAGGACGGAACTTACCCGTTCGGAGCCCTGGGTCACCGGTCTCACGGGGCCACTGATGCCAAGATCACGTCGTTTACCTTGCAGAAAAGCCGCCAATTTCTGGCCGTGTCCGGCCCACCTCACGATGACGTGCCCGCCTTTCAGTGGTCCACTTCGGACTATAAAGACATGAACCACATTGGCCATCCTGACCTTTGGGAGTTTGAGCCCGTCACTCAGAGCTGGACTATCGGCGACGAGTGAACGTTTTTATTACCAGAGACCATGAAATTTAAAAAAAATTAAAAGATATACAAACACGGGTGTCCCTGATAAAGTCATTAAAAATACAGCGAAATTGCTAAGAGGGAGAATCTGAATTGCAATTTGTTTTCATATCTTGCACCTTGGCCTTGAAAACGCAAGTGGGCCTCCTTTTAAATTAACTGAAAGAAGGCTAATAATTATGGTTGGCATGCATCAAAAGGCCAAGTAGTTCACAAAGGCGTCGCGACATTATAAATCAGCTGTCACATGTAGCAAACTTTAGCTTGACTTGCAGCGCCATCTACTTTCGAAAACCAGTCGATGGCAATATCAGGTAATTAACCTTGTTTATTTTTCTACCTGAGTTGACAAAACAAGTATTCAATAACAACATTAAATGGTTAAATAACAAAATTAAGATGTACAATAAGTTGATTCACTTTCGGCCACCCAAGGACATTCGCTTGAAGATGCTCGGTTTTCTTGGCTTGTCAGCCTTAATGGTTTGATTGATTTGATTAATGGCCGAATGAACTCTCAGGTGAACCAGCGATTCCACCAGGAAGCCACTGTAGTCATTTCGCGCCTTTTCCAGCCAGTGGCGAGCATCTTCCAACTTGCCCACCTTTGAGTAGGACAGTCCAAGTTCGAAGGCAGCGTGAGGAGGAATGTGCGTTTCGTGAGTGATCTTGGTCTCGTTATCAAGTATCTCTTTGAAGCTGTCAATGGCTTCCAGGCTCAGGTTCAGGTTTCTCAGTAGGACTCCTCTGATGAGTAGAAGGTTATAGTAGTCGTCCTTTGACCCTAGGCTGTTGCCCTGGTTCAACTTGATCTGGTCTACGTGAGCGTCCACCTTGTCCAGCATGGCTTCCAGCTGGTTGCGTGATCCGTAGGAGAAGATGTTCCACACATAGAACAGTTCGTAGGCAGGCAGGACAACGTCCACGTCGCCGGCAATGTACTGGGTGGCCTTGGTGATGCTATACTTCTCCGGCGGCAGAGTCTTACCCAGATACCTGGTCCTGAGTCCGGGCACTGCCTTCATCATGTCCATGACCTCAGACTCGAGTGCCTTGTCACCGGTCTCCTTCATGTGCATGGCCATGAAGCAGGCACCCATGTACTGATTGGACGCCGGCGAGTATTTGGAGTTGTCCCGCATGAGTTTGGCATACTTTGCGGCACTGAGCCAGTCGCCCAGGATGGCATGACACCAGGCCAGGTCCCAGTAGCACAGGTTGTCCAGGCACTGCATCGAGGAGCCCTTGGGCGTGGCTATGCACCTCTCGAAGAAGTCAATGGCCTCCTCGGGCTTGCCGGTCACGGCCCGCACTCGCCCGGCGTGCAGTAGAGTGTAGACCCCTGTGGGAAACTGCTCCAGGGCAAGGGAGACCAGTCGCTGTGCCCAGGCAAGGTCACCTTCGCCCGCGCCGAAGATCTGCTCCAGGTAGGTGAAGTAGAGGATGCACCCGAAGTCGGCCGCCTTGTACCGGATGCCCTCCTTGTAGTCGTCGGTGGCCAGCTTCAGCTCCAGCAGGGCCTGGTCCCGGTCTCCCTGGAAGCCGGCCAGCGAGAGGAGCCTCATGACCCGGGTGGGCAAGTGGGACACCACCAGCTGGATGAAGCCCGAGCCCACGCTGACGCCGCCCTCGAAGTTGTACTTGGACAGTGGACTTGCCCAGTTCTTTCGGTGCTCTCTGATCTCCGTGCACAGCTTGTAGGCATTGTTGACTGCTCTCAAGGACAGGGCGGCCTTGATGAGTCCCAGTAGGTTCTGGTCACTCACGAAGGCCAGCATCATGTAGAAGAGTTTGATTTCGGCGAATATCAGCTCGGCGTGAACTTCCTCTAGAGGGCCAAATGTTTGGTTACATTAGTATGCATGTCTCCATGTTCAAAAACCACGTGCGCAACTTATATACGACCCCTTAGGCTGAGCTCCTTGAAGGTCAGGCTGACCCCTTCTAACAAACTGGTCCTATTCACCTCAGCTAGTAAAGCCACTTACTTTCCATAAAATTTAAGAATGTGCAATCAGGACTCAAGAGAATATTAGAGCCAATGACCCGAGACTGCCTCTGGATATTGCGCATATCGTGTATCTCGGACTCGAAGAGAGAGAGAGGGAGAGAGAGGGAGAGAGCTTAAAGTTTGCATTACTTCCTAAGCTTGCTATCTAGATGAAAAACCAGTATTCAAACCAATCAGCTGTTTGAAATAAATAAGTATATACTGGTTGCTAGCAATACGCATGCGCATCTAGAACTAACTGGAAAAGTCCTAGACATCAGGTAAACTACTCTTACCTTCGGTGAAATCGTCGTAATTAACTTTCCACATGAAACTGGACAGGCTTTCGACTATGGAGTTCTGCTTCCGTTTCCGGTTGACCAGTGACAATGAGCGAGACAGCTGTCTACGGCATGATTCTACTTCCGCTTTCTCAATCATCAGGAAAGCAGGAAGGAAAGACATCAGGGACTTGATGAGTGTATAGTAGATGGAATGTTTCTCCCACTTGGACGCCATTTTGTTTGCCTCCTCGAAGCGATTATTAAGGTACAGTCGGAATATTTCGAGGCACTCCTTCATCGATGTGTCGAGATCAGGGCAACTATGTAGCAGTTGCAGAGAGACATGTCATACATTTCACAGGTGGTGGTCAACACTCACCCTTGACCATCGTCACCGTCGCCATATTGGTATTCGTCGAAACAAGCGTCCGAATCCTCTTCATGTTGAGCAATCTTGAGCTGACTGTCGAGATAGTCCGTGGAGTCATTGTTGTTGACTACCTTGTCGCCAGTAGTAAGGGGCTCGATCATCACAGTATCCATCTTGACTGCGTGCTGTATACCATATGTGGAAAAGAGACAAGAGGAGAGGGAGAGAGGGCGAGCGAGAGAGGGAGAGTAAACACAACTGGAAGCGCAAAAATACACAGGTAAATAAATCGTGCCGTCAATCCGATGGATGTTATTCACATTAGTTTGCAAAAATATCTTCCGGCTAACCTTGCCTTAACTAGTTAATACTGACTATGTTTTGAAAACTTGCACACGTGAATTTTTAATATTTTACCTATTCTCCAGATATGTGATTCCTTGAGGCAGTGAAGAGTGAAAAGAAACTTCTATACTGACCACGCAGTCACCGAGTGCTCAGGTGAATGGAAAAGCGTCCGAACTGCTATGCTAATTACCACTGATAGGTACGATGAAGTGAAGCAGCGAAAATATATATACAAAGGGGAAAGGGGAGAGAGAGAGGGAGAGAGGGAGAGAGCGAAGAAAAGTTGCCTAGTAAGTTTTACCCTTGTGTTGATTCATTATCTCGTGACGCAAGTTAACCACCATCTGATGGTGTGCGCATGCGCTGCCTTTCAAAAAATATAAATACCTTTGTAGATGAGCTTGTCTTTCTTGTCTCAAACTTTAATGCAACTTCTTCTTTTTCCTCATGAAGAAAGTACAGTCATGGTCAAACTAAATAGCGATGCGAGAGATTTGAAACGAGAAATTTGCTTAACAACCCCCTCTGTATTGACGCGTTTAATAATGATACACTGTATAGCAACTCAGCGCTGCAATTGAAGTAGTCATCTGAGTCGTGTCATAAACAAAGAGCAGGTAATTACTGGAAATTACAAAACGTATTATTCAACGAATGTTGAAAACAGTACGCGTGTAATCTGGTCATCAAGTGGGCCCAGGGGCTCAAACCGTAAATGGGCGGGCCATATGGGGGCAACTCGGCTGGCCCGTGCGCTGTCAGCTATACTGGCATTCCTAAAATTACATTAACTAATTTCCAACGGAACGATTTTGACTCGAAAGGCTATTAATGCCGATTTGAACTTGACACTTTGGCGCCTAAACGGTGGACGAATGAGCGCAGAGCAGAGTGTAAACAAGCTACTGGCTATCTCGTGTGACTTGCTAGCTGAAGTAGTTCAAGTAGAAACTGGACATATTGCCCGTTGAAATCCCGTGACCATGGCCTACCGATGTAATATGTCCGCTAACAATTACTGCTTCCAGTATGACCCGATCTATAGACAGTACAAGCATCAGTGCAATGTCTTGGGATTCTATTCGAAAACCTGTCGTTACGATCTTTCTGAAGTACGTGATATATTCAGCCACCAGCGGAGGCTGTTCCGATTCAGTTCAGTAAAGAATGACCAGATTGAGGACATGATTGACACTTTGAAGAGTATTGAAAACATATCCAGATTGTACCTTGACATTCAAAGTGCAACTCAAAGCAGTGGCAACTCAGATAACGGGTCGCCTACAGAACCTTCGAGATCGGCCGACCATCAACTGACCAGACTAGTCGAGCAATTAAACTTCACGGCTCTAAATTATAGCCAAAGTTCGACCTTGGTTCTGTCAGAACTAACGGAAGAGCTGAAGAAGCTGCGTGAAGCTAATCGTGTACAAGCTGAACAGCTGAAGAAGAGTCAGCAGGAATCAGTTGACGAAATCAAGAAATTGCGGAGTGACGTCCTGGAGTTGAAGAACAATCTGGTTGATATGTCAACAAGTTTTGCGTCATCTCTCGGCACAAACCTGAGCGAATCTAATTACAGTTTCTTCGAAACACAGTTTCCAGCCATTATGAAAAACGCATTCCTCGAGGCTCTACAAGAAGCCAACATTTCCGAAAAGTGAAACTTGTTCCTAAACTGTGAGTTATCTTTTCGACGCTTTGTTACTACTTTCCCGCTTTTTATATCAAAATAAAGAATGTTTATGTGCGTTGTAAGAACAAACAGACAAATTCGAGTAAACTGAGAGAAAACAATTAGCTTCATTCGGGCAGCAACTGGATTATCAACCCCAGATATAGGATGACCATCCTTTATCAGTGGAATGTTGGTTTGGTTGAGATGTCCCAGAATCTCCTTCCATTCCGTACGCGGAGCTTGTCAACAGTGTTTCCTCTTCTTTACTTAGCTTGAGGATAGTTTTAATTACAGGTACTAATTGCAATTTTTCACTGGTTCCTGGCTCAAGCGAAACGAACTTGACCAGCAAATTCTTAAGGTATTCCAAATTTTGGGCAACTTCGACTCGTGAGATTGACAGTTCTAAGCGCTTGATATCGTCCTTGAGGAATCGATTCTGTTCACTTAGAAGTAAATTACTTGATTCACTTTCTTCTAGTAATTCAGTAAGTCTCGTGATTCTGGAATTTTCTTCAGGTGCAATAGAAATGTTGTCAAAATCGAAGTTTGAACGGTTCAAGATCTCGTCAAGGACATTGCTCTGGCCATTTAAGTGAAGCATGCCGAGCCCAGAAGCGGACGAGATTGAAAAACGCTTAGTTCTTGAAGGCAGTGACGCAGATCCAAGTGAGTCGAGTTCAGTGGCTGCATCTGAACGTGGACTTATTTGAACATGCGAACTTTGAGCCTGAACTGTTTCAGAACCGGATGAAATTTCATCGCTTATTAAGTGTAGTAAGCTGGAATGGTCTTGAACCGTGCTAGACCGTTCAGCTTCGGTAAGTTGTTGCTGAAGCTGTCGGTTCTCAGCCTCTTTCTTTGTGATTGATTCTTCAAGTTGCCGAACTTTCTTTTCCAAATCGTTTCGGACATGAACTATCTTACACTGCAAATCGCGTGACAGTGATTTAAGAGATTCGTTTTCTTTCTTAACTGACTCCATATTTGACTCTGCATCTCTCGTTAAGTTCGTCAAACTCAATTTACTTTGATTCAATTCTGACAGCAAGCTTTCAGAGCGCTCGTGAGCTGTTTCCAAGTGCTTCTCTGTCAAAGCTAACTGAGTTTCTAGGCGCTCAAGCCTCTGCTCAACTTCTGATTTTAACTGTCTCTCGAGTTCTACTTGCTTCGTGTCAGCAGACTTTTCGTTCAGAATTCGGTGAACTCTTAATTTGTACATTTCAAAGTCTGCTTGCTTGCTTTCAGAGTCAACCTCAATTATGGAAATGGTTTCTTTCAAATCGAGTAATTGCTTTTCATAGTCTTTGACTCTGCGTGAACTCGACTCCCTAGCTGACTGAAGCATGCTTTGCAAGTTTCCGTTTTCGTTAACTAGATCGATAATCTTCAGCCTGTCTTCTTCATTGTTAGAGGACATGTTTTCAAACTGATTCTTTAGATCAGAATTTTGTTGGTGGAGTGAGTTATACTCTTGAGTAAGAGTTTCAAGTTGCAATCTGACGACTTGCAGCTCTTCGGCTAAAGCTGCTCGTTGAAGCCCAACTGTTTTAGACTTCTCTATTTGATCACCAAATTCAACCAACTCTGTTGTTTTCAGATCAATCTGAACCCTCAATTCGTTCACAGTTTTCTCTAAGCCTGTTTGGTTGACTAACTTTCTTCGCTCAATTACTAGATCGTTTTCAAGTAAAATGATTTTGCTTTCCAGTTCTTTTCGACGATTGAGTGAATCATCGAGTTCCCGTTCTAGTCCATTAATACGTTTTCTGAGCACATTATTCTCATCTCTTATTTCGGCAACGTCTTCCCTTACTCTACTTAATTCGATAATGGTTTGATTCAAATCATTATCCGAAGACTTTTTTCCAGATGCCAGCGTGTCCCGCTCGTCTTGCAGATTATCATACTCTGACTGAAGACTCTGAAAATTTTTCACCATTTGCTGATACAAGTTTGAGAGTCTATCATTCTCTTTAACTAGTTGCTTATTTGATTCTGTTTTCGAAGATTCAGTCAATTTTGCCTGAAGTTCTGACTTGGCTTCTGCTAACTCCTTCTTGAGTTTCAACGCCAACATCTTCATTTTATCGAACTTCGTCTCGATTTCCTGTCAGCTGGTTCAGTTTATCTTCCTTTTCTACGATCAACTTACTCGCTTTTTGTAGATCAAGTTCAGCTTGAGTTAACTGTTCACGGACAGCATCGTTTTCAGTTATTGCTTTATCCAATTGCACATGAACTTGTTCGGCAAACTTATTCTTTGCATTCAACTCTTCCATCAGCTTATTGTGAGCTTCTTGCAATTTTTCCAAGTCATGTTGCAGAGACATTGCTTGACTGTTCCGATTCACATGATTGCAATTGACTGATTCATCATTGCCACTCGACTCCGTTCCGTCACTGTTATTGCTGTGCACAGTAAACCCATTCCTAAATTCTGGACCATCGTTATCTAGGTCAATCAAGCTCACATCCTCTGAAAAGGAAGGTTTCATTTCTGCGGCTTCCATGATAAAACTGAATGAAGAGAAGCAAATTACAATCAAATGTTTGGGACAACAAAACAGAAATCGTCAGCAGGGAGAAAGTGAACCTGTTTTCAGGGACCGTTTCATTTCTGCATCTTGAAATTTACAAAAACCGGTTTAAAAGGAAAAGTTAGGAAGCTAATCAGTAAGTTTTATTACCTAGAAAAATTGGTATGTGGTCCAATCACTTCGCCAATTATATAGTATAATAGTCCAAGAGAAGAAGACATTGAATATAACGACGCGTAGCGAAATAACGACACGTTTTAGAATTGACTGAAGCGTTGCCATGGAAGCGCAAATAACTGTTGACGTCACTCATTTTATTATGAATGTAAATGAATTACTCATTTATATTGTTCATGAAAAAGACGATCATTCTGCTTTGATTTTATCATCGGTGTCATGGTAACCATTTGATTGATCGTTCGCTTTGTCACCGAGGCTGCCTTTAGTGGATTTGCTCTGATAGTTGTCGTTCTTGTCATTGGATCCAGCTTTCAATATTTTCCGAAGCTTTTCGAATGGCGCAATGAAGAAGATATGGAACAGGTACGCACCGGCCAAGGATAGGATAAGTGTATAGAACACCCGCTTACTCTGAAAGAAATCCGTTAGAAAGGAAAGCTAGTTGGATTGCTCAATACTCACGGCGATGTACATTGACAAGGCATATGTTACACGAGTTGTGAAGAAGTCCAGCCTGATGAGGTAGTAATTGACGAAGTACATTCCCAACGAGAGCTTCATGACGACGCGAACCAGCGGGGAAGCTATGACAGTTTCGCCGGTCTCGTACAACATATTTCCAGTGACGTATCTCAATCTTGCCGAAAATGTGTTTGTCGCTTTGGATGTATCTTTCGTCTTAGGCGTTACGTCAGCTTTAGGATCAGCTACGGCCGACTGGTCTTTGACCATAAACGGATAATAGAAGAAAAGCATAACAGCCTGAGCTGTTGTATACAGTAATCTGAGACAAGAAAACGGTATATCAGCTTTCAGGCCCTTATAACCAATCACCTTACTTGATTCCTATCATATACACAGGTATGGTCATTGGCGTGAGTAGTTGCCATGTGTTATGAATAGCTGGCAGGAAGTGGACTGTTCCCAAAACTATATTGGCATAAATCCAGAGAGAATATCTCAACACCTTCAAATAGAAAGAATGAAGCAATGCAAAAATGGAAGTCTTTACAGCTTACGGGATTGATTGTGAACGGAATTCGTGTCTCTTTGAGGATGTATGCCGTTAGCACTCCGAACATATAGTTTGAAAGTTGGCCATAGGTGGCGAAGTGAGCAAAGTCCAGATACTTGATGGTCATGTTCACCGATCCATGGGCGTCGACTAGCACTGGGCTTGACCCTCGAATCCAAACCATCGTCGCCAAGGTGGCATTTCCCAGAACAATGAGACCTATGATAATGGAAACGCCAAGCCTTGGTCTCTTGACGGTCACGTAAACAACGCCTATGGCAAGGATGAACAGCTGTAGTTCAATGCTCGAATAGAAGAGATGAGGGGCGCACTGTAAATTGCAGAGGAAAAGAAAGAGCACGGTCAGTGTGGGACAATGGCTGACCATGAAATATTACGTTCTCGGGCGCCGACTTGAAGTTGTTGATGAAGACGAAATTCATCCAAGCATTGTTAGTGCACTTTGTGAGCAAGTGGTTGGCCACCCGGGTATAGTAGGGACCAGCGCCGATGAGTGGCCAGACAATCTCCATGGCGACCAGGGCCATGATGATGGGCACAAACTTGAGCCATCTATCTTTTACGGCCTGAAGATAGTTGAACTTACCCTTTCGTATGACGGGCGAGACTGTCCAGTAAGTGGCAAAGCCGCCCACCACGGCCACCATGCCCAGGCCATTTTCGTTGAGCATACCGTTGATCCACCACACTGAGAACAGCTGGGTGACCTTTCGCATCCGGGTGATGACATACCAGCCCGGTATGGTTTCAAGGCACGACAAGCTGTGGCCAGCTATGCCGAACATGATGAGACCTATCTTGTTCAGTTCGGCAATATAGAAGTAGCCCGAGCCTCGGCTCGCGTCCTTGGCGAGCTCGGCAGAGTTGGCCAAGGCGGAAAAGGCTTGAAGCCGGTCATCAGGCATCTTGGGCACACCGCTGGCCGTGTACAGCAGCTCACGAGCCGAGGACAAGATAACCAAAACCAGTATCAGGGTAAGTAGTGTCCTTGAAACAGAAATGGTTGTCAAGCGGACATTGTTTAGATGCTATAAGAGTTACTTACAGCGATATGATCTGAGCCTTAGTTAAATTTTTGAGCCTATGCGAGTAAGAAATACTTTCAGCTGTGTCACACACAAACTTTCCATGGACGTTGATGTCCGGCATGTCGGCCAGAACTTGGGTGACCAGTAGGTGGACCTCGGCCGCCGAGCAGGGGCTGGGCACACAAAGGGCATGCGTAGGGTGAAAGTATTCAAAGATGGGCAGCTTGCCCACTGCCTTGGCTATGCTGCTGTCCCCAGAGGTCAAAGCGAGGCGAACCATGCAGTGAGCGCCTCCGTATTGACCGATGTCCGAGTGGTCAGCCTTGACGGACAGACATTGGTCGAAGTCGCCGAAGGACGAGATGGTTCCGTCGAGCAGACCCGCTGACCCCTTCGCCGAGGCGTCCAGTACTGGTCAAGGGGGAGTATCATGAGTTCCGTGTGATCATAATGTCTACTCACATTCATAGGACCATGTGTCGCCATTTTCTAGACCATCAAGGGTCCCATTGATTGCAGCTGCGCACTGGTCACTGACTAGGTGCGTCGAAAGGTCTACATTTTCCCAAAAAATTTGTGTCAAACCTGAGGTAATTAATTTGAATATCTGCGCATTATAGCTCATGTGAGAGGAAGTGGCACATGGGTAAAATATGACTAAAAAGGCTAGACTTAGTCTAAAAATGGCCGCCATTGTCGTACTGACCCAATACTTTATAAAGGGAGAGTGAGTGAGAGGTAAAGTTACACTAACTTTCTTACCTTTTCCTGACATTGAAACCGGTTTATATGATATATATCCTTGAATACAACTTCAAGATGCTTGCTATATACAGCTACATGCTCTCAGGTCATGAGATTTCAACCATTTTCAAGGGTGACAACAATACGCTTAATAACTTTGATGACGTCATTGAAGACGTAAGTCCAGATTTTGTTTTATTTCGTTATATCGCTATGCACAATCAGCTACGCTTTAAACCTACAATTTAGGGAAATGACTAAAGGTGGCGCGTGGGATCAAGCACGTCCTAGGGACCATTTTGTTATATCGGCCATTACACTTTTTCAAGGGCAAGAAGCAGAAAGTAAGACACAATTGCGATGATTACCTGTCATAGAAAAAAGTACTCATCACAACCAAAGCATACCTGGCCGAGTTTCAGCTCACCTTGCTGTAGGTTTCGTCGGTCAGCGTGAATAGGTCGTGACAGGAAAATCCAATGGCTTCCCCTTCGAACCTTGTCAGTAATCTCATGTAGTTCATACGAGTGGAAAACGGTATCTTGTATCTCGATACCAGAGAGCAGTACTTTGGATGGCCTCGTAGAGCCCGATTAGATACGGTTGCCGCTGATAGGCAAGTTCCGGTCAACATGGAAAAGTATTGAACCAGCATTACGATAAGCGTGATCTTGAAGTAGTATTTCTTTTTGACGAACAACAGTTGAAACATGATGATACAGATCAGGGGGATATATGTCAAGAAAGAGGCGACGATGAAGTGCGACCAGTAGTGATTGGATCGCTCAAGGTCCACACAGATATCATTGTGTTGCAATAGCGACGTCTCAATCTTGTCGAGTCTCTTCGAATCACCATCTCTCATATCGTCCGACACCTTGAAGTTTCTCACCAGTGTGACATTGATATTTTGATATCGTTCACGGTATACCAGACAAAGAAGCGAAAAGTAGCACAGTGAGGTAGACAAGGTGCCCATGATGAGGAAGGTTGATACGTCAAACTGAATCTTCCAAACCACCAGCAGTGGCCAGTACTTGTTGAAGACATCCTTGGGATAATATACCAGATATATTCGTGGAATCAAGATAAAGTAGGCGAAGCTGGTGAGGTATGTGAAGACAAAGATTATGTGACTGCTCCAGCGAGCGCGCCTCCGAATGTCGGCCATGTTGGATTCCTTCAGGCCAATACTTTCGGGCGGCAAACGTCCAGATATCACTTCCAGGGGTCGTAGCCACAGTTGGATGCTTGACTTGTTGGCCTTTCGCTTTTGATATATCCAGGAATACAGGGGAAGGTAGATGCCGAAGAAGTTGAGGAACAAGGCAGTGGCGGTGTAATATTTCCTACTTCCGCCGAAGTAGCGGTAAACTTCGCCCATCATATTCAGCTTGTTGTCATCGGTAGTCATTTCCAAGACAATGAATCGCATAAAGGTGAACCAGTGGACGAAGACGACAAGGGTCTTGACCAAGAAAAACTTGGCCTTCTTCCAGTTGCTCCTTATCTTGTCAGGGTCTCGGATATCGGTGTCTATGAGCAGGAATACTTTCAGGTCGCCAGCGATTGTGTCCGCTATGGCCTTATCTCCGGCCCAGAAATTTTTGATTCCTCGTATCATTCGTATCAGAGGATACAAGACTAGCCCAAGCATTAGGAAACTCATGGTTGATACGAAGTTTAGTGGACGATATCTCAAGTTGAAGTAAACAGTTCATTGTGACTTTCTAGGCTTTTTTAGCTTGCATGATTACATTCACTTATTTTGTACTTTGTTCATTTCTTCATCTACAGTGATCGTAGGACGACAATTAGACTCCCAAGATGGCCGTTAGTGATGTCAAAAGGAAAACTGTATCAAGATGACGTCGTCTAGAATTCCCATTACAGAGATTAAGTTTGCATATACTGATGTCGCCGTCGATCATCTCTTGATAATACTCAATCTTTCGGTCACGATAAGGGACAGCTCTGGGCTCTACTGAGGCCCGATAGCAGTCTCTTATCACGAAATACTGGCCTCGTCTATTTCGACCTCTTATCTTTGCACACCTCTCATAGTTAGGACATTCGCGAACGTCCACATCTCGCTGGTAATCAAAGGGGTCACTGCACCCATAGTTGTTATTGTCTACTGACCGACACCTGTAACACGTGATGGCGAAAGTAGCTGAAATTATATTCAGTAGTATAAGGGATAGAATTACTTTGGCCATAGTCGTATCTTTAAGTAGTTCACCTTTCATATAATATTCAAAGAACAAAAGGCTCGCATTCACGAAAATGCGTTCATGTCTCATTGTTAGTGTATAATTTAGCGGTACACGGTAACCAGGATTTGTTGTCTTTCTCTTTTCCCTCTCACTCTCTCCCTCTCGCTGCATCCGAAGTCTGCATCGTTAGGAAAGAACATTTGGCTCGTTCAGCGTGATGACGCTTGTCACGAAAAGGGATCATTAGTCCTCTTCGGTCATTTCGTCGAGTCAAGGTGACGCCCACGGAAGCCCACAAAAGCCCACAGAAGCCCACATGAGTGGGCCAGCAAAGGCAAAAAGAAGTTCGCAGTCGACAGGATTCGAACCTGTGCGGGCAGAGCCCAACAGATTTCTAGTCTGTCGCCTTAACCACTCGGCCACGACTGCCTCATATTAGCGCAATTAATATGCAACAATCAGTGAAACAGCTGTGACAGCCAGTATTGAGCGAACGTTAGCTCAACTCAGCATTTTTACTCTTTTTCTTTGCGAGCCTTTAGAAACTATACCAGGTGGCGCATTCATCAGTGTGGTTCAGAATGGACATTTTTAATTACCGCCATTGTTGCCTTGTCAGTGAAACCGAATCCTTCAGGTTAATTTAGGGCATGAACGGCTTAAGGGCACTCGGTTAAAACAATGGCGCATTCTTCTCGAATATAGCTATAGTTTTTATGCAAAAAGTTCAAGTGTATGTCATAGGACTTATTAGTTTCTTTAATAAAGAATCGTTTTGCACACTAATTAGTGTCCAAGAAACTTAATTAGCGCTACTCATGGACTGTGGATTCTTATAGGCGGAAAAGTATTGTCAGTTCTAGGGAAGAGCTGAGGCGGCAATATTTTATCTGGGCGATGTGCAAGACACTAATGACTTGAGCTTTAACTCTGATTAACGGTTCGTAGACAATTCCCTACCGATCATGAGATAATTCTCATTTTAATGAGACATTTAGCTCAACGAGGCGAGCGAGACTTGACAAGTACACTTTTTCGGCGAGAGCACAATCGATAAGTGGCTTTACATGTCCTTGAGCTTCGCGAACTGCCGTCAGTGACCGACTACAGTATAGTAGCAATCACAACACTTCTCAAAATATTAATATGTCTCACATACATATGCGACACTCTATAAAATCGATGAGCGGAAATTAATTTCCCGAGTGGAAAATTTTCTCGCCAGATGCCGCTGACAAAAAGGCCAAAGTTTTCGTTTCTGAGCATTTCTAAGCATTGCTTGCCAGCTGGAGTCTTTTCTCACTGTTGAAAATATCTTAATCACTCAGAGAAGAGTTTGATTGGCTACGGTGACTGAAACCCAATTCGCGAAACCATTTCTCAGGGACATTTCCCATTACCAGCGAGTGTTGTAATGAATGCTCTTGCCTAAAGTACTAAAGAAGTTCAGCCATTGAAAAGAGAAGCACTGATTAAACTGCACAGTGAACCCTTCGAAGGCCGAAAAGTCTACAGTTCTGAAGCCTGGTCGAGAAAAGAGGGTTAATTTTATTGCCTGATCATTAAGGAACGTGATGCAAGTCATGAGGCCGACAGCTCAAGACCTAAATTACAGGCACACATAAAAACACTGTCAGATGACACTAATGAATGATTAGGGTATTCTTAAAACTCGAAAATCTAGTTTATTGCTTATAGCTGCTTTATATACCTGCTTTATATACCTGCGTCTTTATATACTAGCGACGAGAGCGCCATCTACTGGGAGCAGTTTCCTTGCTCACCTATTTGCATCGGCATTGTTTTAAGCGAGAAGAAAAGCTGGCAGAGACCGCCAGGCAGCCAGCATCCCAGAATGGCAGCGGAGCATGCTCCGTCTTGCTCCGCCCGGCAAAAGCCGACGCTCCACCCTCCAGCTGACTGTTTGCTGTCGGAGTACTTGAAACACACATAGGAATTCTGTATGTCTCTCTCTCTCTCTCTTCTCTGCCTACATCCATTTAATTTTTGTATACGACCGCGTACATAGAACGGTTCTGTGTGTGACACGACGAGAGGACGACACAGTTCGATAAAATCGAAGCCGTCTAGTATTGTGATATCAAGTTTTGACCTTAGTTCTTTCGTGTTTCGAAAGCGTACCTTCTCGTCGACTGAACACTGAGGACATTTTTTCGAACTGTACTGACGCTGCTCCTTTTTTGCAAGACATATAAAGGCAGTCATGTGATATTCCTTATCTATTTTTCATCTTAGTTTGTTCTTAGAACGCCGTGAGCAGAAATGTTCTAGGAGGCAATATAGCTAGAAATATCTATCCACCCAAATGTTCAGGTCATGTCTGAGGATTGCAAAGCTGGAACCAATCAGGAGCGAGTCGTCTATGTCCTCGGAAGAAGCCCAGAACCAAGACGAAGGAGCTAGTCGTGCTCAACTTTGCAAACGGTCCCCCTTGAAGCGATCTGTCCACTCGTCCTGCGGTCCCAACCCTGACCCAGGGCGTCCTGTGACCCCTCGACTTTCTGGCAGGTCGCTGACCCTTCCTCCCTCAAGCTCACGTGACGGGTGTCCCACAATAGCTGCGGCCCTTTGGCGTCCTCTCTGGCCACCTGGGTGGCATCCTAGAGGAGGCACATCGTCGCCGCCCACCGAGGGCCCCTTGGCCGAAGAGGAAGCTGAAGTGGTCCCCTCTCACTCGAGAGCTCCGGTGTGTCGTGTCCCACTGTCTCCTAGTCAAGCTTCATCGTCTAGTACAAAGTCTAGTCGCCCAAAGTTTTTCCTACAGAAATACTACAAGCACAATCAGAAAGTACCCATAATCGTCATGTCAGAGCCGACGGACGAAGGAGATAGCAATGACACCGAATCTGCTTCCATTTCCGGCTCGAGTCGAATGAGAAAGAAGAACAAATGTAGGACAACGTCAATAGAAATGCTCAATACAAAAGATCGTGTTTCCGGTCCCGAAGCATCGTCAATTTCCGCTCCCAGTCGACCGATAACGCCGATAGAAGAACACGAACGCATGGAGGCGTGGCTAGACGAGCATCCGGCCTTCTTAAGAAACTACTTCATTAGGAAAGCCTCTCGCTCCCTAGTGGACGCTTGGCTTCTGGCCCACACTGTGCCCCAGTCTGCTGGGGCCGGGTCAGCTTCCGGTTTCAACTGCTCCTCTTCCGTTTCCGCGCCCACGTCAGGAGCCGCGACACCGGTACGAAAGATTTCAGCCACCGAATTTGAGAAAGGAGCCCTATTCCTTCGACCCATGGTCAGCACCACCATTGACGGCACACCCACCTTTTTACCCATCCCGCCTCAGGAGGGCGGCACGGCTCCAGAGAGCCCCATAACGCCACCCCGTAAGTCTCGCAAAGAACTCGAAGCCCTCGACGAGAAGCAACTCATTTTCGAACTGGTCAAGGACATCTGCAATGACCTGGACGTCAAGTCGCTTTGTCACAAAATATTGCAAAACGTATCTATCTTGACCAATGCAGACAAGTGTTCTCTTTTCCTTGTCAAAGGGGACAAGAGTGACCCAAATCGCCATTTTGTTTCCACTCTGTTTGACGTATCCTGTGAATCAACCATCGAGCAAATGGAAAGAGCCGAATCAATAGTTGTCCCATGGGGCACAGGAATTGTTGGCTATGTAGCCTCGACGGGCCAAAGTGTCCACATTCCCGATTGCTATGCAGATGAAAGGTTTTCAGATCAAGTGGACCAAAAAACGGGATACAAAACTAGGAATATGCTATGCAGTCCTATATTCGATATATGTGGTCAAGTTATGGGCGTGGCCCAAGTGATCAACAAGAAGCCACGATTGGGTCCACAAGCATCCATTGATGACTACGGCAGCGGTGACCACTTTGGGTCACGTGACCAAGAGATATTTGATCACTATCTGCAGTTCTGTGGCATTGGTCTCCGCAACGCTCAGTTGTTCGAAAGGTCGCAGCTTGAGAACAAGCGAAACCAAGTTCTACTTGACTTGGCGCGCATGGTGTTCGAAGAGCAATCCACATTAGAACATGTCGTCTATCGAATTATGGTCCACATTCAGTCTCTGCTTGAAGTGGAACGCTGTCAAGTATTACTTGTGGCCCATCATGATTTAGAGCACAGCTCAGAACACTTGGAAATAGCTCAGCGATCCACTTCCTTTTCCCGTGTATTCGACTTGGAGTCGTGCGACCTCAAGAGCCAAGATGACGATCAAAGTGGCAGCAATCAGGCAAGTGCGACCACGGAAAGACAATCGCCGTTTGAGGGAAGATTTCCGATCAATGTCGGCATCACTGGCTTCGTAGCTGGGACGGGACAGACATTAAATGTCACCGACGCCTATTGTGATTCCCGGTTCGATCAGTCTGTGGACGTGAACAGTTCGAGAAACTTTCGGCACAGATCCATTCTGTGCATGCCCATTCGAAATGCTCAAAGGAAAATCATCGGAGTGTCGCAGTTGATTAACAAGATGAGCGGAGTTCCTTTCAACAAGAATGACGAAAATTTATTCGAGGTTAGTTCTTGACTCTATTCTTTCTCGGCTAGAACGGGCGCTTAGGCATCGTCTCGCATGAGGGCCTATCAGAGCGAACACTTGTTCAGCTCGCTAATGGCCGCCATTAGACTGTTCGCCATTGTCGCTGGCACGTTAGAGAACATTAGCGCCATTCAACTTGTTCCCTCCCTTTGTGCTCGCTATCTCTCCTGACGAGTCACTGTCATCTCGGAGCAATTTAAACAATTCCAGTTTTTTTCAACTTGTCCCCAACAGGCATTCGCCATTTTTGTTGGCCTTGGTATTCAGAATGTCCAAATGTACGAAAAGGTTGTGAAGGCGATGGCCAAGCAGCGGGTGACATTTGAGGTTCTGTCGTACCACGCCACTGCCCCGGCCGAAGAAGCGCAGCACTTGGCCCGACAGATCATACCGTCTACGCAAGCCATGAGACTCAATGACCTTCAGTTTTCCGACTTTTCGCTAGACGAAGACATGATGATCAAAGCTTGTCTGCGCATGTTCCTTGATCTAGATCTGATAGAACGTTTCCAAATTGACTACCTGGTAGTGTGTAGGTGGCTGTTGTCTGTTCGAAAGAATTATCGCCCGGTCACCTATCACAATTGGCGGCACGCCTTCAACGTGGCCCAAATGATGTTCGCCATCTTGACCCAGACCGGGCTGGTTCGGGTCCTGGGCGAGATTGAAACGCTTGCCCTCTTGGTGGCCTGCCTGAGCCATGACCTGGACCACAGGGGCACAAATAATTCGTTTCAAGTCAAGTCCTGCTCCCCTCTGGCCCAGCTTTATAGCACGTCGGTGATGGAGCGCCACCATTTCGACCAATGCTTGATGATACTTAATTCCAATGGCAATCAGGTATTCGGCACCTTGTCGCCCGACGAGTACCAGGTGGCCGTCCATGTTCTGGAGGAGGCAATTTTGGCCACTGACCTTGCCGTCTACTTTGACCAGCGGGACACATTTTTCACCGTCATCAACTCCCAAGACTATGTTCAACTATTCGGCCAGACTGTGTCCAGTGATGGGCAAGTGGTCCGCAACCCAGATCCCCAGTCGAGGTCCCTGCTGAGAGGGATGCTCATGACAGCCTGTGACATTGCCGCCATCACGAAACCCTGGGAAGTGCAGCGAGTGGTTGCGCAACTGGTTGCTTCCGAATTTTTCCAGCAGGGCGACATTGAGCGGGACGAACTGAAAATGGAGCCCGCCGAGATGATGGACCGGAACAAGAAGGACGAGCTGCCCAAGATGCAAGTGTCCTTCATTGATGCAATCTGTGCCCCGATATACGAAGCTTTCTGGAAACTGTACCCTGACATACTGCGCCCCCTATATGACGGCGTTCAGTCGAATCGATTCGAATGGATCAAACTTGCTCAGGAACAGGATAAGCTGAAGGACTGGGCTGATAAGGAATCGCAGAGACTGGTGGCCGAGTCTGAGAAGCGGAAGCAAGCTGCTCGCAAGGCACTCAAGCTTCGACAGCACACTACTAGTTGATATACCAAGAATGTTACCAAAAAAGAGACCAACATGTTCCTGCAGCTATCGAACCACTTCCGAGAACAAATATGTTCTTGTTGTCATCAATCGTGTTTACAAAGTGTCACCTTCTCTCCTCTCTCCTCCCCCTCTCTCCTCTTGCGCTCGCTCTATCTCTGTCCATGTCTTCCGTCGTTAGTGAAAGTCTCTTCCATCGCATAAAGTTAATCAGCTTTCTTAATAAGTCATTAATCAGTAGAGTGTACAAGTCATCATTACGTTTGTCATTTGCGTGCAAGAATGTGGAGTCACGACTCTGTGTGTGATTTGTAAAAATAGATTATCACTAATTATAATTATACTGTTCATCTCTCTAATTGTTACGATCGTTGTGTACTAATTGTTAGCTGTTGCCAACTTGAAGAATGTGATTTGCGACATTTTTTGGAAATCCGAATTAAAAGCCGAGTCGAATGCATTTTCTCTTCTACTCGTGCCACGTTTCCGGTTTCTGAGTACGGCTAGGTTTCTCTGGTCACGCTCGAATGAATTTCGCCTCACGCGTGACCACGAGTTACATGTGTGCAATGGCGAATCATATTGTCTGATGACAATTTAAATCCGGTGTTTCAGGCAACTTCCGGTCAATGGGCTCTATCGGAAGATCCGGCAACTACTAGCGACTAAAGGAGAGACAGAGAGGAGAGGGGCGAGAGGAGGAAGGGAGAGAGACGAATTTCACAGGAACTGCACTACTAAAATTCGGCAACGACATCCGAATGTTATTTTGTCGGTGTTTGGGTGAAAACTTTTAGACGCAAGTGACGACAAAAGCAATTGTGTGAAATACAGGCTAGAGGGCGGTGCAAAAAATAGGCGAGAGAGAGAGAGGGAGAGAGAGGAGGGCGAGAGAGTGAGACAATCGCGTCGGAAACGCACGGACTCTTTCCGGCGACTCGTTTATATATAGTTCACGTTCATTATCCATGAAGTACTGAAGCTATGACTTGGCTTTCGAGATTTTTGTAATATATAATGTAGACAGGATGTTTGAAATCGAGAGCGGCCTCGCTCTCCTTTTCCCTCTCCCCTCTTACTTTCTCGCTTTGACTTTACTGTAAACTTGAGATACATGTATATTTGAGACGAAATTCAGCGATTGCACACAGTATAATAAGGGTTTAAACTATTTCCCATGTTGGCCTGAGAGGGAGAGGGGGAGACAGAAAGGTGGCCCAGCTATTCGTTGTACATGTACATATGACCGTTTGTCTTCAATAAATATTTGTCTATGCTTTGCGTGTGAGCAGAGCGAGAGGAGAGAGAGAGAGAGAGAGAGAGAGAGAGCTGTCTCACAGAGAGAAAACAAGCGAAAGATAGCTACTCTCAAAGGTTTCGTCATTATGATATATAATGGAAAATTGCTGAATTCAACGAATTTCAATGTGTATTCTTTTTCGCTGTCTTTTGCGTCTCTCTCTCTCTCCCTCTCGTCTCTCTCCCTTCCTCGCTCAGGGTTTCATCCTTATTTTATTGATCGCCAAGTTTTAGCAAGGATGTAGGTTGCTATGACTACGGTCAGACGGAGCTCACTAGGAGTCGCAGACAGAGAGCGAGAGGGAACGAGCGAGGAAGAGAGAGGAGAGAGAGAGAGAGGAGAATGATTGAATATCACGGTGAAATATTTTAGACGTAGCTAGAAGCACAGAGCTTGCATTTGGAAGACTTTAAGAAACACGTTTTTATTAATAGACTGAGTTGATTGAAATGGTCACGCGTCTCGGAGACACATCACTTCGCATCTTGAGATGTTTCCTGACGAGTGTCACTCTTTCCCTCTCTCCCTCTTCCCTTCTCCTCTTCGAAGCTTGACCATGCTGGTATTGGTGGAATGTATGCCAACAATGGTGCCTCTAGCCAGGTGACAAACTGTTTTCTAGCACCGAGCAACCCGCATGAGAGGAGGAAGGAGCGCGTGCCTGGCCCGCCGTATGGCCATCCAAAGCATCTCTCTCTCTCTCTCTCTCTCTCTCTCCCTCCCTCTCCCTCTTTCAAAGACTGGGGTTTCTTTACACTGAATGCAAAACAGCGGAGAGAGAGAGAGAAAGACGGAAAAGAGCGGTTGAAAGTCTTCGCGTACCAACTGTCGTTATTTCCATTAGTACAAAAACGAATAAGTTCTCCCTCTCTCTCTCTCCCCTTCGTCCCCTCTTCTTTGAGTCACATCTCTCCCTCTCCTTCTTCTCTTTTTTCCTTTGAAAGCACACATGTTCTAGCATTTCCAGGGTCGGGTCAGACTGAGTCTCAACACGTGCCGTCAAAGAAGGCCAAGAGGAGAGAGAGAGGGAGAGAGAGAGAGCGCGCGTACCGAAGTAGCGCGTGCCCGATGAAGCACTTGCGGGCGAGAGGGAGAGAGAGAGAGAGAGAGCGAGAGAAAGGCCACGAATAGACATCCGACAGCTGTATCCGGTAGCCGACTGCTGCAAAGTAGTAGAGCTCGCTCTCTCCCTCTCCCCTCTCTTTCTCCCCTCTCGCTCTCGTTCTTGACCATGGTGTAGGACAGGTGGCGTTGGCTGTACGGCACACTGTCGTCTGCTCCTTCATCCGGTGTGTCGCTAAAGAGAGCGAGAGGGAGAGCGGCAGGGAGAGAGAAGGCGGCAGGCATAGAGGGGCAGTGCGCAGGTGCAGTTCAAGGCGCGTGCCGAGGCGAAGAAAAGGGAGAGAGAGAGTGCGAGAGAGGGAGCGAGAGACAGAGCGGTCGAAGTATATGTCGATATTTTACCAGTACAGTGAAACTGATCCTGAGGAGAAGGTGGTGCGAGAGAGTGAGAGGAAGAGAGCGAGAGATTGAGAGCGAGCGAATGAGTCGGTGCGCAATATTTGTGATAACTTGACGAAACCCTTAGGTTCCAGTGTGTACAACTGTACTAGTTTGAATCAAGAGAAGGGCTTTCTCCTCTCTCTCTCTCTCCCTCTCTCGCTCTCTCTCTCTCTCTCTCTTCGACGCTCACGCACTCGAGTGTTTTAGTGTACGTGACTCTAATATTCGACGATCGGTGTGTCCCTTGGCTCAATCGAACAAGAGGTTGCCCCAGGATGCCCTTGACGGCGGACCCCGAGGACAGTGGCGTAGCCGTGTATCGGCACAGGTGACACTGAACTGTTCAAAGTGAGACGACCAAGCGAAGGACATTCGGCTCGAACCATGTTCTTAGGTTCTTGGGTCGCTTTCGGCACGATGGCTTCCCTGCTGGCCATCAGTCACCAGGATGACAGGTCGTCCGCATCATCGGCATCATCATTGTCTTCACCGTCATCTTCATCATCATCTTCCCCGTCGGCCGGACATTTGCAGTTTGTGTTCTTTGAATGGCCAAAGATTCGAACTCGACGCGAACGGACATTTCGAAATTTGTTGTTTTCACATCAGTCAAAATTTGTTGACACTAGAAACTTGAAAACGTTCAGCGACCACATCATCCACGATGGCAGCCATCTTGAAATGCCGGCACTCAGTGAGCAGGAACAGCTGCTGGACGCCATTGACCATGTGTCCCGGGGTCTGAGGTGTTCGTCCGACTACAGTGGCCAACTGAATCCCAGCGGTCACACGGGGTCACGCGACACCAGTCACTCGGTTTTTCCCGGCGCCCAAGGCCAGCCCGAGGTGCCTGGGCCCGAGACGAGGGACCGTTTGTCCATTACGTCCAAGCGCATCGACCTGTTGGCCTCCATTTTGTCCGACTACTCGCCAGACAGTGATTCGTACAAGATATTGCGCAACGCCATCGACGAGCTGGTCCGGCTTGACGAGGACATCTTCCGCGTTCGAATCGGATGGCTGGGCGCCAATGAGCAGTCCGAGGCGGCCGACGGTCAGCCAGGTTCGGCCAGTAAGCGTGACCTGGGCCCCGGGCAGCCGTCGGCGGACACCGGGCCACCGCTGAGCGCCGAATACTTTGGCTTTCTGGAGCGAAAGAAGAAACTGCTCACTGAGTCGTATAACAAGACCATTCCGCTGGACGTGGCCTGGCTGGCCATTAGTGGCCAGTATGACGGCCAGATTGGTCCACAGGGACCGGTTCAGTCCAAGAGACACCAGATGATCGGTCGCCTCCTGCGTCATGGGTCCACCTTTGTCCCGGGAGACTCGCAAGAGCTGGTAATGGCCGACTGGACGCCGGCCTACTATAGCTGCGAGCACAAACTGTGGCTCTTCTCGTACACCGCCCTGGTGACCACTACTGACCAGTCAAGTAATAATCTGCGGCTCAGGGCTCTGTTATCCGTCGATGTTGACATTAGTAAGCTCGATATTGACCAGTGCGACGACGAGCTGGACGAGCCGCTGGCCGAAGACCAGGAGCTGGTCAGCGTGGCCAGTGTGGTCAACGTGGTCACCACGCTCAAGGGGACCCACAAGTGTCACAAGGAAACTAGTCAGGTGAGCACTCACTCCCGCCTCCTCTTTTTTCCATCACGCGTGACAAGCTGCCATTACGGTCACACGCTTTGTCACGAGCGTCAGAGGGGAGGCAGAGCAAAGGACATTGGGTGCACCTTGTGCGAACTAATTGAACTGTTCGCCATCGGTGTCACACCGTTGGCTGCCTGGAAGCTGCAACTTTTCAGAGCATACCTTCTTCTTGATGAACTAATGTTCTTTTCTGTACATCCTGAACATTGATTGATGAGTTCATGCTATTCAACTCTGCGTTAAAGCGAGAAAGAGGCGTATGACAGCCAGAGAGGGAGAGGGGGAGAGGGAGAGGGAGAGGGAGAGCACGCGCACGTGAACACAGAACATATTAAAACCTTCATATTCTTTTGTGGCTCATTTGAGAAACTGAATATACAATTCATATATTGGATTCTGCTCTCCCTCTGGCCCCTTGCTCTCGCTCTTCCTCTCGCTCTTCCTCCCTCGCTTCCCTTTCGCATTCCTTTTGTAGCTGATGCTGCATTTCCCATCTTATCCGGCGAATCAAAAGTCCAATAGAACAAGCATATCATATATTAAAGGGGTTTAGACCTGGCCAGCTATGAAATATTACTATGTATGGCAGTAATAAAAAGACATTATCATTCTTTAGCAGATCTTAAAACAGTTCAAAGATTCTAACGCTTTCTCGATTTTGAGTCTGAGAGCAAGAAGGGGCGAGAGGGAGAGAGCGAGAGGGAGAGAGAGAGCGAAAAGAAAGAACTTGCTGTGCAAATACAGTGAGAGTTCAGAGGCTGTTCTGGAAAGCGCTGGAAATGCTTTCTCGAATTTCATTTCTATCGACTTTAAGACTTGAGCTGACTGAATGTGAGTGAATGAAAGTTCTTGAACATTCTGAAAGGTTCAGCTATTCGCTCATAAAGGCGCTGAACGGTTCAAAGAAAGGGAATAGTAATGGCGTCCATGAATTCCTATTTCATTGGCGAACAACATCATGTCATGCGATCCAATTATCAAACTGAAATACTTCCAGTTCCAACACTAATTTCCTGCTTTCTTTCCCCTTCTCTCTTCTCTCCCCCTTCCCTCTCTTCCTCTCCTCCTCTCTGGCCCGGTGCAGTGCATATTCTTCAAGGGCTTCGGGTGGCGTAAGGGTGGCTACAGCTGCAAGTGCAAAGATGGCTTCTACTCGACTTCGGCGGCCAGTTCGATGGACATTCTAGGACTTCCGTTAGAACTCGGCCTTCGCAATTCATTTAACGGTTCATTAGTGGAACAAGCCTGGGACATGAAAATCAAACAGAATGGGTGAGTGTTCTCTCCCTGTGTATGACTGTGTGCTCCTCGACATGTTCTATGTTCAAATTCGTACCTTGGTTCTAGTCGACATTAAGAAATCATGTGTCGCTAAATCAGTTGGAGCGAAAAACTGGCTTTACGCCTTCTCTCTCTCTCTCTCTCTCTCTCTCTCTCTCTCTCTCTCTCTCTGGCCAACTACTTGCCGTGTAGAACAGTCTTTTTACTGCTCTCAGACTTCGACTTTGAGAAGCAAATCAACATTAGAACATGAAAAAGGAAGAGAAGCGTAGAGGGAGGAAAGAGGGAAAGAGAGGAACGACTCGAGTCAAGAAAGAATGGATCAATACTTATCGAGCTGAACAAAGATGTGCTAGAACGGTTCTGAAAGGCGAACACGATTAGAACAGGTCGCGTTGAAAGGCAAAAACCGAAGGGGAAAGGGAAAGACTGATACAAATGCTAACGATTCTATATCATGCCTTAATGGGACGACTTGAGGACCACGTTCTCATCACGATACACCTCTCTCCCTTCCCCTCTCCTCCCCTCTTCCTCTACAGGCTGGCCTACGACATCATGTACACGTGCAAGCCGTGTGCCGAGGGGTGCGACACGTGCTTCGACGGGTCGCCCTGCCTGTCAACATACAACTGGGCCTTTCGTATCTCACTGCTCACAGTGTCCGTCATATGTATACTTATCACCATGCTACTGGGCTGCTATATCTACAAGTGGCGCAAACTGAAAGTATTCAAAGTAGCTTCTCCCATTTTCCTGTGTATCACTTTGCTCGGATGCGCCATGATGTACCTCGAGGTTAGTTCTTTTACCCCTTTCCCTCTTCCGCTCTCCCTCTTCCCTCTTCCCTCTTTCCCTCTTTCCCTCTCTTCCCTAATTTGCGCTCGTGTCCCTTGAGTGGCTTCTACGACTAATGAAAAGTTGAGCAGTACATCCGAGAAGGCAAAGTGACATTAATGAAACTTTCATCGCTATTTTGCTGCCCTTTTTCGCTACATTGCCTTGCTAGATGGCCGCCATCTTTCCTGCCCTGGATGTGTTTTGTTGCATAGTGACCAAGTGGACGCGCCATTTTGGATTCTGCATAACGTACTCTGCCTTACTGTTGAAGACGTGGCGAGTGTCGCTGACCTATAGGGTCAAGTCGGCCCACAAGCTCAAGTTGACGGACAAACAGCTGTTGCAGTGGCTATTCCCAATACTGCTGGTGATGGCCATCTACCTGAGCACATGGACCATCTCGGCGCCACCTGCCGCCGTGTACATTCAAGACTGGGCGGGGCTTAAGTTCAAAATATGCCAATACAATTGGTGGGACCATTCGCTGGCCATTGGGGAATTCTTGTTCCTTTTATGGGGCATCAAAGTTTGCTATTCGGTCCGCAATGCCGAATCCTTCTTCAACGAAGCCAAATACATCACGTGGGCCATATACAATATAGCCGGCGTTAATATCATCATGATATTCCTTCAGTAAGTACCCCATCACTTATACTCACCCCTGCTCCATCCTCTGGTCGTCGCGCATGCGTAATTTCGCACCTAGGCTTCGATGGAAGCCGACATAGCCCATCAGCGTTCTAGTGGGCTCAGGTTTTTGTCTTCGTGAAGACAATAAAGAGCTCGTAACCCTCTATTTACTCTCTTTATTGCCTTTCGCAACAGTTTCTAATCTATTTTTATGAAATTTTTTTACAGTGTTCTAATACTACCACATGCTGGTCCGGATGTGAAATACTTTTTCGGCTTTGTCAGAACCCAACTGTCGACAACGACGACAATCCTCTTAATTTTCGGGCCCAAGTTTTACCGAGTTCTAAAAGGTCAAGGGGACACGTGGGACAACCGGTCACGTGCCCGAGGAATCAATGCCAGCTTCAGCATCAATGGCGTCGGCCTTGTTCACGAGGAAACCACTGACCTCTATCAGGAAAATGAGGAACTAAAGGAAGAAATACACAAGCTGGCGACTCAGATAGAACTGATGAAGCTGCTGCACATGGAAATGAATAATCGACATCTCAAGTCGAAGCACAAAGACAATCTGGGCTCCACCATTTCGTCGGCCATTCACAACTCGCCGCCCACGGTGACCATCACGGCCAACCCGGCGTCAGGGACGCCATCTGTCGGCACCAGTCCTCTGGTAAAGGCATTGTACTCCCGTTTTGAGTCCCATGACGGCCCGGTGCCCCGGATATCAGCGGCCGCTGAACTTGTCAGTGAGAGAGTGTAAAGCAATTGTCAATTCGACCAAAACTCAAATGTTTTATTGAAAACATAGAACACAAAAATTGAAAAACGGACCAACTACATTTATGTATGAAGAGATACATCTGTGGACTAATATTTGAAAAAAGCAATCGTAAATAAAGTCGCCTCATCATCATCGCCTCTCTTCTCAAGCTAGTCTTTCTGAACGCCACGGTGTGTGACCTCGTGTGACTGCAACATGTCTGCACTTGATTGAACCAATTTGATTAGAATAAATTAATCGTACTTATCGATCTGTTTACACAGCCTCAGACACTTTCTCAAATGGAAGCGAAGCAGCTTAATCATTGATTGCCTGTCTTTGTCACGACTCGGGAAATATCAGCTAAACTTCCATTCCGAGACTTGGTCTCCGCTAAGCAATACAAGTAGTGAAATATAAGTTCATGATTACGGCTCACTTTATCTTCTAATATATGCAATTAATCAGACATCGCCTAGGGGCATGTTTAGCGGTGAGGTCCACTATGCGGATGAAGAGTATTAAATTAGACACCATGAACTATTTATGTCTGCTCCATATCTCGGAGCCTCTAATACTCTCAAAATTAAAGCTTAAAATTATGTCATAAACTGACATCAATAGGAGAATGCCGACAGTGGATGAAGCTGTGTGCGAATATGCAGCTATTTCCTACCAATTATTTTTCGAATTATGCAAACATTTGACATGCAACCTTGTATTTAAAAATGCAAAACCTTGGCTTTACCTGTGGGAAGATAAGAGAGTGGGAAGGTATGCGAAGTGAAACAAAAGAATTCTCATACATTCATGATGTTTACGTAACTGTGTGATATCATAATATCGCGCAGGTGGCAGTAGTGGTGAAAAGCTTCGCAAGTGAAACTAATCACATGTGTGTTTCCGTTTACAGTCGCAATCTGTCTCCCTCTTAGTAGTGTTTAACTGGTACTGAGTCTAGTGTAATCAGAATGGAGATACTGTCAAAACCAAGGCGAATATAATAGAGGCCCAATAGAAATTAATTTTCAAGTCACTTTAAAAGTCATAAATAGCACACGAAAACAGCTTTTTGGCCACCAGGTGTCTCTGATGAGTGTCGCATTAGTGATTGGCGCAGGCGCGCACTGTCTGTATACACAAGATGGCTTCGACTAGACTCCCACTTTTGTCTTTGTCTTCGCCGAAAGTTGTTTTAGTCTGCGCCAAAAGCAGTCTTTGTCTTCCCTGCCTATTTTGGCTTTGTGCGACAAAGATTTTCTGCTGCATTTGCTTGTTGTGGTCGACAATTCAACAACACTGGCATCTGTAACCAGCTCCAAGATACCTGTGCCAGTCACTGGTCACGGTGGCCATTCTAGGCCAATGTCGCCCAACTTGAGTGTCCATCATCCTGATTACTATAATCACCGTGCATCTCTTCAACATAGACCGCCAATGACGTCATCATCTTCTCTGGGTTTGGTTGACAGCGATTCGAATTGTCCGAGGAGAACAGTATCGTCACCACCCAAATTTGAGGCCTTCATGATGACTGGTGATCTGATCATCAACTTGGCCACTAGCGAATCGCGGACAAACTTAATATCATCTCAGTTTCAGTCGAGAAGAAAGTACAGCGCCCATCAGGAACGTAACGCAATAGACCGTTCAAATGTCCAAGAACGTTCGAATACGCTGTCCCTCTCAAGTTCTTGTGACTCATCCAATCATTCTTCGGCTCCCACATCTCCCCAGGACTTCAACGCTACGGCCACTCTGGCGTCCGTAGCAACTCTTGCCTCAGAAGCGACTCTTGCCTCAGAAGCGACTCTCGCCTCAGAAGCAACCCTCGCATCGGAAGCAAACCTTGCCTCGGAAGCAACCCTAGCTTCGGAAACAACTCTTGCCTCGGAAGCAACTCTGACTGGTCGACTTAGTGGACCATGCCTGACAGCTCCGCCTGTTGGTGATGACAACAGTGGTCACTCAGGTCGGTCGTCCGCCATTGGCGACCATTCGGTTGACTCTGACCCCTTTGACTCTCCGGCTCGAAATAGCAGTTCCAAGTGCTCCACAACAGTCGATGTGGGTCAAGTGAGTAGCAAAGAAAGCTCTCCTGACCATGGACCAAGAAGGTATCCGTCTTTCATGGGTTCTGACGGTGCTAATGCCATGATACAAAGTCACGATGAGCCAATTGTGATGTATGACTCGCAAGCCAAGATGTACGATACCGAGAAAGAACGTTCAGTTCTATCTCCTCCAGTGCCACAACCTCAAGTTACGAGTCCTTCACCAGATAGCAGTGAGACCTCGAGCTCAGAGGAAGATGACAGTTTGGCCTTGAAGGCCAGTGTCTCACAACCGAAGGCAGTGGACACTGCCTCTGCTTCACGATTAGCCAAGCGACTGTTCAAGCTTGAAGGGTTCAAGAAGTCGGACGTTTCTCGCCACCTGTCTAAGAACAACGACTTTGCTCGAGTAGTGGCTGAAGAATACCTGAAGCTTTTCAACTTTGAGAACGAAACTCTCGATGCTTCGCTGCGAAAGTTTCTGGCACAGTTCTGTCTAATCGGCGAAACGCAGGAGCGGGAGCGAGTTCTGGAACATTTCTCACGGCGGTACTTGGGTTGTAATAGAGATTCGTTCAAGTCGGCGGACTCGGTTCATACTTTAACCTGTGCCATGATGATGCTCAATACTGACCTTCACGGCGAAAATGTCGGCCGGAGAATGACATGCCCAGAATTTGTGGACAATTTGGCTGGCATGCATGACAAGTCGGACTTCGCGAAAGAAACCCTTAAAAGTCTTTACATGTCAATCAAGAACCGCCAACTGCAGTGGGCTTTTGATGACGAAGACGACCGAAAAGCAGTCATGACTGGGCAGCGCCAAGGTGGCAAGGCTGCTGATGGCCAAGGACTCGTCACCATACTTGACCCAGCCAATCCCTTTATCGAAGTTCCGGTTTCGAGTGCAGTGTCATCGACGGCATACAAGAGAGGTTATATCATGCGAAAATGCTGCTTTGAAGCTAACGGCAAGAGAACACCGCTGGGCAAGCGAGGCTGGAAAATGTTCTACGGGACTTTGCGTGATCTGGTTCTTTATCTACATAAAGATGAGCAAGGATTTCGGAAGAACCAACTGTATGAGTCACTTCAGAACTCGATCAGAATCCATCATGCTCTAGCCACCAAGGCAACTGACTACAGTAAAAAGGAATTTGTCTTTCGTCTACAGACAGCTGACCAAGCGGAATACTTATTCCAGACAAGGTGAGGCGGTCACTTTCGTGTCTACAGTAACTCGAACATGTGAAGTTAGCAAGTAATTAAGTTTCGGCACGTGTGGCTCATGAAGCTTTTATTGTTTCCAGTTCACGGCTCATTCGAGGCAGGTGTTTTCTCCCTCCCTTTCGTTATATGATCGTGCTGACTAATTACCGTGACTCGATGTAATATTACGCTTAGACCCGCCCGTTTATCCTTATCATAATTAATGGCCTTTTCAAAGATTGTCTATTGACTATGAGAAGGAGCACGGCCGAACTTATTCGTGAAGAAAGTGAACCGGTCTCTATATGACCCACAACTTCAGCATTTCTTTATCGATATATCTAGCTGATCAATCTAATCATTACAGTCAGCCCGACTAACATACTTTGCATGTAATATGAAACTAATTAATTTTCATTCGTTTCAGTGATGCTCGAGAACTGCAGTCTTGGGTGGATACTATAAACATGGTAGCAGCAAGTTTATCAGCTCCACCTCTCCCACCGGCGGTTGGCTCCCAGAGCAGGAAGTTCCAGAGGCCCTTGCTTCCGGTTTCTCATACCAAATTTAGTCTAAGAGATCAACTGAGTGACATCGAAAAGAGGATCGTGAGAATGGAAATCGAACTTGATGTCCATCTCTCTAAACCACCGGATAGGTCATCATCGAAAAACTTCATCACCGAGTATTCTGATAAAGAAGCTTACCTACAGTATGAGGTGATTTAACTAGTGCTAATGGTGGCAAATATCTAATACTCGGTCTCTTTGATAGTTGAAGAGGAATAGAACGTATTCAGAATTGGTCAAGATGAAGATACAACAGCAACTCGGAAGTCAAGTGCTGGACAAGGTTGTAAAAGGCGCCATTTTGTCTTCGTCGAAGCTCTCAAAGCCGCTGACCTCTCTGGCCATTGGAGAGGAGATGATGGACGACGAAGATTCCGGTTCGTGATTTGTTTGAAGATGATGAACGGCAAAGAGAGTTCTAGTTGATGGCGAAGTGACCTTGAAATGGAAAAGAGCTGCGGCAGATAGCGGATAGGGAGATGTGATAAATAGAGTAATGCAATTTAGACGAAGACTGAAAGTATTTGCTCTGACTTTCGGCATTCAGAGTCTAGAACTAGATTAGTGTGTTTGACAAGTTACTCTAGAATGCAAGGTTGAGAGGAGCGAGAAAGGAGATGATTCGCATAGTGCTCAGTATTTTGCCAGAGATGAGATTGAAATAGCAAAGAAGAACAAGAACACTGGACGCCATCAAAGGTTCAAGGCTACATAAAACTTTGTTGTATTAGTGCTATCTGTCGCTCTATCTGTCTCGCATTCAAGCTGCATAGATGGCGTTGTTTTAAAGCCGTGTTACATTATATACGATAGGAGTTTTTTACTTACACCACCACTCACGCAGGCATAAAATAGTATATATCTGTCACGTTCACACTCTGCTAATACTACTCGCGCTCTCTGGTTACAGCTTTGCTATCTTGCGTAATACACACCAAATTTTATAAGAGAAAAAGATCTAGTCGTTCCCAAGTTTGTTTATTCACCCGGAACAGAATATAAAAATTAATATTATTGATTTCACAAGCTGACAAGCTAGACTGGTGGAAAAGTAGCAGTTGCACTTAGATTTGTAATACTTTTTAATTTGGTGAATATATATGACATGGCATTTGGTGTGTAATTAACATTGATAATTAAAATATATACTTTGGTGCCAAAGTGCGTCTACCTGTACTCAAAATCCTTCCATCTTACACTGTATCTCCTTGCGGAAATACTAAATGTCGCCTTTAAGCTATACCTACAGTTATACCGAAAAGTCACTCTTGAGAACTACGCAATTACTTCTTCAATCAATATTGTGTGCAGGGTGGGCTTCACTTGTAGCTGTTTGCATTCCAAGCAAAACATATCCGATAGATATTAGAGCATTCGTTTCCTCAGGACACCAACGTTCGTAATGGACACATGAGCCCATTTCCCAAAGGGGCGGGTAGCTGCAGACAAAGTGGCCCGCTCGGCCAACAAGGCTCCCAGAGCAACAAGATTGGCGAGTGCCATAGTGACGTATACGAAGATCACATTTCTCAGGCCAATGCTGTGATTAGTGTCCGGCTCTTTGACCAAGATGGCGCCCGAATAACAAGCAGAATCAGGTTTGGTCCCCTGAAAGAAACTGTCACGAATGGCATTCGAGAAGTGAAGGATATAAATGTTTCCATGAAGGGCATGTTCAAAATGGCGAAGAATGGCCAGATCCATGACGCCCTTGACACCTTGGTCTATGTTTTTGCTATAGGCAGCTGTCATGAGTATCTCATACGGCGAATCAACTGGAACCCACAGAGACTGAGGAACCGTATGTTCGCTATTTTTGATTTTCATCACAGTACAAGCTAGGATCTTGGTGTTGTCCAGCTGGATGTAGTTGCCAACGTAGCCGAAAAGTTTCTCCGGCTGCCCAAGGAATATGTCATATGAATCGACGCCCCCTGCAACGAATGTATTGTTCAAGCCGAGTAGGTTTGCTTTCTCAGCGACGGACTGAACTTTGCGAATTCGTGAGTTTTTCAGAATATCATAGAACGGAAAATCCTGCGAGAAGTAAATGTCAACATCGGGCTTGAGAATATCAAAGAAGTGGCTCAGAATATGAGGATACTCTTGACGGACAATGCTGGTCAAGATAAAGTTGGAGTAGAAAGAATTGAACAGAAAAAATGCGACCACCATTGACCAGCCCAAGATGCGAACACTAAGGGCCCGTGTCCGGAGTTCGCCATATTGAAGTAAACATCTGACCAAGAGGAAGAAGACGCTCTGTTGACGTTGAATGGTCAAGACGAACGAGAGCGCTGCCATCGAACACATGATAGCGACCCAAGAAAGAGTGTCAAACTGAAGGAGCGACGATAAGACGTCGCTGTCTGAAGACGGTCTGTGAGGTCTTTCATACATAGTGGTGTATGAAATTTTATCAGCAAACATCACTGCCCCATGACTGACTGGGTCACCTGGAAGGGGCGTATTTGTGGGCATGCTCGTAAAGTCGGCCACGTTGCGCTGTAACTGGCCAATAAATCCGGTATAGTTGCCATCGCTACCTAGTTCACTGGCAACATCGGTGGCCATTGAGCAGTTGTATCCTAAAAGCTTGGGCATCAAGGTCACCTTCGATCCCAGTGTCCCACTGAGTTTACAATCACTTGGGTCGAAGTCTTTGCCGACCATATTGTCAATGTGTAAGCACACCATTCTGACCAGCTTCTTTCTCCTCGCAATTCTGGACGCCATCTTCCTTGCCAGCTCTAGTCCCGTGGAGCAGCGAAAAGTATTGCAATACTTAAACATTCTTGAGGCCGATAAAGAAAAATACGCCACAATATGGAATAAACAAAAAGAATGTGTTCCTGTTGCACATCAACTGATGCAAAAACAATAACTGTTATGTTTCATTCCCTAACAACTGAAAACATTACTGAAAACTTTTAATTGAATAATCGATATCATCAGACGTTTACCTACTACTACGTGTGTCCCATAAAAACATACGAAGAACATGTAGTAGATGTATTTCAAGAACTTAAGTTACCGAAAAGTTCTGTATCTATTTGTTTGAACCAGCTGGTGAATAGAATATCAGGTCGAGCATACTTCGACCTCTGATAGGCTTGACTTTTTAACCCGCCGGCAGGAACTGTAAGTAATGCACATTTCAAAAAGTGACGTCATCGGGCCCACTGGATATGTGGCTTGTGCGATGAAAAAGCAACTTCTTGCTCCCTCTAGTTTGAACTGATTGACTCATCAACACGAGATTGACGTTGAATATTTTGATGTTCAATACGAGTCGAGGCCATAACTATGGAACTTGATAGAAGCTCCGCGCAAGTTTGACTGTATGAAGGATCTGTAACGTGTCGTACCTGATACTGTGTGAATATTTCAGTTAACCTATTTAAGTTGATAAAATCTCTCCTGAATCATCTTCTGGAGAGTGAAATGACTGCGCATGCCTGAACGCCGTCTCAGCTTGCGTTTTGACTGAAAGCAGTTCATTTGCCGAGTCAGTCCTTTTATCAACACTGCCGTAGCTAACAACGTTCCGATTACAAGTGACGTGAATAACCAAGCAGTATTATGCAAACTAATGGCATGATTGTTGTCCGGATCTTCAAACAACACTTCGTCCAGATAGCACAAGTGTCCGGGCGTTATATCATTGAGTAGATTGGTCGCCAAGATGCTCTTGGTAATCCAGTTATGAAATATTTCCCCATAGAGATTGTGCTCGGACTGATGCTGTATGGCCGAGTCCAAGACCTGTTTAATATCAGGATCCAGGTTTTTGCTATAACCGAGAGAAATGAAATATTCATGCGGCGAATCTTTGGGTATCCACAGCGAATACTTTTCTCTGTCTAGGTCCTCATTGATACCTGCTTTCTGCATAGTTGCGCAAATCAACATTCGGTGAGCTTTGAGTCGAGAGTAGCCACCGAAAATACCGAACAGCTTGTCGGGCAGGGATAGAAATTTGTTATATGACTCGATACCTCCTTTGAGTGTCGCCTCAGAGCCCGCCTTTTCGGCTATTTTGAGAAGATTCGGATTTTTTGAAGTTTTCAACGTGTCGTAAACGGGATAGTCTTCATAAAAGAATATATCAGCGCTTGGCCTGAGAATGTCAAGGAACATCTTGAGAGCATTGGCATGTTCTTGACGGACAATCTCGGTGAGAAGAAAGTTGGAATAAAATAGAGCTAGAATGTAAAAAGTAATCACCATTGTCGATCCAAGAAGTTTGTTCGCCAGAGAGCTTCCTTGTAGTCCGACATGCTGAAAGAAACACTCGATGATACGAAACATGACAAGTTGCTGTCTTAAAGCTTTCAAAACCAAGTACACTGATATGAGCATTGCAGCCAAAGCAAGCCAACTATAGCTGTCAATCTGATGAAACGACGATAACAGATCACTATCACTGTTCGGTGAATGCGGCCTTCGATACATTGTAACATAGGATAATTTGTCAGCTGTCACAACCGGACTATAAGCGCAAGGGTCACCGGCAAGAGGCATGGACTTGGGCATTGCAGAGAAGTCAGCCTTAGAGCGCTGAAGGTCTCCAATGAAGCCAGTGTAGTTACCATCGCCCTCGAGATAGCTCGGACCTTGAGCCAGGGCTGTACAGTTGAACCCAAGCAGCTTGGGCAGCAATCGGAACTGTGAGCCCAGCGGTCCGTCGAGCTGACAAGAATAGGGGTTCTCGGAATTATATACGACTTGAGAAACCTCAAGGGCCACAATCCGAACAGTCTTCGTTTTGCGCCATGCTCGTTCCGCTGATTTCTGGGCTTTCTTCAAGCCACTGAGACAAGAGAAGACCTTGCAGTAATTAAGCATGGCAGCTGGAAACACGCATGAGCATAGGTTAACCTAACAAATTTTATCTTCAAACTTCAGCACCTGGGTGTTACCAAGACTGTGATATCGCTTACAAGAAGGGTGGACCTGATATATTGTTCTCTACGACTCGAGAAAATGAAAGTGGAGAATAAGTTCAAAGCTTGTCATGAAGGGCGGTCACTCTCAATCATGCAGGTCGATATCTAGTTGCATTAATGGCCAAGAAATACTACGTGGCTCGGACGATACCGGCGATATTCTCTAAGACGTCATTAATGGTAGAGCTTTTTCCATGCGGTGCAATACAACTCTAGCTGACGTGACGAGCAGACCTCAGCTAATTATTGTCCCAACAAAACACTATCCTTGAATGGTGAATTTTGAGCGGTTAAGTGGCAAGCGAAACCCAGTGGTATTCGAAATAACTGAAGTCTTCCGAGTCGAGTCTATGCGACTCGAGTCTAAACTTGACTCGACTCAGAGGATTCAAATGCCCATCTCTTCCCAAGAGCCACGAAAAAATAGAGTGAAGCTGTGCTCTTCAGAGTCACCCTCATGGCACCTCTATATTGAACCACACAAGAGTCCTTGTCACCCCAATTATATCGCGTATTCAAGCAACCATCTTGACCTATTATTTCTTCCTTGACACCAAGTTCGCCATCTTTCAGTCCAAATTGCAGTGCTGATTAATGTCAACTCTTGACTGCATCCTGACCGTCTTTCGTGTGAGATGATAAATTATTGTTTCATTGTGTGAGACAAAACTAATGACCGAAAATGACAAGAAAACGAAGTCATTTATTTAAAAATTTTCAGTAACGACTCTCGGAAATGCTAAAAACTTCTTTTTCGGCAAACTTGTTGGACTGAAGAAAACCATTTCACGACATTGTCTCTTGCTATTTCTAGATAGAACCGCCGAATGATACAGCACGTCATAAAGACAGTTTCTAGTTTTGAGGAAGTTGTTTTGTGAAAAACACTGAAAAACAACAACATGTATCAGCTAGTAAGCTTATTAATTTAAGATTCCAAAATCAGACAGAACAAGTAATAGATTAAAAAGATTTCAAACAAACCAAACTGTGCTAACATCACGCATAGTTTTGAAAAATAAGAGTGGTATGCACACAACTTTCTGGTGCTGAAAAGGGTTATTAGCACATGCAACAAATATTAGTCTCTGTTCATTCTGTCGAAACTTTTCTTTGTCAATTTTTTCTGACTAACAGTTGACGCCCACGAAGAGACGGGATGCTGTTCTTTTCGCAGATATGTGAATCTTTCCGCCAGAAGCAAGAGCGAAGCTAGAAGCGGAATAGCTGTCAGTATGACGAGCAGCAATTTGGTATTACCCAAGCTCAAGCTATGATGGCTCTCAGGGTCTTCAGCGGCAATGGTTTGCGCATGGCATAAAGGGTCAACATTGGCCCTAAAAATATCTCGGCGAATCACACGCATGATGTAGCGCCAGACAGCGCTGCCGAACATTCCTCGTTCGAAATACTGGACGACGGCTCGCTGAATAGGGTCACGTGCTACTCTGCTCAGCTTCTTACTGAAAGGAGTAGCACATGACCAATGAAGCGGAGAATCTCTTGGGACCCATATTGAAATGCCTTTGCTAGCTTTCTCGTCCGCGTTCACCAGGACAGCACACCCCAGCACCCTCTGGTGTTCAATCATGGCGCTTTTTCCGAACAGGGCAACAAGACGTCTTGACTTGAGACTCTTGGTGATGAAATCTGTGAATCCTGCTATTCCAGGAGCCAGGGTGTAGCTGGAGCTATTTTTGCCGTCTAGCTTTCTCACAATGTCTTTCACTCTTTGATCTGATGAGCGCTGCAGCTCGTTCAACATTTGATTGTCCCTTGAAAAGTATATCTCTGCATCTGGTCTCAGAACGTCGAAGAAATACTGTAGGACTTCAGGCTTTTCCTGGCGAACAAGATCAGACAACATGAACTCTGAGAAGTGCATGATGAGGATGAAGAGTCCCATGACCGTTGTCCAACCCAGTATGCGGGACGAAGCCCTGTTTGTTTGGCGCCCTTCCAGTTGAAGGACACACTGAATGACGTCATATATCGGCGTTTTGTGACCGTGTATTTTCAGTAAGATACCGATTAGAAACGTCAAGAGGAAAAACAGCAACCAAACAGGGTTTTCAACTTGTTGAAAAGAATCGGTCAAATCGTTATCAGCTATCGGTGGCTCAGGGCGCAAGTAAGCAGTGGAATAAGATATCTTGTCGGCAAATATGATGTGACTGATAGAAATAGGATCTCCCTCCAGTGGCACACGAATTGGAACGGGCGAGAAATCAACCGTACCTGCTTGAAAGTGGCCAATGATACCATCATGGTTGCCCGATGAATCTGGTCCGCCATGCTTGTCGACGATAGCAGTGCAGTTGAATCCAAGTATCTTGGGAAACAGTGGCATCGCGTCTCCAAGTGATCCAGCTATTTCACACATGCTTGGATCAGAGCTGTTTGTCATCATATTTGGAAAATACTGTGCCACTATTCGAACCAAGACATTCTTGCGATCCCTTCGCTGGCTTTTTAGCCTCATCATCTTTTCACCACTTAAGCAACGGAATATATTGCAGAACCGAGACATAGTATTGAGTCTTGCGATCAGCTTGAGCCATTTAATTGAACTGACGTTTTAAACCAGGACATATGGAGAAAAAATCTTTTTTCAATATGTCTTTTGCAAGCAAAGGTCGAGAGAAATTTTTTGTGTTTCCCTGAAAAGTATGAAGCTATTAAATGATCGATGAAGTTTTAAGCATTCGCCACGCATGCCTTAGGCAGTAATGTCCTCGTATACATGTAGTTAAAAGTAACAAGTGCTGGCACTTAACCTGATTCGGTTAAGACTGATACCGAGATTACCGCTAGATTGGCTCAGCACAATAAGTTTTCCAGTTCAATTCACACTAATTTTATTTAATTTGTTTTTCGAATTTGATTTATGAATTCATTTTTGAAAACAAACGAATAATAAACAACCCTACTTTGAGGCATGACGGCTATTTGCCGAGACGCTACAGCCAATCCTGGCAAGCCAACACATGGCTGAGACAACCAAAGGTTTGCAGCTTCTCTGATGATCTTAAATTCATGCTTGGGATTACTGCTAGAAAGGCATTCTTACTCTAAGCTTCCTTTTGCTCTGAATTTGAATTTCGCTCTTGTTCCGAAAACAATGAAGACTAAATTTTATGATAGTCCTTAAAATGAGCTGTCAATTCTTTCAGCTCCCAACCATGAAAAATAGCTGAAATACGCAAGAGAGCGTTTGCAAGGTACAAGTATCAGCCATGAATCAAGAATGTATTCTCGTTTGATTTTGCATTGAGTAATCCACATATCCACGAAAGCCTTCAGCGGTAATGAGGTCTACCAATCGAGCGGTTCCATCCATTGTATTGTTTTTGGTAAAATCTCTCAACATGTATCTTCTTGGATGTTTTTCTACAGTTCTCAGCAATCAAAGCGAAGATAGCACATATCCAAATTATGCAGCAAACACAAATCAAAATAGTAAGGTTTTTCAAGCTAAGGCCATGATGAGTCTCAGGGTTCTCAGCTATGATAACTGACGAATAGCACAAGGGGTCAACCGGAGTGTCTGGAAATAATACACCGCGCACGATGGTCATGACTTGCCACCAGAAAACGTATCCAAACATTCCCTGCTCAACGTAGTGCATAACAGCCTTGTCTACGGCTTCCCTAGTTGTCTTGTCTAGACGCTTGTTGAATGGCGTCGCTGTGACCCATTGTTGTGGCGAGTCTTCGGGCACCCACAGAGCGTATTTACTCTTCGGGTCTGCGGTGGCCACCATAACGCAGCCCACCATTTTCTGTTGCTGAATCATCAGGGTTTTGCCGAATAGAGCAAGACGGTGTCCAGATGTCGTTGATAAGCCGACGAACTTGGAGAAACCCTCCATACCTTCAGCTAGCATCGTGTCCGAGTCTTGCTCTCCTACCTTATCAACTACTTCCCTCATCTTGGGATCAGTGGACCGCTTGAGCTCACTCAAAATTTGGTTCTCTGAAGTGAAATACATCTTTGCGTCAGGTTGCAAGACATCGAAGAAAAATTGCAGGACATTCGGCTTTTCTTGACGCACTAAATTCGAGAGCATATAGTTTGAATAGAACACTGCAATCAAGAAGCATCCAGTTATTATCGTCAGGCCCAGAGCTTGAGAGGACACTGCCTTTGTTTGTCTCCCCGTCATCTGGAGGAAAAATTGAATTACTTTGAATATAGGATTGCGGACGCCTTGTCCTCTTAGAGCGGTGCAGATCGAGATGATTAGGAAACATCAAACATATCCAAACTTGAAGATCAATAAGCAGCAAGGAAGCCATGAGATCATTATCAGCAACTGGAGGCTTGGGGCGCTTGTAAGGTGTTGTAAAAGAAAGGCTGTCTGAGAAAACGACGTGTCCAAAGGCTACTGGGTCGCCTTCTAGCGGAGAGCGGAACGGTATTATGGAAACGTCGGCCGTATCTGCTTGCAGGTGACCGATGATACCACTGTGGTTTCCGTTCGGACCTGGCTCGCCATAATAGTCAACAATGGCTGTGCAGTTGAAACCAATGTCTTTGGGAAACATTGGTAACACTTTTCCAAGAGGTCCACCAACTTCACAGTCAGTCAGTTTAGAACTATTCGCCGTCATAGATGAGAAAAATTGGGATATTAAGCGAACCAAGGTCTTCTTTCTCTCCGCTCTTTCAACTCTCAGTTCCAATTTTTTCTTGCCCGTCAAACAGCGAAACATGTTGCAGAACCTGGACATCATACTTGCTTTGATGCTATGACAATCTGGTTTCTGTCTCGATTTTTCTACATTAAGGAGCAACGCTCTCAACTAGGACGACACCAAGAGAAAATATTAGCGTAATGTTATAGCTGGCAATAAGTCACGATGAAAAATGTCTTGTATGAGAAATTCTGCTACTTAGCGTCATTTATCGAACTCGTGCGTTTCAATGCAGCAGCGATCGATCTTCATTGCCTGTATAGTGTGTCAAAATACTCTGCCGCTCGGCGTAGGAAAGACATCTAACGCTGAGCATATCTGCTAAGTACCATACTGTTTCACAGAAGTCTTCAAAGTCTAGAATGATTTTAGTTTCGATTTTTTAAGCATTTTTCAGAGCTAAAACATAATGAGGAAGGACACTCCATAGTTGATGAGATATTGAAGCATTGGTCTCTTCGATAATTATTATTTAACAACACTTTACAATCGAGCTATTGATATTAATTATAGTTTGCACGACCAGTTGAACGATCACATCCCTGGATGTGAAACTAATGGCCGGTTGGCGCAATCAGTATTTCTCTTTGAAGCAGTCTTTATTTTGTTTTCGCACTATGATTATTCCGTCTCTCAACTCAATATTTGTCCTTCATCATCAAACGCTGTTGCACAATTAACTGAAAACCTCGAGCCCTTCCTGTCATAAAGTTTTCGCTTTACCATGCTGAAATTAGAGGCTAGTATTTTAAACGTGCTTGAAGAGACCTTTCTAATGACAAAATTTGATATCATTTGTGACGGGGACGCAGTATTAGCTAGGTAACCGGCACTATGGGTTTGTCGCAACCCATACCATTGACCGTTGACTAGGCTAGGCCATCCTTAGCTAGACTTGGGACCGGAGGGACCAAGGACAGGCCGGCTAACTATGCCGGCATAACGCCCTACCACTAGTAGGGGATAACTTAGACTAACGAGGCTAGAGTATCATAGTTACTTAGAGAGGCACTGACTGCCGTCCCATTGCTTTACTACTCCTTATATACTAAGGCGGGTTAAGGTGAGTCAGGGTCATAGTATACACGAGTCTAAGGGAAGGTCAGTAGAGCAATACTCAACTGTCACATCATTAAAAAAATGCAAGTTTCACTATCACTATCATTGTTTAGAATTCGATTTACGAATGCATCTTCAACAACTCTACTTCACAAATCGTACAGAACTCTTAGAAGCTTCAGCAGAGCAAGCATTCGACTTTTTTCGCGACAACTGGTAGTTGCTACCAGAAGTCTTGCGACTTCGTTAGGTTTGGCAGTGTGATGTAGGGTTGCTTTTTCATTTTCTCGAAAATAAATTAGTAAATTAAATAAATAAAGGTAAATTAACCGAACAAAAATTAATATTGTGCAACCCTATAGTTGCTCATTTTTAGAGTCTGCATTTATTGATTAATAAATTAAATAAAATTAAAATTAAAATTAAAATTAAAATTAATTAAAATTCATAGATTAAAAATAAGCAACCCTAGTGCGATGGTTCCATCGCAGACTCCTCAGCCGTACTCGTTAAGCTGATATTCGTAGTTTGTTGTCTCATAAGTCATCAGCGTTTGCAAAGTTTTGCGGAATAATTTCAGAGTTTCAGAGATGTTCTGACGCGGTTTCCTAAACCAAGAATAGCATGCCAATGCATTCAAATTTTTTACTGCTCCGAATCCGTTTACATAGAGTTCTAACTCTCATACCACCGGTACTTCTTTCAGACATTCGTTCTACAGTATCCTTTTCTTTGTGTTGACTTACTATCGTCAAAATCTGACTGATGTCGATACACGTGTAGCACGTACTGCGAGTGAATTGGTGACAGTCATCATGCTGATTGTCGGGAAATTTCTAGATGACGCTCTTCTAGTGGCCTCGAATTTTTCGCCAATCATGGTAATGCAAGCAACAATGGTAATGAGAAAATATAGAATCAGCAATATTTTTAGGTTGGTCATGTTCAAACTATGGTGAGATGGATTTTCAGCTATGATAGTTGAGGAATAGCACAAGGGGTCAACCGGAATGTCCTGAAATAATATATCGCGAACGATTGTCATGACCTGCCACCAGAAAACGTATCCGAACATTCCCTGCTCAACGTAGTGCATAACAGCTTCGTCGACGGCCTCCCTGGTCTTCCTGTCCAGTCGCTTGTTGAAGGGCGTCGCCACCACCCATTCCTGGGGCGAGTCGCTGGGAACCCACAGAGAATATTCACTTGCAGGACCTACAGAAGCTGCCAATGCACAGCCAACCATTTTTTGCTCTTGAATCATAAGGCTTTTCCCAAATAAAGCGACTCGTTTACCAGGTTGCATGGCATAGCGCACAAAGTCCGAGAAACCGTCCATACCTTCAGCCAACAGGGTTTCCTTCAGGTCTTGCCTTTCTACTTTTTCTACTATTTGTCTCATCTTTGGATTCGTGGATCGCTTCAACTCACTCAATATTTGGTTCTCTGGCGTGAAATATATCTTTGCTTCTGGTTTCAAGACATCATAGAAGAGCTGAAGGAAATTTGGCTTCTCTTGTCGCACTAGGTTCGATAACATAAAATTGGAATAGAACATCGATATAACAAAGCAACCAATTATCATAGTCAAGCCTAGAACTCTAGAAGACGTCGTCATTGTTTGCCTTCCAGTCATCTGAAGAAAACATTGGAATATCTTGAACATGGGACTTTTGCTGCCTTGCTGTTTCAGAACAACATAAATGAATATGACAAGGAACACCAAACAGATCCAAACTTGAAAATCGATAAGCAGTAAAGAAGCCGTAAGATCATTATCAGCTACTGGAGGCTTGGGGCGCTTGTAAGACGTTGTGAAAGAAAGGCTATCAGCAAATACGACGTGACCAAAGATTACCGGATCACCTTCAAGAGGAGAACGAAATGGTATTAGGGAAAAGTCTGCAGTATCTGCTTGAAGGTGGCCGATGATACCGCTGTGGTTTCCTGCTTGGTCTGGTTCTCCGTATGAGTCAACAATGGCTGTGCAATTAAACCCAGCGTCTTTAGGAAACATCGGCAACACTTGCCCAAGAGGTCCTCCAACTCTGCAGTCAGTCAGTTCAGAACTATTTGCTGTCATAGATGAGAAATATTGAGACACGATGCGGACCAAGGTATTTTTCCTCTCCATCCGTACATTGTGCCGGTGTAGGGATTTTGTACCTGTTAAACAGCGGAACACATTGCAAAACTTAAGCATCTCACATAGTCCCGTCACAACTGTGTGAAAACAAGAGACGACAATAAAGTCACCTTAATAATGAAGAAAACATGGAGTCCGGTCAGAGAAAATCCATATTTGTCTCATCACAAAAGACGACCACCAAGAGAATTTATTGATTTTATTATTGAGTGGTTAATCAGCGCTAATGAAAATCGAATCTGAAAAAAATCATTCATCAGGTCGTTTTTGCTGTCTCGGAAACGCCAGCCTTTGTGTCAAAATACAATGTGATGCATACAGGTTTGAAGCGTTTCCCCTTTTCCATAGAGAATTCAATGCAAACTTTGTGGCTAGGGCTGCAAACCTTATACAGCACTGTATCTGTGACTTAATGAAAAGCATTTGTGTATTGCACTGTATCGATCGTTAGCAACGATGAGAGCCTGTCTGTGTTGCGCAAATAGAGGAGGTTGAAGATTCCGAGGTCACTTGTACCGATGATTAACTCGAAATTTGTACGGAACAAACAGTGCTAATGAAAGCAACAGGACTAATGAAGAAGAAAAACACCGGCGCAGTTGATGAATTACAACTTTATTACAGAATATCAGAGCAGTGGTTTGACTTTACTGTTTCAAATAGAAACCTTAACTGAACCATAATTGTTCAATTCACTTCCGCGCATAGAACTCCAATCCTTTCTATTTTCTTGATTTCTCTTCAATATCTCAATACATGTGATACATAGGCAAAAGATTGTTACCTCGTATTTGTCTATTCAGATGGTGGCTTCGTTTGTCAAGTCGACAAGTTTCAGTATATTTTTCAGACGCTAAACTTATGAAACCCAGGAAAACTAATGCAAATAATGAGATGAACAGCATCTTGAGATTGACAATGCTCAAGCTATGATGTATGTCAGGGTCCTCAGAAATAATAGTTGGAGAATAACATACAGGATCGGTCTTTCCCGGGAAAATCTCTCTTTTGACTATGCTCATGAACTGATACCACAAAATGTCGCCGTACATTCCTCTTTCAACATACTGAACAACGGCTTTCTCAATAGTGAGCCTCGTCGCCTTATCTAATCTCTTGTTGAAAGGCGCAGCCATGAGCCACTCATGAGGCGAATCTTCCGGAACCCACAGGCAATAGTCGACTGCGCCAGCACTAGCCATCATTGCGCATCCCACTATTTTCTGATTTTGAATCATAATATTTTTCCCAAATAGCGCCACTGACCCATTCGAGAGTAGGGCTTTACCCAAGAATTCGTTGAAGCCTTCCATGCCTTCCATCGGAGCCTTTTTGTTGGCCGACTTTTCGTACTTTTCAACAATTTGTTTCATTCTTGGATTGTTTGATCGCTTCAGCTCGTTCAACATTTGACTGTCGCTTGAGAAGAACATTTCTGCATCTGGTCTCAAAACGTCGAAAAAATTTCGCAAAACATTCGGCTTCTCTTGACGTACCAGTTCAGACAGCATGAAGTTTGAATAGAACATTCCTATGACGAAAAACCCGACCAGAACTGCTAATGCTAGAATGCGAGATGATATTGCTCTTGTTTGTTGACCAGTCATCTGCAGGAAATACTTGAGTATGACAAACCCAGGATTTTTGTGGCCTTGTCGCTTCAGCACAGCGTAGAGCAAAACAATCATGAATATAAGATAAAACCAAACATGATTCTCGATTAGCCGAAAGGATGCAGTGACATCATTGTCAGCCATGGGTGCCTTGGGACGTTTGTAAGCCGTTGAGAAAGATATCTTATCGGTGAAAACGATGTGATCAAATGCTATGGGATCGCCCTCTAGCGGTACACGAAACAATATTGGAGAGAAGTCAGCTGTGTCCGCTTGAAATCTACCGATCATACCACTGTGGTTGCCCATCGAGTCGGGGCCACCCAGGTCGTCCACAATGGCAGTGCAGTTGTAGCCAAGGCTTCTGGGGAACAGCGGCATCACGTTTCCGAGTGTACCGCCTATTTCACAGTTACTTGGATCACTGCTATTCATCATCATTGCTGGAAAGTATTGAGATACGATGCGAACTAGCACATCTTTGCGCTCATGTTGACGCCTTTCGAGCTCAAGTTTTTTCTGGCCACTTAAGCAATCGAATAAGTGACAATACGTCGGCATGATAGCAAAAACGATTCTACTTCACCTTTCCGGCGTATATTTTGCTGTGTGATGGTTACAAAAGTTCTCCAGCGAAATTTGTACTGTAACAATAGAGTTTAGTTGCTGAGTTTTTAGCAAAACTTTTGTAAGAACAGTTCTTAAGTGAACGTCGATAAGCGTCTTTATTTTACATTTTCGTCGATGAATATTCTGATAAAATTTCTCGAGAAATTAAAAGAGCTTATACATTGAATGGAGTGAATCTATAAAAAGTGTTTCATAGGAGTTAATCTGAGACTGGAATTTTTGTCGTTCTAGTAACAACATTTACATAGCTTTGAACGGTTTTCAGTATTCCTAATCATACCAATACATAGCTGAATTAGCGTTGTTTATTTTTCGGTTTTCGGTGAATTACTTCATAATTTAAATCTAAAAAATACATTAATAAATTCAAGATAAATTAAAGCTGTGAGAAAACACCGTTGTGCAGGAAACCAGTGAACTCATTGTGCTGAGCGAACTTCCATTGCGCAGCGGGTATTTCGGCACAATCGGTAATATTAGCACAATTGAAGCTGCACAATGGTCAAAGTCGCCATCAACCATCATAATTTGATATTCTAAACAACTGATAAAAAACTACTGTGCCGCTTTTTTAAGTCAGCACAACGGGAATATTCGGACTCCAGCACAATCTTAATTTTAATGTAAACATACATTAAATCGTTTATTGAATAAGTTAACATGAATTGAAATTAATAGAGTAAAAATAAACAACTCTAAGCTGAATACGTCTTTGAAAAATACTGCGGCATTCTTGCTAGTGCCACCTAGTGGGTGGAGCGAAGCCCAAAGCTGGTTCATTACGTGAAAGCACGATGTCGTCTTTACGTTAGTTTCAAAGGCTAAAACATTCTCTTTGTTGAACTTTTTCTTGCGAAACCTCTCCTCATGAAGACTGGGTTTGCGAGAAGCGATTTTCTTTTCCGGGCCCTCATGTTCGAGTAGCTGAGCTTTTCTATTGTCAGTATGACTAAACCAAAAAGTGTAACCACCGCCAAAATGATGAATAGAAATTTAGTGTTCATCAAACTCAAACTTTCATGGGCTTCTGGATCTTCAGCTACGATATTGGGCGAATAGCACAAGGGGTCGGCCTTGCCTTTAAACATTTCAGCTTTGACGACACTCATAAGCCGATACCAAAAAGCGCTGCCATACATTCCTCGCTCAGCAAACTGAACGACAGCCTTGTCGATGACGTCCTTTGTCGCCGTATCTAGATTCTTGTTGAAGGGCGTGGCTAAGACCCACTGGTGCGGTGAATCCTCTGGGACCCACATCGAATAATTTCCGATATCATCTCTTTCCCAAATCATGGAACAGCCTATTAGTCTCTGCTTCTCAATCATATTACTCTTGCCGAACAAGGCTATCATCTTATTTCGTGAAAGAGTGCTACCTATAAATTCAGAAAACCCAACCATTCCCTCCTTGAGTGTTATCTTTTCGATTCCTTTCTTGGTTGCCTTTTGCACTATTTGACTCATTCGTGGATCAGCTGATCGCTGCAACTCGTTGAACATTTGATTGTCCTTCGAAAAAAATATCTCAGCTTCCGGATTGAGGACATCGAAAAAGTACTGTAATACAGACGGCTTTTCCTGACGTACAAGATCCGACAGTATGAAGTTGGCGTAGAATACTGATATGACGAAAAAGCCAATCAAAAGTGTCCATCCAAGTATCCGTGACGATACTTTCACACTCTGACGTCCTGTAGTTTGCAAGAAACATTGAATAAGGTGAAAAAGAGGATTCCTGTCACCCTGCAGTCTCAATATGAAACTGACAAAGACAATGATCAATGAGAAGATAATCCAAATTTCGTAATCGACATGTTGGAAAAAGGTCATTAAATCTCTATCGGCAATTGGGGAACTTGATCGCACGTAAACCGTAGAAAAGGATATCTTATCTGAGAATGCCACGTGGCCTATAGCAACAGGGTCGTCTTCAAGCGGAACACGGAACGGCACTGGGGAAAAGTCGACGTTGTCGGCTTGAAAATGGCCGATGATGCCACTGTGATTGCCTGAAGGCATGGGTCCACCAGAAAAGTCCACGAAAGCTGTGCAGTTGTATCCCAGTATCTTGGGAAACAATGGCAGCATGTCGTGTACGAGGCCTGTGATCTCACAGTCATTGATATTTGAGCTGTTCTCCATCATGCTACTAAAATACTGGGATACGATGCGAACTAATACCGTCTTGCGCTCTTTTCGGTCAACCTGAAGTCGAAGCTTGGTCTCGCCCGCCAAGCAACGAAAAATTTCACAGAATTTTGACATGTTAAGAACGATCTTCTGTTGTTCTATTGTTTAGCTAAATATGGTCAATGCAGCTCAGCAGCTCGTACATGCCCCACTGAATTTATCGAGCTGTGTCACCATGGCGAGCAGTTATCGTTTTTTCATTTCAGCTTTTAAATACGTTGAGCAACCATGTGAACACTGTTGTAAAGTGTTTTTCAGTCGGTGTAGTAAACGTATATGCGAAAAAATTCGTTGAAACAGCTTATTCAGTTATAAGCACATTAATAGCTTCGGCAAACGAAATTTCAATGTAACTGCATTTGGCATTTCAAGGCGGTGAACTAGGACTTTTGAGTCACACTCGCTGTATTCAACATGAACGAACTTTCAATCTGAAGGGAACCAGGGGTTGTATGTTTAATGCTACTTTATTTTACTGAAGTGAACGTCAAACTGGCTGACTGACTGCGGAAGAGTAACTCAAATTACCATTGGAAATTCTGCGTATATTCAAGGGGGCTGTTCACTGACGGCAAAGGCCACGTGACCGACAAGTCACGGGCTGCTCTCTCTCTCTCTCCGCCCGACCGTGGCCCGTCGCAACTGTGTTTGGCCGGTTTCTCTCAAATTGTCAAACTGTGTTAACTCAATTAATAAGCAGTGATTTTCATCCCAGTTTTTTCTAGAAACTTCAGAGGACACACTGGCATCGACAGAAAAGCAAGTCGAGCTGGAAAACTCCGTAAATAACAGAGGGAAACGAAGCCATGATAATTCTCTCGACAGACACGCCCCCAAATCAGCTAAAGTAAACACCAACGTTGACAACATGAATAACGAGGAGATTAGTAGCGAAGAAATCACCACTGTAGAAGTAACCGCAGCATCGAGCGTGACTGAAACGATTCTGGCAAAAACGCAAGCCACTTATATGCTGGACAGCATCTTGACTGTGCTTGCAAAATGCATGGAAATACCTAACATGAAAAAACAAAACTATATCGACCTGAAGAAAGCAATTGACTACAAGTTTATACTAGAGAAATACATAACCAGCATCCCTGAGCCCTCCGAGCCGGAGCAGTGTCGCTGTTGCCAAAACGACTCCAACCCGGAGCCGCCAAACACCTCTGACTGGGAGAAGCGCTTCGAAGAACTCGAACGAATGATAGTCTCATCATGCTCTCAGCGAAGCTACAGCTCAGTCACACAGCAAAATGTCCAGCTATCAGCACCACAACAACAGATACCCATACCACTACAAGCTGTCCCAACACTAACCCTCAAGGTTGACTGTTTAGATGATGCCAATTCAAGAGCTGAAGGCCTGAAGCAAAGAATAATTGACAGCATACCTGTGAGAGACGGCGACGGTGGTGTTAACCGTATGAGGCTACTAGGTAAGAAATCTCTACTGATCGTCGCAAGAGACGAAGAAGCAAAAACCTATCTTGAACACCAAATCCAAGACAAACACAAAGATGTCTGCCGGATAGGTCAGCCATTTTACAAGATGCCGGCAGTACGATTCGAAGGCCTCCACAACAACGACTCCGGGGAGGAGCTCAAAGAACACCTATGCAAAAAATTCCCAGAACACAGTGAGAAGATCAAGGTAATACTGTTACACAAGCTCAGAAGTGGAGACGAACAAGCAGCAATCGTGAGAGTACCCAAAGAAGTATACAAAGAACTAATGATGATGCCAGTATTGTATTTCAAGTACTCGAGACTAAGGATCAAGAAACACACGCACGTAACTATGTGCTATAGGTGTCAGATGTACGGACATATTTCTACAAACTGTAGTAACAAAGAGCACTGCAGTTCCTGCGCCGGAGAGCATTCTCACAAGCAATGTCCACACCGCTCCGAGCCGGAGCACATAGTCTGTGCGGTTTGCCAGCAATACAACACTGCCGGAAAATCCAATAAGCCTGTGAACCACCGATGCCACAGCACTGACTGTCCCCACCACAAGAAAGCGCTACACAATACTGAAGCTCAAACCGAGTATCAGTGTTCAGTCTAGAAAATCAACGCCATCACAACTTCCGCTCCGACTAGGAGGTGGATCACATCAATTTCTTTTCAAATAATCATCATTATCATAAAACAACTAATGTAAGGAAACAGTGTATACACCATACTTGTGCCTGTTAGCCTTGCGAGTAGCGAGGGAAAAATAAAGTCACCTTAACCCGGAAAAAAAACTGTGTTTGGCCCGACCGTGAAGAAGATTGGGCATGCGCAGTTTGGCGTCACTCATTACGGAGATAGAATTTGACGGCCCGTAACTCCCGGGCCGCACCGGCCTTTGAAGTGTATAAGGAACTGACCGGAGGTGTGAATTTATCCACAGTCGAAAGTGGTTGAGTTGAGGTGTCTCATTGTCAGCGTGCCAGCATCGTATTTTAAACAATTATAGTTACACCTTCTCGAGAGTGGAGATCTCTATGGATGCTATGATAAATCGACTGAATTCAAGCTAAGTGTACTGAAGCATGTTAATTTTTTTGCAATACTAGATTTTTGGTAGCATTCAAGCTTGACGGCAATCGTGAGTGAACTTAGTTTGTCACATGATCATTTTCTCACCTTTGATGACTAGTTTTGCCACGTGACCATTGATGTGGCACCCTATACAGATACTACAAAATTCCTAAAGGAGAACCAATTGGCAGGACGGAATACAGAACCAAGTTTTGACGTCCGACGTGAAGCCGATCAAGTCCCATAGAAGACTAGCAAGACGAATATTCAAGATTAAGCTGTTTTGAAGCCCTCATTCAGCAAATTGAATTTTGGTCAGTGAGTTGAGCTCAGACAACTCTTGTCAGTACCAGTATGTTATCATCATACCACGTGAGTTGCCGAGTTTACGGAATGCTTTTCTTCTTTTTCCTTTCCGAGCCTTCCTGTTCGAATAGCTGAACGTTTCTATCGTCAAAACCAGTGAGCCAAAGAGTGTAACCAGCGCCAGTATTATGAACAGAAATTTGGTGTTGATCAATCTCAAACTTTCATGAGCTTCGGGATCTTCAGCAGTGATATTGGGCGAATAGCACAAAGGGTCGGCCTTTTCTTTGAACATTTCAGCTTTGACGACACTCATGATACGGTCCCAAAAAGCACTCCCGTACATTCCTCGCTCGGAAAACTGAACGACAGCCATGTCGATGACGTCCTTGATCGCCGTATCTAGATTCTTGTTGAAAGGCGTGGCCAAGACCCACTGGTGCGGCGAATCCTGTGGAACCCACATGGAATAATTTCGGCCACCATCTTTTTGCCAAATCATGGTACAGCCGATCAGTCTCTGCTTCTCAATCATATTACTCTTGCCGAACAGGGCTACCGGCTTTTTCGATGCAAGATTATCGTCGATGAATTCTGAAAATCCAGAAATTCCTCCTTTGAGTGTGATCTTTTCCATTCCTTTCTTGATTGCCTTTTGCACTATTTCGCTCATTCGTGGATCAGCTGATCGCTGCAACTCGTTGAACATTTGATTGTCTTTCGAAAAGAATACTTCAGCTTCCGGATTGAGAACGTCAAAAAAATATTGCAAAACGTACGGCTTTTCCTGGCGTACAAAATCCGACAACATGAAATTGGCATAGAGTACTGATATGACGAAAAAGCCAATCAAAAGTGTCCATCCAAGTATCCGTGACGATACTGTCACACTCTGACGTCCTGTCATTTGCAAGAAACACTGAGTAAGGTGAAAAAGAGGATTCCTGTCACCCTGCAGTCTCAGTATGAGACTGACGAACATAATAATCAGTGACAAAATCAGCCAAACTGTGTAATCCACATGTTGAAACGAAGCCATCAAATCGCTATCAGCAACAGGTGGACGCGGCCGCTTGTAAACTGTCGTAAATGAAATCTTATCGGAAAATGCCACGTGACCTATAGATACAGGGTCCCCTTCAAGTGGCACACGGAACGGCACGGGTGAAAAGTCTACCGTATCGGCCTGGAAATGTCCAATTATGCCACTGTGATTGCCTGAAGGCAAGGGTTCGCCAGAAATATCCGCGAAAGCTGTGCAATTGTAACCAAGCACCTTGGGAAACAGTGGAAGCACGTCGTGAATAAGACCTGTGAGCTCACAGTCGCTAGGATCGGCACCGTTCTCCATCATTCCTTGAAAATACTGTGATACAATGCGAACCAATACTTTTTTGCGCTCTTTCATGTCAAGTTGAAGTCGGAGCTTTGTCTCGCCAGTCAGGCAACGAAATACGTCGCAGTATTTAGACATATTAGAAAAGATCTTCAACTGTTCACCTGGATACACTCAATGTAACCAAACACTGCTTATTACAGGCTCGTTGGAACATATTGAACTGTGTAACTATGGCAATCAGTGTTTTCTTTCAAATCCGTTTTTAACTACACTGCTTAATGATACACACTTTTTCAGTCTCCTCCGGTAATGATTGTAAAATTATACTTAAATTATCGATTAAAACTAGATATTGGACTAAACACTAAGTACGGTGACAGTCTCAAGAAATATAACACGCAGGTCGTATCGGAAAACTGGGATATGGCTGCGAATTTCGCTGTAGTACTTATTGTGGAATACTATGTCGATAATATAGCGATGCCTGTATTGTATTACACAATAAAGGTGAACTTATTTTGCTACCACTTGGACAGATTGCCTGAATTTAATTTGTGAGAACGGACAAATAGTTATTGACCTCGCTAAGAACTTTCGGTCTTTTCGCTTGCAGAGCGAAAATTTGGCGCATGTATCATTTTCAGGTGTACCAGCTGGAACTACGATCGCATTTCTGCTCCTAATGCGCAGGCGCAACCGATCTAAAAATCGGAATTACGCTCACAGCTGGGTGAGCGGGAGCGTTTCCGTAGCTCACTCGAGCTCAGCCGCGGTATGCTATGAAAATGGGAGTTTATTTCGATACTTACGGCAACTGCACCTATTTGACCTAATCATTTCAGAAATTCGATACCACATACAGTATTGCAAGAATTCGATAATGATTCACACAAGAAAAGGCATGCCCTTAGAAGAAGCTACGAAATTGTCAGTCCGTACAGTGTCAACCAATCTAACCCCTTGTCGCTTAGGACGAAAAACGCGCTCTCTGGCGGCTGTAACCAGGGGCTTGGTCGGTCCGTCAGTGTCGAGTTTCCAGAGGGTGACCCGGACGTGACCAGCTGCTCTCGCCTTAGTGACCACACTTGTCGACGACTTCTTTGCCATATTTTTCGCCAGCGCCATTTTTCTCTCTATGCGAATTGTGCGGCGCCGTATTGTGTATCTCTGTCGCTGTTTTTCCAAGCGAATGAATATGTCTCTGAAGTGCAAGCCAAAACCAACCAGGTATGTCAGGGCGGAGCAGATAAAGATTAGATCAGTATTTTGCAAGTTGATGCCGTGATTGTTGTCAGGTTCGCCAGTAAGAATCTTCTCAGAGTAACAGAGATGGTCAGGTGTCTCCGAATCTTGAAAATAAGCTTCCCGCACGGCATCAATATGGCGACGATAGTACCTGTCCCCATAGAGGTTGTGCTCGAAAAATCGCAGTACAGCTAAGTCTAAGACCAGCTTCACATCCTTGTCGATTTTCTTGCTATAACTCAACGATTTGAAAAATTCATGAGGCGAGTCTCTCGGAACCCACAGAGACTGGTCTTCACCAGGATATTTCTCAGAACTTCTCCATTTATCTATGAGATAGCAGGTCAACGATTTTGTATGCTCTAACCGGTTGTAAGAGCCAAATAAACCGAACAGTCTTTCTCTAGGAGGTCCCAAGAACTTCTTGTATCCATTGATACCTCCTTCAAGCTTCAGCTTGTCAACTCCAAAGCCATACATTACGTCCGATATCTGGCGGACCTTTGAGTTTCCGGAGTTCTTCATTAAGTCATAAACAGGGAATTCTTCCGAGTAGCACATGTCGACGTTCTTTCCAAGTATATCGAAGAAGTGTTTTAGTACATAGGGCTGGGCTGGACGAACGATGCGAGCCAGTATGAAGTTAGAATAGTACTGATTCAGTATGAAAAATCCAGTCAGCATCGTCCAGCAAAGACATCGGGCTGACAGTGACGGACCTTCGGGTCCGAGACGCTGCAAGAAACACTGATAAATGCTGAACATAGCATTTTTGCGCTTGTGATATAGCAAAATGGAATACATCAGTGAAACAATAAAAATCAGTGCTGTCCAGGAATATACGTCAATATTCAGAAGCGAAGTCAGTAAATCGCTATCAGCGGAAGGCCTTTGCGGCCTCGTGTACAAAGTGGAAAAGGATATCCGGTCGGACATAACTACCGGACTGTACTCAACTGGGTCACCTTTCAGAGGCATGTTTGTCGGCGAAGCAGAGAAGTCAGCTGTGTCCCTCTGTACGTGACCAAGTAGGCCCGTGTAGTTGCCGCTTCCATTTTGTCGACCATACCTGGACGTGAAGGCGGTACAGTTGAAGCCGAGAATTTTCGGAATCAAAGGCTTGCTGAAGCCGAGAGCTCCCCCTAGCTGGCAGTCATTTGGATTTTCGCCATTGGTTACCAGAGAATTCATGTATAGGCTGACGATGCGCACCATCTTGTTTTTCCTTGCTCCGATTTCAGCCATCTTGTTGGCCAATTTTTGACCGCTGAGACACTTGAATACATTGCACAGCTTCGCCATTTTGAACCTTCCAAGTTTGCTAACCAGCGGTTGTACTCTTTGGAGATACGAAATGATTTTTTTGAATCATGAAAAACACAAACAGCATTAATTATTGCTATAAATAATTTTGTTCTAATGATTCAGATAAATGATTAATTTATAGCTCTTGTAAAACATTAAGAAAAACAATCTTCATTTCCATGGCGACGGGTGAATTCAAACAAAATTTCTTCTTATCTGAAACGCTCAATGTTTCTGCTTTCTAGGTTTTTCCTGTTGTCAGAAAGTTGCAACACCACCTGCAACCAGCTGATACGCCCTTCTTCTCCAGTTCCCTCACTTCTGGAAGGCATGAAGTTTTAGTAGGAACAGTAGCGCCATCGTGCGGTTTCGAGCGCCGGCTGGTGGGACCGATAGAAAAGCACCACCACCTATCATTCGGTTTCAACTTTTAGGTTCTGAAGAACTGCAGTCTCTGATGTATCATACGCCTGAGTTTTTTATCTGAATCCAAATGTTACTAGTAAAAAGACCGCACTTCAATTTATTTCTTTTAGAATGAATATCCAAAAAAGCGACTCCTTGTTGCCCAAACTTGAGTAAACTAGAAATCCAAATTTGTGAGACAGTGAAGAAAGTATCACGGCAGTTAACCTCCGCGTTTAAGCATAACCAAACTTTGGTTAAAGCACAAGTATTCAGTAGAAGTTGAATCTGTTGGTTGACCTTGAAGCCGACTGACCCGTCAGGCCTGACCAGTAAGACGTCACCCACGGGCGTAGCGAGCTATCGGGCTCTTTGAACATCTGTACCCTGTGAATCTTAACCCGTGTAGCATGAATATTTCCAGGAGATCCTTTGAAATACAGTACCGAAGATCTATCTACGCGTTGACTGATAGCAAGGTTGCCGGCAAACATCCGTTGCTTCGTAATGCCCTTTGATTTTGTTTTCTGAGAATAGACGAATATTTCAGTCAAAAGAAGCACAAGAGCAAAAAGATTAACAAAAGCCATTGACAAGAAGAGTGAATCAGTGTTCTTGATGTCAATCCCATGATTGTTATCGGGTTGGCCCACTAAAATTTCATCGGAATAGCACAAACGCTCTGGGCGAGCATGGTCTTGAAAAAAAGTATCACGAACGGTTTCGATGATACGCCGAAAGTAAATGTCTCCGTACAAACCCTGTTGTACAAAGTGTAATACTGCAAAGTCTATGATACTTTTTACCTTCTTGTCCATTCTTTTGTTAAATGTCTGTGACATCAAGTATTGCTGAGGTGAGTCGTTAGGTATCCATATAGATTGCTTAACATTCGTATCTTGAGCGGCCTCACCTGCATTCTTAATGACTGTACACGTCAACACTTTGGCATACTTCATGTCATTGTAGCCACCGACGATGCCGAAAAGACGTTTCTTGGGCGGCCCTAAGTACGCATTGTATCCAGTCATGCCTCCTTTCATGGTTATATTTTCCAAGCCAAGTTTTTCAGCCTTGGCTACTACGGCCTGCATTGTAGGGTTTGTTGACTCTTTCATTATGTGAAAAACGGGAAAATCATCAGAGAATGATAGGTCGACATTTGGATCCAGCATATCTGCAAAGTTTCTCAGTACAACAGGTTGTTCCGGGCTTACGATTCGAGTCAGAATGAAATTGGAATAATACAAGGTCAATACAAAGAAGCCTTGAAGCATTGTCCAGCCAAGGATACGAATGGCTATTGACTGCCCTTTAGGTCCAAGGCTCTGAAGGAAACACTGGGCCACAGTAAAAAAGGACGTTTTGTATCCTTTCAGCTTCAGTAGAAGACAAAGTCCTAAGAACAAAGATAGTAGCGAAATCCAACTAGAAACATCAATTTGCATGAATGATACCATCAAATCACTGTCACTCAGCGCTCTTCTTGGTCTCTTGTACAAGGTAGCGAAGGATATCTGGCCAGCCATGGTCACTGGTCCATAGGCTACTGGATTACCTCGAAGGGGCATCTTGAGAGGAATGGGTACGTAGTCGGCCGTATTGTCAATCAGGTGTCCAATCAAACCCGTGTAGTTGCCATCTTCGTAATCATTCAAATCTGTGAATGCTGTACAGTTAAAGCCGAGTATCTTCGGAATTAATGGCGTGGTCAAGCCTAGTGGTCCAATCGGTTGGCAGGCATATGGGTCGTCGTTATCCGATGTCAGCTGTTCAAAGTATTGCGTCACAATCCGCACCATCTTGCTCCTCCGCCAAACCCTGTCAGCTACTTTTTCCGCCATTTTCTGGCCACTCAGGCAGCTGAACATGCGACAAAAATCACTCATTGTCTTATTTCAACCTAGAAAGTTTTTCTGGAACTCGACCGTTGAATCGAGAGAAACAATGGAGACAATAGTCAACTCAATCGTTTCGGAGGAAAACACTTTCCTCAGCTAATTTCTCTTCAATACTGACGACGTAAATGCTCTTTTGATGTTGAAATAAAAGAACGTTTCATGTTTTTCAGGGTCACTACTTGTCGAATATTTTCTGCGAGTGTTAATCGCTTTTGCTCGTTACAGACACGAGCAAAATTATTTACTTTCGATTCCGGGGGAAAAACAGGGGAAAAACTTAAATTGTCAAATGAAAAAATGACATTTTAAAAATTGTCCAATGAAATTTCGGTTACTTTGGATCCGAAAGTAAATAATTTTGCTCGTGTCTGTAGAGGCTCAGTCGGGTCTGGTAAACTTTGGGCTGCTCGGCAGCTGTTCTTGAAAACTCACTGTAGTTTTTATGGCAAGTACGCCATTAAGGTATCTTCGGCGTCATGTTTGTTTTTGGAAAAGAAAAGGATAACGTGTTCATGGAAATTGTATTTTTGAGAGGCATTATTAAACGGAAAACCTTGACCATGGTTATTTAAATAGATTAAGAAAATTTCATGTAGATATTCAACTGGCTGAAGGCTATGTGCAGCTCGACTCCCATGGAGCTAAGGACAGTAGTCAAGATGTTCGAAAAACGTGGTATAGCGAACATCCTGTGCATCTTTAAGTTGAAGTGAGGTCCATAAATCATCTGGACTGAACCAGAGGGGCCGTCTAGGTGGTTTTCGTCACACAGGCCACGTGCGGCCGTGAGTAGGGTTGCTTAGTTTTCATATACACTCAAAGGATATGGTCTGTTTAAAATTTTCGGCCCACATTTGAGTGGGCTGCTAACATGACAGGTGAAACTGATTTGAAATTGACCTCAACACCTGTTAAAAATGTCAAGTTGGCTTTCACATATTTTCTCGAAGAGAATAGTAAACACTTTCACGAAATATGGTAATTCCCATAGAAATGAGTCGACGTTTCAAGATACTATTTTTGTCTTTTCTCGGCTACGATAAAAGAACTATTGCAACTTTAGTCGGTATGTAATTTCAAGTTTGTGATATTTTACTAACTGCGGAATACTGTAGGTTGCTCATTGCCTGCTGTTTACAAGTATGTTCAAAGATTCATACACGAAGGAAATGTAGACAGTAAACCTACTGGAAGAAAAACGAAAATATTCAGCGATGAAGTATTATTGCAATTCCAGCTACAACTAAGCAATACACCGCGAATGACGATCAGTCAGCTTAAAAGCATAATTAATGGAATACCTCATTTTCTCAGTGATGCTCAAATACAAGCTGATGAAAGTACAGTTCGGAAATCTTTGAGAAGAATTGATATCCGAAATTATGTTGCTGCAAGAACTTTCAAGCTAGACGATGCTCAGAAATTAGTCAGGCTAAATTTCTGTATTTTCATGGAAAACATGACAGAGGCCGATTCACGTCAAATTTGCTATATTGATGAATTCAATATCGACATTTGTCATATCCACAGCACCAAAGTATGGCGGCTTAGAGGTTGCAGATATGAAGACAAGTACGTCATCGAAAAACGCTGCAGTCCTAGGACATCAATCAGTATTATAATATCGTTTGCATATGGCTTCGGCAAAATAGGGAACGGGAGATTTGAAAAAGAAGATTTCATTGATTTCCTGAACCAAGTCAAGGGTGATTTTGATACGTTTTTCTGGGATATCCCGTACAAGATACTGTATGACAACGCTCCTATACATAATTCTAATGTTGTGAAGAGCTACATACAGCAGCATTACAATGGCCGGCAAATTCCCCATCCACCTTATTCACCGGATCTCAACCCTATTGAGCATGTTGGATATCATTTCAAGAAGCAAATGATAAAACTCATCAATAATCAGTCACTCACGAAACCGGAATTGATTGCCATGGCGCTCAGCTGTTGGAATAATACTCTGAAACATAATCTTACTCTATTGAATCCGATAGCTGCTAGTTACTTAAATAGACTGAATGATTGTAAAGCTAACCAAGGTGGACATACTCGCTATTAAAATGGGAACATACAAAACATTTTGGTTCTAGTCGTAGCAGGAAAGTCAATGTTTTATTGTCCTCTACTTAGAGTGCAGTAATATCTCACGGCAGTGCTCGAGTCAACTTTCAGACTAGATTTCACCTCCGATATTGCCGGCCCAGTTCATTGTGGGCTCGACTCACTTTAAACAGACCATATCCTTTGAGTGTATTTATTATATTTAATATTAATTAATTTAATTTACGAATTAATTTATCTTTTTATTAAAATTAAAATTGTGCTGGAGAAAATGTGCTGACAAAAAAAAACTCGCACAATGATTAATTTGCACAACGGTCAAAAGCTGGAGATATTCGCTTTCCACAGAGATATTTCCATTGTGCGGCTACAGCTAGACCGTCGTGCAGAAAAGCTCACGGCACAATGGTATTTTGCTGGCACAATGGGATCTTTCGTGCCTGCACAATGGTATCTGCAGCACGATTTCATTTCATTTTCGAATTAATATTAATTTAATTAATTTATTTATTTAATGAAAGAATGTTCGAAAAAACGAAAATTAAGCAACCCTAGCCGTGAGTGACCTACGGCCTTACTACAACTCAACTGGCAGTCTCTCATCTTTCTCCAAATGTCAATCCTTAATATAAATCGAAAGTCATAACAAACCCACGGACTGGTCTTGTGAACAGTTCAAGTGCAATAAAGTCTAGCTTAACTTAAACTGGCTTTTTAATGTCAAAGACCGTGAACCTTGTCTGTCGGAGTCGGCCAGGACACCGGTTGAGAAAAAGCTGCACGCAGTACCTGAAACGGGAACTGCACACCTCTACCTCTTTCAGCAAGAGTTAGGCAAATAGGCAGGAATACACTTATTTTGCCGAAACAGGTAGCTGAATCTCTTTGCACTCAAGTGGGATTAGATAAAAAAGGACGCGACGACCAGGATTAACGACAGTGACTATATGGTTGCTCGTAAATTCGATTAAATAACAATTCGTAACATTACTTAGTTTTTAAATATTCACAATCGTACGACAGCTGAAGCGCCGCCACTACACTGTAAGGCTGAAATAGAAGGCCTTATAAGCGATATTCAAATACGACTGTGATGAGTCTTTTGGAATACTCTACCACACCGCAGGGGGGGGGGCAGTAGTCGCCCAATTAACCCTACCGCATTAGGCATACTTTTCACCAGCTATCAAGCGGCGTAGTTTTACTTGTCAAAACGCTGACTAATAAACTACAAGTCTGGTTCTTCACACCACCTTGAAATCTTTGTGGACTAACTAGCACAGTGTTTGTCTGTATTCTCATGTTCATATCTCTTTTTCTGATACATATTCTATATATCGTGGCAGAACTCTGATTTTGAACAGTGTAACTCGTGCTTTCTCCCTTCGAAATGTCTTGTCGTCCATGACACGTGTCCCTACTTTCGGCGTGACAGATGTTTTCTTGGAACCGGCACAAATTTCTTTCATAACCAGCCCCAAGGCCATTAGGTGAGCGAGACAGATCGACAGAAATACCATATCTGCATTTTTCAGGTTGATGCTGTGAGATAACTCGGGTTCTTCAACCAGTATGCGCTCAGAATGACAAAGGTGTTCATCGCTATAGTCACCTTTGTACAAGGCACTCTTAAATATGTCGATGATCCTGCTGAAATAGATATCACCATAGAAACCTTGTTCTGCGTAATGCTGGATAGCTTTATCGAGTGTTTCCTTAATATCACTGTCTAGCTTCTTGTTATAAACGGTGGCTATGAAATATTCCAATGGTGAGTCCTGAGGAATCCACAACGACTTCTTAGCACTGACCGACCTCTGTGTCACATTATCTTTACGTATTATTGTGCACACCAAGCGCTGAGTATGTTTGATCCTATTATGGCCACCAAAAACAGCCAGAAGGCGGCCATTTTGTGGTTCAATAAACAGTTTGTACGAATCAAGGCCTCCAGGGATAGTTAACTTTTCGATTCCTTCGTGCTTGATTCTATCAGCAATCAAGCGAACCTGAGTATTTCGTACACTTTTCAGCGACTGGTAAACTGGAAACTCTTTGGTGAAACGAATCTTAGCCTCCGGTTTAAGGACATCGAAAAAGCTTTTCAGCACCTTTGGATGATCTTGGCGAACCAGCTGAGAGAGTATGAAATTGGCATAAAACAGAGACAGGACAAAAAAGCCTACTGTTACAGTCCAGCCAAAAATCTTGTTGGATTGTGCTTTTCCTTCGAGACCAGTGTACTGAAAGAAGCCTTGAGCAACTTTGAATAGAACTCCATTCTGTCGTTGAAATTTAAGTACCATGGCTATCAACAGCAATAGCACAACGAAGACGACCCAAGCCAAGTAGTCAATTTGGTCCAACGATGCCAATAAATCAGTGTCCCCTGGAAGCCTTGAAGGTCTTGTGTACATTGTCGTGAACGTTATCGTATCAGCTGTTACCACAGGACTAAAATCAACTGGGTTGCCAGTCAGAGGCACCATGGTAGTGGCGGGTGAATAATCGGCCAGGTCAGCCTGCAAGCGGCCAATGTAGCCAGTGTAGTTGCCCTCTTTGGTCCGTTGGCTTCCAGAGGCCGTGAAGGCTGTGCAGTTGTAGCCCAAGACCTTAGGCATCAGCGTCAACTCGTCAGCCAATAGTCCATCTAAGTGACAATCACTCGGATCTGTTCCATTCATTGTCAAGTGTGGAAAATTGAGAGCTACAATCCTGACCATTCTTTTCTTTCTAGACAATCTGTCTGCCATCTTGTTTGCTAATTTCGGACCTTTCAAGCACCTAAAAATTTCACAGAAATTTAACATAGTGATAAAACTGACCGGACAATAATAAAATGTACTGTATTTGCTAGTGGAAACATTCTGTTTAGTGTTCACCGATCGTTAAGTATTCTCAAGTAGTCCATTATTCTGAGCTTAAAAAATAGCTACGAAAGACGACGATAATAACACACTCAACTAGAAGCAAAATGAACTAGCGTCGAATAATGATCCCAAAGGAAGTTTTGATAAGTTATCGAAAAAACGAAAAATAGTGATTTCATCAGAGCAAAATGCCACATATTTATTGCTACTCAAATGCCATAAAAACGTTCTTTCTCTTTCTCTTCTGCAGTGCATAAAAGTTTGCAGTTTTTTCGTCGTGTTTTTCGTTTTGCGAAATGGTCACTACGATAGGTTTGCTTAATTTTAATCTATCAATTTTCACTAATTTTGAATTTTTTAATTTACTAATTAATAGATGCGAAATCGAAAAATAAGCAACTTCACTATAGGGTTGTCCAATATTTATTCATGTTCGGTTAATTCATCTTAATTCAGTTAATCTACGAATTGATTCTGGGAAAATCAAAAAAGCAACCCTACACTACGCAACAGCTGTTGAGCTCGTGCACGACAGGTGTTTTTGTTTCTCTTCAATTGTCAAACTGTTATCTCAATTATTAAGCAGTGATTTCCATCCCAGTTTTTTCTAAAAACTTCAGAGGACACACTGGCATTGACAGGAAAGCAATTCGAGCTGGAAAACTTCGTCAATAACAGAAGGAAACGACGCCATGATAATTCTCTTGACAGACACGCCCTGAATTAGCCAAAATGAACACCATTGTTGACAAAATGAGTTACCAGGAGACTAAAAGCAAAGAACTCACCACTGTAGACGGAACCGACGCATCGAGCGTGACTAACACAACGCTGGCGAAAACGCAAGCACCTTATATGTTAGACGGCATCTTGGCTGTGCTTGCAAAATGCATGGAAATACGTTACATGAAAAAACAAACCTATATCGACTCGAAAAAAGCAATTGACTACAAAATTATACTAGAGAAGTACATAAACGGCACTCCTGAGCCCACTGAGCAGGAGCAGGGTCGCTGTAACGGGAAGAGTTAGCTAAAAACCGTCCGGCCATCGGCCGACTCCCTCTCTCCCGCTCTCTCTCTCTCTCTCTCTCGCTGACTGCCAGCGAGTCAGTTGATATTTAGTCGTCATTAAACACAGTTGCGTTTGCGCTGGGCCTAATCTAACCCGCGACAGTCGCTTTCGCCAGAACGACTCCAACCCGGAGCCGCCGGAAACCCCCACTGGGATAAGCCCTTTGCCAAGCTTGAACAAATGATAGTCTCATCATGCTCTCAGCGAAGCTACAGCTCAGTCATACAGCGAAATATCCAGCCATCAGCACCACAACAACAGATACCCATACCACTACAAGCTGTCCCATTACTAGCGCTCATGGTTGACTGTTTAGATGATGCCAATTTAGTAGCTGAGGGAGTGAAACAATGAATAATTGAAAGCATACTTGCGAGAGACCGAGATGGTGGTGTTAACCGTATGAGGCTACTAGCGAGGAAATCTTTACTGGTCGTTGCGAGAGACGAAGAAGCCTCTCTCGAACACCAAATTCAAGACTAACCCAAAGATGTCTGCCGGATAGGTCAGCCATTTTACAAGATGCCGACAGTACGATCTGAAGGCTTCCACAACAACGACTCCGGGGAAGAGCTCAAAGAACACCTACGCAATAAATTTCCGAAACACAGTAAGCGAATGAAGGTAATACTGCTACACAAGCTCAGAAGTGGAGATGAACAAGCACCAGTTGTTAGCGTACCCGAAGAAGTATACAAAGAACCAATGATGATGCCAGCAGTGTATTTCAATTACTCGAGACTAAAGATCAAGAAACAAACCTCACAAGCAATGTCCACACCGCTCCGAGCCGGAGCAGATAGTCTGTGCGGTTTGCTAGCAATACAACACCACTGGTTAATCTGAAAAGCCTGTGAACCACCGATGCCAAACCACTGACTTTCCTCACCAAAAGAAAGCCTTATACAATAATGAAGCTGAAACCGAGTATCAGTGTTGAATCTAGAAAATCATTGCCATCACACCATCCGCTCCGATTAGGGAGATGAAATCAATTTCATTTCAAATAATAATCATAATCATAAAACAACTAATGTAACGAAACAGTGGATACACCATACTTTTGCCTGTTAGCCTTGCGACTAGCGAGAGAAAAATAAAGCCGTCTTAACCTGGAAGAAAACCCTACACTACGATGGGATCAAATAGCTTGAAGACACTTCTGCTCATTATAGCTTTAACTTTAGGCGACAAGTCGATGGCATGTGTTGAAATGAGTGCTGGATATGTTCAGATACGGTCAAATATGCCTTTTCTGTTAATGTCTAAAATAAGCGATTTTCTGGAAAAGGCCGCAAATACGTTTTTGTGTAGTAAAAAACAATGGCATATCTTAGTTTTTCTGGACCTTCTCGAGGACCCCAACAAGCCTGATTACGAAATGTCACCTTCTTTTCTGTGGTTTCTAATCATTATCGGGTATGCTACATGTGAAGACTTTCATGCTTTCAATGGACAATCATTATGAAGCATAGGCTTTGATGATCAATTTAAGCTGTATTCAAAAGCAAGAGTTCTAAAGCTACTGATCGTTGCGAAACTTCTCGAGAACTGTTTCTCTCGTGCCGAATCATTGAGAGAATATTCCGATCCATGTTCTATTTCGAGCTTTATGTAGATCGTGTATTGTTGTGAAAAGTGAAAACTGGATTATCTCTGCGTGCGATTTCCTGCAATGCGTCAAAGTTTTGTAACGTGTGTCGCTATTGTGACGTGCCGGATTGACACGACCCGGTTCAAAGGGGTGTCAACGGACACTAGGGTTCGGAAGGTCCACGAACGCCGGTGCTTCTACTCAGCCTGGTCAAGGTCGTCGCTGTCGAAGGTTTGAGTCTTCTACTAATCGAAGAAGAGAACTAGAGACAGATGCTAGATGAGGTTCGACTATCGAACACTGTAAAGTGTATTGACAGTCTGAATGTTGGGTACAACTAACAGAGGTAAAGAGTAAACAGTATTGACAGTAATATAGTGAGTAGACTGCCCTGAATAACTAGAGAGTAGAGGTGGGCACGGTAGAAAATCGCGCTACTGTATCCGACCGCTACCGTCGATTTTTCAGTACTACCGTCCGCGGATACCCGTGAGGTATCCGACCGAAAATTATCGACGGTAGACACCTGAAATATCTGACAGCGAAAAAGATACTGAACGAAACGTTCCTGAAAACCTTAATAGCCGTAGGCCGTAAGTTTAAAATCATACTTTGATCGGTTAAAACTCATATGAAGGCAGGTTTTGTAGCTAGCTGTTTTCGCGTAGCGAAATTTGTTTCATCGCTTTACGGCCGAATACAGGGCTGAACGCTGCAAAGTTGTTTTTTTAGAGCTCCGATTGCACCGTAAATAAGTTGTACTATGGTTTCAGTCGAGATACGGTGGAAAACGCCAAACGGTAGCCGGATACCGATAAATAGGCCTACCGCTACCGATCTGGTCATACCGCTATCGACCGTACCCGGTATCTGCGGTACAAATATGGCAGGTATCCGAGGAGCTACCGACCGTGCCCGCCTCTACTAGAGAGCCCTGATATATTTATATGTATAATAGCTAGGTGGCGCTTGAGAGTAGAGCGTTGACCGGGGGTCAAACTGACAAGTGTCCGGTGGACTGTCAGCTATTTAACGGGAACGGAGAAGTGGACAATGCAAACTGAACAAGGCGAGACAAAGGAGACTCTGGTTTGCATCGTTTCTCAATATTTCGCATCGATTTCAGCCAATAGCTCAAAGCCGAATGAATGCGAATTCGGAGGAGCTCTGGCAAAAGTGTTGCTGATATTTCCCAAGATCGTTGGTTTCAACTGCACAGCCAGTGTTGACTATAACGGCGAGCCAAGCCTAGCAAGAAATCACAGTGATATCATCGGTCAGCTCCAAGACGATAGAGCCCACTATTCCTTGATGCCATTTCGGTTTCCTCTTGAAGGTGATCCGGTGGCTTTGGGCACGTCGTGTTTGCAGCTAGCCTTTCTTTCTCAACGTCTCATAAACGTCCCAAGCCCGCAGTTGCCGATATTGATTTTACGGCTTCTTTTTTTTGTAGCTCCTAGCCATTACACTAGGAGAATTTATTCCGAAATCTAGCTTAAACACTAGATGAATAAAACGTTTTAGGAGGTAAATACGAAATTACATGATAGAACAGGTATCAGATTGAGGTTACACTAAATAACGAGAGGCAATGATATCTTGATGCCTTCGACCCTTGGGTCATAAATTAGATGCCAGTAAGGCATATTCGGTGAGTAAAATTAGTCCGATTGGTTGAGATCTAATAGTCGTTTCCATTTGATGAATTCTTGAAGCATGCTATTAACGTGCTCGAATAAAAGTCTCTGATTGGACTGCAAGAGTGATGACCAGCATTGTTTGAGATCAGTACCATTGAGAAAGTTTTGACGAACAGCATGCAGTTGAGGACAGTGGAAGAGAACATGTTGAGCATCTTGTAGTTCGGCTCCGCAAGGACAGTTGAGGGCTTGAGCAAGACGAAACCTGTGCAGATACGATTTGAAAGGTCCGTGACCAGAGACAAATATGATGACTGCTCTATTCGGAGTATTTGACTGGAGAAATTTATAGCAATCTGCCGGCTCTTTGATGAAACCATAGCCATGATGCCAAGCATTGGTGCTGGCAAGGGCTTGAAGCCACTCCAGTTGAGCATTATCGGCGGATTTTCTATTCAGAGCTGATACATTATCGCCAAGCTGCCAGTGCTTTTTAGACGGGATCGGAAGTTCGTCAAAACCGTATTTTGATTTGAAACTATTATATGACTTGCTCAATATTTTCCAATTGACAAGCCGATCGGATAGGGAATTGAAATGGCTGTGTAACTTCACTAGTCTACTTGTAATCTTGCATCTGTTCCAATTGAAAACTTCTCTGAATAGAGCGCAAGTCTTGACCTGGATGAGTTGATCGGGGCTGTCTAGCATGTCCTTGATAACCCAGCCAATGATTTTGATGAGGAACAATTTGGCGTCAGAGTCTCGATTTGCTGACAGACCAACCCAATGGACTCTGTTTGGAGTGGTGATACGGAGCTGGGCAGTTCTACTATTGAGATCAGGAGGCAGTAAGAATATCACATACTTCTTGTCAAAGGTTGACAGTTCATGATTCCGGAGGCTCAAGTGAGTTGACGGATGAAACCACTTGTATGACGGAAAGCCGACATCCTTCCAGCTAGTCTTCTTGATTTTAGCATGTTTAATGACAAGGTCCAATGGGAGAAGTCTGCATAGGCACAGTAGAGAAGCAGTTGATGTTGTTCTATAAGCTTGCGTCACTCCTAGCAGAGCTACTTGCTGTATCGATCGTATCATGTTGCAAGTCCATTTACTCATACCATTCATGCCGATGACGCCTGTACCGTAGAGGATTATCGGTTCGATGACGGACTTGTAGTAGGTTATCTTCAATCCAATCGGAATGATGGTGCGAGGCAAGCTCTTCAAGAGTAAGGTTTTCTTCACAACTTTAGATCTCACGTCACGCCAATGTGGTTTCCAGCTGAGTCGTTCGTCTATACGGAGTCCCAGTAGGAGCAAAGATTGTTCTCTTGAAATTAATTCGCCATTCAAGCTAATGTTGATATCCTCCAGAGGTTTGCCTTTTTTCACAATCATATATTTGCTCTTTTCAGAGCTGATGACAAGCGAGAATTTCCTAGCCCATTCAGCTGCAGCGACCATGGCTGATCCCGCAGCGCCTTCCAGTTCTTGATGAGAAGTTCCATTTATAATAAGAGTGAAGTCATCGGCATAGGCGACTATTTCGACTTCTCGCTCGAAGCCCAATCGGAGGAACTGGTCTGCAATTAGGTTCCAGAACAATGGGCCAAGGACTGAGCCCTGAATACATCCTTTCGACATCGGCTTCTCGGCATAACCTCCATTCAATTTCATGCAAACTTTCCTGTCGGTGAATTAAGATCTTATGAGTTCAATGAGAATGTTTGGGACGTTTTTTCTCATTCAGTATCATTATTATGTCACTCCATTTAGAATTATCGAAAGCACCAGCTATGTCGAGTGTTATGATGCATGCAATCCTTTTGTTTCTTAGCTGATGGTTCACAGCATCCAAGACTGACTTCAACGCTGTTTGGGTCGACTTCCCACTGGAGAAACCATGTTGTTTTTCAGACATCTTGTCTTTAATATAGTAATGGATCCGATCGGAAACAAGTTTCTCTAGAGTCTTCCCGAGGCAGCTGAGTAGTCCAATCGGTCTGTAGCTACGTGGAGCTGAATAGTTGGTTTTGCCAGGTTTTCTTATCATTATGATATTTGCCATCTTCCAAACATCAGGAAACTTGCTCTCACGTAGGCAGTTATTGAACACTGCCGTTGTCTCATGGAGTAAAAGTTCTCCAAAAAGAGATAGTATTTCAGCGTTCACTTGATCACAGCCCGGGGCCTTTTTTGACTTGAAGGATTTCAGTTTCCGATACACTTCCTGTGCATTGAACATTTCGCATTCAATATTCGGAGAAATCAACTTGACATCTGACGTCAGACAGTCGCTATCAAACGGATAGAACTCGTCCAAGAATGTAGAAGCCACTTCCGATGCTGTTGTTGTCACTCCGTTCGGACCTACAATATGGCTCACGTATCCCTTCTTTGTCTTAGACAACATCTTGTATATTCGCCAAGGATTAGTGAGTGTTAGACCTTCCAGCTTCTTGTTCCACTTCTCGGTATTCTTCTCAGATAATAGCTTCATCAGTTCTTGTCTAGCGGTAGTTAGTTTGGACTTCAAACGGAGCAATCTGGCTGAATTGCTAGTATTCCCGATTTTATGTTCAATCCTTCTCGCTTTGAGTCTTGCTTGTCTCAGATCTTTATCCATCCAGAGCTTTGGCATTCGTATAGATTTGGAACTAACACGGACTGAATCAGCTATGATGGATGTGACACGATTGGCAGCTTCATTTGGATTCGTATCAGTCATGGCATTTGCTAGAGAGGACGTCGACTGTATCAATGACGAGATGAGCAGTTTCGGGTCTACCCGTATCACGGATTGCGCTGGTACTCTATTAGGAGTAGTAAAACGGAGCTGATATGATAAAATTCTATGATCTGAGAAGGAGCATTCTTCCAGAATTGACCATGAAAGGCGTTGAACATTTGGCTGATTTTTCAGCAAGGTGATATCGATCGATGATTCCCAAGATGGTTTCGCTGGAAAGTGATTCCTCTCTGATTAAGAAGGTTGAATGATGACTCTAAAAGGAATTCTTCCAGAATTTCACCTCTGCGATTGGTGTGAGAAGCACCCCATAGACTGCTCCATGAGTTGGAATCAGCTCCGAAAAGAATATTTGAAGATCTTGAAGACAGATCACGCAACCGTTGTATCGTCGATTCCAACTGGAGTCTTCCATCACAGTACTCACTGATTATTGTGATTGACGTGTTCGCAATGAGGAGATCAATAACGGATGCGTCGCTATCCGAGAATGAGGAGCTGAAGATGACATCGGTAAGATGGTTCTTGTTGGCTACGTAAATCACAGAGCGTATCTTGGCCGTATTGTATATGCTGGAATATGACTTGTATCCATTCAGAGAAGGTGGTGAGTTGTGCTTGTTGATGTAAGGTTCGGTGATGAGAAGAATGTCCACTGACTTGCTGATTGCTAGATCTACTAGGTTAAGCATAGCTGTGTATGATCGATTTGAGTTAAGCTGCAGGAATAGTAAGTCTATCACGAGTTCAGCATACGCTTAGCTCTGTTCAGAGAGGTATTGTAGATCGGGCAGCCAGATGTGTGACATTTATGGTCAGTTTCCAGTAAAGTTGAAGATGTTGCTGGTCGACGTAAGTTGGATTTCACGCAATTTGCACATTTGACAATAGTTCTATTTGGACAGGTTCGCGAATCATGATTATCGGAACAAGTCGAACAGCTTGAAAGTTCGGCACGGCATTCCGATTGGCGGTGGCCATAACCTTGACATTTAAAGCATATGGTCACTTGAATAGGTTCATAAACTTTCAAGCACTCCCATTGGACAAATATCTTTTCAGCCTGTAGGAGATGCTGTTGAGCAACATGACTGAGTCGGAAGATTATTGATCTTCGCCCTCTGACATTTGCCTTTCTTGCATATAACAGCTCAACTTTTTCGCCCAGTGGGCAGCTTTTCTTGACGGCTTCAAGGATGCTGGCATCTTCGATTTCAGTAGGTATGTTTGCCACAACTATGCATGGGTCTTTTTTCACAAGCTGCTTGTCCTCTACTTCCAATGAGAGACTATCAGCTTTGCTTCGAATAGCAGTGATCAGCGCTTCTTTAGCTGGCAGTGAATCACATGCTATCGTCACAGCGTCCGAGCCACACCTCATTTGCTCTATTCGGACTTGCTCAGTTAGCTCAATGTTCTCTTTGAGCGTATCTCTCAGTTCTCTTGTTGACCAGTCTTTGTTCTTAGTTCTCACGCGGACTATGTGCTTAAGCACGCTAACAGAGGCATTCCTATGCGACATATCAGCTCTTGTTTGGGTTATCGCAGCGTAGCTGGGGGTTTGCTGTGCCATTTGGAGTTTTCCTATTTCTTCCGCTATGATATCTTTCATACAAGTTTTCAGATCTTCCAAGACCACCGGTGATGATCTGGCTGTTGTTTCAGATTCGGCTTTAATTTCGAGTGATTTCAAGAAAGCAAGAACAGATTTCAGAATCTTATTCCCTTCAGAGTGAACTTCTTTCACTGGCTTCGACGTGCTCTGTACCACATTGATAGCTTCAATAAGAGTGCTCAGCTTGTTAACATGTTCGATATTTTGTTTGACTTGAGTCTTAACGAAGGTCAAAAGTGAACTTTGGCAATTGTTTTCATTTCCTCGTTCTGACATGGCGTTTTTGGATTCCAACAAGATACTTCTATCACTAATAATGAATTACGAGCAGAAAAAATATTAAAATTTGATCAATTCCAGTGAAAACAGGGCAAAATTAAGATTTGTTGATCAAAATTCACAAAAAGCGACCGTCCAGATGCAATCCAGGTGGCGCTCTACGGCTTCTTTACTACTTATCGATAATCAAGTTTGGATCTGCTTGTGCTTCTTATCATATCTATCTGTGCTGTATTACAACGACAAGGCAGGCACAGTCCTATGTTCAAGATAATACAATGCTTTCCACAGATGACGGCAGAGTGGAAAAATGCCCTTTCCTTTCGAACTCGTGGCCTAACCATGATAGTTGGAGTTTTTCTGATAACAATGTTTTACTCCCGTTTTCTAAATTTGAAATAGAATCAGCCCTATGGTGTTCTTCAAAGACATCAAAAGGCATTAAAAACCAATGTGATATCACATGTCTCCGCCGCATTATAAGACTTCCTTCAAAGACATCAAAAGGCATTAAAAACCAATGTGATATCACATGTCTCCGCCGCATTATAAGACTTCTGATCTCCTGAAGCTCGGAAATGATGTTTTGTCATGGTCTGCTCTCGTTCTTTTTTTGTTTCTGATTTTTCGATAAATCGATTCGGCTATGCGTAGAACGTATTTTAAATCTCCTTTTCCGTTGAGGCAGTATAGTTGAGACAACCGGACGATAGTAGTCCAGCTGATTCTTGAGCGGAAATTTTCACTGATATTGTAGCGCAGACTCAAGGAATGGTGTAGGATACACTTTAATGATATATGGAGTGATATGACACTGGTCGTGCTGGCCATTGTTGGTGAAAATGTTATTGCCTGTATCATTGTAACCTTTCTCCCCTAGAATATTTTTGCGCTCGCAACTTTTTGTAGATTAAAACCTCGTGAAATTTGAATGAAATGAACTTTACTAAAACACACTCAGATTTAGCAACTACAACGTAGAAACTTAGATCACGTAATGAAGAGATCGGCCGAAATCTCAGACGAACAAAGAGATGACCTGGGCTTTTACAGCCTGGTGGTCCATTGTTCGACAAGACTGACCAATCGTAGATGACCCGTGTTTACAAAGTTGCGTGAGAAACAGAGCAATAAATAGTTTAAGGTGAAAATAACACAGCTCTTGGAATCCAAGGTCAGTGTTAGAGTATATAAGGCTAAATAGGTAATACTTAGTTAAAAGAGATGGCTGTGTATGCATGTATCAAAGTGTGGCGCGTAACAATATCATGTCTGAAACTTTCAGTCATGCGGATCGAGTGGTGAACAACGACATGATTAACTTCATCTTGATCAAGTCAGCAATCAGCCATAGTTTCATGTTTCCGTATGCTTTCTAGATCAACTCTTTAAGCGATGGAACAATCACTAGTCGGATCTACAAAACAACCCGAAAACCGATGTATCCCATTCGTGGCATGCTCTACGTACCGATCTCTAGATGTCCCCTTAGACCTTTGGTGCATGCTCTCATGATTGCCTAGTCGATATGCTGTAGAAATGCGAACCGTTTATCGACCGTTTGATTTCAATCATCAACAGTGTAGAAAAATAAAAAGATGCGAAAAACAAAGAAACTTCTAGAATATTTTCGAAGTCAAAAACCCAGTGTTCCCCGAGTTTTCACGGAAAACTTTTCATTGCAAAATGTCCAGCTTGAATCCTTTTTTCAAAAATATAAAGTTTTTACTGCACATTCGAAAATACCAGGCACTGCCTGGTTTCCGGAAACGTCTTTGTCTTTTTCGTTCTCCGAGTCAAACGTCGCACAATCAGTCGATTCGTGTTGAACTTATTTTTTCTTCTACAAGCGAGCTGGTGCTCCAATTTCAGTGCACAAAAAGCGATTGTGAAAGCAAGTCCCATGGTTAGAAAGACTAGATCAGTGTTTTTCATATTGATACTGTGATCGTTGTCAGGTTCCCCGATTAATATCTTGTCAGCATAGCAAAGTCGATCCTTTTTAGTAGCCACGCCATAAATGATATCTCTGAAAATGTCCGCAAGGCGCTTGTAGAAGATATTGCCGTAAAGGTCGTGCTCCATATACCGCTGTACAGCCAAGTCCAGTACCTTCTTGACCCCTTTGTCTAGTTTCTTGCTGTAAGGGGTTGCTATGAGAAACTCAAGAGGTGAATCTTGAGGAACCCATAACGACTTGGTATTCAAGGTCCTTCCCTGCTTCATGCTGTAATCCAGCAACATGGCGCATGTGAAGCGCTTTGCATGCTTCACTCGATTATGACCACCGAAGACGGCCAAGAGACGACCCTTGGGTTGCTTTAGGTACAAACTCATTGAGTTTCTCAATCCTTTGGCAGTCAACTTTTCGACACCTTCATGTTCGACTCTATCAGAAAGCAAGCGAACGCGAGCGCTTTTCGAGTGTTTAAGCGCAAGGTCCACTGGATACGAATCGATGAACCGAATGGCAGCTTCCGGTTTCAGCACATCAAAGAATCTCTTCAGGACACTCGGATGCTCTTCTTGAACAAGCTCGCTGAGCATGAAATTTGAATAGAACAAAGCCAGGACGAAAAAACCCACTACTGCTGTCCAGCTGCGAAGACGACTAGAAAACGCCTTCCCTTCGAAGCCGGTATACTGAAAGAAGCACTGGAAAACCTTAAACAGCGGCCATTTTTGTTTTTGGCATCTGAGAATGAAAGCTGTGATCATGACAAGCAAGAAAAATGTAGCCCATGAAACAATGTCGATCTGTCGAAACGAGGCCAACAAGTCACTGTCACTTATCGCTCTTTGCGGCCTTTCGTACATGGTCGTGAATGTTATCTTGTCAGAGGTGACAACTGGACTATAGTCTACCGGACTTCCAGCCAACGGCAAGTGGGCCGTTGTGGGCGAATAGTCGGCTCGATCACTCTGCAGTCGACCGATGTATCCGGTGTAGTTACCGTCCTTGTCTTGGCGACTACTTGTAGCTGTGTAGGCTGTGCAGTTGAAACCAATATACTTTGCAATCAGTGGATACACGAACCGGAGAGCACCACCTATTTTACAGTCTTCGCCTGGTCTTGAACTGTTCGAAGTTAAAGGTGGATAGTGTAGAACCACAATCCTGACTAACTGGCTCCTTTTCCATGCCCTTTCAGCCAACTTGTCTGTCAATTTTTTCCCACTCAAGCAGTTGAAAACACTGCAAAACTTTGTCATAATCTACACTGTACGCCCTTCGAGCATATGCTAGCCTTGTGAGTCAGTGTTCACCGGAGACTATGCTCGCTAGGACAGCAAAGAATTTATAGCTTGTGAGTAAAGAACGAACCGGGTCTGGCAGGCTTCGTGCCCGGTTAGCCAGCCCTGGCCCGCCCGTAGGTACGCAGGCACGGGCGGTGAGGCTGTACCTTACGCTGCACTAAATGACGCATGCTTAGTATTATAAATGACGTTGTCGGTGGTGTCGGTGGTGTCGGGCTGCCCGATGGAATTCTCACGGGCGCGGGCGTGTTGGGTGGCGAAACGGAGATCCATATCGACCTCTACACCGTGTGCCAGTCAGTTCCTCATTAGCGGTCTGTATCACTCTCTGCTTGTACGTTTGCTCATTAACAAGCACTCGTAATGGCTTGTCGACAGAGAAACATGGGTATCGTGTCTCTGTTAGGTCAAAACACCGTTGTTTTACAGTGTAGTTCAACTAAAGAGCTTGGTGCTCCCTAGCGACGAATCCATGAATAATGCAAATGAAAACATTCTTGCATTCACAGAGCCACCTACTGGAGTGAGATTCAATTCAGTCAATGTATCTTCTCCAAGCCGGCTCGAAAAAAGGTCAGTTTCAGCTCATCTTGTGTCCGTCGTTTTCTGTGAAGTTGCTTTTCAGTTCCATGTTACGCAAGTGGTAGAAAACAAAAGTAAACAGTAGCAGGGGATATCGCATTGACGAAAACAGTTCTAGAATGACTGAATGCTTGATCTAAGGGTTTAGTGCCAGCGCTCGCGCCGTCTTGAATCTATCGTTTTCTTTCTCAAAGTCAAACGTCGCGCAATCAGTCGATTTGTGTCGAACTTCTTTTTTCTTCTACAAGCAATCGGGAGCTCCCGTATCGATGCACAAAAAGCTATTGTGGAAGCAATTCCCGTTGCCAGAGGACAAGATCAGTGTTTTTCATGTTTATAATGTAATCGTTATCAGGTCTCCCGATTAATATTTTGTCCGCATAGCAAAGTTTATCCGGTTTCGTAACCACTGTATCTTAAAATTTCCAAGAAGGGCTTCTAGAAGATATTGCCGTAAAGGTCGTGCTCCATGTAGAACCAACCAGTTATAAAACCAATGGCTTCCCGATGGATCTCCAGCTCTGGTACACGCAAGGACAATCGCCTGAAACTGTACTTTGCTAAAAAAGATAGATTTAAAGCGATCAATAAGTAGAAAGTAAAAGTACGGAAGCCGATCTGGTATGTAATAGACATGAAGGCCGGAAAACTAACGAGGTACAAAAGTACACTTATCAGTGTCCTTTGTGAGAGGATGAACCGAGACTCTTCAGCGTTGCGAAGGTACTTGATCATTTCTGCAAAAACAGTAGCAGTCAAACCCGTCTCCCACTTCCTAGCAGCCTGAATCATACTGTCAAAGAAACAATCATCTGTAGGGAACGGTTTTGGCACTAGAATGCCAGCACCGTGACAGCCACTACAGCATTTGTTGTTTGTCGGAAGTTTACACGGGCTCGAGCAAGATCTGCAACCAATCAATTGTCTGGCATAAAGCGACACGGCATGGGAACTAGTCAGCTGGAATCGAGGGAGGTGCAAATTCAAGGCTCGAACAAAGAAGTCTCCTCGCATTGGCAAATACAAATTGATCTGCTTCCAGGCTGAAACTTGCTGTTGGATCCGTCACGAGGAAACTTTTACAGCCATGCGAACAATGCGAGCAGTGTTTGGAAAGTCCGAATTTAATCATGGATAGTGATTCTGAATGTATAAGAACTCAAACGCTAGTGAGCAAATGAAGGAAGTTCTAAAAGCTTTCTAAAGTGAAAGCATGTAATTCCCGCCAAGTTTCCTCAAGAAATTTTTGTTGCAAAATGTTCAGCTTGAGTTCTAGTTTTCAAAAATATATGGCTTTCACTGCACATTCGAAAATACCACGCACCGCCTACTTGCCCGAAACCTCTTTATCGTTTTCTTTCTCAGACTCAAACGTCGCACAATCAGTCGATTCGTGTTCAACTTATTTCTTCTTCTACGAGCGAGCTGGCGCTCCAATGCCAACGCATAAAAAGCTATTGCGAAAGCAATTCCCATGGTCAGAAAGACTAGATCAGTGTTTTTCATATTGATACTGTAATCGTTATCAGGTTCCCCGATTAATATCTTGTCAGCGTAACAAAGTCGATCCTTGTTAGTAGCCACGCCATAGATGATATCTCTGAAAATGTCCGCAAGGCGCTTGTAGAAGATATTGCCGTAAAGGTCGTGCTCCATATACCGCTGGATAGCCAAGTCTAGCACCTTCTTCACCCTTTTGTCAAGTTTTTTGTTGTAGACAGTTGCTATGAGAATCTCAAGAGGAGAGTCCTGAGGAACCCATAACGACTTGGTATTTGCGGTCCTGCCTCGCTTGATGCTGTAGTCCAGCAACATGGCGCATGTGAAGCGCTTCACATGTTTCATTCGATTGTTGCCACCAAAGACGGCCAAGAGACGAACCTTGGGTTGCTTTAGATATAAACCCATTGCGTTTCTCCATCCGTTGACAATCAACTTTTCGACACCTTCATGTTCGACTCTGTCAGAGATCAATCGAACACGAGCGCTTTTCGAATGTTTCAGCGCAAGGTCCACCGGAAACGAGTCAGTGAAATGAATATCTGCTTCCGGTTTAAGGACATCGAAGAAGCTCTTCAGGACACTCGGGTGCTCTTCTTGGACAAGCTCGCTGAGCATAAAATTTGAATAGAACAAAGCCAGGACGAAAAACCCACTACCGCTGCCCAGCTGAGAAGACGACTTGAAAACGTCCTTCCTTCGAAGCCAGTATACTGGAAGAAAGCACTGGAAAACTTTAAACAGCGGCCATTTTTGTTTTTGGCATCTGAGCATGAAAGCTGTGATCATGACAAGCAAGAAAAATGTAACCCATGATACAATGTCAATCTGTCGAAACGACGCCAACAAGTCACTGTCACTTATCGCCCTTCGCGGCCTTTCGTACATGGTTGTGAATGTAATCTTGTCAGAGGTGACAACTGGACTATATTCTACCGGAATTCCGGGAAGTGGCAAGTGGGTCAATGCTGGCGAATAGTCGGCTCGATCACTCTGCAAGCGACCGATGTATCCTGTGTAGTTACCGTCCTTATCTTGGCGACTACTGGTAGCTGTGTAGGCTGTGCAGTTGAAACCAACATGTTTTGGTATCAGTGGATACACGAACCGGAGAGCGCCCCCTATTTCACAGTCTTCACCCGGTCTTGAACTGTTCAAAGTCAAAGGTGGATAATGTAGAACCACAATCCTGACTAACTGGCTCCTTATCCATGCCCTTTCAGCCAACTTGTGGGTCAATTTTTTCCCACTCAAGCAGTTGAAAACACTGCAAAAATTCGTCATATCATACACTGTACACTCTTCTAGCATATCCTAGCCTAGTGAGTCAGTATATACCGGAGAGTGTACTCGTTAGGACAGTAAAATATTTATAGCTTATGAGTGAGGAAGGAATCGGGTCAGACCGGCTTTGGGCCCGGTTACCCAGCCCGGTCCGACCGAGGGCGGGCAGGCACGCGCGGTGAGGCTGTGCCTTACACTGCGCTAAATGACGCATGCTTAGTACATGTACTGTATTATAAATGACGTTATCGGTGCTGTCGGGTCGCGCGACGGAACTCTCACGGGCGCGGGCGTCGACGAAATACAGATACGTATCGACCTCCACGCCCTCTACCTGTCAGTCCCTCATTAACATCGCTCTGTATCACTCTCTGCTTGCAAGTTCCCTCATTGTCTCATAACTTTTTTGTTGACAGAGACAAACATGGCCGGATCGTGTCTCGGTTCGATCGTTGCTGAAAACACTGTAACTTCGCAGTGCAGTTCAACTAACAACCTTGGCGCTCCCTAGCGACGAAGGCATGAATAATGCAAATGAAAACATTTTTGCATTCGCAGAGCCACCTACTGGAGTCAGATTGAGTAAAGAAATTGATCGTCTCCGAGCCGGCTCGAAAATAAAGGACAGTTTTAGCTCATCAAGTGTCCGTCATTCTGTGTGACGTTGCTTTTCAACTCCATATTACAAACTGGTGCTCGTGATAATAAGTATACTTTCTCAATGAGCCCTCAATGTTAAACTACTTCCGCTGTTATGAACTGACTAGTAGAAGTGTCTCGAGGATAATTTGTCTCTGCTTATGTACATTGACTTCCAGGCAATAAAAAGCAGGTATAATTGCAGAACTAACCGAGTCAGTCAGCTCATCTAAAACCCAATTAAGCAAAGGGAATTCATTATTATACATTTATGTAGATATATATTTCCGCTTTACCGCCAATGTTTTTATACCTTTGAGTTCAAGGACGTTTGAAGAGTCATCCACAATAACTTACAATGCTGCTATACTATGCTCACTGTATTCTAGTGATGAGAACGGTTAAAATATTTTAGTTTTAGTTTAGTCGGCATTCTCTCATTAACCGTTTAGTTTAGTCAATCAGAATCCTTAGGTTTAGTTCTTAGTTTTAGTCGGAAATTTTCTTCAGTTTCAGTCTTAGTTTCTAGTTTCCCATGTTAAGTCTATGGAGGAAAAATCTCGGAATATCCATCGCTTCCACGTATCTCGTGATTTTCGGATTTTCTATAGAATTTCGACTAAAAAATTAAATCTTAGTTTAGTCGGTCCCGAGATTTTAGTTTTCTAGTTTGAGAGTCATGGTTTTAGTTTTAGTCCGGTTAACCGACTAAAACTACCCTTACTACTGTATTCTTGATCAGCGAATGTTGAGTCTGCGCATCGGCTGTCTTTGTCGTTTCTCAGCAAAATTTGAGTATCTTGAAACCGATCCCATCATATTGATCTTCTTAAATCTTCTAGAAGCGACACGACGCTCCCATATCAACACACAAAAAGCTATTGCGAAAACAAGTCCCATGGTAAAGAAAACTAGATCAGTGTTTCTCATATTGATACTCTGATCGTCATCAGGGTCACCGATTAATATCTTGTCAGCATCGCAAAGTCGGTCCGATCTAGTAGCCGCGCCGTACATGATTTCTTTCAAAATGTCGAAGCTGCGCTCGTAGAAAATATTGCCGAAAAGATCGTGCTCTACATACCGCTGGACAGCCAAGTCCAGTACCTTCTTGACCCCTTTGTCCAGTTTCTTGTTGCAGGGAATTGCTATGAGAATCTCAAGCGGCGAATCCGGAGGAACCCATAGAGCTCTAGTATTATCTGGCTCGCCGTGAGCGAGGCTATCCTTGAGTAACATGGGGCATATGACGCGCTTTGCATGTTTTATTCTACTCTGACCACCAAAGACTGCCACTAGACAACCTTCGGGTGGCTTGAGATACAAGTCCAAGCCGTTTTTCATTCCAATGGCCGTCAGTTTTGCGACGCCTTCTCGTTCAATTATTTCAGAGATCAGTCGAACGCGAGCGTTTTTGGAATTTTTCAGCGCAAGGTCTTCCGGAAATGCACTCGTAAACCGAATGGCAGCTTCCGGTTTGAGAACATCAAAAAAGTTCTTCAGAACTGTAGGGTGCTCTTCTTGAACAAGTTCGCTGAGCATAAAGTTGGAATAGAACAACGCGAGAACGAAAAAGCCCACTAGTGTCGCCCAGCTGTGAAGACGACCAGAAAGAGTCTTTGCTTCAAAACCGGTGTACTGGAAGAAGCACTGGAAAACTTCAAACAGCGGCCATTTGTATTTTTGGTATCTTAGCACGAAAGCTGTACCTATGACAAGCAAGACAAATGCAGCCCATGACACAATGTCGATCTGTTGAAAAGACGCCAGCAAGTCACTGTCACTTATTGCTTGTTTCGGTCTATCGTACACAGTTGTGAAGGTGAGCTTGTCAGAGGTGACCACTGGGCTATAGTCTACTGGGAGTCCGGCCAGTGGCACATGGGCCGTTGTGGGCGAAAAGTCGGCTAGACCGCTCTGCAATCGACCAATGTATCCTGTGTAGTTGCCGTCCTTGTCTCGGCGACTACTGTGAGCTGTGTAGGCTGTGCAGTTGAAACCAAGATATTTTGGAAATAGTGCATAGGTTGAACCGAGGGCGCCACCTAACGTACAATCTTTCCCTTGTGTTGAACTGTTCACAACAAAACGGTCGTAGTGTAGAACCACAATATTGACTAACTTGCTCATTCTCAATGCCCTTTCAGTCAATCTTTCGTTCAACTTTTCCCCACTCAAGCACTTGAAAACATTGCAAAAATTTGTCATATTTTACGCTCAGCTATCTTCAGCATACCTCAGCATTCAAATGATGCCTTGGGTCAGTAGTTTAAAAGGAATACACTTATTTTGAGCTGTTGCTTAATAAACGCATGGAGTAAGAAAACGAAGTAAGCAAATGGTTATTCCTGGACTCTGCGTGATGGTTTATCGACAGAGGCAATTATTCGGTCGATTGTTGCTGAACACTTAGTGTAAGTTCAACTGAAAAACATAATGGTTTCTAACGACAAGCTTGTGGAAAATGAAAAAGCAAACATTTTGGCATCAGTAGCGCCACCTGTCGGATTCAAACTGAGCCGGAGCCCTTAACCTACTTTAGTTGAACCGGTTCGAATAAAAGGAAAAAGATTCTCACTCCATCAAGTGTCCGTTATTTTCCGTTAAGTTGCTGTCTAACTCTTTATGTTACAAATGTCGACATTAGCTGATTACCTTTAGTCAAGTTTCAGCTGTATTAATTTAGTAGAACATGAAGTTCGCTTTGCTTGTGCTCAGTCTAGTATCACTTAATTATTCACAATGCGCCAAATTAAATGAGACAACAATATATAGTTTGTTCACGAAAGGCTTAACCGGTCTCGTTTATGACCAAATATCTTCAGGGGCCGTTGATAAATACCAGAACTTGAGCTCAAGTTGTAGCCAAAGTTTAACTGGATTGAGAAATCAATTCGAAGCTGGATTAAGCTCCGCATACCAATGTGAGTTGAAAATAAGTGAAAACACCATTGATTGAGATATATCGATTATCGATAGTTATCGATTCGTCAAGTAAGCCATCGCCCGGACTACTGGATGGTACGGTGAGCTCTTTCGGTGACTACGACCAGTGTCTCAACATCAAGACCACAATTGAAGGAGAGAAGGTCATAGGTCAGTACTGTATCTTGTCCCTTGCTCTGGACAAAGGTATACTTGCTTCCAGTGATGTTGGCCAAGACTTGAACAAAGCCATTCCTCCGGCCAACTACTACCACCCCTTGCTGAGCCTATGTCTGCCCTCGACATGCAGTCAAGAGGATGTCCATCAGCTGGTCAGCATGACGACTCAAGGCTCTGCTTATCAGCTACTGAAGGTGTCCCACTGTGACACTAGAGAGTCCCTGGCGTTCAGTTTCACAAAGCTGACCCGGGCTCAGACTTTGTCGCTCATCTTCGTGGCCATCTTTCTCGTCCTGGTCACGCTCGGGACAGCAATCGATGTCTGTACCTTCGGCAAGAGAAGTGACCTCAGGTCATTTTCTTTCAAGTTCAATACGGAAAAGCTGCTGCGGGTCAAGGGCGGTCAGTCCCGCATAAACGCGGCCGACTACATAAAGTTGGGCTTCGCCATGTTGGCCGTCGCCGTGCACGCCATGGTGGCCGAAGTGACCCCTGCCGGCGTCTACACTATAGGTAAAGCCATCAACCGAATACTTATCTACTTCATATAAATGGGTACATGTGATATATCAGGCCGTCTAAATGACATCCAGCTGTCCACCTCCCTTTTCTGGCTCCAGCCCTACATCAACCCCCAAGCCCTGGGTGTCATGGCTTTCCTCGGTGGCCTAGTGGCCGGCTGGACCCTTTATCCAGAGGCCAAGAAGGCCAACTTCTCGGTGGTGGGCGTGGTCTATGACCGTTGGCAGCGCTTTGTGCCCGGTATCATATGCCTTCTTGCCATGGAGTTTCTGTGGCCTCTGGTGGGCAGCGGCCCACTTTATACCGAGGTGGCCAACGACTTGATGGACGATTGCTCGAAATACTGGTACAGGAACTTATTATTCATTCTGAACTGGCATCACGTGCTCGATAATTGCATCAACCATACTTTCTATTCGAGCATCGACCTGCAACTCTTCGCTCTGGGTGCTGTTGCCGTTCACCTTCTTCACCGGAAACGGAAGCTAGGCATTTATTTTTGCGGCCTGATGATTGCCTTGGACATGATCATTGTAGCAGTTGTCAGCTGGTATTACGAGACTGACCCTACAATGGCAGCTTATCCGGTCCAAGTTCCGTAAGTAATCTTTTATTATTGCGACGCCATGTTTGTCACTGTCTCCATTTCAGTCGCTTCATTCAATATCTCGATTACATCCACAATCCAACCTATTCGTACATGTCATACTACTTTTCTGGCCTACTAGTGGGCGTGGCCTTGACTGATGGCTACAAGCCGAAGCTGGGAAAGGTGAGTTGTCTTTCATCTCGATGAATCCAGATGTCAAATCAATGATATTATCTTGCACGTCAGATTTCTCTTTTCATTGGACTGGCTTGCATACAAGTAGCATCATATGCGCCAGCTGTGCACAATACCTTCCAAATTTTACCACAAGCATATGTTCCAATATATTTTGTGTGCATCAAGATATTATGGGCAGTAGGGAACTGTCTATCCATTCTGTATCTCTGCGGACTGGCCGAGAAGACGCCCGGAAAGGTCAAGACGAAGACAAGTAGCCCAGTGGCGCCACCTGCTGACTACTATTGTCCCATCAAGGCATGCTGCCGTCTCTCTGGGTCGCTCTACCTTATCAACTATTGGTACATCCGATGGGACTTCTTCAGTCATCGTAATCTATTCGAGACAACAAACATTTCGTTTCTCAATCGTTTCATCTACACTGTTCCCATAGCAATGGCAGTCACCTTTGTATTTCACTGCATCTTCATAGCACCCATAGAGAACGTAATGAGAGAAAGAAGAGCGTCCACAAAAATTAGTGTTGAAATAGCTGAAAATTCTAGAGTTAAAGGAAGCTAACTTTACTGCAGTTTACCCGAGTTTGTATCGCAAGTAAACTCATATTGTGTAAAGCGATTGAAACTATTTATTCCGTGCCTACGTTGCTGAGGTTTGAGCTGCAACGGGAATCGGCTTAGCTTATGATTATGACGTAAAAAGCACAAGGGATCTATTGAATGTGCTTCATGACGGACCAATAATATCGTCCACACATGTCATGCTCGGTATACCTCTGTACAGCGTATACAGAAACTTCTCCAATCTTGACATCTAATCTTGTATTGAAAGGCAGAGCAAACATCATCTCATCCGGACAACAGCTCATTATAGGTGAGATAAAAAATGGAAACATGAGTGAAATGCGAAATCGAGACAGGTAACAGTCTGCGCTGTCTTGAGGTCATTCTGAGCATTCATCATATCACTCTGAGTAGGCGATGAGAAGAATCATTAGCTGAACTGCCAACCTTTGGTTGTTGCAACTAATCAGGCGGAATGTAATGCATGGATTGACAACTCAACTGCAGTTGGGCCCACCTTACTGGACAAACACTTCTCAATACCTTGTGTAGAATTGTAGATAGGGATAGAACGGGCGTCACTAAATTTAATCTAGCCGTCAAGTTCAGTACTACACTGCTTGTCACCAGATTCCTTCACGAGAATTAGGAAGTGAACGAATTCTTTGAGATAATCTTACATCTCTATAATAGGACATTACAAATACTCCAACAAATGACTCAGATTATCGATGTAGTGAGTGGGAACCATAAGCTTATCATCGTCGCTACCACTAGCCATTAAAGCTCGGACATCTGTCAGGTTGTTGATGCCAGTGCCGACAAGCACCGAATGCTTCAAGCCATTGCTGTTTCCGAACTTAATGTCAGTGTTCAAGCGATCACCGACCATTAGCGAGCGCTGAGCACTGATTCCCGGATTACTTGCAACAATGCCCTCCCAGTATATGGAGCCCGGCTTGCCCATGGACACCGGGCTGCGGCCGAGGGCGGTCTGGATGAAATTGACAAAGCAGCCCGTGCCCGGCACCAGCAGGTCTGGTCTCCCTGTCGGGAATGTCTCATCTCGGTTGGTCGCTATAAACAGGTTGTCCGGGACTCTTGATGCGTATGTACAAGCCTATGTAGGTGGTGAAAAAGTTAATAAATGAACAATGCTGGGCAACTTACTTTCACTAATTTGATGAGGTTCACTCTGGAGTCGAAGCCGATGACGACAGCGCCGATGGTTCCTTCCGTCAAATTTATCGAAGGTACTATGTCGTCTACTGACTCAACTAGAGAGCCATCATGGCCCACGCCCACATTGTCGATGCCAATAGCGTCCAGTTCTTCCTTGATACCTTCATTGCCAAAAATGTAGACACGTCCTTCGAACTTACAGACATGCTTAAGATAGACCGCAACTAAGTAAGACGATCCAACAACTTCTTCGATGGTTGCTTCAAATCCAAGTCTATTCAACTTCGACAGAACTGATTGTCTTGACTTAGAACTGTTATTGGTGGCAAAGACTATTTTCTTTCCCATTGACCGTAACCTTTTCACTACTTCAGGTGTTCCGTCAATCACACTGTCGCTCAGATATAGAACGCCATCACAGTCGAAGAGAACGTGATCAACGTTATCCAAAACGCTGTTCACTACTTCTTTACTGTTCAACCTGATTGGTTCGGTCATGTTCTGGCGAATGGTTCTGTGATGACGACCGTTAGACCTAACGAGACGTCGCAATCAACTTAGCCACAGAAACTCAAACGAGATACACTTACCGAGATTCAACTGGACTTTACAACAGCGGAGATGAGACAGCAATTTTCTCTCGTAATCAAGTTGATGTCATCTTTAGCTGTAGTTGAAGCGCAGCGATAGTAACATTGGCATCAGCCGGAAAGTATACAAAACTGAGGGACCGTTTCATTAGTGAATGTCGCCAGAGAATTATGAGCGCGATCTGAAACAGAAAGTTTTCATACTTCTACTGTAATTATGGAGAGAACTCACTTCCAGCTATCAAGGAATCGAAGATAATCAAAAGAAAGATGTCGCTGAGTTCGCTCTGAACAATCTATCGCCATAACTTTAGATTCTCAACTACCATTGTGGTCGTAGAAGAGTATCTCACGATATCTGAGAAGTCTTTAAATTGACCATTAAGTCGTGACAAGTGACTGCTTTAGTTTACACCCAGCGAAAGGACATAACGGTAAATTTACAAAGGCAAGGGCGACAGCAACGGCTCAACCGATACACATCTCTATACTTTCCAGTTCGGTCTCAGTCAATGTAGCAAAGATTAACCTTCATCTTAGCTGGCTTAAGTTAAGCTTTGAGTGGCTAAGAATACGGTGTCGGCATCAGGTAGATAAAGCGACCTGAATGATAACGATCAGCACTGGTGGCACTTTGGTGAAGCTCACGACGATTACGAGTACAGTTTCGTACTGGTACCCACTTTGCCATATCATTTGTTACATTCTCATCACAGCCGTAAAAGGGTCTGAAATATTGTCTAGGTTTAGAATGTGTTACGGATATTCTGTCAAAACAGTGAGATTAATAGCTTGGCGTTATCAATGGAATTTACCGCATAAATACCATCTACATATGTAAACCAGTACACAATGAACAGTATTAATATAGCGGGATATAGAGACTAGATTCTGATTGGGATACCTCCAGCTCTCAGCTGAATAATCACAAATACCCTAACAGGTGACTCAGACTTTCAATGTAATGCGTCGGCACCTTTAGCTTGTCATCATCATTGCCACTGGCTATCAAGTCGCCAACACTCTCTAGGTTGCTGATACCAGTTCCGACTAGCACAGAATACTTCAAACCGTTGCTGTTGCCAAACTTGATGTCAGTGTTCAGATTGTCACCCACCATCATGGACCGCTGGGCGCTCATTCCCGGCTTACTGGCAACAATGCCGTCCCAGTAGATTGAGCTCGGCTTGCCCACTGACACCGGGCTTCGGCCGATGGCAGTTCGGATGAAACTGGCAAAGCAACCCGTGCCCGGCACGACTAGGTCGGCCCTGCCAATCGGGACAGTCTCGTCTAGGTCGGTCGCTATAAACAGGTGGTCCGGGACTTTGGATGCGTAGGTACATGCCTAGGTATGATGACAAACAACCGTCAACTCATGATACTGAAGTAGAGCTCACCTTCACTAATTTGATAAGGTTATCCCTAGAGTCAAGTCCCACAACGACAGCACCAATGGTTCCTTCAGTTAGATGTACCGAAGGGGCGATGTTGTCAAGCGATTCAACGGGACCAACATCATGGCCTACGCCCATATTATCAATGCCCACTGCATCTAGTTCCTCTTTGATACCTTCATTACCAAAAATGTAAGCACGCCCCTCGAAGTTACAGATTTGCTTGAGATAAACGGCCACTATGTATGACGATCCAAAAACCTCATCAATGGTTGCTTCAAAGCCAAGCTTGTTTAACGTGGAAGAGAACGGATTGTCTTGACTTCGAGCCGTTGTTGGTAGCGAATACTATTTTCTTTCCAATAGACCGCAACTTTTTCACTACTTCAGGTGTTCCATCAATAACGTTACCGCTCAAGTAGAGAACGCCATCACAGTCGAAAACAACATGATCAACGTTATTCAAAAGATTGCTCACTACTTCTCTATTATTTAACTTGATTGGTTCGACCATGTTGACTGAGTGAGAAAGAAATGATGCAATTAAGCTGTTAGTGGGGAGAGAGACTCATTTTATCAGAGACACCAATTCAAGCTTAATCAAGTGAACTCTCCCATTTACAGCATATATGAACAGCCCGTAATAACTTTCGAAACCAGCCGTAAATATTCAGTATAATAAACACAACAGAGGGACCGTTTCAATAGTGCAGCGAAGTAGTTTAGAAAACGAGGAAACTTTCTAAAAAACTAGTTTTATTTTAATCACCTTAAGCTCACAGAGATATGTAATACCACTTGTCGATTTCCGCTTGGAATTGCTCGCTAATCGGTGCTGCCGGCTGAAGGGCAGGGGCAGCTTCTAGGATGCCTTCAGTATTTTCGGTCTTCGAGCTCGAGCCATCAACAGTGGCATTGACCAAACTTAACTTGGAAGTGTTGATGATTGCATTAGCTGCCGCATCACCAGAGGGCGAGCCGACCAGTTCTTTCCAGAACTTGTTGGTCTCAGCGATGACCTTCTCGGCAAACTGTCTGTTCTTGGCTTCACCGCCAAATGCGAACTGATTGGGCGGCTTTCCGTCAGGCATCTTATAAATTTTGAACCACTCATTAGTTGCCTTGATTAGTCCAGGATTCAGAATTTCCACATCATTAATGTCATTCATCTGTGCTGCCAGAGGGTCATTGATATCAATGGCAATCACCTTCCAGTCCGTCTCGCCTTCGTCAACCAGCGCCATGACACCGAGCACTTTAACCTGAATGACGGCCCCTCTGGGGTGTACCTTGGAGCCAATTTCGCACACGTCCACTGGATCATTGTCCCCCTTGCATCCGGTGGCCTCGTCCACGTGGGAAGGATTCTCCCAGGTCTGAGGAATGGCCCCATAATTCCAGATATATCCCTTGTGAGGAAACGGATTCTTGACATATCGCAGAGCGCCTAGTAATCGCAATCAAACAGCTTCAGTCTTGGTTTCAAAGCTCATGATGAGCTCTAATTACCCTTCTTTTCGTCTTGCTTGATTGGATTCAGTGGCTCACCGGTGGCGATCTCCATTTTCGCATTGGTCCATCTTGGAATCTCCACAACCATGTTGTAAATTCTATTTGCTTCATCAGAAAAGAGTGGAATATCATGGAACGGACTGATTGGTTTTCCGCTTGCATTTTCTGTGAAAAAAAGACAGAGACGATAAATCACAGATTGATTACTTTGTCAATGGCGACCGGTTGCTAATCTTCAACAGCTCCAAGCAATGTGAGTCCTTGACTAGCAGTTGACATTGGATCTGAGCAAATAAAACCAACGCCATATTTGTTCAGGCAGCAATAAAAACAAGTTGCTCTCTACTACAAGCAGACAAATCAAACATGGTCGAAGCCTATCAGAGTAAACTAAGGACCAAATTAATATTAATTACTCACTAAAATAAACTCTGTAATCAGCGCCATTAGGCGTCCCTCGCTCCTCTGCCGAGAAAGCCATTGGTCTACTACTAATCGAAACGGAAACAAACTCAAATGAGAAGATACATAACAGCGTATGAACTTGATACTCACAGAGTGGACAAAGTTTTGAACTGTTCAGAAAACGAGAAGTAAGTGGTGCGAGCTGGACTGGATTTGCACTGAGTCGGATTTAATGTTCGCCACAGGCTAGGCGTCGAGCGAGAAAATAATGATGACAACCGGCTCATGGTGAACACACTCGGCGGAGCAAAGATACACGCGTTCAGCTCCAGACAAGCTGCTCCGCTTTGGCCGATGTCCAAGGTTAGAACGGCGCAGCCGGCGACTCTGGCGGCGCAAAACTTCGGAGCCGTTGCCTAGGTTACCAGCTGCTTGTTTCCAGGGCTGCTTCCCTAATTGCGATCTGATTAACTCGGGTAATAGTGTTCCATTTCGAGTTTCCTCGTGCTCAAATATCGTGATATCTTACAGAGCAGTTAGGAACTAAAGTATATTTTCCGCTAAATGCTATTAGCGACAAAATGATCAGCTGTCCTTTAGGACATTATAAAGATGACCATCAAGCGTTCGCTCTGTAAACCATTTGAACTAAAACAAAAGGAGATAAATCGAATTTTTATGGCACATTTTCGAAAGTACACTTGAAACAAAATGGCGGGTTTCTATGTCCTAAAGATTGTGAACTCGGCAAAATGTAAGCCATTGAGGCAATACATGGCCCGAGTTGTCCAGCTAAGTTACATACTCAGATGCCAAGAATTGTACTTTATCGCGAAACTTGTGTCTCAGAACAAGCTGGGCTAGATATGGGCTACATTTCAGACCCAATGCCAATGACCTGTCAGATATCCGGTCGTAAACGCTGCAGATATGTTTATCAATCTATGATGTGCTTTAGAGGACTTACAGGCAAATATTTCTACGTTTTATTCCAAAAAATATACATATCTGCTATATGTGATACTCTTTTGAATATGAAAAGTTTTGAGAAGAAAAGCTCATGATATTTTCGAGTGGCTTTTTCGCACATCTGCCGATTGCGACTTTTTTCACTCCACTTTCAGCCCTCTTCCTCTCTCGCCTTGCCCTCTCTCTCTCCCTCTCATGCCCTCTTCCTCTCAGAACAAAACTGAAATCCAAAGCGAACTTGTACATATATATCGAAAGTACTCTTCTACATTTCTGAAGATGACGAGAAAAAACGAATTTGGAGCCGGTGTTGGATGTTGTTTATGTAGCTTTCAGCGTCAAACTTATTAGTGCACACAAAGTAGAGAGGAACAGGAAATGATTAGAAGCGGAAATGGAAAGAGCTTGCGCGTGAGAGGGAGAGGCAAAGAGATGATATAAGCAGAATGTGTCGATTGCATAGTTACTTGACCCACATCAGGAAGTAATCAGTGGCTCTGAACCGTTCTTAGAACTCGGCATCTCGCACTTCTTGCTTAAACTCATTCGCCATGCTTTTGGATGTGCATTCTATCTCCTCCTTTTCTGACCAAAGCGCTCTCTCTCCCCCTCTCCCTCTCTCTCCCTCTTTGGCTCCCTTTCTCTTTTCCTGCTCTCTACTGCCAGCTATAATATAATCGATAATGATGATGACCTCGATCACGCGACGATACATGAAGCGAAGCCTTAACAGAATCTTTCTTTTTCTCTCCCCCTCTCCCTCTCTCTCCCTCTCTCTCTCTCTCTTTCTCCTCGCTCTCCCGAGAACTCTATTCTGAAAGCGAACGACCGATTCTAGAATTCAAAGTTCTAAAAAGGCGAACATGTTCGGGAGAAAGAGGGAGAGGGAAGAAGAAAGGGCCGAAAAAGAGGAGACAGCGATAAAGCTGCACAAAACTCACATACTGTAGACGACGTACGCCTTGTATAGAAATGTGTGCAAATTGCTCTCTTTCTCCTCTCTCTCCCCCCTCTCTGCCTTCCTCTCCCTTCCTCAGTTACCATATAACTGCATATTCCATACAGCGTTTTCTATCTGTATGGTGATTGCTATGAACCTGAACGATCTCTCCCTCTCGCTCCCGTTCTTCCAATCAACGTAAGGTGTACGTGATGTTCTTTAGAGAGATCGAGCAAAGTGAGAAAGGGAAAGGGAGAGGGAGAGAGAGGGAGAGAGAGAGATGGGGTAGAGAAGGAGAGAGGGAGCATGTAAGCATTTTACTTGACAGATATTCTTTACTGTGCAACTGGAATATTATGCAATTGACATATGAATTCGTAATTGCATCTGAAGTTCAAATATTTAAAATAAAAATGAAAAGAATTATTCATGAAGGAGCTGAATAATAAAAAATATATTATCAGGGTTCACGTGACCTATCTCTAGCTCTACTGTACTGTGAGAACTGTACCCACTGTAAGCACTCTATTGTTCTAGTCGAGTTTATTCAAGTAATCAAACATAATCAGTCAGATGAAACAATGTTCTAAGAACCATCGAATCCTGTTCTACTTTCTCCATTTCTTCAGGCTGTCTCTGGACATTGGCCAGTGTCCCGATGGAGCGCGTTAATTAGGAAGGAAAGCATTGTTCTCTCTCTCTCCTTTCCATCTCTCCTCTTGCGCTCTCTCTCCCCCTCTCCCTTCCTTGCTCTCTCAGCTCTTCTCGGATGAAGAAAAGAACAGTAGGCGTGATCGCAGTCCTAGTTCTTAGAACTTCCGTTCGACAGTTGCCAGTACTAAGTACAGGAAGAACGAGAGAAAGAGCGAAAGAGGGAGAGAGAGAGAGAGGGAGAGAAAGAGGGAAAAAGAGAAGAGAGAAAAAAGCTATAGGAGTTTCCACTGATGAAAGTTTTTCACCTTCGACGCCCTTCGCAGTTTTTGGGCTCTCTCTCTTCTCCTCTCCTCCTCTGTCCCCCTCTCCCTCTCCCCCTCTCTGCTCTCGTTGATTCCTCTTGCTCACACTCGTATCAGTCCATGTTGCGGAAACGAACATTAGAAGGTTCACCGAAACATTTCCTTCTCTGGCCTCAAATATCACTAATTTAGATGCAAGCTGTAAAAATTACATGTATCCCCAGTTGAGCTTCAACAACGCCCTGCACTCAGGCTAAGGGGTCATTTCCATATCTATTTGGGTCACGTATATGTTTGAGATACAAGTTTGCCTTTTTCAAAGAACAGGCAACGAGATATAAATTTAAAACCATTCTTCAGAGCTTGAAAAATCCACGTTATCACGCCAACCAGGGCTGCGTGACTGATTTTCATTTGTAATGCTGAAGCTAACGTTCGAAAAGAGAGGCAAAGGTTCTAACGAACCATTGTGCAAAACTTTGCGGTGTCCCTTTAGTTCGAAACGTTCACACCACAGTGAACATTCTTCAACTGTCAACCTGGCTAACGGTTTTTCGAACTGTTCTAAATTCTTTTTGCATAAACATGTAGCTGCAGCCTTCATGACTGTAAAATATAGACAACGGAACTGTACTATGAAGATATATATGCGCACCAAGAGATGTATATATGCAAACAAAATGTATATGAATTGCTTAATGGCTTCCAATGTGCTGTTCGCCTTGTAAAACCGCCGAACTGTTCAGACCATTAATTTTCGAACCTGAACATCTTTTTGCCTTTGGTTCACAGAGCTCGCTCTCTCCCTCTCTCCCTCTCTTTGCCAGGTTCTCAGAACCGAGCCCAAAGAAGTGAGAGATGTTACGCAACATTAACGACCAGATAACTTCGTCAGCACAAAAACGAGAGGGGAGAGGGAGAGGGAGAGGGAAATGTGTCTCTCAAATTGTAGCTTTTTTGCAGCTTGCATTATCAACTGTACTAAACGATCGAGACCAAGGACGAGGAGAGACTGCTCGAACTGTTCGAACGGTTCTGAATGCGACATTTTTACGATCTCTATTGCCGAGCCTTGATCACAGCTATGTATATTTATGCAAATGACGTCCCAATGTTGCGCAATACATCATCCACTTTGCTACAGCTCTACAGCTTCCAAGTTGACTTTGGCGCTCTTTTTTCTCCCACTCGACACCGTCATCAAAATGGCGTCCGAAATTTGATTGTGTCTCTCGTCATCATCGTCACATAATTGCAGCTCAGCCTTGTGCTTAAAGTAGCAATTATTAAACTGCGACTAGACAGATATTTTGTGCTGCGTCATGTTCTAGAACATCTTCTCCTTCCCTCGGGCTTTCTAGAACTTTTCTTTTAGCTCTGTGTGCAAAGTTCTGATGAACAAAGTTCGAAAATTCGATTCCACTCCTCAGACAGAAGGAGAGGGAGAGGGAAAGAGAGAGGGGGAGAGAGCGAAGGAGATGGAAAAAGAGGAATTTCCTGTTTACGCTTCGCTTCATGATGTATAATAAATGAAGCCTATGAATATTAATTGACTAATTTTTGCAGACTCAAATTAGGAACCTTTCGACAGTTCGAACGCAAGTTCTGGTAAAAGTTCTGGCCAAAGTTGTGTCTCGAATGTTTTCCATGCAAATTGCGCTTTTCAAATAAGGCTGTCACCGCGGCAGCCATTTTGTGCGCATGGTCACATATAGTTGTAATTAAGTTGGAACATTACTGTTAGATAATCAGGGACTGTCGCTTCATTATCAGCCAATCATGTGTAAGCTGAGGAATTATCTCCTTCATTTCACATTACAATCAACTACATATATTTGAACCTCAGAAAACCATTCTTTGGGTCGTTAAGTTGGCTTCGGGAACATTAGAGTAAGGGACCTATTCTTCCAGTGGGCAATAATGTCGACATCATTCTTCCCTGAAATTGCCGACATTTCCCTGCTGACAGTAAAATATCTCAAGTCACTAGAGGGCGCTTTTTTGGTCAGCCATAACTACATCTTGACTATATCTCCATAAATCGAACTAAATCAAGCTTCTCAGCAAAATCCAGTTAATCAGTTGAAAACAAATGATTCCTACTAATCAGAGAAATTATGCCAACTATTCCAATTTTGCGCGTGAGGCCAATTAAGCCAGTAGTGATTACGCCCACTGGTCTCCTGAATGGGCACAATGGCCCACCAAAAAATGCAGTGGGCCTCAACTGGCAACGTTGTCTATTAAAGGCTATGTCATTATGTAGTTCTAAAGAATGGGCAGCGAAAAGTTCTGTCTGTACTGAGTGAACAGTTCGAATAGCGGGTCGATTAGGATCGGGAATATCTGTGGACCAATTAAATGGTTGCTCGGGAATTTCCCTGATCACCTTGGACACGGAGATGAATCACAGCGAGTTTGGCAAACTAATTTGGAACGCTATTAATTGCCAATTACAAGAGTTGACGCTTCGATTTCTCAAATTGGCTTTAAAATCTCAAGCTGTGAGGAAGAAGAAGAGGGAAGGAGAGGGAGAGAGAGAGGGAGAGAGAGATTTTCGGTGAACCGTGCTGTAGGTTGGATGTGAAAAAGGGATCAGAATGCTTGTGTGCCTTTCTCTTTTCCCTTTCTCTTCTTCCCTCTCTCCCTCTCGCCCTCTCTTCCTCCTCTCGCTGTATCTAGGTTTCCGAACTTCCGTAAACTATGTTCATCAGAACACTCTTCACCAATGACCAAAATAAAGCGTTAAGCGGATTTCCTCTCGGACCAAAGGCATCTCTTTCACGCTCTCTCCCTCTCTCTCTCTCCTACCTCTCCCTCTCTTGCCTCTTTCTCTCTCACCCTCTCGGTCTATCTGCTTACTCGTCAGTAACATGAGGGTATTAGTTTCAGGTTCTAAACCGCAGCCAGAATGTTGTAGTAAGCCGACAAAAATTGTCTCTAGTTCAGGTTAAGCGGCGAGATGGCGCCACCGGCGAATATTCGGCCCAAAGGGAAGTTCGCTTACATCCATCAGCGGACACACTTTCCAGTTCTATTTTTAGATTCAAGCATGGTTCCAGTGGTGACCATAGAAACAAAATTCAATTTAGAAAAGTTCAAAAGCCTCGAGTTCTTGACGAATACTATGGTGACATCAGCATCGTCTCTCTCTCTCTCCCTTGCTCTCCCTCTTCCTTTCCTTCTCCCTCTCAACGTCCCTCCCTTCGTCTTTTCTGTAACCGCTTGAAAATGGTTTCTTTCAACATGTCCGAGCATGAAATGTCACCACCATTGCTCTTTTCTAGAACACTCGAGAAAGGCAAGACAAGAAAGGTTCTAGAACTCGAATATTCGACGAGGCCAAATAGCAAGGGCTACGTGTAATTTGAATTGTCCGTCAAGTTTGTCAGAACCCAAAGAGCAGTTCTGGAGGGATAGAGGAGAGAGGGGAGAGGAAGAGAGATCTACGGCAAGAGGCAAGTAGAACGTCAACATGTTCCAGACCAAGTCTAGTGAACAGTTCACTTTCGAAGCCAGACATTCTAACAGAACGCCGCAAAGTTCACTGTAACCCGTATTCTTGTAGGTTGACATGCTATTGACATCACAATGTACTTAGGACATTACAGTTCGAAGGGGACGACTGGCTTAGAACTATTCTGACTATGCCGAATATGTTGCTCGCACAGACAAATTTTGCACACAGATAGTTCAAATTTTGTGACCGCAGCAGCAATTTGAGGCCATTTTTCGAACTGTTCAGTGACGAATTCGTGGCTTGGTTCGCGAAGTCTTGACTGTCAGCTGGTATGTCGGAGAAACTTTTCTTGATTTTAAGCCATAGCTGAGAGACGCTAAATCCTTCTCTTGGGTCCGACATCATTTAGAACTTACGGACAGTCGTGAGATCATTTTATCGAATTCCGAGAGCAGCGAGAGGGATGAGGAAGCGAGAGAGCAAGAGGAAGAGAGGGAAAGAGGAAGAGGGAGAGAGAGAGCACGACAGTGTTCAAAATGGGAGGTTCAAGAATCGAATGGAACAGTTCTGAAGCCTTTGTCTCAAGTCTTCGATCTTGTTGTACTCGACATTTAAGAGGGAACTGAAAGAGAGGGAGAGAGAGAGAGAGGAGAGGAGAGAGATGCTTTAGATCACGTTCTATGCGCTCTGTTCTGTGGCGGAACCCGAAGACGATAGATAAGGAAGAGAAGTAGAACATTGTTCTTAGTCACAAATTGGACCTGAGAGAAGATGCTGAGCGAGGGGCGAGAGGAAGAGCAAGAAGAGAGAGGAGGGAAGGGGCTGCGAGAGGAGAGAGGGTGAAAGAGGCCAGTAATCCTTCGGGAACGCCACTGGAATGTAATTTATACCTTAGTCAATTGAAGCGTGTCTAGTGGACAGCCATTTTTCACTGGTCATCTCTGTCTCAACGCTCTCCCTCTGTCCCTCTCTCCCCTTCGCTCCCTCTCCCGTCTCTCTGTATCTTCCTTCATCGAGTCCTAGCGAAAGACTTTAAAGGTTACAATACAATACGCTGAGTCGTGGCTGCTCTGTCGCATCTCCCTCTCCTCTCTCTTTTCTTTCGCTCTCTTTTCTCCTTCTTCCCCTCTCTCCCCCTTCTCTCTCCCTCTCTCGCCTTTCTCGCCTCAAACAGCTCGGAAAAATTTCTTGTCGTCTAGAAGTACTCGAAAAATGTTCTTTTTTCTAGAAAAAAAGATTGAACTACGAGTTGCGACTGAGAAGTCGAATTTTCTGAAGCGTAGTTTGACGGAGACAGGCAGCCAGCGAAGGGAGAGAGGAGAGAGGGAAGAGAGAGAGGAGAGGGAAGGGAGAAGGGGAAGGAGAGGGAGACAGGCAGAGAAGAGCTAGTTTCAAAAACCGGAAGAAAAAAGAAATCGAAACCGACTACGTATACCATAATCTATGAAATGACGACGAACAGGAACAGTTCTAGAGCAGTTCTAGAGCAGTTGGAATTTGAACACAGTGATAAATTATACCTTTCTTATACTTGGCTTCGAGTCACATTGTAATTGTACTCGTGAGACATTACTGACTAGAACCAAACTCGAACCGGGCTATGGGCCAAATGGTCTAAGAACCTTTCCAACCATCCAAATTGTCCCTTTGAGTAGTGGATGGCAAGGCGCTCTCCTCTCGTCTCTCTCCCTCTCCTCTCCCTCTCGGCCTCCCTCCCTCCCTCTCACTCTGCTCGTCTCCCAGAGACAGGATCGATATTAAAAGGATGTTTTCTTTGCCTTTCTAACATAGCATAATATACCGTTATGCAAACCTTGACTGCAACATATATTCAAGTCTCATTGTGATGGCGGCTTCTTATACTCTCTTCTTAGAACTGTTCTGTGAACTTTCTTTAAGGCAAAAAAATAAAGCTTCGCCATCATTTGAATAACAAGGCTTCACTTTCAAAAATCAAGCCAAACAGAGAGGGCCGAGAGGGAGAAGGGAGAGGGAGAGAGACACGAATATAGCGGATGTTCCTTTATTGTTTATTCAGAACAGTTTGCTCATTCAAAGGCCTGGCCTCGAGTTCTAGAACCTGGACTCCTTTTTCGAAAAGCAACTCGACGTCAAACACGGACAAAATAACCGGAAATTGGTTTCGCTCTTGTCGATACATTTGCAATTCTAATTAAACCAGTCCTCTCTCTCTCCCTCTCTCTCTCCTCCCTGTCTCTCCCGTCCCTCTCTCAAAGGCCATCTTGCATCGAAAAGAACATGCTTCAATAGTTCAAGTACACTAAGTCCCTAAGCAAATTCGAAATGTGCTAACGGTGACACCGAGCAAAAAAGAGCAACAAACTGTCAGCTGACTTTGCATTGGGGACCGTTTTAAAATTGCCAGTTGAGAGAATCATTTGATCAGCTCTCTGCCTTTCCGTGTGAAGGGGAAGAGAGGGGAGAAGGGTAGGGGAAAGGAGAAGAGAGGAACCGTGGAATCTGTCGACCAATTAGGAGACAGTAAGCAGATTAGGACCCCTTGGAAAACTTCATAATTCCGGAAGCCATCTTGCGGGTCTGTCTTGACAGCAGCTCTAAGAGATGTCTCTCCCCTTCCCCTCTCCTCTCCCGAGAAAGTCCTCTCGGCATTTGGCGAATATGTTGACGTTGTTCTCAGTCAGGGCTGTTCTATGTTTTATGGAAATAGAATATGCTCAAGAAACTCTAGGCTTTTTATATGTTCGAGGCCTGAGAGTGTGAGAGTACAAGGTGGAGAGCGCAGATCCAATGAGAAAGGGAGAAGGCAAGAGCGAGAGAGGGAGAGAGGGTGAGATAAAAATCGAAGCTGTCTCTTGTTTTGTCGGTTTGAATGAATTATTGCCAGAAAAAGATTAGTAATCGGAAAGATGAACAGAATTCTAGAACTCGAAAGTGCGAGAAAAACGAATCGCAGCCATCATCCAACTGCCTAACAGTGTGCCAGAAAAACCAGTCAACGCCCACCAATCTCTTTCTAGCTTTCTTTTCTCCCTCTCCCCTCTCTCTCCCTCTCGCTCTCCCTCTTTCTGCCTTTCTGTCGCTCTCTCCCTTCCTCTTCCTCAATCACGTTCTAGGCCTCCAATGTTCTACTTTCAGTGCTCAAATATCTATACATCCATCGAACATTTCGATCGCTCTAAAGGACATTACTGGACAAGTAAGCAAGAGCGAGAGAGCGAGAGGGGGAGAGAGAGAGAGAGATCGAAGTGCACACAATCAAGCGACGACCGTGATATATTCAAAATGGTTTCCGTCCTTAAGTAATCGTACATTTTGCGTACCCGGAAAAAGAGCGAGAGGAAGAGGGGAGAGGGAGAGAGAGAGACTGGCTCTAGAACAGTTTCGTTTAAGCGTACGTTCAGTAAAAGGTAGACTTAAAACTAAATTGGGAAAGCCTATATAAACTGTTCTAAGACTATGGGCGAACCCTGGACATATCAATGTTCTAGAACAGTTCTAAACAAAAATGCACATTCCGTGCTCACGGAGCAAAAAAGAGAGGGAGAGAGAGAGACAAATGTCCAGAAAAGAGAGGACAATTGAATTAGTTGTTGACATGGAACGATTTGCTATTCAAGTCAAACTAAAAGCAAGCAAACTTGATTTGACTTAATTGCACATTTTCAGGACAGTTCTAAATCCAATTCGTGGACCAGGATGACGATGTGAAGATGAAGAACTCGACGGCCGCTGACAGAACCAGTTCTAAAGAACTCGAGTCAAATATATTCCGTGCAGCGCCATTAGCTGTGTCCTAAATTCGAACAGTTCTGTGGACCGGAAATTAAATGGCATACTTTTGACCAATGAATAAATGGTGTCAACGAGAGCAATAGCGAGAGAGTCGACGAGAGGCGAGAGCGAGAGGGGGAGGGGGAGAGAGAGGGGCTAGATTGAATGATAAAGTCAAATATAGTCACAAATAGAAATACAGTGAGTGTCCAAATCTTATATCTGGTTCTCAGAGCAGCTCAAAGCGCATTCGACCAGTTCGACGGACTGGAAAGAAAGGAAGAGAGAGAGGGGAGAGAGGGAAGGGAGAGGGAGCGAGAGGGGGACTCTGGTCGTGAATTTGATGAACCATTCTATTCAATTTCCTGGTCCTCAGAACTGGATCAGCTTAAGTTCGATGGACCAGAGAAAAGAGGGAGAGACATTGAAACGCTCTGTTCTCTCTCTCTCTCGCTCCCCCTCTCTCTCTCCCTCTCTGCTTTGGCTCTTGCGTTCCGCTAGCCAGGGTAATATTGACTTTAGCGTACGCATTGAATTTACTCTCTGTCGGCTTTGAACTGTTCAAAGACAGAAAGAGCGAGAGGAAGAGGCAAGGAGCGAGGAAGAGGGAGGGAGAGGGGGAGAGAGTCTATGATAGTCCGTCTTTGTACATATAGAACTTGGGCCTTGGTAGAGAACAAACGAAAGGGAACGATAGATAGAAATACAAGAAGAGCTAGTATTGAAATAATATTAGCTAGATATGGAAGCGATTGCGTAATGGCAAGTTACAATATCCAAAGTCGATATTTATCGAAAGGTTCTATTCGTTCTATTCGTGGGTCGCTTTCGATAGTGTACACATGCCACTAAACGACCAAGTTCGAAACTCGAGCACAATCAGTGTGGCGTCAGGTCAATGTCCTGAAAGAAGGACACCCCGTTCGCAACTTTGCCTCTCGCTCTTCACAGGTCGTCAAACTCGACCAAGGGCGAGAGGCAAGGAGGAGAGGAGAGAGAGGGGGAGAGGAGGAGAGCGAGATGGAGCTGTAGACGGTAATGTCCAAATGGCCTAGAGCCAAAGAAAGTAAACCTAGAACATTGGTCCGGCCTCACAACTATACTTGCTTCTTTTTAGCAATCTTTCCGTATTCATAGCCATGATCTCTCTCTCCCTCTCCCTCCTTTCCCTCTCTATCCCTTCCTCTCTCCTCCCTACTCACAGTTGGATGGAACAAAAACAAGACTTCTAAGCACCGTTCGAAAGAGCAACTCGTCTTGAACCTTTACTGGCCAAGGGCCGCTAATCGAGTTTCCTTTCTACTACTCCACGAATAGAAGAAACCGAGAGGAGAGAGGGAGAGGAAGAGAGGGAGAGAAGTAAAAAACTATGGCAGTTCAATGATGAGTAACAAGATTTCTGCAGGCATTTTCCTCTTCGCCCTCTCTCTCTCTCTCTCTCTCTCTCTCTCTCTCTCTCTCTCTACGCATTCACGTTTTTTGCCTGAATACATCGACGTTCTAGAACTGGCCGAAGAGAGAGAGAGAGAGAGAGAGAGGAGAGAGCACGCTTCTTTTCTCTCTGTCGAGAGTGAGGCAAAAATGTTCAAAGTCGACGGCGTTGAACTAATCGAACCGGAAGCGGAATGACATGCTAACGCAATGAAAAGAGTGCAAGAAAGAGGAGCGAGAGAGGGAGGAGGAGGGGAAGAAGAAAAAGAGAGTGCAAGGGGGAGAGAGCAGAGTGACTGACGAGAGACAAAATGAACGCTTTGGTTTTAACCATGAAAACTGACTGTTTCGTAAGCATACATGTTGGTTTGCTTTAGGTACACTTTGAACTGTTCCAGAACTCGACAATGCAATCCATCCTTGGGAAGCAGGAAAGCAGAGAGGAGAGGGAGAGAGAGAGAGAGAGAGGCAGAGAGGGGAGAGACAAATTGCCTTTCTTTTCAGTCGCAATTGAATTGCTTTCTATTTTCATTGATGCCCTTTTGTTTTATGCATCGAACGACAAGGAATAAAAGCAGAACCAATTCGGTCTAAGTGAACTGTTCAATATCGAAGTCCGAATGTGTTCGATATGGGCTTCCGAGAGATGAGAGCTTGGAAGCTCGACTTAGTCGTAATATTAAAATAGAACAAAGTCGCCGAGGACAGGTTCGAAATGTGACTTTAAAGTCAGTGTCCGCCAAAGGGTCGGCCATCACTTAGAACAGTTCGTAGAACATTGTCAGCCCTCACAATGGCCAGAGTTCGACAGACCGTATCGAGTCGAGAACCCGGAAAACAGAGAACAGCACTTGAGCTCGAGCTTGTACCAATCTTTAGCGGAGAGTGTCTCTCTCCCTCCCCCTCTCTCTCCCCTTCTCCCTCTCGCTCTTTCAGTCCAACTTCAGCCAACAATAATGGACATTCGAGATCGAATTGCGTCGAACTAACGAACCAAGGATTACTCGATGACTCAAGCTGGAGACAGTGGAAAGTGTTCTCCTTTGAATTCAAGAATTGAAAAAGGAGAAGAAAGAGAGAGAGGGGGGGGAGAGGGAGAGAGAGGAAAGTCGAAGGCGCTCATTTCGGTTATTAGATTTCACAATTCTGACTAACGGGAAGTTCTAGAACCTAACTAAAAAGTTGGTTTCCTCTTTCTTGAAGCTTCGATATTAGTAGATTAGATTAGTTCCAATCAATGGCGTACAGCTGCGAGCGAGTCTCGAAATTTGTTTAGAACTTTTTCTCCTCTCCCTCCCTCCCCTCTCTCGCTCCCTTTCTCTATTCTGTTATAACATCCTAACACTTTCAAAATGAGTTCTTACAAAATATATAAGCGAACTGTTCAAACTCGAAGGCATCACGAACTAATGTTCTACTCAATTTAAATTTGAGCAATTTGATTTTTTGCTCTCCTCTCTCCCTCTCTCTCTCTCTCTCTCTCCTCTTGGCTGGATTCGCGTAATCGCAAGCTAATTCAGCAAGAAATCTCTCGGTTTAGTCGCTCTCATTACACTAAGTTGCTGCAAAGAGAAAACAGAGCTAGAGAGCGAGGGAGAGGGAAGGAGAGAGAAGAGGGAGAGAGGGAGAGACAAGATTTAGCAGAGCCAGAGTCTGGCTATCAGGGTGTTAAAAGCGGCCATTTTTCACCAATGCCGAGAGGAAGAGGACGCTTTTCATTTATGGGATCATCAAAGACGGCTCGCAATTTTTGTGGGTTTCACTATCATTTCCGTTTCCTGTTCAGCTACTTCTTTGTCGACTCTTTCTTTTCCTATTCGTTTTTTACTGCATCATAAAGCACACCATTATTGTCACTCTTGTTCCCTCTCCTTTCTCTCTCCTTCGCTCTAGCATTTTATGTACACCGCCTTATAACATTAATATGACGGTGCCATCCAAAGAAAGCAAGAGAGGGAGACGGCAGAGGAGGGCGAGGGAGAGAGGGAGAGAGAGAGAGAGACGCTTCACTTTTCTATCTTGACGGAATCCATTTAATTGTTTCAACAAAGTCTCAGAGACTCATTTATCCTTCCTATTGTTCTTTGGCTCCTCCTTGGAGAGGAGAGACAGACAGGAAGAAAGAGAGACATGTCATAGATTTCGCGCTTCTTCGATTGGCATCTCTCTCCCTCTCCCCTCTCTCTCTCCGTCGTACACTTTTCACGTCTGAGTTCGCTCTTTAAGCGATAGAGAGCGAGAGAACGAGAGAGGGAGAGAGAGTGTGTGCAGTCTCAACATTCCTGACATTTTCGTTCTCTTAGAGAGAAAGCACGAAGAAGGAAGAAAGAGAGGGAGAAGGAGAGAGAGAGCCGCCAATGAAGGCTGCTTCGAAGGGTGAGGGAGAGGAAAGGAGAAGAATGTGTCTCTCGCTGCTCACTCAACTGAATCGCACTCAGCATCCAGTTTTCTCTCTTTCTCTCTCTCTCCCTCTCTTTTTCTCTCATGGTTTCTCTTTCGGTCGTTTCATTCTTATAATTCTCCCAGCATTGTCTGTTATTTCTCTCCTCTCCCTCTTCCTCTCGATCTCTCCATCTCTCTCCCTCCCTCTCTCGCTCTTTTTGTTATTCGTCTAAATAACTGCTTCCCCTTTCGATTTTTCTTGATGAGCCCAAAGAAAAGTTCTGTCTGTCAAATCGCAGTTTCATAGCTATATGGATATATTACACTTTGAGTAAAGAGTTCTCAGACCTATAGAGAAAAAAAGGAAAAGAAAGAGGAGAGACGGAGGGGAAGAGGGAGAGGGAGAGAGCACACAATCAATAGACCAGTTAAAGCTGAACATATCTCTCTCCCTCTCTGCTCGTAGTTTCTGGCTTCAACATCTTTGCTTTCTAGTTCACGGTAGCGGGCGAGTTGGGTCGAAAATTCATTTCGGGTCCTGGCGCCATCCGCTATACCGACCCGAGCATGCGCAGTAGCGCTCAAGTCGTCAGGTACGAAGCAGTCATCTGTGGGCCACGAACTGGCCCGATTGCCATCCAGCTCACGATTGCTGATTGTTAACCTGAACAGTCCGTCAGTGGTCACTGAACCGTTCACGACCTGATAGTGGTCTAAGTATCACTAACGATCTCCCTCCCTCTTCCCTCTCCCCCTTATATCCGTCTCTGAGCGATTGCGACGATAATTAGTTTCTTAATCAACCATTTATACTTTTAATTCAATTTTTTGCAATATGATAATCAAATACTGTTTTGTCAACTAACAAATTGTCTTCGTTTTTAATTATTTTTAACCTCGGTTTCTTTTGTTTGCTTGTTTTTTTAGTCTGAAGAGAGCTGTATAATGCTTGATAACTAACAAGATTAATTGATAATAATAAGTAAAAGTAATAGTAATTAGTAAAAACTGGAAAATGGGAACCTGGTTTTCTTTCTTTTCCCTAAATATTAATGTGATTAAGTAATATTAATATACAATTGTTGGCTCAAGTTCGACGTTTTGTATACAGTGGTGTAGATTATTTCTTGTTGACATGTCGATTATTATTTTTCGAAAAAATTTTATCTCCTCAAGGAATTGGCTTTGAATGTATTTGTCTTTGTCTTTCTGTAGACTTAGTAGATTATTTTTCTTTCGGTAGATTAAATGGGTTTCAAATGTTGACGTTTTTTCTTGACCTCAACATTCAAGTCTACTTGCGTTTTCACTGGAAGATGAAGATAATTATTTTTTGCCTTGAGAGAGAGAGAGAGAGAGAGAGAGAGCGAGAGAGAGACTCGTACGCTATCTTTGCAAGAAAAATGAACTTGTTGGACTGTAACTGTTCTCTGTCTCTGCCATTTTCAAAAACTAATTAGCAAGCTACCTAATTAACTATGTTAATTGGCAATCCGACAAAAATTGCTCACTTTCTCTCTGATTTGATATTCATCTTTCTTTAAGAAGGCTAACGGAAGAATAGAGCGAGAGAAAGAGACCGAGAGGGAGAGAGAGAGAGAGAGGAGAGAGAGACTGCTTGAGGGCCGTTAACATGCTACGGGTAGGGTTCTTCCTAATGAATATCATTTAAAACGAAGTTTGCTTCAATGAAAGGGCGAGAGGAGAGAGAGAGAGATCGAATTTTATGAGGGAATGCTCAGTAATTGCGAATGTTGAAGAAATAGAGAGAGAAAGGGAGAGACAGGTTTTCATGAGAGAAAGGTAAGAAAAAGAGGGAGAGAAAGATGCTTTGATTAGGACACTTTTGCACACTGGTATACAGCCAGGGGTCGTCTCTACATTAGAGACACCCAGAGCAAGTTGTGTCTCTCTTGCTCTCCCTCTTCCTTTCTCCCCCTTCCCAAAGGCCTCAATGAACCCATATATGGAAAAACGCATTTGGGCACAAGTTTTCATGGCATGGCTTCCCATAGGGGTGCGAAAGCACAGCCCAGGGGTCGTCTTTCTGGTAGATGACCCCTGACCCTTGGTTTCACACCCCGGCCTCATCTCTGTTTTTTTTCTTTTCGCTTTTCCTCCTTATTATAGAGAAGACCTGAGTGAGTATATTTATATAATCATAGATTAGATAATGATTTTCGAAATTGCTTTCCCGCAAAAAAGTGGGGACCGTTTCGATAGAAAAATGGGCGATTCGAAGACGTCTCCCTTTGTTTGTTAAGCATAACAAGATGAAGAGGCAACTACTAATTATGCAATTTGGAAACGTCCCCTGTAACTTGTGTGAACGGGGGGAGAATTATTTATACATGACATTTGTCTATGTGAGTTTTTGTGTATCATCATTCATGTTAGAACATGTTTCTTCAATATTAATCAACTAACTTCTCATTAGTGCATTCCTTTTTTCACTTTACCTAATTAAGCAGAAAGTTTCTTTATCCTATTATCCCTACGTGTGGTGTGAGTGAGAGAAAGAGAGAGAGAGCAAACAAAACAAGAAAAAAAGATGGCGGCGAGGGACCGTGTCACAAGTGCATTCGCCGTCGGACTGGTTTGCATCAGACTATAAATGGCGACCCAAGTGGTCAATAAGGACCCAAGAAGGTAAATATATATTTATATAAGCAGAAGACAAAGCTCGGTCAACGGATTATAAAAACGCCTGTCCCCTTGTGTGGCGCACTAATGAAACGGTCCCTCAGTGGCCTAGGCTACCTTCTTGGCAGAGAGAAGGGAAGGAAACGGAAACAAAGATGGAGGAACGGAGATGAGGTGAAGGTGTCGTGTCGAGGCTAACATGTCAATATTTATATATGTGTGTTTTTATGTAGATGAGACAAATTGCTCAGTGACCAGGAGCTCGACCACTGGAATCATGACCAATGAGTGACGCCTAGGGGTCAAGCTCTGTTCGGGGGCCGTACTGAAATTGCGAAAGTAGGTCGGGGCTGAAATGATGAGTTGTCCAAACAATGTTTCCAAGCACCAAACCAAAGTGATATTGACCATAACATTCAACCTTGACCACTCACCCCAGCCCGAATTGTGTAGATAAAGTGTAGAAAAGACTAGTGGCCCACTAGAAGAGAGCTTGCCCACTTTACGCCACCAAAGGCAGTGACCACCAGGGAGAGCCCCTCTCGGCCGGGCAGTCTCACTTGCCCCAGAAACCATTGGGCGGCATACGCTTGCCGGACATGGGCGGGCCGCCGCCACCCTGTCCTTGACTAAAATGATGATGCCCGGTGACATGGCAGGCCGTGGGGTGGCACGAGTGCCAGCTGGTGGACGGCGGCCCACCGACCGAGGCCACGGAGCCCATTTCGGCGTCGCTGCCCGTGCCGCCATCTTCTTGCATCTTCATTTGATTGGCATAGAACTCCCAGAGCCGGCTCACGATAAGGGTGGCCATGATGGAGCCGTGATTGTGCTCGATGAGCCGCAGGACGAAGACGCCGTCCCAGCCCAGATACTGGCCAGATATCTTGCGGGCCAGGCGGCCCACTTCGGCCATGCTGACGAGCCGGGTGCGCCACAGACAGAGCCGGATGTAGGCTAGCCGATTGCACCGGAAGCTGCGCCACACCCAGAACAGCAAGGACAGGACGTTGAGCGGCAATAGGAAGGCCATGTAGAACCAGACAACGGAAAATATCTTCTCATTAAACACATTTATGGGCAGCACACATTGGCAGGTATACGTCCTCAGGCCACCTTGGATGGCTGCCCTTACTTGGCACAGGGTCTGCAGAGGGAACCGCGGCGAGGTCCACCATTCGCCGTCTATCATGAGCCGACGGATCAGCTCCAGGCCGTGCCTCAGGAAGCCGCGGCCCATGAAGCTGCCCAGCAGCAGGAACTGCAGGCCCACGTTGAGCACGTACAGCGACTTGACCAGCAGGTACAGCAGGCACAGGTACCTCGACGGGCCGCCCGAGCAGCAGCGGCACGACAGCGGCAGTCGGCACGAGGGGTCCGTGCACCAGCCCGCCTCGCCCGTCACCAGCGTGTGGAACTGGTCCACGAACTCGGCCAGCAGGGCCTCGCGCTGCTGGCAGCCCGGCGGCAGGGAGGCGATGTCGGACGCCTTCTTCAGGAGGCGGCGCAGCTTGACGCCGGCGTTGTGCGCACACGAGTTGTACACTAGGAAGGGCACATAGAAACAACAGCCCTGCACCAGCAGGATGAGCGGCGCCCACTGATAGTAGCCCACTCGGACCCGGCGCAGCCGTTCTGGCCCCGTGGACGCCACGTCGAAGCCCCCGTAGTCCAGCTCTTCCGGCAGCACCCGAGGGTCTGGCGGGTCCTGTGGCCGAGATACAAGCAACAAAGCCCGTTAGACAGGAGCACACTTCTCGGCTGGTCGCCGCCACCCACCTGATTCTTTCCCACTTGGCCCACAATGTCGTAGTCTTCGTCGTCCGCGTCCGCGGCTACCAGGTAGTAGGTGGAAGCTGTCCAGCAGTAGCTATTAACATATCTGGCTTGCGGTTCCGTGAAGTAGGTTGGAGTGAAACACTCTATGGGGTCTCCTATGTACTGCTTGGTAAAGATGGGCAGCGCCAGGAATAGGAAGACTAGCAGTGTATATTTCCTGTTCAGCTTGTCCACGCCGTCGTCTACGGGCACATGTATGCCGCCGATAAGGTCGTGAAATCTGGTCAGAGCAAGAGCATCGTAATTAGCTGACTTTGATTGATCAATAGTCATATATGGAAGATGGGTGTCAAGATGACCGGCAACGAATGAGAAGGCCGAAAGTCTACATTGTCGACAGGTTAAGTCTGCGACTGTGTAATGTGGTTTGTCGACTGGAGCAAATGAGTTTCGTCTCAAGACGGCTTTGCATGTTCTAGGCTAATCTAATTGTTAGGTAATGACATTAGGAATAATATTTGTCGTGTAGATTATGTAGATTACAGTATATCTACAACTGAAATAATAATGTTAAACTTATAACATAAATATAGTATAATATTAAAGGCATGTTGACAAGAATGTTCTCTCCCTCTCTCGCCTCTCCTTTTCCCTTCTCTCACTCTGTGCAGGTCTGTTTGTATAGCCTTGCTTTCATTTTGTCTCTCCCTCCTCCTCCCTCTCCTTTCGCTTCTCAATCACGGCAAGTTCTAGAACCCAAGTTCGGCAAATCAGCACCAAGACTGTCTATCTGTCGCTCTATTCAGCACGCTTCCAAGTGTACTATGAACATTGGGTCGAAGCTAGAGTTTACTTAATCACTGCCTGTCCACTGGCCGAGCCCTCTTTCTCTCCTCTCTCCCTCTCCGCTCTCCCTCTATCTCTGCTCTCTTTCTCCTCTCTCTCTCTCCTCTCTCCTCTTCCGCTCTCTGCAATTTTGACCTAAAGCACTTGCTCTGAGACAGGCAGAGGGTTGCAATGTCCATTTCGGTGAAGCCAACTTTCAGGATGATTGTGAGCAATTTGATTAATTATGAATTGCAATACGAACCGGAATAGAAAAGACATGATGGAAAAAATGCTTTAGCCAAAGCTTCGCTTTTCGAAGTCTTCCTTTGTATACGTTTGTCTTCTTGGTACGAAAGTTCTATAACGAAGGACTTTGTACTCAGTTGAACATTTCGCTGTTGAGCGTGACTAAAATCACGAAACTGGTAATAGAGAGAAAGAGGGGATAGAGAAGGGGAGAGGGAGAGGAGAGACAACTGTTATAGATGATCTGAAGAAAAACCTAATGCGCCCATTAGCCTCAGGCCATTTATCTTCCCCTTTTCGACCTCTTTTCCTCTCTCCCTCTTCTCCCTCTCGTCTCTCCCTCTCCAGCTCCTCTCTCAGTTTCGAATACAGTTCTTTATATGCAAACTAGACACTTGACATTTTTTGGGTGCTTTCAACATTTTGAGAAGTTTTGCCTTTTCAAGTTCTAGCCCGAGAGTACAATATCCCATTAAAATCGATTACTACCAGACTTCCAATTGCAATGACCTTTAACGCTCTTCCTCTCTCCCTCTCCCTCTCGCCCTCTCCGTCTCCCGCTCTCTCACTCTTGGTCTCTTTTCTTGCTTTTCTCTCACATAGCAATTATTTGGTCAATCTCATGCCCTATATATCGACGCTTTTCAGCAGCTGCCTAAGCATCTTTGCACATTTATGAGCACCTTACCGATAGGTGGCGCCACCTTGTGGCAATTTACTATGATTTATATGTAAACCGTATATATTGCGTATATAATGCACATACTGCATCTCTCTCGGTCTCCCTCTCCCTCTCTCTCCCTCTTCTCCTTGGCTCTCACCCTCTCCCTCTCGCTCTCTCATTCACAGTTCTTATTTTTTATAGGAACACGTTCTCTCCATCTCGTTTTTCTTTTCTTCGTCGAGTTCTAAGAATGTTCTGAGCACTTAATAATATCCATCTTCCCTTTTGAATAGAGAGAAATAAATATAACACACAGCAACACTCACGAGAAACGAAAAAACAACTGCTCACGGAAGTGTGTGCCTGTGTGGCCGGTGTCACGCAGAAAGTATTATCCTCAAGTCACGTGACCAGTTTGTCGTTCTTATTGTTCTTCTCGTCGAACTCGGGGGTCAGAACGGACTCAGAACTGCACTGAGATGCACTGCACTTGAAATATGTCAACTGGGGGTCAAGTTGCTGGGAGCCGATGAGAGAATGAGAGCAGCGATGACTTCCGTGAACTGTTCTAGCCTTCGAGTGGACAGGTTCAAAGTCGAACCTCTGAACACAGATCATGTTGGACTAAAGTTGTTCATGGTTCACTTTTCACTTCTCGCTGCACAGACCTAGCTGGACATTGTCGAACTTGGTTCTAGAGCACAGGCTGGAAAATGGTGAACTGAGAGAGACAAGTGATAGTGTAATTTGCAGCGAGAGATTGCACTGCCGAGAGAGGAAGAGGGAAGAGGGAAAGAGAGGCCGAAGGAGAGCACTTTTTGAATGAAGACACGCAAGGGCTCGAAGTGACTCCAATGTCCAGTGACTTCGAGTTTGTACAGTTGAAGGAAACACTTAGAAGTCACACAGGCTTTCTGTTTTTGTAGAAAATTTTGGCAATATCAATTTTGCCTCCTCTCTCTCTCCTCTCCTCTCGGTTCGTCTTCCCCCTTTTCTCCCTTTCGCACTCACTAGCTTTCTCACACAGTTTGTACACTCTCACTCGGCCGAGTTCTATGTTCTCTCTTGCCCAAGAGTTCGATATTCGACGAGTAAAGTTCTAAAGGGTCGTTGCTGTGCCTTGCCGTGACGCAGCTGCTTAAGGGGCGTCGCAGTCGCCGCGAAGGAGAGAGAGAGAGAGAGAGAGAGAGAACGAGAGAGCGACTTCGAACTTTGAACACATAAAAGTTCGACGCAGAGACAGAACCAGAGAAAGGGAGAGAGAGGGAAAGAGAGGGGGAGAGGGAGAGAGAGACCGTTCGATAGAACCGTTCTCGTCAGCGTTCTTTCTCCTTATCTGGGTGATTCGTTTCTTTGCGCACATGTGCAGTATTGATATTACATGCAACCAGGAAATTATTATACAACTAGAGTACTCTTCCTCCTTCTTCGTCTTCTCTCTCTCCCCCTCTTGCACTCTATCTCTCCCGTTCTATCTCTCTCTCCCTCTCGTGCCTTGACCATGCGCTCACCGGAGCCCTCATTGAAACCAAAAACTGCGCCATAGAGAATAATCTGACTGTAGCCGCTGACGCTAAAACGAGAGGGAGAGGGGAGAGAGGAAGAGAGAGAAGGGAGAAAAAGAAAGATTAGTTTCAAGACCAGGTGTTCAGAGTTCTAAGCCGTACACATCATGTGTTCTCAGAATTCTCTTATTCTTTGCCCTCCCCCTCTTCTTCCTCTATCCCTTCTCCCTTCCTCTCCTCTCCTCGTCTCTCCTCTTCTCCTCCTCTCCTCTTCTCTATACCTTGTCTAGCTGAACATTATCCGGCCTGAACATCAAACTTAAAGGAAAACATTAAAATGACACATCCTCTCTCTTTCTCACTCAACCTAATTACCAACTTGGTCGTTAATTATTCCTTCACCCTCTCCTTCCTTACCCTGTCTTTCTCTCCTCTCCCTCTCCCTCTTGCTATTTTTCTCGCTGGCTTCCTCTTTCTCCAGCAGCTCACTCTTCTTTTCAAGTAGACGATGATGTATTACATAATCTTCCGTGAAGACTAAGTATCGCTTTTCTCGGAAACAATTTTCAATGCACTGCAATCCATGTTGACCATGAAGATTACCGCTGCTGAGGAATTTTTAATTCTTCCCCCTTCTTCTCTTCCTCTCTTCCTCTCTCTCTCCCTGCTTCCCTCCTCAGATAGCTTCAAGTCGTCTTCGGGCACCACTAGTATTCTCCTGAGAAGCGCCATCTGGTGACACAATAAGCACCAGTACATTCTGGGCATTTCTAGAAATGTAACCAGATTATGATAATCAAAGCATCTGTTTTACAAACAGCAGGAAGGAGCGAGACGGCGAGAGGGAGAGAGGGAGGGGGAGAGCGAATAAGAAAGAAAAAATACATTACTTGTTGAAACAAGTGTACGACAATGTTGACCATGACTTTGACCCTTACATTCTAGGCTAACTCTCTTTCGGCCTCTGTCGCCCTTTCCCTGTTGCCGCATCATATACATTTTAAATATTTGTTTACGTAATCATGTTTGAGAGCGAGGCGAGAGAGGAGGAGAGAAGGAGAGTGAAACAAGCTCCCAGCTATAACTGGAACTTTCCAAGTCAACAATGGCGTCCAGGGTATATAATAGCCGACACTGTGGCTGATAGACATTCACTAACTGCTCGGCAACCTTTGTGACAAGCTTAAAAGCTACATTGAATAGAAATATATTTCTATATATACATATAATTTATGAACCGGATCATGTCCTCTTGTGTCGCAAGTCCCATAAAGTTTGACCTCAATGACCTTCAGAATAAGTTTGAATACGCTCAGTCCAGTGGTTCCAATGAACTGTACAAGTTCGAAGCCGAACTGTCCAAGATGGTCAATCAGCTGGAAAGTTCCTATCTGGGGTCATTGACATCGATTATCGATAGTGAGGACTATTATTGTACAGTTAAAGCCGTGGAAAGTGATCTCATGTTAATCTCAACCGTTCACTCCTATGTGAACCACATCATAAATAACTTGAATTAATTCACCTTCATTTTGTACCATGAACATACTTGTCAACTCCCACGAACTACCTGTGTGTAAATATTGCTTCATAATATACGATTTTCGTGGTGATAAAACTTGAATTAAACTGATTATGTACATACCTTGACCTCATGGTACATTTTAGTTTCGCGACCCATGTTTATTTCAAGTCAGGGGAGAGTGTCGTTAGTGCAAACTGTTCAAACAAGCATAATGTGTATTCCATCAGCACTTCGCTTCGTATTTTGCCTGTCTCTCCTCTCTCTCTCTCCCTCTCCCCCTCTCGCTCTTTCTGTCTCTCCATCTCTCTTCCCCTTTCCCTCTGCCTGTCTTCCGGTGTCTCTCTTGCATATATTATGTATTATCTACAAAAGGAGTATTAAGTGAATGACAAACAGTCGGAGAGAGAGGGTCCATTTATTTATCCTTTATGTCAAGAACGATGGAGAAAGAGTAAGTGACGTGCCATGCGGACAGAGGAAAGAGAGACAGAGGGAGAGAGCGAGAGGGAGAAAGAAGGGGGAAGAGAAAGGGAGAAAAAGAGCGTGAGAGAGAGAGAAGAGAGTCAGGTAGACATTAGATATAACAGGTAAAGTAGAACACACAGTACCATAGAGACAATCAATAATATGCAAACAAGCTTCTCATTTTCTCTCTCTCTCTCCCCTCTCCCTCTCGCTCAACTTTTTCTCTCTAGAAGAGCTTTAAACAAGACTGACAAGTAGCGTACCAAAACATTCTTCAGCATGGTGTTGTGAAAGGAGAATATTTTACAGGAAATGAAAGGCAGAGAGGAGGGAGAGAGAGAGAGAGGGAGAGAGGAGCTAAAATGAGTTGCGAAAAGAGGAAAAGATCAATGAATAACAATCCAGATGATAGCGAATGACATTATTTTTGAATTTGCTCTCTCACAGGTATATATTAATAAAAAAAGTTAGAATAAAATATGGAAGACATAAAGTATCTTATTTGATGAGTTTCACACATATTTCATCTTATCATATGGAAAATACGATAGAAAGTTCACTGTACGAAAATTTTCACTACTAAGACCGGGCAGACCTTTCGTTAATTGCCTTTTTCACTTCCTTCCCATATAAGGTATAGCTTTTCCATAATCCCAAATTTTCGCGATTAAATATCCTTATTTGCCAAGAAGGTTCAAGAATACCTAAGAAATTACCCTGAAATTTAAACTCGGGCAATAACCCCTAATCGAAAATCACAATGCACAAAGTTACTGCATGTGATTCCACGGCTTTCTGCGCCATCTGGCGGCGAAGTTGGATTGCAAAGCTGGCGCTACTTTCTTTTTCAATTACGTCTCCGTTATTGCGTTTCAGAGCAGTAAGATTTTCGAGAAGTTGCCCATCTTGATCAGCATGGTCAGTAGTTCAAGTTAAATATTTACAAGAGATTACGCTGATAATCAGTATTTGGCCTCATTGCTGTCGATCAGCGAAATTAACTTTAGCAAGCTCGTACTATTGCGCTTCATAGTTACCTTGATCAATGTAATGTCCTGTTTCAAATCTTATCGCATCTATATCAACTCAACAACTAGCCATCACTGGTCGCAACCAAGATCGCCAGACATCTATTCACAATATTGCTATGTGTGCTCTCAGTGTAGTCATAGAATACTCTCAATTGTAGAAGAATGGTACAGCATGATGGAAAAAAGCAAACCCCTAATTGAAGTATTTACCCGAGGGACCGTCTCGTTAGTGCATATAAGTGGAAAATATTTGCTTTGGTCTAAGCATGTGCCCCCTAAGTACGTCGGCAAACACAGAGAAATTTCCCCGCCAGGACTATATAAGTAATGACTTGCAACAAACCTTGGTCCAGTTCACCGAGAGCAGTTATATTGCCCTGCAAGTCAGGGACCGTCTCTTTAGTACCACACCATCATCATGTCTCAAGTTAATAGAAGTATACCCTCGGTGAACCTGGACCGGTTGCAAAGTGAATTCGAACTGGCTCAGAGTGGTGGACAAACAGAGCTTCGAAAATATGAACAGAAAGTGCTACAGCTGGTCGACATTTTCAAGGGGTCGTATCTGAAGTTACTCATTGCAAGGAAGCAAGACGAAACTTTGTATGAGAGCGCAAGAAGTGTGGCCTGTAGTTTATCACTCATAACTAATGTCCATTCCTATGTTAAAAGTGTTCTTCAGGAAGGCTGACCATGTTGGCAAAGATTTTAATCTCATAATCCTGTTAGAACATACACTTAGCCGAACTTTGTAATTTATTTTCACAGCCATAGAGAAAAATTCCAAATTAAATCATGAAATTCATTGACGACCCAGACTCAGTGATGAAATAATTTTTCAGATATTGCTAGTTTAGAAGCACTTGCGGTGGACAATGGCTGGGCCGGACTCGTCGTACTCTTGCTTGGAGATCCACATTTGCTGGAAGGTGGACAGAGAAGCCAAGATGGAACCTCCGATCCAAACGGAGTACTTGCGCTCAGGTGGGGCAATGATCTTGATCTTCAGGGTAGAGGGAGCCAGAGCAGTGATTTCCTTTTGCATTCGGTCGGCAATACCCGGGTACATGGTGGTACCACCGGACAAGACAATGTTGGCGTACAGGTCCTTTCTGATATCAATGTCACACTTCATGATCGAGTTGTAGGTGGTCTCGTGGACTCCGCAGGATTCCATACCCAAGAAGGATGGCTGGAAGAGAGCCTCTGGGCATCGGAAACGTTCGTTACCGATGGTGATCACTTGACCATCGGGCAACTCGTAGGACTTCTCCAGGGAAGAAGAGGATGCGGCGGTCACCATCTCCTGCTCGAAGTCAAGGGCGACGTAGCACAGCTTCTCCTTGATGTCTCGGACAATCTCTCGCTCAGCGGTGGTGGTGAAAGAGTAACCGCGCTCGGTCAGGATCTTCATCAGGTAGTCGGTCAAATCGCGACCAGCCAAGTCCAAACGGAGGATGGCGTGGGGGAGGGCATAACCTTCGTAGATTGGGACGGTGTGGGAGACACCATCGCCGGAGTCAAGGACGATACCGGTGGTACGACCGGAAGCGTACAAGGACAGCACGGCCTGGATGGCGACATACATGGCAGGGGTGTTGAAGGTCTCGAACATGATCTGGGTCATCTTCTCACGATTGGCCTTTGGGTTGAGGGGAGCCTCGGTCAACAGGACTGGGTGCTCTTCGGGAGCCACTCGGAGCTCGTTGTAGAAAGAGTGATGCCAGATCTTCTCCATGTCGTCCCAGTTGGTGATGATACCGTGCTCAATGGGGTACTTCAGGGTGAGGATACCTCGCTTGGACTGGGCCTCGTCACCGATGTACGAGTCTTTCTGACCCATACCGACCATGACACCCTGATGACGGGGTCGGCCAACGATGGACGGGAACACGGCACGAGGGGCGTCGTCACCGGCGAAGCCAGCCTTGCACATACCGGATCCATTGTCCACGACCAGAGCGGCAACATCGTCGTCACACATTTTCAGTTAATTTCGGGAGTTCCTTGTAAAGAGAGAAAACTGAAGTTGAACTGTTCAGACTCGAAGCACCGACTGATGGCTTAACACTCTCTTGCAGTTAGTTTTGTACCCCTAGACTTCATCGTGTATGTTTGTACCAAATAAGGAACCGCTGCGCACAGCGGCCTGCGCACAGAATTCCCCGGGAAAAGAGTGTGTTCCCTTCCCATAGTCAAGCGGGCGACCCGAGACAGCTTTGACGGCCAGAGTTCGGGACTAGAACCGCAGATGGCTTGGATGTGTTGCCGTTCCTACTGTATAAGGAATGGCCTCTTCCTCATGCTTCCATCTTCTTTCGTTGTCTGCTCCCGGTTGATGTTAATTATAGAACTCCCGTAACGGGTCATATAGTAGTCCCTTGCCTGAGAGAGAACGCACCGGTTTATAAATACACTAGTGCTGCTAACTGTCCTAGCCTAGCTTTCCCGCCATCTTATTTCTTCCATGTTTGTGCGAATGTCGCTTCTTAGACAAGTCTCCGACTGTCTTCCCTCTCCAGGTGTTGCCCTCTACTGTACATCAATGACGAAGCTACCGGGCCGGCACTATTTTCAAATTAACCACACCCACTTCCGGCATGATGAATTTCTCGGCAGCTCTTCCCTTGATAGATGAACGTTTCTCTTCGAAAGGTATGGTTCGATTTCACTGTCCAAACTTTTGCTTCAGCTGATTTTACGGGACCTTTGACTTAATTGCTTGCAGATCGCACACCATGGTGTCCTCAACTTAGGAGTAGTGGAAATACTGTCACAGTGCTTTATATCCGAACGAATTGGCCACGTTTTATACGACTCAGTGCCATGTCAGCAAATTCGCCAAAGATTGCTTTTCAAGATGGCGCCTGGAGTGAGGAGCTCGGATTTAGCAGCTCTGCTTGGCCATCTCGTCTCAAACGATGGTCTTGATGTGTAAACTATTCAGTTTCATTCGGAAGGTGTTGAAGAAACCCAAGCAAGTTATTCAATCAAAGAAAAAAGATGGCCATTTCGGGTAAAGAAGTGCAAAAAGTGTGATCTGCAGCTGACCGTAGCAACAGATAACTCGTCGCGTCATCAATCACGTGTTGACAAGCTGGACCCGGAACCGAACGGCCCATTGGTCGAGGTATCGCTGGTTTTGCAATTTTATCGATGGTATAGCTTCTGTTGAAGCACAAAGGTTTTCTACAGTTTTATCACTTCCAGGAATCGGTTCAGAGAGTATAATAACCCCAACCAAGGACTACAGTTCTCAAGATTCGGTTCCAAAAATACTCGCTGCTTCGATTAAAAATGTAAACTTCAAGTAAAGAATACGGTGCAAAATAGCCGAATATATTTGAATTGGTTATTAGGTCATTCTTCTATGCTACATAGCAACTGGTGGCGCCACCTAGCAACGAAAAGTTTTCATCGCTTGAAACTCGTGACGTAGTGTGATGATTAATATCAAGATTCGTACGAAATCAGATACTGAGATAAGTGTATCTCAAAATATGCTTGGAAACATGTTTTTTTTGGGTTCTTTGAAATATCGTATGAAACCTTTAGTTATTTGCTGTCCTTATTTTAAAATTACAAATCTCACTGACTTAGGTGCGAAGTTAAATATGTTTGAAAAGTCATCTGAATCCAGTTAGTTCAAGAGGAAACGCGACCGAAACCCAAACAGACACAACCCTTCCTGTGATGCGCGCCAAGTCACGTTCTCAGCCACGTGATAGCTTCGAGTGCCAACATTGTTCATAGTTTAGCAGCCTTAGACCATGTAAAGGTCTAGAACTAATTTCTTTGGCTTGCTACATGGCTGTATATGGAGTGCGCAAAGGAGAGAATCCCTGTTCGAGACGACCAGCTGAGCATGCAGTAGAGTCAACAAGTTCAGAATGAATTTCAAGAGCCCTTTTATTCGCCATTTCTAAATCAATGCTTTTCGAAAATGCCGAAAAACAAGTAGTAACGGTTCATTTGTAATGACAGCATCTATCTGAATTAGTTTACTTGCTTTCCCGTTATATTAATCAATACATAACCGGGCGATGAATCAGACATTGTACAGTACAGTGTATAAGTGGCGCGACCTGTAGGTTTACTTTGACAGCGATAGAGAAAAAGATTCCAAAGTTCAAATCATGAAGTTCATTGACAACCCAGACTTAGTGATGAGAAGAGACAGTTTAAGGGAGAAACTGCTAGTTTAGAAGCACTTGCGGTGAACAATGGCTGGGCCGGACTCGTCGTACTCTTGCTTGGAGATCCACATTTGCTGGAAGGTGGACAGAGAAGCCAAGATGGAACCTCCGATCCAGACAGAGTACTTGCGCTCAGGTGGGGCAATGATCTTGATCTTCAGGGTAGAGGGAGCCAGAGCAGTGATTTCCTTTTGCATTCGGTCGGCAATACCCGGGTACATGGTGGTACCACCGGACAAGACAATGTTGGCGTACAGGTCCTTTCTGATATCAATGTCACACTTCATGATCGAGTTGTAGGTGGTCTCGTGGACACCGCAGGATTCCATACCCAGGAAGGATGGCTGGAAGAGAGCCTCTGGGCATCGGAAACGTTCGTTACCGATGGTGATCACTTGACCATCGGGCAACTCGTAGGACTTCTCCAGGGAAGAAGAGGATGCGGCGGTCACCATCTCCTGCTCGAAGTCAAGGGCGACGTAGCACAGCTTCTCCTTGATGTCTCGGACAATCTCTCGCTCAGCGGTGGTGGTGAAAGAGTAACCGCGCTCGGTCAGGATCTTCATCAGGTAGTCGGTCAAATCGCGACCAGCCAAGTCCAAACGGAGGATGGCGTGGGGGAGGGCATAACCTTCGTAGATTGGGACGGTGTGGGAGACACCATCGCCGGAGTCAAGGACGATACCGGTGGTACGACCGGAAGCGTACAAGGACAGCACGGCCTGGATGGCGACATACATGGCAGGGGTGTTGAAGGTCTCGAACATGATCTGGGTCATCTTCTCACGATTGGCCTTTGGGTTGAGGGGAGCCTCGGTCAACAGGACTGGGTGCTCTTCGGGAGCCACTCGGAGCTCGTTGTAGAAAGAGTGATGCCAGATCTTCTCCATGTCGTCCCAGTTGGTGATGATACCGTGCTCAATGGGGTACTTCAGGGTGAGGATACCTCGCTTGGACTGGGCCTCGTCTCCGATGTACGAGTCTTTCTGACCCATACCGACCATGACACCCTGATGACGGGGTCGGCCAACGATGGACGGGAACACGGCACGAGGGGCGTCGTCACCGGCGAAGCCAGCCTTGCACATACCGGATCCATTGTCCACGACCAGAGCGGCAACATCGTCGTCACACATTTTTCAGGTATTTGGAGTTTGCTTTGCTGAAGCGAGAAAAGAGACTGGAAAGTTGGATAGTTCGAACTCGAAGACCTGAGCACCGACTGATGGCTTGTCGCTCTTCCGTTCACCGTTATGTACCCGTAGACTTCAGGGTGTGTTTGTACCAAATAAGGAACCGCTGCGCACCGCGGCCTGCGCACAGGATTCCCCGGGAAAAGAGTCTGTTCGCTTCCCATAGTCGACCGAGCCTACCCGAGGCAACCGCTTTGACGGGCAAAGCTGGGGACTAGAACCGCAGATGGCTTGGATGTGCTGCCGTTCCAACTGTATAAGGGAAGGCCCCTCTCTTGCTCGCGCTTCCATCTTCGCCCCTTGTCTTCTCCCGGTCGAGCTCTAATTATAGAACTCCCTTAACAGGCTATATAATAGTTTCTTAGCCTGTGAAGCCACAGATTTAAAAATACTCCAGCGCCGCTAACTGTTCTGCTCTCGCTTTCCGCCATCTTTTAAATTCTCCATGTTTACACGAGGCTCCTTAGGATTCCTCTCTGTCTCTCTATCACCATGAGTTTCAATGACGAAGTGACTGAGACCGCATCGCGCCTCAACAGCCACGCCTACTTCCGGCATGAGGAGCATCGTTGTATATTTGGCGTACGCTTGAGAGAAAGAGCGAGAGGGAGCAAAGTCCATCCTGAGTAGCACCATATATGGTCAATGTGCAAATGAATTGCTCTTCACATAGAAAGAACTGGAATAGTTTACTTGTTTAACTTGGTATCGTCGTGTAGTTTCTGTAACTTCAGAATTACGATTCAAAAAAATGGAACAAAACAAATTGACTTCTCATCTGAATATTACAAATGTCGTTAATTCGGAATCTCGACCAATGCTTCCATAAAGGCGCCAGTGTAGTTTTCAAGTGAGCAACAGGGCATTGGCTTCACTTGCGCTTCCGCTGACCATGACCCTGCTTGACATGGTCAACCATGTCCGCATATGAGCTCATCTTCTCTTTGCACTGGTGACACTCCACGGTCTTATCAAGTATGGCTGTAGTTACGAGCAGGAATTAAATGATGCTTTTTGACTAAGACTTTAGAGACTTACATAACCCATTCCTTTCCAGCATTTCATCGTAATACGAACATTCGCGAAACACGTGGTAAGTATATTTATCGTGGTCAACAAAGGATGTGGAGCATGCTTCGCAAGTGAACTCTTTTGTCTGCAAACATGGACGAAAGGAGATGAGTCAAAAAATAGTTATTAATATAATCATCAAGATGGAAATGGTAAAAGAACTGACGGACATTTTTCAGAGGATTCTCTACTGCTAATGAGACATAAAAACGTCATGAACAGATATCGGGACAAGAATGTGAAGCTAGCTAACAGCTGGCTTTGAATGATCAGTATGCCCATGAGATACCGTCTTCATCTTCATTACGTGAAGAAGCAATTACCTTTTTTGGTCGACCAACAGCTGAGCGGCGGCTGCTGGCCACAGAGACTTCGTCATCATCCGGTGTCTTACTCGCTTTCTTGTAGCTCGTGGTTTCCTCGTAAGCGGAGCCCTTTTTCCAGGAAGCTGGCCCGGCCTTGACTGTCCCACTAGTGGTGCTCTGTTTAGCTGGCTTTTCTAAGATACGCAAGTTGGCTTTATGCTGCTTTAACTCCTTTTCAAGAGCTTGTTCTTCACGTCTCATTTCTGTCAGTTCACTCTGTCTCTTGATGAAATATTCGTCACAATTCTTCTCAAGCTCTTCCTTTACATTGTTCATGTTTAGCTGTACAGCGTCCAGGATAATCTTGTCGACCTCGTCACGATTAGTATGATAGATATCACAATCAATTTCAACTGAGTTCCCTTGAATAGTCGGCTTCAAAGTGTAAATTTTAGCCTGCTTGTCGTCCAAATACTTGATGTGTTTCTCAAGTGTGTCATTAAAGTTATGAGTCAGATTAGCAACATTTTTCATTTCAGTGTCAACTTGACCCAGTACTTCGTACTCGTCTATTAGTCGTTCTCTTTTCTCTTTCATCGAAATCAAATCATCGCGTAGCTTCTCCTTGAACCCTAAGAGTTCAGAACTTTCTTTCATAGCCTCCTTCTCCCTCTCGTGGCGCTCCTTCAGTTCTGCCCTTAAATTCTGCTCTTCAACATCCACTTGTTTCTTTCGTCTCTCCAGCTCTAATATGCGGTCGACAGCTTCCATAAAGACGTCATCGTCTTCGCTTTCCTCGCCTGGAAACACAATGGAGCCGTTTTCCAGCGACGCATTGCCATTAATGGCGGGAGAATTCGTGTCCATGGCTTCGGCGTCCTCGCTACGGAGATTCTTTTCTGGTTGATCAGATGACAGATTAACAGCCTCCATGTTGACAAGTTCAACGCTAACTGCTTGGCTTAATCTACATTTGAAAATTATATCCATTTAACGAACGTAATTCACCAACAACATGCAAGACAACCGGCAAATTGTCAATACCGAGCTCTACGAGTAGACACTTACGATTAAAATGAACCGGAGGGATCTTCAGTTTCAAATAAAAGTATTGACAGTTCAAAAATAAAAACACAATTTAAGTATACGATCAAATGCGGTTGAAATCAATAACCGAAACACAATGGCGCCGCGCAAGAGCGTGTAGTCAGAAAAGGGAGCGTTCCCTTAGTGCTTCAAACAAACTTCGCCAAACAATCGCCTTTCGCGCCAATTTGCATAATGCTTTAATTGCTCTCGAAACGGTAATCAATACGAATCCGGAAATAGGCTTCTAATTGCATAGCTTGAAGAAAGATCACACTTCGCTCAGCTATCTATTTGCGCAGTTTTCACTTGCATGGAATGATTTTAGTCAAAAGCTGACAAGAGTCATGAATCTTTTTTGCCTTAATCTGATTCTTTTATTCGGCATTAATTTGTGTGGATCTCACTTCACATCGGCGCCATTCTTTCCACCAATCAAAGAGGACGAACCTTTGCCGGATTTACCGGAACCAGATTTTCGAATATGTGACCCAGAGGGCAAGTGCGGTCAGACATTTTTCTTCAAAAACAGTTCAACCACTACGGAGACGCCATTTTTAGTTGACGTTGACGACATTCTCGACGACTCGGAAGATCAAGAAGCAACAACTACAACAACAGTGAAGCCGACGACCACTAAAATGAAAAGTCCGCCTATTCGTCAACAGCCTGGGGCACAAAATGCGCCGGTCATCGAGAAAGCACCCTTGACCACGAGCACAACACTGGCGCCCTCTGTACCTCAACCAGCTATGTCCATGGATGAACTGCTCAAAAGGTTAGCCGGCATACAAATGACCACTTCCACGACTCAAAATCCATTGGCCGAAATTTTAGCAATGTTGACGAAGGGTCAAGCGAAGCAAAATGACAACTCGGTTGAGCATCAAATGGCCCAGCTGGCCGGAGGTGACCCAGTTGTGGCCCGATTTTTGTCTCAGATGAAATCCGGAGGCAACAACCAGATGAATTCTCCAGGCATGGGAGCCATGACACCCCAGCAGCAACAGCTACTGATGGCCCAGCAAGCCATGCGGATGAACCCAATGATGGGCATGGGCTACGGTGGTGGTTATGGGTACTACCAGCGACCGGGCATGATGAACCCAATGATGGGCAGACCTAATTCAATGATGATGCCCAACGGCATGATGTACAAACCGGGCGGTCAGCCGATGGTCAAGCCGCAGGTAAAGCCACAGGCCCAAGTGGCTCCACCAACGACGACTACTTCAACGACTACTCCAGCCCCACAAGTAGAAGTTCAAGCCGGACCCCAACCACAGATGGCGCCGTCTTCGCAAGAGGAAGAAAAGGAAGACCTAGCCCCTGACGAGTCGCTGACCCAGTCCCCTGATGCAATGGAAGCCGAAGAGTACCGACAGAAACTGCTCGAAGTGGCGACATCTGACGAGGAGGAGACTCCAGCGCCATCTCTGGAGACGTCCGAGTTTCTGGAACAGATCATAAACAGAGAAAAGGACGAACTGAAGAAACCGAGAAGATGGCGCAAACCAGTCCTACTGGTCAAGGCCAGCATCAAGCGACTGACTCTGGAAAAGCTGCGTCGCGCAAAATGGCTGCGGGACCCAGCGCCCGAATACTGTGCCCAGTCCATCATTGTGCACGACGAGTGTGACCGGAACCGGAAACAGAAACTGGAGCGCCGGTGGTCGTACTCCATTGACGAGGGCACTTGTTTCCTGTACGAGGACCCGTGTCCGGGAGAGCGACGAAACTCGTTCAAACAGCTGTCCAATTGCATATCCTCTTGCTGGCGCCAGTATGATTAAAGGAGTTTCGGCTAGTTTTGCGCAATCAGAGACGGCTACTTTATTTGAATAAAAAGATCTCGGTTCCATTTTAAACAGCTGGCTTGATTGTCGAGGGTGGGCGATTGTTTGTTGACCATCGCTACTCCGGAAGGAGCTCCTTTTCAGACACCTTGAGCTCGCTGACGTTCCACTTGCGACCATATTCATCAAACTCCAGGTGCTGGCTTGATGATTCCTTATGGACAACCACACTGTCCACATGGTTCGGCATCATCGCATTCTCTTCCGGAATCGACATGACAGAGTCAACGAATTTGTTAATTTCGTCATTACTCATCTTCGGTTTCAATTGATCCATCTTAATTAGCAACTTCTCTCAATGCTGACCAAACTCTCTTTGGAACGCAGTTTTGTTGGATTTTACAACACAAAACTTTCACATGGGCAACTTCCATAACGTGAGCGCTATCTATCGGCAAGAAAGAGTTCTTTTATTTTAGGAACGAAAAACATAATATTGTTGAGGAGATCCTGAAGATCACAACTAAAACGAGAGAAAGCCCGATAAACTTAATGATTCTGTCGTAAAGATGATACTTTTTCATTTTCTAGAAAACGCTGCTGTAGGATATGATTGTTGAAGACTATTCCGGATTGTAAGAGGTGTAGTACGGGACATAAGCTGGGCCATCGTCGTCATCCTCTACCATGGCCACTTCATTAGAGCGGTCTCCGTTGCCAATCTGCAACAAAGATTCAGTTTTAATACAAATTTACTTAACTAATGAGGCATGTTCTAGTTACTTCATCAAGTTGCTCCACTTGTTGAACAACAACTCGGCTATTGGTTGGAGAAACGTCATCAGTATCCATTTGTGCCATGACTGATTCCAAGGCACCAGACTGCCCAGCTTGAACATCACCAGCGGCAGCTAGTTCAGCCTGTTTACGAGCTTCTTCCTCAGCCCGAACAGCGTTCTCGATTTCAGATATCTTGGATAGAGTTTCAGCGATCTCAGTTTGAAGCCGTTGTTTCTTTTCCAGCCTTGCTTCCCACTCGGACCGGGTCATGCTTACAAACAGCGAGTTGGGCTTAGGTCGCTGACCACGAGCAATATCCTTTACTTCGCGTAATTGCTGCTGCAGATCGAACAGTTCTATCTGAGCACTTAATACATCATCTTCCAGATCACGGTGACCATCGTCTCGAGGTAAGTACGGTAGGTCAATGTTAGTACCTTTATCTTCTTTCTCTGGATTTTCCCTTCGAAGCATCACCTGTAACTTGTAAGCGGCTTCTTTCATGTCTTCTAAAGCGACAACCATATTCCTCGATGCTTCAATACCATTATCAGCTGGAATCAGAATGGCATCCTTAACGAAATTTGTATTCGAAGCATAGATCTGGTCCAATATTGTCGACTTTTCAGCAATTTCCTGAATCAAGTCTACCTTGTTCTGACGCATTTTGTTAACCTCAGTCGAACTCGCAGCATTCTGTTTTTCTTGTTCAGTGATACGATCGTTGACATCAGTGATTTCTTGTTTAAGTCTTTTTATCCGACCACGTGAAGCCGCCGAATCGCCGCGACATTTTATAAGAGATTCTCTGAGAACATGCAAAGAAAACCCTTTCGGCTCAGCCATCTTGGATATTGAATGCCCTCTGTAAGTATTCATGGATGACAGAAACGAAAATCATCAACAGTTGCAATCAATGTTTCGTTTAAATATGATTTACCTGATTTCTGGGAGATGAAATTCAATACAAAGCGGCAGAATGGGCGCCAGGGGTCGTTTCATTAGTGCGCATAGAAGAACCAAACAGAGGCGTTATCTTACGGCATGCGCATATGTCGGTTTCACCGGAACTCGAGTTCAGTGGGTACTTTAAGGTGAACGATCGTACTGCACGTAGCTACAGTGGGTTTCATTTTATTTTATTTTCACTGGGATTCTCAACTTCTACAAGTATAAAAAAATCATCGAGTGGACATGAGAAACTTGGCACGCATTCTTACCTGGATTTAAGGGTGATTAGTTACAAATAGCTCAAAAAGGTAGGAGAGAGGATAGCAAATAAATTATTCGATAAAAAGTTTGTTTGTATACAATTATTGTCAATTATTTTCTCATTCTGAACCTACATTGATACGCTACAATTTCAAAGGAAAGAGAGAAGAGATTTGAGATCATTTTGTGATGCTGTTCGTGTAAGTTATCACGTAATTGCGTGACTCACGCAACTTCCGAAAGGAATGTCGCTTCGGTGTAACACTGATTAATCACGAAATTGTCAACGAGTTGGGCTTCACTTATCCTGATGATATATAACATACACCTTTGAATCTAAATTAAGACTCAACTTCGGCTTCACTGTGCGACATGAGATGAACTGTAATGTATTATGCTTCGTTTATTTGATTGCGCACAGCATGCATGTTGCAATGTCACGCGTGACTCAGGTATTTGTTTTTGTCGTATTCACTCTTGCAAGCAAAATGCATCAGCATCATCGGTGCGAAAGGTTAATAGTTTAAATCAGTGCAAATTGTTTGTCATTAGTTTGAATCCTAAAGTTTTTTTTGAGCATGTTCGCATTTTCGATAATTTTCTCTCGAACAGATTTCTGTTCTAAAGACCTTTCGAACTTTGATCTAAGCGGTTTTATATATTGTTATTACGTAATGATAATTAAGGTACGAAAGTAGGAAAGGACTGCTAAGTGTAGATAGAATGCGTTCAATGAGAAAAGTGAACTGAAAAAATGGATTCTAACACTTTGTCGCCTAACCGTCGAGTCGGTAATGTACTGCACTGGTTCTGAAACAGAACAGTCCTAAACGACAGCGATCGAACGTTATGAGACACATTTTCAGTTCTAAGTACACTGTAGTTCTATTGCCAGTTGCAAGTGAAACACTCTTTCGCTCTCGCTCTCTCCCCCTCTTCCTCTCTTCCTTTGTCTTGCTCGCTTCGTCCTTCCTCTCTTTCTAGAACATTTCCTTAGAACTATTCGAGAGAAAAGCTCAAACTACGCCCAGGCTTACGTGAACTACACCAGTTCAGAGAGAAACAAAGGTCGACGAGAACGAACCTATTCCAGTGAACAGTTCTAAATCGTACCTGTCTCAAACTATCATCATCATGAATGGAGAAAAAGGAACCATAATGATTTACATCCGGCATGTAGATGTTCTTAGAACCACGCAACTTGGAGTCTTGTGAGCATCAGATATTTCCTTTGTACATTTCTAGATTTTCGAACTTTCGAGTTCAGAACTTGGTCGACTGAGTCCCATGGTGTGACCCATGATGCGATCTCATCAGGTCACTGTCAGCCTAAGGAGAGAGAAAGAGGCAGTGAGAAAGGGAGAGATGACATCGGTGAGGACACAGTTAAGCGACAACTCGTGCTACAGATCTTCGTTTACTTCGAGAGAATTACATTCGTATAGTTCAATTTCAGACTAAAAAGGTACAAAAAATACAAATTATCGTGAAACGCATGCGCACATCTGGAAATAATACATCAAGCAAATATATAGAAAAATTAACTAAATTATGCACAAATAAAAGAGAGATAGAAGACCAAGTCAAAAACGGGAAAGTAAATGTTTGTGCCAACTTTTCGACATTGTCGAAATGTACAACTTAAAAAATGGGCTAATTTTGATCTTTTCTTTCGCGTGACCAGCACGACCAATGGCTGCCACAGTGAGTATTAGCAATCCAAATCTTACATAAAAACTCGACTACTGATGGTCGAAACATAAAATTCTTCGAAAAAAACTCTAAACTTGTCATTTTCTTGAAGTTTGATATTGAGGAGACTGAGCAAAAAAATAGAATGGAATGTCAGAAATTAAGAGTGATTGGGATAAGTGTACTTAGAACAAGGTAGATTCTTTCAAACAACTTACCACGTATCTGGTACCATCTTGACCATACTGGTGATAATTTAAGGTTTGATGTTGACCAGCTTGCTGTTGATGATGGCTTGGCACATATTGACCATGATGCTGGTGACCATGAATGAGATGCTGCTGATTGTGGGCCTGCTGCTGGGCGGCAAGATGGCCGCTGCCCACCTGTTCGTAGGAGGGCGGCGGCTGTTGAGACAGGAAGGTCATTTGCTCGTGACCCGTGCCACCGGCGGCTGCAGTGTGGGCTGGGTGATGGGGTGGCACACCGCCAGGGGTTCGGTGGCCGTGCAACTGGTTACCGCCACCCACCAGTGGACTCTGGGCCGGGTAGTGCGGAGTCTGGGGCGGTGTGTGGGCGAATCTGCAGACAGGAAGGAAAATTGAACGAGTTAGCAAAAATAACAAAACGGAGCGAATCTCGATTAACCTACCTTGGTCTTCCACCAGTACCGGAGCCGGAAACAAAGCTGTCTCTTACTCGCTTCGACGAGCTAGTGGATGTGGCCGTAGAGGTTGCCGAAGCCGGCGGAAGGAAGGGGTCTGCCTCTTCGCCAGTGTGCTCATTGTCGGGCCGTTTCTTCCGGATGTTGATCCAAGTGTGCGAGGCGCACAACACGAGCAGAGTAAAACAAATCCCGGTGGCCGCTGTAGAGATGAGTAAGAGGGTGACACCTTCCAGAGTCTCCTTACAAGCGCCAGACATGGTGAACAGATAGTCCTTGTAAACCTCATGACACTCTGACACCTTAGTCAAGAGATTAATCGTGTCCTGCGTTTTCTTGGCTTCCTCTTTCAGACTAGTCAGCGTGTTCCTTACGTCCAGATCTGGACAATATGTGTCACATAGAGTCATTGTTCTAATCAGACCATCTTCAAAGCCGTCCACCGCCTTGCGAATCTCTCTTAGCTGTCGTCTAAATGGGTTCTGATTGGGTCCAGCGTACGCGTTCATCTGGTACAGTCCTTCACAATTAAGGTAATACGACACCACCGATGATTCGACGACATTGTTGAATTGACGATGTAGGAAGGGCTTGGGATCAAAGCAGAAATCTGAGCCGGAAACAGCGATGCCTAAGTACAGGCTTGTCAGGACAAAACATATGACCAGCGAAAGGAGGCCGAGGACAGAGAAGAGGATGAGCAGACATCTTGAATGACGACAGATGCCACAGAAAAGGAGCATGCAGAAAAAGAGGAGAAATCCGAGAATTCCAAAGGTTGCCGGCCACCGAATTTGTTCCATCAAGTCCAGATTCCTAGGTATGAAGGACAGGTCAAGGCGTTCTATTTTCTGGTTCATCTCTCCAATGCGGTTAATGCCTTTCGTCACATTACGCCTCATGTGCAGCAGCTGTTCTTGTAGAACATTCAGAACAGTGTAGTTTCGAACTAGCGGACCAATGAGCTTTCTCGATATCTTGTTCAGATCTTCGTCCACTTTCGTTTCCAGAGTGTCTTCCACTATGTTCGTCTCATTCCTCAGGGTATCCACCATATCTGAAAGATGTCTAGTATAATTGGACACTTTCGTCATGCCTACATGGGTTTGATAGTTGCCGGCCAAGCCAATGGCGATCACCATGACCGAGATGGATGCAAATAGAAAGAGGAAGCACTTGCAACATCCTAGCGATTTCGTTTTCTTGTTGTTTACGTCACAGCATCGACAGAGGAAGAAGATGAGAAAGAAGAGCAAGGTGACAATTAGCCAGAAGCCAGGTATGGCGACGAGTATGCCCAGCGACTCTAAATACTCGTTGTCATGAGGGTCAAAGGTTCCATTGATTCGCTGCAACTTGATGTCCAAATGAGGGATCTTGTGCAAATAATCCGCCACCAGGGACATATTGTAGTCCCCTGTAGGTGACCAGCGGGTGAAATTGAAACCGGCCATATCTATGCGAACCAAGATGGATTCCAGCGTCGTCTTCATGGTGAACGGTTATTCAGCGTTTCGGGCTGGATACAAATGTGTCACACAGTTTCAAGATGGACGAGAAGGGAGAGAAGGAGAGGGCCGAGAGAGGAAGAGACACCCACTGATGCTTTATGGCCCTGACTCGCCTCTTCGGGTGACACAGATGGTCACCCTTATGAGAGTGACCACTCGGTCTCTTCCTCCTTCTCTCGCACTTGATGGTCAAAGGTTACTGTGGTCTTCTTAACATCAAGAGAAGACCCCTCTCAGAAAGATACAATATTATTTCGCGCTTCGTGTCCCACAATGGCAGTGCTGAACAGTTCAAAGGTCTTTGTACTGGAACGGAGTATGTATCGGGGACACTATTGCTTATGGGAGTGGTGTGAAAGACTCTTCGGCTCTCTCTCGCTCTCCTCTTTCCCTCTCGCTCGCCGTCTCTCCCTTTCGCTCTGCTTGCGTTGAAGCGGAGCAGACCGACTGAGACTGCGCACTGGCGGTACATTGACCGACACACAGAGTTCGTCTACTTGGTCTTTCTATAGTCTGCCGGCAGACTTGGTTCTGGTCAATAACCGAATGGGTTACTAGATAACGGACAAGTCACCGGAGGTTCAGGAAGATCAAGAAGATTAACTCTTCAGAACGAGCAGATATACACAGTAGTCGCAAGCTGACTAGTAAAACTAAGTAAACGCTGAACAGGTGTCTCTCTGCTCCTGAACGGGGAGAGGAGGGAAAAGAGTTTATACTTGGAAGCGTCTCTCAATGTCTCCTCTTTCATCACCTTGAGCACACTAGTCAAACAAACATAACATAGCTCAGCTCGTGTAATGTTTCACGACATTCCATTCCGTACCATAATAATAGTTATGTGAAGTATAATGCCGTTATAATGCGAAAACATGTGCTTTCTCTCCCCCTCGCTCTCCCTCCCTCGCTCTCCCTCCCTCTCTGGCCAAGGCAGAGCTTTTGCAAGACTAGATTCTGCTCTTTGTCCCGAACATGTTGCCAGCATGTGTTTACCAAACTAAAGACCCCTGTCTTTCTGCTCCTCTGAGATTACAAGGCGACAAGAGGAAGTTAAGAGGCAGAGGAGGGAGAAAGGAGAGCGGGAGAGAGGGAAGAGCGAGAAAGATCTGGTCCAGGGAAGCGAAAAACTCGGCTGAACCTGGTGAACTCTGGCGCGGACGCCATTTTCTATTCCCTCTCCCGCACTAATCATTCATGATTCAATGCTCTGATTCGATCATGTCCCACGTGATGCTCAGTCGAGAGCAGAGAGGGAGAGGGAGAGAGCTCCCTCTTCTACACACTCTAAGAAGCCGAATGGCGCACATTTTTCATTGGACTCGCAACTCATGACGCCCTTGTTGAGTAGAAAACTTAGGCATAATTGTCACTTCCGGTTTTGAAAAATGTTTTATTCACAGTTTTCTTCTTTTCTTACGTCGTTAGCCTGAAAAGAAAAATAGGAAGGCTTCTCTCTCCCTCTCCTCCTTGTTGATTGGATGAAATGATGCTCAACTATGTTGGTGTCTTCTTAATTATCACTGGTGAGTTGATTACGATTATTCTGTTGATTAACGCGAGTTTAATTATGACCAGTGATGGCCACAGTGATTCCTATGAGTACCTCGCAAGGACCTTGTCATGGAACAAACTGTAACTACAGGTACGTCTCTGACCCCTTCGAACACTTCAGGCAAGACTGCACGCTTCACGTGCCACCGGAAGTGTGGGCTCTCATTGGCGACGCTCTGAAGGATTGTAAAAATGGCACCGCTGGCCACATGGCCAACAATCAAGCAGGCAATCGGCAAATGAAGTCGAATCAACGGCACAGTCAAATGAATCGAAACCACGGAAAGTAGTCCAGTGAAATATTAATGTAACGAAGGCGAAATAAATTGGACAACTTTATTCAGATCGCCATCTAGCGGCAAAAAACAACGACTTGCTAGTGTCAAAAACATTTGCGCGGTCAATTCGAATATAAACAAAAATTCAGTCTCAGTTGACTTCGACTTTCTCGTCTCGTTTTCTCAGATTCGGTTTCATAAGAAATATAGACAGCAAGGGAAGAAGGAAAAACAAAACTCTTTCGAAGTAAATCAAATTCGAATCAAATAAATCATTTCAACTTATTTTCGCAACGCCTTTCCTTGGATATTTCGGGACTTTTCAAATTACACGTTTGCAAGGGAGGAGGATGGATAAATATAATTTTGAATCAGTAATTTTCCGTATATCTTTGGTTCTTCTTAGCAAAGTCCTATCTGTTTCACTGGACAAGAGGCGATCGACAAGGAGCTTCTACGTGCTTGATCACAGATGGCGCTGTGTGAAAGGGCAACACTCGCTCACCCGACAGTGGCGTATGTGGCGAAGTAGCACCGGCATGACAGTTGCCCTGGTTCATGTGGGACATGGTCACCACCAGCGGTTGGTTCATGGGTTGCGACAACTGGCTCTGCATCTGGGGCTTCGGTGGCGGCGGAGGGGGCGGTCCTTGCCGCTGGTGGGGGAAGGCTCGGGGCTGCCAGACAGTTGAGTGCATCGAGTGGGCCGGGAAGCCGTGACGCATCATGGGCTGTGGGCTTGACGTGCCGGGCGACTCGGAGCCATTTCTTGGGCCTTGGCCAGCTGAAAAAAGAAAAAGGTTCAGAGTTCAGGTCAATGCGGGCAAATTTCAAAATGGCCGACGAGGCCAGCGACGGGCGGGACAAAGACGACCAGTGCACAGGACTCGGAGACGTTTAGCGAATTATTTTATATCTCTTGCCTTCAACGTGGGCGACATCTTGCTGGATGCGTCTAAACATGCCCGACCGGAAGGTGGAGCTAGCTGGTCGCTGGGACCTCAGGTGTTCCAAGGCAGTGGGCTCGTGCTGGGCAACCATGGGTGGATTGGGCTGTGGGTGGCTTGGAAAGTAGGACCCCTGGTGCTCGGATTGCTGCTGCTGTTGCTGACCTCCGGTCCTGGGACTGGTCGACTCGTGGTGGGACGGGCCACCGGGGTACTGTTGCCCGTGGCCCGGGTCTGGACTTGGTGAAAAGTGTTCACCTTTGGCTCGAGCCTCCTCTTCCAGAATGGCCTGAAACACGGCCGAATGGGTGTTCACCGGGGCGTCGGGCTTCATGAAGTTGATGCCCATCACTCCTGGGGCCAGGTTTTCCGAATGGGCCGCCAGGGTTTCAGCTATGTTTTGCATAGAGTACAAGTTGAGCGGACTGTTGAACTGCTTGTGCACCACGGCGGGCACGTTCACGGCCGTAGTGCCGAAGGTGTTGAAGCCCTTGGGCTTGGCGTTGAACTTGGAGCCCGCTTGCGGCCCGGGCACTAGTTGCACATTCTAAACAAGCCTCCGGTCAGTGAATCAGCAGGGGAAGCAGCGACCACTCACCGTAGTAACATTCGGCATCTGGACAGGGGACATCTGTTCGAAGAAGCCCGACACTGGCCTCGGGTTCCGCGGAGCCACGGCTGGAGGACCGCTGGGCGAAGGAGTCGTCTGTGGGTACCATGATGAGGTAGGCCGAGCAGGGGACGCGGCGGTAGCAGCTGCCTTGGGCGCCGGCACAGGAGTCGGTGCCGCCTGGACGGGAGCAGGAGCAGCCGGCGCTGAGGAGCCCTTCACTACGCACAGGGTCAGCGTGTTGCCGGCCGAAGCGATGGCACTGTAAGCCTCACTGTGCAACAGTTCGTCGGTAAGTTTGTCGAATATCTTCGTTATGTAGTCTCCTATTTTTAGGCCTGCCTTTTCGGCTACACTTCCAGCGTTGACCTAATACAGAGAGCAAAGGAAATGAGCGTGGCGTCACTTTGCGGCACTAAATAACATCTCCCTTCACTTTGCGCACAGTCCCTTTAAAGGGCACACTCAGCGGAGAGGGAGAGCGAGAGGGAGAGGAGGAGAGAGCGACAGAGAGAATGCAAAGACCAGACGTAGGTGATCGATGGGTGACAGACTTTTTCTCTCTCTCCCCTCTCCCTCTCTCCCTCTGATCGCAGTGGGACAAGGTAATTAGTGTGAATTATTGCCTGCATACCAATGGCGAGGTAACGCCCCTCGATAATGGCCGTCATAGACACCCATGGTACAGCGAAACCCAGGGAGAGGGAAGAGGGGAGAGAGGAGAGAGATGAAGGGGATTTACTGACCTTTGACACTGAGAGAGGAAGCATCCAGTCCTTGCCTCCCTGCAAACGGAAGCCCCAAGGTTGACCATCGGATCGGACCAATGAGACGGTCTGAGACGCCATTTTGAAAAACTCCTATGGCAGCAAGTCTACCTTTGCAAACGTAGGCGTTCCAATACACCTAAGGAAGTATTCGGAAACTTAATTTCGGCAAATTTCTTGTAGAATGTTATCTAATTTTGAACGGAGACGAGAGATAGAGAGGGAGTAAGAGAAATAAAAGAAGAGAGGGGAGAGAGAGACAACTACTTTTTCGCTCGACTTTCGGACGAAATGTTTGAAGTCAAAGCTTCAAAAGAACAAGAAAAGAGCAGTTAGAACATTTTGCCGAAAGAGACGGCGAGAGGGAGAGCGAGAGCGAGAGAGCGAGAGGGAACCAGAGTTGGCAGAAAATGAGGCAGAAACGGAATCAGATCATAGCAGTGTGTAGCGACACCTATGGTACACCCAGTAGGAGAGGAAGAGAGCGAGAGGAAGAGCTAGAGGGAGAGAGGAAGAGTGGGAAGCCACCACCCAGAGCAGTTCTGTATTTGGTATTGGGTGTTATTTTACCGAGAGCCGGAGAGCACGAGAGGGAGAGGGAGAGACAGAGAGCAACGTACCAACACTATTAACCTAAAGCTATTTAGTTCAAGTCAACATGGCGACCTGTGCCCCCTATTTAACATCTCTCTCCCTCTCCCTGCCCATCTAATAAGACGACTGTAGCCAAGTTATGTACTAAAATTAGTACATTGCTTTCAGACTAGTCAAGGGAGAGAGCGGCAGAGGGAGAGAGATCGAGGGAGAGAGAGACGAAAGATAGGGATGAAGGAGAGGGAGAGACGCTTGGCTTTCGAACTCCCTTTTGAACGTTGCAACGCTTGCACTCAATCGCGGCTTTCTAAATTTAGAAGCGATCTTTGGGTGACACAAGTTGCTTTCTCTCCCTCTCCCTCTCTCCCTTCGGCTCCCTCGCCCTCTTTCTCTCGCTCGAACTTAAGAATAGATCTCGGAAAGAACATTTTCAAGCGAACCAGTTTCTTGCAAGAATCTCTGTACAGTGCGTGAGTGTGCGTTTTGTACTTTAGCTTGAAACAGGGAGACAAGAGAGGGAGAGGGAGAGCGAAGAGGGAGAGAGCGAGGCCAAGAAAATATTTGGTGAACCTTAGAGCAGTCTTAGAACCTCGAAAATTTCGGGAGCCCCTCAGTTTGCTGACTGTGTCGAAAAAGTAGAACCCTAGACAGAGTTCTAGAACACATTTCGAAAGACACGACTCTCTTTCTTGTCGACTTTTCCTTAATTTGTTTCTCTTTGTGACTTTCACAGTGCAAGTTTTTTTGCTCAAGTGACACCAGCTAGCCCTGACCATCGCAAGATGGCCACCAACGAAAGTGGCGCCCCCTTGACCGAGGAGCAGCGGCAACGGCTGGAGGCCTACCAGCGACAAGTGGCCGACACCCAGAGGGCACTGGAAGCGGCGCAAGTCCAGCGCCAGATATCGCAGCACGAGCAGCAAGTGGCCCAAGCGACGGCCCTGTTTCAGGCCCACCAGGCCGCCAATGCCCAGTTGCCCACGGACGAGGAGCGGAGTGCCCACCACCAGGATTTTGTGCGTCAGTTCCACCAGCTGTACCCCGGGGTCAAGAGTATCATGCACAAGCTACCCGAGCACCACCTGGGGGAGGAAGAGTTCCTGGCCAAGTTGCACCTCAAGCAGGGCTCAGTGGTCCAGTTCCCGCGCAATGCCCAGACCACCAAGTTTGACTTTTTCGAGCCACCGGAAGAGCCCTACAAGGTGGGCCTTGGGCTCGCCAGTGGCCAACATCCGGACAACATTTTGCCCAGCCGGGCCCGAGAGCAGCAAACGTACATGACCCACCCCTCCAGGGGGCCGTCAAAGCTGGAGGTTCGGGGTGTCACTCCGCCACCGGTCGGAGACCCCCAGCACCCGGGCAAGCCGGTCGGCGTCCGCCAGGCCCACTGGCCGCCCAAGAACACCACCCACGACGGTCAAAAGACGGGCTTCCACGTGGAAGGTGGGCCCAAGACGGTGGTCTGGCCACCGCCACGAAGGGAGATGCACCGGTCATGCCTGGACCTGGGCCCGCCAAAGGGCGCCGCCGGTGCCGGTCGCATGTGGAACCCGTCGTCCCTGTTGAACCTGAACGACCCCAGTGCCCTCATGGGCAAGAACTACAGCCCGGTCAAGAAGGTGCGACAGTGGCCGCCGACCCAGAGCTACGGCCAGCGCCGGCAACAGTCCATGGACAACCTGGCCGGCCGGAGGGACCTTGACCAGATGCTGGACACCAGTGGGCACCCTGTGGTGGGCATGTACCGCCCACCGCCGTGGTGCCAGTTTTACGGCGTCAACCGGATGGATGACATTCAGGTTCAGAATGCCTAAACGAGAGAGAGAGGGGGAGAGAGGAGAGAGAAAATGAAAGTCGTCATGCGAGACAAAAACAAGATGGCCGACAGCCAAAGTTGCCAACTTTCCCTGTAGGTGCACATTCAAGCAAAGATGACAACTGTAACTAAATCTAATTTTTTAAAAATAGCAAAACTCAAATATCCGATAAACATTCAGCTAATGACTAACCTTTAATTGTTTAACATTGTGTTTAACTAATATAAGAAAACTTGAGATTCTGAAATATCAGAATTGAAAAACTATGAAATTGGAAGTCGGTGGTCGTTCTTGAGCCGGTGAGTCGATTATTATTAATATTCTATTTTAATGCTTAAATCGATTTATCTGAATTTCAGTGACTACAGTGCAATTCACCCAATAAGTGCCTTAATGTAATTGCGAGATAACTAATTGGATTCGGTTAACGAATTACAATTACGCCTTTGATCATTATCCGTCCAGATATATCATCAAGTAATTTTCTGTAATAATCAATGCGAAAAAGATAGAGAATTTATCGATTTTTAGTCTTTGAAAAAACAAAATATGCACTTCTCATTTCGAAACAATATTTACTTTAATCAGAAATCATGATAAAATGTTTGCAATAAAAAAGTAATTTAAATATTTATTCAGCTTTCTCCTTCAAACGTCTTCCTCTTTCAATGAGTCAGAAAAACTCAATATTCCTTACTGTGATGCACAAACGCACAGCTCCCTCTCGCTCTCCCTCTCTCTCCCTCTCTCTCTCTTGTTCTTCCTCTCCGTCAATTTTTCCTCTTCTACTTCCACCAGAGTGCTCTCAGGAGAATAATAGAGTTAGAGGGAGCGAGGGAGGGGAAGAGATGTACTCTTAAACGTAATTAAGCTAATTGCAATCAAAGGATGACTTCAGTTCAGAGAGGCATGGCCGCTTCAAGGAGCTTTCGTCCAACCTCTCTCCCCCTCTCTCTCTCCCCCTCATGTCTCGCTCTCCAGTGCTCTCTCCTTTCCTCCCTCATTTCAATGCCATTTATACGTGTAAATGTGAAGTAAAGTAGAAGTAATATTACTATACGACCAGATATGAGTAAACACCGCTTTGACGACGCATGAAGCTAAATCACCACTAGATATCTACAGCTCATTTTCTCAGTCGTACCATTTGCAGTTCAACATCCAATACCAAGTGCCGTTGCTATGTTTGCTTTCCTCATTACCTACAACTCCTACTTAAACCCCTTGACCACCATGGTCAACATGGCCGCCATTATTTGGCCGTGCTTCGTTACCATCCAATCAATGATTACAGGTGGACAAGGTAGAAAAGAAACGGCCAACTATTTGCTGGCTCATTGGATCGTCCAGACCTTGGTCACCATCATGGCCGACCAGCTAGGGGGTCGTCTCAATATTTATTTTGCTTTGATTAAGGTGAGTGCCGTGAAACCGAGTAGCTAATTAGTTCCACCATGTGACGAAATGCTTCGCTCAACATCAGCTCAATTACTTGTGTAATATATCAGATAACCATTTTGGTCACCACTGTACCACTGATGGTCAAGGGCCAGGAGCGGATTTTTCTCGGCCATTCACTTGTCACCGTCTTATTGGCTGTGAGACGACTCTGTGTCAGTCACAAGGAAGTCTGCGTTCAGACCGATTATGACGGGATGCGTGAGTCACGCAAGTCACACAGGTGCACCTGTCGCTTGCCTTGGTCTCGTGAGATTGTCTTTAAATTACGTCAAGACCAGTGTGACGACAATAACAACATAGACGAATGTACAAGACTATGAGGACGAATATCATTAAGAAGCCGGAAGCGGACGTCTCTCCCTCCCTCTCCCTCTCTCGTCCTCTAGACCGATCGGCAGAGTGTATGGAAATAATACTGGCACTTATTCAAAGATGATACGGAAGTAATTTATGTCCCAAGAGAAAGAAAGAGAGCGAAGCAAAAAGATAGAGAACAAAGAGAGGGAGGGAGAGGGGAGAGAGGGAGAGAAATTCAGAACGACGGAATCAATCAGAGAAAAGCGCCATCAGCAAGTCAAGCTGACTAGAGCGAAAAGAAAAGACATAACTAAATCAGTCATGAAACATTCGCCGACATTACTTGCCATACTTAAAGCATTGTCTCCTTTGTCTCATATCCTTATCTATCTAATATTTCCCATACACTCCTTTATTTGCCTTAAGTACATCCTGTGCACTTTCACGTAGGTAGGTATATCTGGGCCAAAAAAGAGAGGGAGAGAGAGGGAGAGGAAAGAGATGATGCAACGATGAGCCATATGAGAAGCACACAGCAAGGTAAATAAGATACGACAGTCATTTCACAAAATCATAATAGGCTTTGCTGAATACTGAAAGACAATAGCTCTAGAAAAACTTTCCCCCAGTTGCCATGGAAACGGTGCGGTTTATCCTCTTGAAAGTGTAGATGTATGAAAACGGATTTATTTGACAACTTGAAAATAAGTTTGGAAACGACCCATGAAAGTGGAGTGGCTCAAATCTAGTTGTCATGGACACAAACGCATTTCCGGTAAAAAGAGACGACCCCTGTGGATAATTTTAAGTAGGTTTGACTTTATTCGGCAAAAACTTTCCCTCTCCAGCGTGTCATTACATGTCTCTTCTCTATTGTTCGCTACTCACTGTCATTACACAAACGACCCCTCAGCCCGAAAAATATTTATCTATATCCGTTCCTTGATTCATGGCAAAAAATAAAGATAGGGGACTGAGTCCTAATGGGCAACAATTTACTCTTGTATATGACATGTGTAATTTAGAGAACGGTCCCTTGGTTTCTGTGCTATGAGTTATACTCCGCTTTCACAAAGCTTGGTCAGCAATGGATCCAGTCTCGTCGGCAGATATGTCCGACCTAATATTGGTTCTGCGATTGGTCAAGCTGTGGTCAAGGGTGGCGTTCATGGTGGCCCGCGAAGCGGTGCGGGCCAGGGCCGACTTGGGGCAGAACATTTTGCGGCCCTGTTCCCGGAACCGAGGGTGGCCGTGGCCGTAGATGAACGGGTCCACGAGGGCCGCCATTTTGGCAAACAGAGCTGGCGTCATGGTGGTCAGCGGGGTCAGCAGGGACTGGTCACCAAATAGACCAATCAGGGCCACGGTGGCGTACGGCGCCCACGAGACCACCCATAGGCTGACCAAGATGGCGGACATCTTAGCCAACTTGACCTCCAGCTTGTGCCTGGACCCAGTGGGCGTGGCTGACCGCGACCCGAGTGACCCTTCGGTGGTTCCGCTGTCCTTGGGCGGCAGAAAGGTCATCTCTGAAGCTCGCACACTGACCACTATTCCAACATATGAGTAAACTATGATGGTCAAGGGGCAACAAAAGGCGCCAAAAAAGAATATGAATATGAAACACTTGGTGCCATTGTCTCGAGCCAAATAGTCGAAGGTACATGAGGTCAGGAAGCCCTCGGGGACGTATCTTGAGTACAGTTTGAACAAAGGTATGGAGGCAAAGGTGAAGGAGTATGTCCAGATGACACCCACAATGACCAGAGCGCGTGAACTATTTATACGACCCCTGAAGGGGTACCGGATGGACAAGTATCTCTCTAGTGCCATGAAGGCTATGGTCATGATGGCCGAAGTTCCAGACAGACCACCCACGAAACCGTAGACCTGACAGCCTAAAAATGAAGCAATATTATCAAGAGACGCCCCCTTTGAGGTCAAGGGGCGTAGCTTACCTGCATGTCCCAGAGAGGGACCAAAATTGAAGCTGTTGAATATGAAGATGGGCGTCTTCAGGATCATGAGGAAGTCAGAGGCAGCTAAGTTCAGTATCAGATAATTCGAGGGCGTCCTCAAGGAGCGACACCTGGCGGGAAAAGGCACTGCGTCATTAATCGTGCAAACACTCGTTCATCGGCGAATGTTTCGCGAATACATCATCATGTATACATCATGTACATCATCTACGCTCTCGAACAGGCCTCGTAATAATCGGTGACCTAGAACATTCACAATACAGTCATCGTACACTCGGCTCAAGTACATTTTACGGTTCGAATAGTTTGCGTTACGAATCGTATCATTAACAGAAATATTCGGCGAATTTCACCCCTTTATGTCTCACTCTCTCTCTCTCTCGTTTGAAAAGTTCATCTCTAGCTTCCCTATATCCGGTATAGAACTTTCAACTATGTAAAGGTATGCGAGCGTTGTTCTGGAGAATTCGAAAACTTTCCAGCGGAGAGCAAGTGCTGTTCATTTGTCACTTTTCAGAACGTTCTACTAATGTTCTGAGAACTTGTCAAGACACGTTCACGGCAATTTGAATGAAACCACCAGTAATGATCTCTCGCTTTCCCTCTCGCTCTCTTTATCTTTCCCTTTCGCTCTCGAATATCCAGGAAGGCTCGAGGTGAGGTGGAAATTTCACGTTCGCAACTAATGACGAAATTCGATCTGATCGTTAATTAAGGCCAATTAAAGACAAACTGGTTGTCAAATTGCAAGAGCTCACCTAATGTACAGCACGATAATTGTGCCATTTGCTAGCATTCCTATGACGAAGAGCACAATGTACACGAGTCCTAGAACATAGTGGGAAGTTCGCGAAGGAGGCGGATAAGTGAGCCAATGTTCGGGAATGTCCTTCAGAACTTCGCTGTCCAGTAGGTCGGACCAAGAGACGGTCCCTTGACCTTGGTCAAGTTTCTCTAGGAGACTGTCGTTGATGAAGTGAACCCACGCCATTTTGAAAAGGGAACCAATTGCAAACACAATCAATCAGTCCTAATGTCCTAGAACTGAATCAGAACTTTGACAAAAAAGTTGCACAACCCGAACTAGGTTCGACATGACGGGAAAAAGCGACCTGTTCGTCTTTTATGTCCTGAGCATCAAGTTGGAATGAGTGTACTAAGCTAAGCTCGTGATTACTTGTACATCTCAAAGAACACTAATAAGCAACTGAAAGGGACCAATCACCGGCAAACTCGACGGTTCTACTCGACAGTTCTAGTGGACCGGAGCGACTGAGTCACGAGAGAAGCAAAGCGAATAGCGCTCAGTGAACGACAACTATAGACAGAGAGAAGGAGAGAGCGAGAGGGACAGAGATGCTGCCGATCGAACTTGAGAGAACAGTTCTAGTTCTGCCGTTGGCCGCTTTTGTTTTCCCAGGACTGAGCATGTGTACAACTCGAGCGGGTTTTCAGAGCGGGTCCTATGTTTGATTGAGAAAATTCACTTCTCCCTCTCCTCCTCTTATCTGGCTCAAAAGTCCCTTTGTCGGCACCTCTGACGCAAGTGGCATGCCCATGTAGTTGCAGAAAGAATCCCAAGTATGTTCACATGTAGCTTCCATTCGCTCGAACTGTCGAACCAGAACAATGTTCTCCCTGTCTGCCTGTCTATGGCTATCTCTCCTCCTTTCACTTCCTCTCTCTCCCTCTCCCTCTCCCCCTCTCTCTCTCCTTCGCTCTCCCACAGAGTTTTCGCTTTGTGGGCACAGAACACATCTTCAGATGAAAAAAGTTCTTCGGACCATATTACTGCAAGAAGGGTGACATGAAAGGAACAGAGGGGGAGAGGAGGAGAGGGAGAGGGAGAGAGAAAGCCTTGGACGCATTTACCTGTTGTCTAGCACGCCATGAACATGTCCAGCGAATTTGTCGTGATATGTCCAAGCTAGAACTTTGTCCAGAACGCTAAGCCATGTGACTTGCCGGAACTTGGATGTCGAAAGAAACCTGTCGCGTAAGATAGGACAATGTTCTAAATCCATTCTCATCAGTTTGCTACCGAAAGTGTACATTACGCAGTTTGATGTATCAGACAAGCCAATGTATCGATTTTCGATTACCGTCCACTCGCCCGAAGTCGATACTATCGAACGATGTTCGGCATTAGACACCTCTTAGAATTCAAAATGCATCTTTTTCAACATTAACTCATGCATTGTACACAACAGAATATCCATAATATATTTAATATACTTTATATATAGGTAGCCATCTTTTTTGATAACACGCCAAGTTTATACGTAATACATGCTTTCATCAATATAATATACTTTATCTGTGTTGTAATGGTAGTTGAAGTTCAATATTCTCATGTATATAATATACTTTTTTTCATATAAATCTCTGGAAAAAATGTCAACAACTTTTTGTGAGATGCGCATGCGTATAGTCAATATGTGGTTGATGTAAAGATCTAAGTTAATTATTTGTGATCCCAAAGGTGAATAGTTAATTATGACCAATTAAACACTGAGAGAAAATGTTAATTCAAGAACAGAGAACGATATTAAGACAGAAAACAGAAAACCAAAGAAAAAAGAGAAAACCGCAAAAACTTCATATAGATATTTCGAGGGACATAACATTCCAGAACTGAATTTCCGTGAGTGATTGACTGCCTTCCATGATTTGTTGCAGAGATGTTCAAGAGTGCTTTCTGATTGGTGTTTTTTCATAAAAATGGCGAATTTGCATTCAGAATCTCATCGAAGAAAAGGGACTCTCGGGTTTCTCTATCAACATGTTCTAAGAACTCGTCGTCAGAGTCAAGAGTCGAATTGCGAACAGTTCGAAACGACCGGTAACTTGATAATAAAACCTTCTTGAGTGGTTTGCTGACAATTTTCGTCCTTGGTTTTGAACTGCGACCATTTGAACTGTTCAGAGGTCGACTCGAGGGTGGACTATGTCCTAAAAAGGTCAACATTGGACTCCGAGGCCGAGCTAGACTATTTAGATTCGAGTCTTCTTTGGTGAAGCACACTTCAACTTCCGGCTCTGTGGCGGCCGGCTCAATGCCCATCATTATGTCTGAAGCAGAATAAAGGGAAGGAATGGTTAACTCAAGACCCAAAGTGTCGGCTTTAGTTCCAGGCTTAGGGCTTTCCGGTTCCGGCACATTAGCCGCATGGGCCATGGCTGACAGATACGAGGTGGGCGGCCCATTCTTGCCTCCTGTGGTGATTCTACTTCGAGCTCGGGCAGCATTGCCGGAAGCCGACGAACACGTGCAAGTCTCTTTCATGACCACAACAGACTTGGTAACCAGTGAATCCAGTTCCATTTCGAAGGCATGACGCTTTGAGCTGTTCACACACTGATAGCATAGAGAGTCGCCAGCTGCTGTAGTTCCACAGTCCGCAGTGGCGAGTTCGGGTGAGCCGGGCTTCACATAGCCGTAATCATGATCATTGTAACCCATACCCAGGAAGGGACTCGATGACCGGGATCTCATTGCATTGGACATTAGAGATGACGAGCTCACGAGGTCAAAGGGGGTCGTTTCCACATTGCCTTCTCCGTCGTCATAGTCAACAACTAATTTCTGGGGCATTTCAAAGGCAGTTGGTGCATAGACAGGTCTCTTGCGATTTCGGGTAGTGGTTAGACTTGAACTACTTTTAGCTGTAGTCGATTTCGTTCTCTTTGCTGGATAGATGGGCTCGAAGAGAGCAGTCGAGGGAGGGGACGGCGTGGTTAGTGAGAGCAGCTCTTGGTCACTTTCCTGATTCTCATCAATGTACATTGCTCTGCTCCGAGCACCAGAGGCTAAAGTGGTCTTCTTTGTCGGCTTGCCTCCAGGTGTGGCACCAGCTTGCTTGTATCGGACACTGCCATTTGTTTTTCGCGTCCGCCGACCATTTCCGGCCACACTTGGACCATTTGCTTGCCCAGAGGGAGGGGTAAGCTTCCGGTTTGCCGGTGGCCCTTGGAGTCTCTGGTTAGCGGCTTGAGGACCGGTGACAGCTTCTTCCTTTTGTTTGCGCTTCCTTTGTGGCAGCGGCAAGGGTGGACCTTCGACGCTGTCCACACTGTGAACGCTTGCAGAGGAAAGACCTGAAGACGGTGTGGACGATAGGGATGAATTTGATTTGATTGTTGAATTGGGTTTAGCTGATTGTTTAGCCAGACGCAGAGGGGCGGCACCATCGGCCGATCGACCTGGAAACTTGGGCAAGTAGTGTTGGTCGATCACTTCTCGAGTTGAGGGCTCCAGAACAAACTTGTCCAGGCATATCTGGAGCCAGCACGCCTTGCATCGGGACACAGAGACACCCCTTGGCTCCTGTTCTCCCGGAGCGCAGCCAATTGTACAGTGACCATCTTCGTGACAAGTGTACTGCTTGGGGTCACGCAGAAATCGCTTCATAAACTTTGAACACGGCTCACAGCTGAACTGTCCAAATCTCCGCTGGACATGAGAGTAGTATTTCGTTGCATTGCATATGGAGCACGTGATGTAACCGGGGCGACCGCAGCCCATACCTGGTTGCCAGCAAGAAAGAGGAGGAGGAGAGAGAGAGAGTTAAACAATGTGCAAGGTCAAAACACGAATTTAGGTCAAGCCGTTTGAGAGAGATAGGCGAGCCCATGTAGAAGGAGCAAGAGAGCGATAGAACTGGAAAAGTCAAAAAGAAAACGTGACTGAATAGTGTAAGGGGTTTGGAACAATATGGCGGTCAGCTAAAAGGTAAGTGGTAAGCTGACAGGAGAAAAAACAGCTGACCCTTATCATTTTTCATGAGAGCGAGAGAATCAGAGGAGGCTTTGGGTCAGCAAACATCTCTTTCGCTCTCGCTCTCTGATGCAGATTTCATCCATTAGTGGAAAAGCTTTTGGGTTTTTGGCAAAACATTCGCTGAAGTGGGATAGAGTGAGAGAGGGAAAGAGAGAGAGAGAGAGAGCTCAACTAGTGTCAATGGACTGAAACGAGCCTGAAAGCCAGGAAATGGGGTAAGGGTAAAATCCTGTCTCTCTCTCTCGCTTTCTCGCTCTATTGGTATGCTGCATACCGATGGCTGTCAGCTCTACGTTTAGTGGGTTCACTCTCAAGGGTCACCGAATTGGGGAAGTGGAAATGTCTCTGTAGTACCTTTTGACTGCCCCCGACCAGTGGCGGGCACGGGTATGGGTGGTGGCGCCACTGAAGTGGTCACAGCTGATACTTCACTAATGCTTTCCAGTTTAACTGTCACATGATCACCGGTATTTGTTTTCATATTTGAACTTGAACACTGTTCTTTGTCTTCAGTGTCGATGGTAACCTGAGTCGACGCCATCTTGGGTTCTTCCGTTGTACTTTGTGGTAGCTGAACAACAGTCTCCAGTTGAGCTGAATCAGTAAATTGCACACTTGGCGGACTGAATTTTCTCTTTTTTAAGGGGACACTAGACTCTTCACTCTCGGTAGCAGGTGGCGGAAGCATTTCGTGACCACTGGCGTCTACTTCGTGACCACCTTCACATTCGTGACTGGCTTCGTGAGCCACATGACCCTCTTCTTCTGCTTCAACTGACTTTGACTCTATTGAGCAGCGATCCTTCACGTGACCTTCTTCAACTGAAGCGTCACCCATGGTAACCAGAACACATACAGACGTCTCTATTTCTTTCCGAGAATCGCTTGTAAATCCAAAATGGCCACCAGTATCGGGCTCCTGACCAAGGATACCCAATGCCAAATCAGTAAACTGAATTAAGGTTAAATCAGAAAGATTTGTCTTGCCTTTCACGAAGTGGCCTTCGAGGCGGACGAATAGTTTTCTCTCTTCTCTATTTGCTGGTAAACACGTTTACAAATTGTTTCCTTCTTTTTTCTCCGCACACTTTAATCTCTAGCACAACAACTAGTAGCCAAGGGCACAGTTCAACGGTTAAACTGTTCAAAAATTCAAAACAAATGCACAGAGAAAGCTGAAAACAAGAGAGTAAATGAGAAGCAAGAGAGAGAGATTTTTTGACAGCAATGGAGTTCGTGAGTAAAATTTTCTGTTTACGTTGACATTACATTCTGTGCTTTCGCTAGCTCTCTCTCTCTCTCGCTCTCTCACTCAAGTTATCTCTCGCTTTGAACAGCTGCTCTACTTCCCTACTTTTGGTTGCTCCGAAACGCTCCGCCGCCATCTTGAATTTCCTTTTGAACCTCAAATAGAATGAGCAGTACAGCAAACCACAATTGAAAAATAGTGAAAGGCACCTAAATCAATAAATTAAAGGGTCGAATATGGCGAGACAGCCCCGAGGCCCTGTCCGCCACTGGGCCGAAAAACCAGTTTCGGAGCACTTGCTCCGCCATCATCAGCTGTATTACGTCAGCAAGCGAGCCGCGCACTTGTGAGCCAATGAGAAGCGGCCATTTTCTCCTTCCCTCTTTTGGTCTCCCCGTCGAATTGTCAAAAACGGCATCGGCTCAGCCTTCTTCCCTCTCCCTCTCGCTCTCTTGCATCTCTCTCCCTCTCTTTCGGCTGTACCTTGAAGCGCGAAATTTGCTTTTTATTTACTCATTTATCTTCCTGCCAAATAATATTATCTTTTAGTAACCACTCTTGAGAAATCAATCCTTTTTCACAGCTCAAGGCTGCCCGTAATTTTTGGGTGGAACATTTCAAGAATTGTCCAACATGGCGGAAAAGTCAGACTTGAGCTTTTTTACTTTTATCATATTTTAGTGCAACATTTCTTTTCAAAGTATAACGTAACGTATATAAAATTGAGATTGATTCTTTAAAAAAAGGTTGCGTGTTGAGAGTATATCACGTTTTCGAGCAAGGTAACATACTCTATGAGAGATAAGGATCAATTGTCAGATTATCGCTTTTCTGTATATTAGTCCTGTTGATAGAATGTCATTTAGGGATCAGATATGTGCGTATTTGAGCTGGATACATAGAAAGCGTCTGAAGTTTGGATTCTTGATTGTTCGTGATTCTTTTCTTTGGCCATTTTAGCTTCGAGCAGTTTCCGTATCCTTGGGTCAGCGATGTTCGCCAGATTGAACTGGTCTCCATCTTGCTTTAAATTGGACTGACTAGTTGGAGATCTTAGAGAATCAATCATACAGTCAATGGGAATCAGATTGTGAACTGGTGCATCTGTTTCGCCTAACTCGCCAAACACGTCAAGCTGACTATTCCCCAGGTGATTGTCAATATCGTCGTCGCTGACATCTTCCAGTTCCATGTCATGGCTCACGCTCTCGTTATACACAGCATCATCGTAGTTTTCGCACCGGTCGGCCATCTTGTTAGTGTCAGGCTCATCATAGTCAATGACTATCTTCTTCTCGTTCCAAGTCACCTTTGTTCCAGTTAATTGTTTCCTGGCTTCTTCTGCCGCCGACACTGACTCATACTGGACATAAGCTTCGCCATTTTGCCTGTAGTGTATCAACTTTGTAATGGCGCCAAAGCGGTCGAATTCCCGTTCTAAAACCAAAGTGTCCAGAGTGTGGTCAAGATGACCAATCCATATTTTGGAAGTTGGCAGTAGTTTGCCGTAGCCAATGACCATGGGACACGAGCCCAGAATTCTAAGATGAAGTTTTGACTTTGCTTTGTAGGCATAGAGCATGTTCTCGAAACGCACGAAGGCAAATGTTCTGCTTCGATGGGCAGGCACTCGCTTTATAAAAACTGACATGACGCGACCAAAATGGCGGAATGTCTCATAGATGTCCTCTTCGGTTATAGATACGTCTAAGTTGCCGATGTAGAGAGTTCTGGTCGCTAAGTCATCGTCTTCCGGTCTAATATCTTGATCTTGTTTTTCCCTCACGTGATAATTGATCTGATAATCCTTTTTGGCTCGTGGATAAGGTTTAAATCTTGATTGACGACCAAGGTCACTGATTGATCTTCGATAGTTGGTCTTGTAACCGCTTGTCTCATCATTTGAGTCAACATCGTTCTGACCGTCTTCGTATGATCGTCGGCGGCGCCGTTTCTTGTTATCTTCTTTCCTCTCGTAATCCTCGTGCGGCAGCATTCTTGTCGTCTATTCTTCTAAACAGCATTGGGTATGCCAATTAATTAAATTCGTTATGAAATAACAATGCAGGAAGTGACAAATCAGATAGAAACAAACAGCAATTAATTTCCAGATTGACAAAATAGAATTTCTTTACGCAACAGTCAACGCCACCTTGTGGCTATTAATCACAGCAGGCTTAAATGCTGGACCAATAATTCAATCCGATTGAATAACTAGTGAATTGAAAATGTTGCATCACTTTTCTGTGAGTTGAAATTACCTCAAATGTTCTGAAACTAGTTGCATCCAAGCCAATAAAATGGATTACACTTGACAAGGTGAACAATTAAGAGTAAACTCTGTTAAGAACATACAATGTTTCCCAGATGTTAGGCAAACAGTCATTGATTAACGCTTACAACAATTAGCTGAAGATAGTGAGCAGCCATGTGACCGATGGGAAGATAAGGCACATGAAGAGCTGTTGACAGTCTTTCAATGAAGAGTATTCGAAGGCAAACAAGTGATAGTGATGATTAAGAGCCACAATTTAGCAATCTTTCACAAACACGCATTCAAGTAACGTAAGTACACGTAATCATATGATTGAACAACAAGTACGCACAACTAACACAAAACGGAACTATGTGAGGCGCCAGTGAAGTGAACTAGAGAGAGAGAGGGGAGAGGGAAAGCGAGGGGAAAAGAGAGAAGAGGAAACTGCAGAGGAAGAGAGAGAGAGGGAGAGAAAGTGCAGTAGCAGCTGTATATTATGGAGTGCAATGCTAATGTTCCGTTGTTTTTTAGCAAGCTGCTCATTGGTTGCTAACTCACCTTCCACTCTCTACCTCGCTTTCTGTCTCACTCTCTCTCTCCTCTCTACGAGGTTTGTTTGTCTAAAAGTTAGGTAACTGTGGAGACGGCAACAAGAAAAAGTAAGACTTAATACGTGAGGAGAGAAAGAGAACGACTGAGAAGTGAGACTCTCTGCAAACAAGCAGTTTATTTACACTTAGACGGACTTGAAAAAGCTTCTTGAGTTGACATAGATACAGCTAGAGGGAAGGAGAGGGAGAGAGAGAGAGAGAGAAAATGACAAGACCACGTGATTTATTGTCCTTGATTAGTCGTAACTATCAAATAAACTAGAAGCGTACTTTAAAAGCCATTAATAACGTGAAAAGAAGCTGCTACATACAGTTTAAGTGTGACGTCATCAAGTAATATGAATGACATCAGCACAGAATCATATCCTGAGATAATCCAGTTCTCCAACTCGTGACAAAGTAACTAATTTGATACACCGAGAATCAGCAGCACTTTAAGAACTCGAGAAATTCGAGAGAAAACTATCTCTGGTAAATGGGACGAATGTAGCGCACCTCAGGAATGTACACAGTGTACGGAGCGTCATCGAGAGACGGTCCCCTGGCTTTGGCCCTTCGGCTGGCGGCCCGAACAGCTGTCGTGACGGCGCGAAAGCGTCTTCGGCTCCGCTCTCGAACGCTGGGAATCTTGGAACTTCGACTGTGGCGCCAGAACCACTTGAAGCACTGCTCGAATATCTGTTCTAGAACATTGAAGAAGGCCAGAGCCGAGAATCCGAGCCACATGGACACGAGTCCACTCAGATACGACATGAGCTCGATCGGCTTCGGTGAGATAAGATTAATGATTATCAGTAAACCTTTCAAACACTAACTTCGAACTTTGCCTTGTATTTGTAGATTGTGTGCTCAGTTGACCAGAATCGCACGGACACGATTGCGCAACAAGCCTTGTCTTCGAGCATCCTTTCCTTACCGTGTGAGTGCGCAATCAGTTCAGCTGAAGGCCATTCTCGAGACTCCTTGATGATCTGATAACGGTCGACGCTAAACAAGACAGGTTATCTAATCTGAGAACGACCTCTACCGTAATCATATCAAAGCTCACCGGCAATCAAGTTTACAATACTGATTGCAAAACTCTTCGTGGGAAGAGAAGCAAAAATCAAACTTTGTCAAGTTGTCTCTGGGCGCAGACTCAAGGTCATCAGTGCTGTCCCAATCGCACCACCGTATCTTATCTTCGGACCTCTTAGCCAGCACAAATGGCAGCTCCGGTGGGTAGCATTTGCACCTGCGCACTGTGTTTAGTCCCATGCACCCGATGATGCAATCTTCCTTGGACAAGGGGTACTTGTACACCATGTCGTCCGACTCTTCGTCCGAGCTGAACATGTCGTAGTGGCCGCGATACTTGTGGACATAATTCATGCAATCGGTCAGATAAGGGGCCGGCAGCAGGTCGGACGTTGTCTTTGTGATGAACAGTTCATAGAAGTGGCCCGGCAAGAGTTGAATGGACTTGAACCTAATCGTGGGCGCCATGTTGGTGTCATGGATGACCACCGAGCCCGACACAGGGTAGTCAAGGGTGGTATACTCGTCTCGGGTGAAGTTGAGCTTCATGCGCAACATCTCATTGGGTCGAAATACATGAGTGGTTCCACGGACCGCCACTGGGGCCGCACTGTAGCCTGACTTTATGGACGCCATGTTGGACAGTTTCTTGTAGGCATGATGGAACATGGTAAAGCAATTTCCCGAATTCTGGGCCGTTGTGATTACGTTCGCAAATGTCCGGCAAGGGGTCACCGTTGCGTTCGCATTGTCCGAAGCGCATCTGAAATCATCATCAAGTATGAAGTCCTCGTGATAATGGCCAATAGACAAAAAGCTTTTGACCGACAGTGACGTCATCATATCCCTTGTAGTCTCATCGATAAGAGTCTGAAGGCGCTGAAATTTAATGCATGTCAACCAACTATCGACCATCGATGAATCTTACCAAGTCTAGTCCAGAATTATTCTGACCACGGCGTCTCATATCAGCGATGAGATTCCACTGATTAGCGAAGGTGTCATTGAAAGCCATCAGCTTGCTCAAGGCCAACCTGAGCGTTTGATAATTGGTCGTAATGGTGCGATATCATGGGAGAGAGCTTACCTGTTATTGTTGCAAATAGTGACACCTGGCGTCTCAAGGTTGTCCATAGTTTCCATATAGACGAACACGGTAGTTGGGTACGCATAGTACATGGACAAAATGGAGACACATTGACCACAGCAAGCGGCCAAACATACCATGAGAATAGCTGCTCGAAAGGCGAGCCTTCCTAGACCCTCCCTTGGGGGCCACCAGCCAGCCTGGTCGCCATCTTGTTTCATTTCATTATGGTAAGCTTCAAGGAGAAAAGGAGACATTGTCTCTTCGAGTCTGATCTTCAAGTGGAACATGTCGACCAAGGGACGGTCGCTACATTGCCTGCGACATGATGGACCGTTCTTCGCCGAGGCCATTTTGAATCATTAGAAATCGCTTACTAAGTCCTAGGGAGCGTCTCTTTGTTTACCATTGACCACGTGACCAAGGCGGTAACTTACATGCTTGACCAGTCAACCGTAGTACCATTTTTCATAAACGTTTTCTGGAGACGGCCCCTTGACATTACCATGATTTCCACAAAGAGACGTAACCACTAGCTATGAGAAGAAACATTGCAAGAATGTAGACAGTAATCTTTGCAAATTTAAATGCAAATATTTTACATAAAACCTACCTATTTCGAGGGTATTACCACTTGAGACATGGGCCATAAAAGTTTCAATTTTGTCCTCATGAACATACCACTCGGTCGTATATTCGAATGTCGACACTTTCTCTCACTAGAGAGAGAGAGAGAGAGAGAGAGAGAGAAACCATGTTAGCATATTCAATACTCTTTATTGCGCTCATACATCAGGGATTATCTGTCTTATAAAAACTCAACTTTTTCTCAAACATACCCCTGAATGTGAATCTTGTCATATTCTATTATGCGAGAAAGGTAATTGAAAACCTTTTTGTGCGTCCCGTTTTTTTTGCTCCCATAGCCACTGGTTTGTCACGGCAAGGGGGCCAAGTGTAAATTGTGGTATTTCAATCGGTATATAATATTTGCCCACCTTAGCTTGTGGTAAAGCCAAGGGGGCGGAGCCTGCAGGGGTCTCTCAGTCATGTGGGTTACTGGCCTGCAAGATGAGTCAATGAGATCGAGGGAGAGAAGGAGCGAGAGGGAAAGGATATTCAATACCCGGTCATGCCGGGAACCAGGTGTTCATGTGGGTGGCTACTACCGACCGAGAGGAGAGAGCGAGAGGAGAGGAGAGAGGGAGTGAAAGAGAGGTTTTGCTTTTAATAATCGGTATTTAACTTTGATACGGTGGCTTTGGGAGAGGGGGTGAAGACCAGAGACTCCTATGGCCATGGTAAGAAAGTATGGTAATAATGGATGACGAGAAAGAGCGAGAGAGGGGAGAGGGAGAAGGAGAGAGGGAGCGAGAGAGGCCACAGAGATTATGGAACAAGTTGATTGCCCAGTGATGGCCATAGCGGGGGTGAAGAAATAAGAAGCAGTCTCTACAAGTATGGCAAGACATAAAACAACCGCGGAGACAGAATAGGAGTTTGAGGGGGAAGAGAGGAGAGAGGGGGAGAGGGGAAAGCAAGAGGAAGAGAGGGCGCCGTAATCGGTATTGCCCCAAAGATGTGTGTACCGCCCAGAGTCAACCGAGCGTGAGAAGTGCCCCGGGCCGACTGGCTTTGCCTGTGTACATGCTCGTCAGCCTCTCTCTCTCTCTCTCTCTCTCCCTCTCTCCATTTCGACTTTTTGCTGATGAGGTACTTGCAAAAGGGAGAGAGAGAACACGAGAGTTGTGGGGGAACATTTAGTCATTTCACTCCCCCAACACTTGGACTCAGGACACGACTTGGAGCCGCCCCTGCAGCACGATTCGGGCCTTAGGGGCGGGGGCGGCAGCCATCTCTCTCTCTCTCTCTCTCTCTTTCGAGACACTGCAATCATGTCTTATATCTATACCTTCGCTTGGTTGTAATAATTTTTCTCTATGGTCAAGGGACTTGTGTCTCTCTCCCCCTTCGGGCAAGTCACGAAGTAGACTTGCCAGTGTACCACTCCTCCCCCTCTCTCCCTCTTCCTCCCTCCCTCTCTCCCTTTCCAGAGTACCACCACCGCCGCCACCACTCTTGTACGTTGACCACGACCACGAGAGAGCAAATCTCTAATCTATCCCTCTCTCGCTCTCCCTCCCTCGCTCTGGAGGAGCGCAGTTACCGCTTAACTTCCACAGAGGGAACTCTATAGAAACATTTTGCAATAAGCGACGACCCCTCTCGAGCTGCCTCTTGACCACCCGAGGCTTCCTGTCAAGCCGACGGCCAGTGCCCGCTGACCGTTTCCGGTGGCCCGTTTCCTCTTTTCGTGCAAGTGCCCCACTGAGTGCCCGCCTGAACAATTTGCCCTCGCGTGCCCGGCACGTGCCACTATCTGTGCCCTCAAAAGTCGACCGGGAACGGGCGCACCTTGTACCGCCATAGGGGTGCTCTTTTCTTTCTCTCTCTCTCCCTCTCCTTCTCTCCTTGTGACTGTGTCAGATTGACCCATCAAAGGCCCGTCTAGATGGTCACGCCGATACCAGAGTGTCCCACAGTGAGTGCCGTGCAAAGTCAAATCCAAGATGGCGGACCAGTTTGTTTAGTGCGTAGAAAAACACGGACTATTAGTAGTAATACATGTACAATGGAGTTATATTTGTTTGTGTCATACCTGTTCATATTTACTCGAAATCTGGGATCGGTCTCGTGCACTGAGATAAGAGCAGAGATGGTCAAGGGTTACCCCTGTGTCAGAAGACTAAATCAGCTGTATTGTCCGTCACCTGGCAACAAGTATCCAACGTGAGTAAATTTGCACTTTCTTTCCAAAATGGCTCCCTATACGAGACATCCATCATAGACACAGGGGCTGAACAGTGGTCCAATATTCTATATTATATAATTATTTAACGCCTCCGGGACTTTTCCCGGGCCCACATAACCCTGACGTCCAACAAGTCCCCCGAGGGGTCTTGTCGACGTAATTGTCGATAAAAAACAACTAGCTCACCCCTGTCCTTTCTGTCTGCCACCCTCATGATATCAATTACTGGGGACCGTATTCGAATTGTGATCACTAGTGAAATATATCAAGCACCAGCTGTTACGAAGAATAAAACGTTTTCAATATTTCACACGGAAGCCTTTGCCGAAGACTTTGCCCCGAAAAGCAGTCAAAATGGCTTCCAGGGGTCATGGATGGAAGGCCAACATTCACCTGTCGGCCATCTTGACCTTGATCGTAAGGGCAATGGCGTCGACTACGGTCATGGTCATCAGCTTGACCTGAGCGACCCGCTTGACTCCGTTTCTCAGAGAGGAGAGAAGGCTATGAAAAAGATTAATAGGTAAACACTGTTTCATATGAATCATGCAAAGAAGATTCAAAATGGCCGACAAGGGGTGACAGAGAGGGACAGGTGTCTAGTGGGGAGTACACGAGAGCGCTTTCTGTTTACATATCATTCTCGGCCCACTGTTCAAAGCCTCTCTGTCGCCCTTGACAACGTAAAGATACTAACATGTTGTGTATTCATATTACAGAGACTTAATTGATATGTACATAGAAGATAATAAGGCTCTTGTGAAGAGAATGTTCGGCGAATATGAGTCCCCTGAGAATGAGCATTCTCCCACCGATGGACACCATTCGTATTCAACGTACGACGGAACACCTATGGACCGGGCGTCACCGGGCCACGGGTCCCGTCGGGCCAAACGGGCCTATGGCAAATATGGCACAGACAATAGCAGGTAGCGAACAAAACTTGGCCCTATATTCCTTTGTTTTCTCACCTTTCGTCTCTCCCTCTCCCCTCTCCGCTCCCTGGCTTCCATCAAACGCATCTCTCCGGACACCCTTGACCACCATTTTCTCAGGACGGACTCTTGTGAGTCAGCTGTTGAAATTGTGACCCCTTATTGGGCCTCCAATTCAGCGGGCAAAATTCGGGCCATTGTTAATACGCAACACTTGCAGCAAGCTATTCAGCAAGAAGTTTGCCAGTAAGTCTCTCTCTCCCTCTCCCTCCTTCCTTCCAATCCTATAAACAGCCCCGCCCTGATTAAGGGGTCGCTGGGGTGCGCAATTTAAGTAAAGTCCCTTGTAAGCCAATTTAACGGAACATTTGTCAAGTCACAAATTAATTTCCAATTGAAAAGTCTAATTTTTGATTTGCATATAAGCTATTCTTGACAGCACTCTCTTTTCCTCCCTCCCCTCTCGCTCTCCTCCTCTCGCTCTCACTGAAATATTCGCTCTACTGTCTCAAGTCGATTCATCATATCTTAAAGTTCTACCTGAATAGAGAAAGAAGTTCCATATAGCTTGGAAAGCATTTTAGAGACTGGTGACCTATAGTCTTTCCTTCCCTCTCCCTCTCCTTCTCCTCTCCCTCTTCCCCTCTCTGCCTCCCTGACTCACACATTTGCCATCCTTTCCAGTCTGTGTTTATTTCAGATTTCACAAAAATAGTTTATGCCATAGCTCACTGCGTAGTATTCACGATCTCTCTCTCTCTCTTTCCTCTCTCCTCTCTCCCTCTTCTCGCTCTCAGGTATTTCAAGAAAACACAGGTGTACATTGTTGTAGTTACAGGTATACATTGATGGAAATAGCGTGCCACAACTGATAGTGAAAAGAATGAGAGAAAGATAGATGAAGTGAGTGAGAGAGCGAGAGGGAGAGAGGGAGACAGAGATCAGTTGCTATGACTAGCTCTCGAGTAAGTCACGATTCGAACGTTAAAAACTCTCTCTCTCTCTCTCTTTCCCTCTCTCCCTCTCAACTCCTCCGCCGCCCGCGGCTGAGTCAGAAAAGACCGCCACTGCTGTATGAACAAGACGAAGAATAGAAAGAAGAGAAGAGAGGAAGAGAGAGGAGAGAGGAGAGAGAGAGAGAGCAATCTGGTCGGCCATGCAATTAGCCGCGTGTTAAGGTATGTTGAGCGACGAGAGCGAGAGGGAGAGAGGAAAAGATAAAACCTGAGGCCACCTGTGCTCTGTTGTAAGTTTAGTTTTTCTTTTTCTATTATTTCTGTCTTTTTCGCTTTCTCTCCCTCTCTTTCTCCCTTGCTCTTCCTCTCCATCTCTTCGCTCTTTGAGTCATCAAACTCCCAGAAAGCTTGAGCGAAGAGAGGAAGATGAAGAGACCAATGAAGAAATATTGCAAAAAATTATACCATTATTACTATTTCGGTTTCTTTTCAACTTTATCAACTGTGCAGAAAAGAGCGAGAGACAGAGGGAGAGAGGAAAAGGGGAGGGAGTGACTAGTTTGTGTTATTCAATACTGGAGAGAAACATTTGACACTTGATTTTTCAACATTGTAGGTGGCGTAAAATTCTACAAAGTAAAACCGACAGAAAAAAGGAAAGAGCGAGAGGGAGAGAGAAGGGAGAGAGGGAGGGAGAGAGCGGTGCAGAGACAACGATTTTATTTTTCAACAAACCAATTTTCCAAATGATTTGAAGCAGCAATTTACAAAATGTAGCTCCTCTGGCAGTCTCTCTCTCTCTCCCTCTCTCCCTCTGCCGCTCCTATTATTACCTCTCGCTCTCTCAAAGGGCCAAATAATTGTCATTGTTGCCTTCCATTCTCTTCTTCTCGGCTCTTTTTTCTGCCTTTCGTGCCGCACTGCCATAGTGACCCAACTAACTTTTCCTTCTCTCTCTCCCTCTTCCCCTCTCCCTCTCGGCAGGTCAGTGCAAACAAAGAGATGTAGCAACGAGTGCTCCTGCGAACAGAAATATAAGTGGCACCGCCTACTGGCCTATGATCCGGACGACGATTGCAAGGGCATCTTCATGGACTGGTTCCTCTTTCCCTCTTGCTGTGTATGTCGCTGCGGCAACCCCTTGACCACTGGCTGAGTCAGCTGTGACCGTGTACTGGATTAAGGACCAGAATATATATATACCAAAATTAGGCTAAAATTAGTCCTAAACTATATCTTTAGATTATAATAAAATCACTCGATTTTTCGCTGAAGCGAGACTCTTATATTCACGTCAAGCTGTATCAGTAATATGTATGGTTGTGTACTGAATATTTGAATGGAGGGAAAAAGTAAAATGCCCGAACTGAGACTCGAACTCACAACCATTTGACGACTGTTTCGCCATATGCATGAAACTGAATTCGAGAAAAACAGTTGAGGAAAGGCAAGCTAAGCTTTTCTCCTCAGCCATTAGATGGCGCACAATGTTCACCTAAGTCTACCTTCGTCTCAAATTTGAATTTCACATATCTATGGCAGCTAAAACTGGTAGATAAGATTTCGTTCAGAACAACGTTCAAAGCATTATGCACCCCTGGCACAGTCAAGTATAATATATCACAGCAACTGGGAAGCTTATTGATATACGTCATGTTCGAATGTGCTTATTTTAAGAGAAGCTGAATACATACATTTATTCTTCTTTTCTCAATACTCTCATTTTCATTAACCAATAATAAAAAGTAAATGAAAATATTCTTTGAATGACTTTATTTGCTTTTTTATCGCTTCCGTGATCCCTACTTATTACTTTTGCACTCTGTTGAGAAACTGCGCCACCAGATGGCGCCACATGAGGCGGCGTATCTGACTAGCCAATTGTAGATGCAGTGTGAAAAAGGTCGCAATGAGACCGATTCAATACACAATGATACAAACTTCAAGTGGTAACATGTTAAAAATTGGTGCTAATAAACGGTAGAACAGAAAGAGCGAGAGGGAGAGAGAGGGAAAGGGAGAGAGAGAGAAAGTGAAGAACAGTCATGTGTAAAGAGACTAAAGCACCCTTGATTATCCTTTTAGCTGACATTAATAAAACACAATCCTATCGGATCATCCTTGAACCATCGACTGTAGATCTAACCTACTCTTTAGCTTCTCTCTCTCCCCCTCTCTCGCTCTCCTCTCTCCCCCCTATTGGCTTTCAATGGGAGCCAAGATTCTAAGCAAAAGACACCCAGGATTTCAGGGGACTTATCTTAAATTCCCACCTAAACTCTCCTCCTTCCCTCTCCTCTCTCCCCCTCTCTTACCTCAGCCTATGAACAATAAATGTAAACAGCTGACTGGATTAGAGTCACACCATTTAATGTCACGTGTGCATCATTTATACAAAGGCTTCCGTGTGGCGATAATTAGCACGTCTTGCAAATCTCGGTATCACTTACGAGACGACCCCTCTAAGCACTCATACACCTCGACGAGAGGGGGAAAGGTAGAGAGGCAAGAGGGATATCTTTTCTCAGATTTACTAGGTTTTAACTGGATCCTCATACCTAAGCCCCATGTTCAGGGGTCCCGTTTTATACCCTTCGCCGACTATCTCTCGCTCTCTCCCCTCTCTCCTCCCTCTCTCTCCCTCTCACACCTTCTCTGAGTCAAGGTCAGAGGATTGTTCATTCCACTTCCGGTGATTTAAGGGAAAACGTGTCAGTGCAGATAGCGATGCCCGGACTCTGTAATCAGCTGTTTGTTTCAAGTAGTACTAAGCTAATTGCTGTTTAATTACTGATTTACAGAAAATGGTCTTATCAGCTGATTAGACAGAATCAGGTGTCGTCAAAGTGGCGCCTTAATCGCTTCATTTGAAATAGTGACTTAATTGAAAATTAACTTTCTAATAACCACTTGATTTACTTGTTGAACATTGGCCAACAATTGATTCCGAAGTAGTAAACAATAATTCTCCCTCTTGCCTTCCCCTCCTCTTCGCTCTCCCTTCGCTCTTTAGTAGCGCCGAGTAATGAGAGAAATGTGTTCTCGAACTGCTTGAACAGTTCTATTCCTGAAATTAGCTTTTCACTCGGTTAGTTTAATTGTTGCCCAAGTTAAGTAGAACAATTGAACATTGTCGATTTTATATTCGAATAGTCCATTCAAAGAGTGCCGAATGTGCTCGATTCTGTCTTTTTAGAACACTCGCTTCAGCTTCAGAGAGCGAAAGGGCAAGAGAGGGAAAGAGCGAGAGAGAGAGAGAGAGAGAGAGATACAAAGCGAATACATGTTCAAATTGTTCTTAGAACCGCCTTAGTAACAATCGACGGCATGCCTGGTGAATGTACAAAGTCGAAAAGGTTCACGCCCAGTAGGCGGCTCGCAGACCGCCCGCTGAACTTTATGTTCTCTCTGCCTCTGGCTGCCTCTCCTCTTCCCTCTATCGCTCTCCCTTTCCCCCCTCTTGCTTGCATGTTACCATTTTCATGGAGTCGTCGTTATACAGTTTCTCTCTCCCTCTCCTTCTCTTTTTCCCTCTCTCTCACTCTCGGCAGTCATTTTCTCTCCTCTCTATTTCGTCTCATGGTATAGTGTTAACATTCATGCACAGTGTGACATTCTTGCCTCGTGTTCGAACTTGAACATTGTTCTAAAAGAGACGAGAAGAGATCTCTCTCGTCTTCTCTCTTCCTGCTCGTCCTGTCCTTCAATCTTGCAACTTGTCTCTCACTGTTCTCAACTGTTCTATAGAGAAATTCTACAGCTACTCACGGTCAGCTCTGTCAGACCCTAACCAGCGAACAAACAGCACTCAAGACACTGAACACTTCAAGGCGACCAGCAAGAGGAGATGGACATAAACTCAGAACCGTTCTGTCTGCAAGACCTGGTACCGGCGTCGAGTTCTAGCGGCACCGACGGCTCCTCGTCGGGCCAGCGAACCGGAGGAGTAGGGCCTCCCGTTCCGCCGCCGCCTTTGTCTGGGGTTCAGCGTGACGGCACCGGTTCGTCTGTGGACGGCTCGAGTTTCACAAATTCGGACGCGGGCTCCGTGGCCAACAGCCCGTACCGGTTCAGTGGCATGCAGCCCTTCGGCTGCCACAGTGGCAGCAGTGGACCCGTCGGCGGGCCGCACTTCATGCCTCAGCCGCCCGTTCAGCCGTTGCCCTTGTCGGCGTACCCTCAGATGAGCCACAGCATGCACGGCGGCTACGGCCAAGCCCAGCACTCGGTCGCTGGCTACAACACTCTGTCAGGCCGAAGTCTGGGCCACCATGGGTCGACCATCGGTGGCCACCACTCGCATCACCCATTGACCAATGCCCATCATCATCACCACCACCACCATGGTCACCATTTTGATCATTCCGATCTCAATACAGCTGACTTCTTTGACAAGAGCCTGACCAGCCATCAAACACCTGTCCCGTCGTCGGCTATCTGTCACAAGGAAGACAAGAGGAAAGGTGAGTTGCTCTCTTCCTCCTCTCTCTCCTCTTCCTCCTTTGAAAGCTTTTAACTAGAACATCTTGAGCACTTTGCTTAATATAGCGTAAAGAAGTGTAGCTCGTGCAGAGAGACGGAGACAGCGAGAGCGAGAGAGGGAGAGAGACAAACTAGGCTGAAAAAAGAGAGACAATCAATATGGCGCCAATTTCAAGGGTCTGAAATGAGCGACTCATGTCCCAAGGTCTCTGTCCCGTGTTTGTCGAGCAATCAAACTTGTCTGCATGTATTATGATTTAAAAAAGTAAAATCATGCCAATTATATGTTTGCACGAACATTTACATATTCAGAGCTTCTTACCTATCTTGTCTCTCTTGCTAAACATGTTTGACCAACAAAAACAAAAAAAGATGGCGTCAACGGAATGAATGGAAATAACAGCAGCGGCGCCAAGTCACCCTCAAACTCGGCGTCCAGCGGGCCCAGCGGGTCGACGGCAGCGGGCTCGACCGGACCCGACGGGCAGTCGGACTCGGAGGACGACCCCAAGAAACAGAAGCGACAAAGGCGCCAAAGGACGCACTTTACGAGCCAGCAGCTCCAAGAGCTGGAGGCAGTGTTCAGTAGGAACCGCTATCCGGACATGAGTACAAGGGAAGAGATTGCAATGTGGACCAGCCTGACCGAGCCCCGGATCCGAGTACGTGTAACCCGCCTGTTCAGCCTGAGAGCGCTCTTATTTACCAATGGTCTTCCTCTCTACACTGTTTGCAGATTTGGTTCAAGAACCGGCGAGCCAAGTGGCGCAAGCGTGAGCGACACGTCGCCACCGACGTCAAGAACGGCTTCGCGTCTGGTCTCAACGGTCTGCTGCATTCCAGCTTCGAGGAGACGGCCGCCCTCTATTCGGGTTGCTACAACAACAACTGGGCGGCCAAGATCGCCGCCGGCTCTCCCCTCAACCCTCGCGGCTTCTGGTCCAGCTTCGGGAACACGGTGACCAACCACCTGACGACCGCGACGGCGGGCGGCGTTGCCGCCTGCTTCAACCCGACCAAGAATGGGCAGCTGCAGTCCTCGAGCCCCAACGTGAACTACAACTACCCCAAGGCGCCCACTTCCATCAACTCGTACACGGCCTGATGGTGAGAGAGGGGTCTCTACTCCAGGTATGACAGGAAGCGAAAAAATATGTACATACTTCTTCTCGTCTATATTTAGACAGTATCTAGAGAATTAGTTGACGACCCCTTTCCACTCTTGTTGTCTCGGCACTTAATGCTCTCTCCTCCCCCCCCTCTCCTCCCTTTTCTCTTTTCCATTTCGATTCCGCAACTTCCGGGTCGGAACGGAATTACAGATTTTGTCCTCTTACACGATTAACCAACAATGCATTGATTGTAATTACAACAAACATATCTGTAGTTAGGTTCTGCTTTCAACTAATGTAATATGAGAACAACTTTGCGCAATTTATACAAGATCCATAAAAATCTAGAAACCCGTCATGTTTGCAAGTCGTCCATTTATTCACTATTCGTGTCGAGTTCTTTACGGTTCTAGAACAGTTCAGAGGGAAAAGAAATTTGAGTTTCAATTCGAGAATGTTCAGTTTTCTAGAGAAGTTCTGAAAAAGCTACATTTTGAAGTCAAATGTTTATGTCGTTTCTCAGAACATTTGCTCTGTCAGAACCTAAGAGAGGGCGAGAAGGAGAGACAGAGGGTGAGAGGAAGGGGAGATATTGCACAATTACGTGTACAAAGTGTATTTTAGCACGCAACACGACATTTGAGATACATGCATAATTTAGAAGACGGTCCCTCGGGCAACACGTTATTTGGAATGAAGTGCCTGAAATTCATTATTTATGTCTAGGGCTGCCTCTCCCTCTCCCTCCCTCTCTCCCTTCCCGAGTCGCCCTTTGATTGACCATCGCGTGACTGTTCAATCTAGAACTGTTCTATTAGCAGCCCTGAAACGTCGAACATCACGACGGTCAATCTTGTGTCCATCTTGTCACGTGACACTAAACGTTTATCAAGACAATTTACTTGTATCATAAATCAGGCCAAAGTGTCACGTGACTGTTTACTTGGTCAACAGCTATTTGCGAAAGACGCTAGGGCAGCGAAGAAAGAGAGAGAGAGAGAGGGAGAGCGCGCTCTTTTTGGCCATGGTACAAGGGCTTCCTTTAATGAATCTATGTTAAAACTTTTACCAGACGACTTAAGCCCCAAAAATAATGACCACCCTATGAAGAGAGGGAGAGGAGAGAGGGAGAGGAGAGGAGAGAGCGAAAGGGAGAGCGAGAGGAAGACTTTGAATTTGTCGCCCTGCCAGCAAAGTCCAGTCAATCTCTCTTCCTTCTCTCCGGATATTTGGGATTACGGCACATAAATAATTAGCTTTGTCCGATTTGAAGATTGTCCGTTTATTGCAACATCTTACATGCACATGCGAAAAGCTGCGTGACTCACGAAAGATAAGCGACACTGATACATTCGTTGCCCTCGTTCTCTTTCTCTCTCACACTTACAGAATAGATTAGAACATTTCGAAATGTTCATTTTTATTATTCATAGTTATTATTAACATTCGCTCTCCCTCTCGCTCCTCTCTCCCTCTAACCGAGCCGCATGTTTCAACTCTTTCGCAGGGACCGTTCAATTATTAACATTAATATGACTTTCCAAGGGAAAGCAACCTCAAAGAACACATGTCCATTAAAGAGAGGGGTCGTTCATATAGTGAAACTAATAAATCATCGGGGAAGAGAGGGAGAGAGGAAGAGAGCGGTGTTTTTCAGCGGGCAGAAAGGCCCCTCGAATTTGTCTCGAATTCCGTTTCTTCATGCTATCATCAGTCGGCCATTGTTATCAGTTCGCCATCTTGTTTTCAGATACTACCTATCTCTTACTTCCATTGTTTGAGCGTATGTATGCATTTTACTTTCGTTATGGTTTAAAAACATTGATCTCACTGGGACTACTTATGCAAATACAGTGAAATTCTCTTTCTCTCTCTCTCCCTCTCGCTCTCCCTTTTCCTCTTTCTTCTTTGTTAAACTCATATTATACTTGTTATACATTTTGCTGGTCTAGTAAAACTAAGCTGAATTTCTCGCTCTCTCGTGTCACTCTTTACAGTAGCACAGATGGTCAACATTTAGAGACTGAGAGGGGAGAGGGAGAGCGAGAGGGAGAGGAGAGAGACCAAAAATTACCCGACCCGCATACTGTTTAACTATGGCTCTGACCGAGCAAGTCATAAAAGTGTCACCAATCTTCTCCTTCTCTCTCCCTCCCTCTCTCGCTCTCGCTCTCCCCTCCTCCCCGGGTATGTAGAAATCAGTGGTACAGATAATGAGCCCGGGGACCAACTGATATTTTGGCAATTTGCACAAGATGGTCAACGAGTCTGACCCCTGAAAATAGTTTCATGAAAACCAATAGCTGGGGACCATTTCATCAATGCCAATGGTCACAATTAACTTAATTGTATCAATGTTATCCAGTTGAAGATAAACCGTTTAGTTTAAATGGAGAACCAAGTGAAACTGTATGTATATATGATAATCGGATTGGCAAGAGAGTAAAAGAGGGAGAGGGAGAGAGAGAGGGGGAGAGGAACACGCGCTCAGCGCTGTTGCAAACTCACTTTGCTAAATCTGTTCGAACTTGAACCATTCTGACAAAGGTTTAAGAATAGGCGTGAATTCAGTGCTCAGTTTCAGTGCTCAGAATGCACGTGACAGGCGCCTAGTCACGCGTTTAGGTGATGCCTTGATCACGCACCTTTTAAGTCACGTGACTCTAATCCTTAAGCCGACAAGTAAGTGACTTTCATCTCTCTCCCGCTCTCTGTCCCTCTTCTCGTTCCATATCCAAAAAGCCGGACTTAGGTTCTATTTCGAATTTAGAACATTGTTCTTTCCCAACTCTTAGCGAAATTGCCATTCACTGGAACAACTTTCAACAATTATGGCTTCAGCTGAAGAGCAAGAGGGAGAGAGGGAAAGAGAGAAGAGGAGAGGCTCGCTTTATGGGCCACGAAAGTGACACTATGTTCTAAAGGGTCATCTACAGAAGGGCACAGAGTTCGATGGAAATAAATAGCGTTCTGTGAGAACGGCATAATTTTGACATTATCAAGATCGGGAAGTGTATAGAGAGGGCGAGAGGAGAGGAGAGAAAGAGAGGGAGAGAGAGGAGGCAGAAAAACCTATATGAAAGGAGCATCCTATTGTCTTCAAATGGTAAAATTGTATATTATTCTCTTTGTCGGCTGCCGACTATGATAATATGCATAATATGCCAATTTTATTTCACTTTTGTCCATTTACGCTCCTGCCCATCTTTCCCTCTCCTCTCTTCGCGCCCTCTCCCTCCCTTCCCACCTCTCTCCTCCTCGCACTCTCTTTCTCACTCACTCTGGCAGGCAATAAATATTGGCAGCGCTGTTGGACTCCGTTTGAAATATATATTCCGTAGGAAAAGTCAGAGTAGAGAAAGAGAGCAAGAGATAGAGAGGAAGAGAGGAAAGAGCAATAGGGAGGAAAAGAGAACGAGAGAGGGAGAGAGAGAGATGCCTGAGAGCGAATGGCAACCTGCTGACTCTCTTTCCCCTCTCGCCTCTTTTATACAGCATTGCACATTCGAATCTTCAGATATGCTTCAGCTAAGACTGCGAAAATTAGACATGATATCGGACACTGAAATGTAAAATGTGTCAAACCCAACTCGCCGAATCCTGTTCAACCGAATCACAAACAATCTGAACGCACAATGAGCGTATAAAATTCGCGAGTAATTTGCATAGAGCTGGCACGTGTTACGACGGAAAGGCGTGAGAGAGGGAGAGGGGAGACGAAGAGGGACAGAGTAGAGGGAGAGGGGAGAGGAAGAGGCAAAGTTTGCCACCATGCTCATCCCATTGTAGCCTATTGTCTGCTATTGTGTTTCAATATGGATAAAATATAATATAACAGCTGAGGTTGCGTAATATACTTTAAACTGCAAACAGAAGGCAGAAAGAGGAAAGAGAGGGAGGAGGGAAAGGGAGAGAGAAAAATGGTAGTAACCGAAAGCTGAAGATAACTGAACTTAGTCTTGGATTCTCTATTCGAGCAAGTTCGAGTTCTAGACTTCAGAACTTTGTCATATGTCCATTGGGACATTGGACAAATTTTGCTCGTCACTAAGTGGCACGTGTTCAATAGTGACACATTTAGAAACTAAACTTTACGAGTGTTAGTCTCGTCTATGACGTTTTTGTTCTCATTTTAGAACAGTTCGAATCTGATTGTTTAACCTATTGTATCGTATCAGTTCAAAAAGGAAGAAGAAAAACATAAAAAGTTCTGGACTTTGACAAGTTTCAGTTTTCGTACGTTCAGAACAGTTTTCAAACTCTAGAACTCGAACAGTGAAGAGGAGAGGGAGAGGGAGAGAGAGCGACAGAAAAATTGGCCTGGCGCTGCGAAAGAGTCTCTACTTTACTATCATCTCTCTCTCTCTCTCTCTCCTCGTTCACTGTCTCTCGTTGTTCGCTTCGCTGCCACAGGAGGTGATACACACACAGTGCGAGAGGGGAGAGGGAGAGAGAGAGAGAGTTTGCAATTCTGTGTATCTTGGTAATCCCTTTAAGCCTATGCTCAGCCTATATACGAAAATTGCAGATGCGTTCTCTTCTCTCTCCTCTCTCGTTGCTCTCGCCCGCTCTCTGTCTCTCTTTTCTGAGAGGGAGAGAGGACGGGAAAAGGGATTACGAGCCAGGGATTTATAGTCTCTCTCCCCTCTCATACTATCTACTATGTAGCTCCAACTCGATGTATACTTCTCTCTACATTTCTCTCCTTCGAGTCGCTCTCTCTCTCCCTCCCTCTCACTCGTACACTGAACGAGAAAATAGGTTTCCTTCATTCTGTCTCTCTTCCCCTATCACCGAAGCCTCAGCCAGTGTCACATCGTCTCTCTCTCCCTCTCCTCTCTCGCTCCTCTTCTCTCCGACTAATAACACTTTGTTAGCGGGACACCAGTGACAAAGTATACAAAGCGCACAAAAATAATAGTATACCTTGACCAGATTCGAAGACAATGTCGATTATATGAGAGGCCTTTCTGCCTCTTCCCTTCTCATTGGCGAGGATTAATTAGCAAGAAATCCTTATGAGCCCATAGTATTAGCCGAAGTCCTTCAGTAGACTAATTAGTAGACATTGTCGATTATCAGCACGCTGGCTGATCAGCTGAACACAACCACTGTCGACTTTAGCCGTTGATTATAAATGTTTACCGAGGAAGACAATACAGTCTATGAGGGATACTAATGCCTAAGAGACAAGTCTATGTAAAATAAACTTGTTGATTGAAAGGAAGAGAGAAAGAGAGCGAGGGAAAGAGTGAGAGGGAGAGAGAGAGAGAAAACGAGAGACACAAATCTCAAACCTATATAAAAGTATACTTGATACAAAAAGATTTTTTACTCAACTTACTCTACATGGAAGACTATATAAAAAGTGATCTAGGCTTTACGGTGAAAGAGAGCGAGAGAGGAGGGAGAGAGAGAGAGAGACTACAAAGTATAAAGATAAGTATAGGTAGTCCGACAGTTCTTACCAAGGGCTCAGCCGGTCAACCCTGGTAAGACTCTCTCCTCTCTCTCGCTCCCTCTCTGGGCTCTGAACAGTTCAACTTCGAATAGGCTGAGAAAGGGGAAAGCGAGAGAGAGGGAGGAGAGAGAGAGCCAAGTGATTGTTCAGCTATGCTAGGATATACGACAAATGTTTAAATCTGTACCTGCAAGATTGACAAATTTGATTTTAGGAAAAAACCCTCTCACAGGTAGCTGTGTTATATGCTTGGTATTTTCTCTCATATATGTCCAGCTATAGGTTCAAAATGTCAGCTCAAAGGAGACGGAAAAGGAAACAGTTAGTCAATGTCCCTTTTTTGGAAACTTGTACAAGATAAATGATCGTGAATTCGAGAGAGAGGAGGACTCTTCTCTACTTGTATTATACACTCAGTTCAAAATGAACTACGACTTTAAAGGATAGAGGGAGAAGAGGGGAAGAGAGGGGAGAGAGAAAGGAGAGAGAGAGAGTCTTCGGAAGCATTTCTAAGTATGGCAAGGATTTAGTGCGAAGGCGAAGGGAGGGAAAGAACTATGTCTCTTGAAGAGTCCACAAACTTTTATAATATACTATAAGTATCATATGTCAATGTCTAGTATATGACGGAAGAAGTAAAACATAAATCACGTCATACTTTCTCTCTATATTGAGATACATTATATCGCTATGTCTCTCAGCCAATGACGTAAGGGAGAGGGAGAGGACAGAACTCAAGATTGCAGCAAAGAACAAAATTTGCACGACTTTCAAGGAGTTTCTTTAGAAATATTCTTTCAACATACTTTCTCTCTCTCCCTCTCTCTCTTCCTCTCTGCTCTCTCGCACTTATCCGGTTTGCGGACGCCTATATTATCATACATACATTTTTGCTATCTCACAAAGTAAGACATATCGTCCTTCTCTCGCACTCACTCGTTCTACAGTCTATGTATAATATGTGTATAATATTCAGCATGGCGGAGGAAGAGAGAGGGAGAGGAGAGGGGGAGAGAGACGAAGTTGAAGCCTTGGTGGAAGACATTGAAAAATGATGTGGACTTAGTATCTTGAGATTGATGATGTAAAAATATATAACATAGCACGAACTTTGTTTCCATACGCTAATGTGTCTCTCTCGCTCTTTTCGCTCCTCTAACCCTCTTCTTCTCGCATTCAAACGAAAAATATACTCTAGCGAAGAGAGGGAAAGGAGAGAGGAAGAGGAGAGAGAGATCGACAGAAAGAAAGGGAGTCAACTTTAAAATTCAAATTTTCCAACACATTTCAAAGTTCAAGTATATAACAAGAAAAATACTATAAAACAAAGTGCATTTTATGCAACTTCATCTCTCTCCCTCTCTCTCTCTCCCTCTCCCTCCCTCTCTTCTCATGAAAAACGAATGAGTCTCTTATTCTCAAGTTGCTTTCACTTCTTTTATTCACAAAGGTCACGAAGAGAGAAAATATTGTATAAAAATGATTAAATATTTACAGAGCGACGAAATTCAAAACTGAAAAAGAGATACAAGTTCTCGCTTTCTCTTGAGGGACCGTTTCACTATTGCGTTTCTTTATGAATTCACAAAACCCGCTTCCGTTTCCGCTTGCAGGGCTCAGTTGGCTTCATGTCGGTCAAGTATTCCCTTTTCTGGCCATAGGTCAGCTCGGACCAGAGAAGGGGCATAGAACAGGAATACACTTCGGCCTTCGAACTCGAACTGTCCATGAGCTGACCATTGACCAGATACTCTCGGCCCACTTGGAATTGGTGACCACAGGCAGCCGTGTGGTTGGCCGAGATGATTTCCTTGACCACGCCCACTTCCGGTTTGAAGCGTCGTTTAATTTCAATCTGGTAACAAGTGTGCCACTCGAGGCAAGATGGCGACCTCTGGGTCACGGTGAGTATGGCGGAAAAGGTTGAGCTGCAAAAAGTGTCCCGTATCTCTGAACTGGGACACGAACAGCTGGCGGCCATCTTGAAAAAGCACAGGACACACATGGTCACTGTGGTCATTTGATGTGAAAACTTCATGACTGAGAGAGGGAGAGAAAAGCTAGCTCCGAGAGGGCGAGAGCAACTGAATTCAGGGGTGAAGGGACCGTCGCTTATATAGTAGTAGACGGTCAAGTGGTCAATGGCGTCAGGACTGATTTGACGTTGAAATAAAAAGTCAATTAACAATTAGTGATTTGACGCAGAGACGTACGACTCAATTTTATAAGTGGTCAGTGTCTGTCTCTCTTCGGCCATTACTTTAATATATCTGAACAAATAAAATGCTGTCACTGCGAGAGAGGGAGAGGAGAGGAAGAGAGAGAGAGAGAGAGAGAGACAACACGTCGGCAGACAGAACTAAATGCTGTGGCGACAAGTAAACATAAGCAATTAAAGTGGTCAAGCTGTCGCCGATGGTCAACACTTTCAACCCGAGAGGAAAAGAGGGGAGGGAGAGAGGAAGAGACAGAGGGAGAGAGGGAGAGGGAAGAGAGATCCCTATGAGACGACTAGTTGTTACCTTTACCTCGTCTGGGACTTTATTAAAGCCACTCCATAAATGGCGACACTAAGACGGAGAGACTTAGTCACGTGACCAGCCGGGTGCTCGGCTCATCTCTCCCTCTCTCCCTCTTGCTCTATCCCTCTGTCTCCTTTTTCTTTATCTTGCTCATGTCGCCAATAAAAATAATTATCTCTTTCCGAAAAAGCCAGAGAACAGGGTCCAGGAAATTCAAGGGATTCATGGTCAGGCCTTAAGACAGAGAGGGAGGACCAGAGGGGAAGAGGGAGAGAGAGGGAGAGAGCGACTTTCTGTAATACTACTACCCAAGCAATTAGTCGCCTACTGCGAACAGAGGGGTTGTATATAAATTGCAATTTTTTCTCTCTTTTCTCCTTCCTATGAGGAGAGCTAGAGGAAAGAGAGGAGGGAGGAGGGAGAGAGAGAGAGAACACAATCACAACCAAAAACTATCACGTGACTAGTCCTAAAAGGATATTGTGTCTTAGGGTTCTAGTCCCTGCGTCTTATAGGATTTGAAGAATCTTCGCTCAAGAAACCTTTGTTCGCCTCTCTCCCTCCCTCTCCCTCTCGCCTTCGCTCGTGTTTGTCTCTGAGCTGACCGAGAAGAGCGCCCAACTGTTCTATGCTTCAATGTACATATTTATTCCTCTGTCGTCTCGAACTGACTGTTCTAAAACCGATACATTTTCATTAGGACATTTTGTCCGGTGACACTTTTTGCCCGCTTTTCCTACTGTGTCAGCGGCTCGCTCTCTCTCCCCTCTCCTCTTTCCTCTCTTGCTCTCGCCTTCCAGTGTTTGCAATTTTGTCCGCTTCGCGCTTCACGTTCGGCCATCTTTTATGGTAAACTCTAACCGACACTTGAAATCGAACGAAAGGAAGAGACGGAATTTTTTGTCAAACAGTCTCCAGATTCTGAGAAGACGGTCCCTGGGACACTTTTGACCCAGAGTGACCCTTGACCATGAGGTTTCTGTTGAACCAGTTTCAATTTGTTCAAAGTGTCAGACAGTTTCGTCGACTCAATAGACTTTTTCTGTCTCTCCTTCCCTCGCTCTCTCCCTCTCAGAGAGACCCGACCGGGCCTTGACCTTGGACAGGCTGACCCCTAGACCCCTGAAGGAGAAACCCGACCTCTGGGTGGCTTGAGACGGAGAGAGAAAGAGAGAGAGGGCGAGAGGGGTGACCGAAAGAGAGAGAGAGGGAGAGAGACTGGAGAGAGAGGGAGAGAGACTGGAGAGCGAGGGAGAGATGGTAAAATGGTTGTGAAATACTACACCCCAGACTTGGAGCGGCATATATTTCAACGGGTCAATTATTGACCATGGTCAAGGGTAGTTAGGAGACAGCGAAGGATTCCGGGAAAAGCGGGCCACTTTTTTGTCCCCTCTGTAGCCCATATGTATGGAAAAGCAATTACAAAACTTCTCTGCTCGCAATTCGGAAAAACTTGAAATAGAACGAAATTCATTCCGAAGCAAGGATTTCGCCTTTCGAATGGAAAAGAGAGCCTTAGAACAGTTCAGAACTTGCGAGTTCCATTTGTTTGGACATTTAGTACAGTTTGGGAAACAATAGATACAATCGTACTGCATTCTCTGTCCAATTCAGCATTCCTTGAACTGTTCTAAGAACTGACGTTGTAACATTGAATATAGGTACTGGTGAACAAAATCGATTTCTCGGCGTCGAGTTCTAAGAACCAAACTGGATCTGTACTGGTCCAGCTTCCAAGTTCGATTTCTTGTCTCTCCCGTCTCTCTCTCTCTCTCTCTCTCTCTCTCTCTCTCTCTCTTCCTCTCTCGCTCTTTTCCTTGGTTAGAACTATGCTGGTTCGCTAACTTGAACCGTTCGCCAGTATCGACCTAGAACTCGAAGAACGAACCAAAGTTGCCTCTCTCTCCCTCTGTCTCCCCCCTCTGTCTCTCCCTCTCTGTCAACTCTGGTACAATGTACATTCATATAGGACGAAGAAAATGTCAAAGTAAACGAAGACAAAGTTCGAACTTGAACAGTTCTATAGGTTCAACTTGTGTATGTGTTACACGAGCCGTTAGCTTTCTATAAACATTATAATCAGATCTCTTCGAGCTTTTTTGAACAGTTCTTTTTGAACTTCAAATCGCAAATTTAGTCAGTGTTCGAGTTCTGTCAATTTTTGAACAGTTCAAAAATTCTCGGCTGAAAGATTGCCATGGCAACAGCTGGCAATTAAGACTTAATTGACTTGTTTATGAACTTCGAACTGTTCTAGGAAATGGTGTCGAAAGAAATGTCCTGAATGATTCCCGAGAACTAATTTCTATTCTCACGCAGTCACGAAGAGCGCCGAAAGAGAGGGAGAGGAAAGAGGGAGAGAGAGAATTTTGGGGTCATCATTTAACACCCACTCAATTATAGCAAAAGTCAATCAGAGGACATTTAGGAGAGACGAGAGCGAGAGAGTGAGTAAATTAGTAAACCACCCACTGACCAAAAAGGCAGCCTGCTCTCTCTCTCTCTCTCTCTCTCTCTCTCTCTCTCCCTCTATCCTTCGTTGACCTACAGAGAGCGAGAGGAAAATAGTCCAGGTGGTTCTGTCATCAGGCTAAAAATGAAGACTGAACACTTCGGTATGTAATGAGCAGAGAGCTCGATCATGAGAGCAAGAGAGGAGAGGGAGAAGGGGAGAGCGAGAGCTCAAAAGCAGCGGCGAAGTCACGTAGCGCTCGTGACTTGTGAACGTGACTTGCGTGACTACTATACTGTCAATTAGGTGGGACTAGGTTTAAAATTCGCCGACTTGGGCTCTCCTTGCTGCTCTTTTTCGCTCCCTCTCGCTCCCTCTCTCCCTCTCGCTCTCTTCAGTGCTCACTTTCCTCTTCATCTCTTTCGTTCAGCACATTTTAACAGCGTTGAAAAGTACAAGACGTATCTAATATCGTGGATTTTCAAACAGTTCTAGAACAGCTCGGCTCAGATTTCAAAATGAGGAAATGACTTAAGACCGGATCTCTATCATCTCTCTCTCTAGCTCCTCTCCCCTCTCGCTCTTGCTCTCTTATCCTTTGGGCTTTGTAACTATGGGACTTATCGCCATTACAGCTGATGATAGGGTTCATCAGTCAATGCGGTTACTTTTCGAACTTGTACATTGGTGGACAAATAGAACAAGGAACTTGAATTTTCCAGTCACACGTCACTGGTTCTAATATCTAAAAATGCAATATGACGAGAGGGAGAGAGAGAGAGAGAGGGGAGAGACAAATTTTGCGGTGACGCGTTGTCCTGGTTGCTCTCCTCTCCCTCTTCCTCTCTTCTCTCTTTCAAGGTCGGCCATGTTTGATTACAAAATGACACCCTAGGGGCTCGTTGTGGACACATTAGGACACGAAAAGGGAAATAGTCCAAGTTCGAAGGCACACAAATGTTCTAGAGCACACACAAACCTCGACTCGTAATAGGCCATTGTGTCACACGAAGAGGAGAGGGAGAGAGGGAAAGAGAGCAGTTGATGGCCGGGTAAAAAAGAGGGGAGCATCCTCTCTGCCTCTCAGTTTGCCCAGGCTGGTGGCGTAGAGAGGGTCTTAAATTACGGCCAACGGTTTACTGGCTGCAAATTTCAGGGGTAGCAAACTGGAGCGAAAGAGGGAGAGATGGGAAGGGAGGGGAAGAGGGAGAGATAAAGAGGAAAGACGAGCGAGGAGATGCTATCTCGACTGACCATCATTTGTTTTTTGGAAAAGGGGAATATTTCGCTGAAACATAATTAGCGTCTTTATCTTAACTTGTTTAACGGCTACTTCGAAGCCATTCCTTCCTCTCCCTCTCCCTTCTCTCCTCCTCTCATGCACTGTTCGCGTTAAGTGTCCTACGGTCAATAAGGCCGTCTCTGCTTAAGACCACCAACTAGAGACAGCGAGAGGAGGGAGAGAGAGAGAAAAGTTAAGTTGACTTTGCTCATTAATGTTTATTAGGCTACTCGACACTGGACCATTCTGAGAACCCGAATGTCTCTTTCTCCCTCTCTCGCCCTCTCCCTCCCTTCCTCTCGCTCTCTGCCGTTAGCTTTCGCTTGCTTGACGCTTGAAGTCTCATTTGAAATGCAATCTCTGTTGAAGCGTTGATTAAAGTACAATTAGTCCGTTGGTCCAGAAAAGTTGAGACAGAGACGGCAGAGACAGAGGGAGAGACGGGCCTTCAGGGGCAAGTGGCACGGGGTTGGTGTTGCCCCTTGAGACACCGGTGCGGATTGGTGTGTCGAGAGGGAGAGCGAGAGGGGAGAGAGGGAGAGATGACAGTAGGACACAATGGCAGAAGGCAGAGTTCGATCAAAGTGACTTGAACCGTTCTAAAGGTTCTGTATTTCTACCGAGCTATTGCCTTGTCAGCGCAAATGAACATCAAGTTTGAACCTTGCGACAGAGATGGAGAGAGCGAGGGCGAGAGGGAGAGAGAGAAGAGGAGAGACACGAGGAGGAGAGAGAGAGATGAAAATGTTCTATGGCCTGAAAACGTTCGAGACAGTCTGTCGAGTTCTAGAAGTCACAAGGGACATTGGAGGGAAGAGGCTTGCAAGGTATAAGAGAACCAAAGAGAGGGAGAGAGAGAGAGGGAGAGAGAGAGGGAGAGAGAGAGGGAGAGAGAGAGAGGGAGAGAGAGAGCGGCAATCCCGGCAAATGTCACAAGTGGCTCCACCTTAATTCATCACAAAGTTTACTATTATCATCAGTTTCTCATTAACGTCGTTGCCCATCAACAGTTTTGTATTACATTCCACAATATTACTAGGGCCTCCTTTCTCCCTTGCCTTTCCCTCTCTTATAGGGTCAACTTGACACAATCGGCTCTCTCTCTCTCCCTCTCGCGTTCACTCCATGTTCCTCATTCATCTTTTATTCTCCATATGATTTTTTCCATAACAGTAAATGCATGGGAAGTATTGCACATGAAACTTATTCATCTCTCTCCCTCTTCTCCTCTCTCTCTCCCTTTCCCCTCTCGCTCTCTGGCAGCAGAAAGTAATACAAGAAGAAAGCAGAAGTATATTACGTTTAAGGGGACGACATATAACTAAAATATTGATACATGTATATATCACAGCTGTATAACCTCTTGAAGAAGAGGGGAGAGAGGGAAGAGGAAAAAGCGAGAATGAGAATACCATTGTCGAATAGTTGATATTACATTAGACAATGTACACTAGAATCTTTTGAACATTACGAACTGAATAGATTTAAGTATGAAATGGCACGAACCACTCAAAAGTATTTTTACGTAAGTGTTTTTATTTCACTCTCTCTCCCTTCCTCTCTCGCTCTCTCAATATTTACGGTGTACAGTGTTTGTGAACGAGCGAGAGAAGAAGAAAATATAAAATATACTCTTGAAAGCTAGTCCATATATGCTACACATACATGAATCAACAGAAAGAAAAGAGTAGGACGAAGAGGGAGAGAGAGAGAGGGGAGGAGGAGAAGGAGGGAGAGATGCGAAGAGTATAATACAAGTATAATATGGCGATGAACAGAATATAATATGATCATTTCAAATGTGTCACATGGTCCACTGTGCACGTAGACGACCCCTTGGTGGTACACAGGCAGACGACACAGAGGGAAATGACACCGAGAGGGAGAGGGAAGAGGAGAGAGGGAGAGAGGGAGAGAGAGAGAGGGCGAATAAAACGAACAGTCATTTATCACAATATGGCCAATGAGTCGACAGCTCCATGCCAAGTATATCACCCTTGATATGTGACTCTCGTTCTCCCTCTCCCGCTCTCCCTGTCACAGGACCCTCACTGGGGCAAGCAGGGGCTCGTTGACTCACACCCGCTCTTCGCCCCTGCACCTCTCGTTCCCTCTGTCGCCGCCACAGCCCTTCGTCACCCGTGTGCTCAACGTTTAAAACTCAGCGGTCGGTCCGTTCGCCCCTAATATAGGCTTCTCTCTCCCTGCCTTGCGAGTTTCTATGAGAATTCTAATTCACAGTGTACATTTTCATACACTGCACTAACGCCATCTGGACGTTTATGAACCAAGATGATTTCTGAATAACGTTCTTAGAAGAACATACCGCCATTGCTTCAGTGGCGACTTGTTCGCTTCTTTTTCTTGCTCTTCTCCTTCTTACTTTTTTCCTTCTTCCTCTTCTTCTTTCGCTTCTTGGAACCTCTCGCACTGTCGTCGGAGCTATCACTCGAACTATCCGTGGTAGTTTCGTTGACCAGCTTCATCAATTGCTTGACCTTCTCATCCTCCTTACTCTTTTTCTTTCTCCTAGACCCTTTCGAACTTTTTTCAGCATCTTCGCTCGAGCTTTCGTCCGTCGTTGTTTCGTTGACCAGCTTCATCAGCTGCTTGACCTTTTCTTCCTTTTCCTTTCGATTGTCACTCAGGTAGCTCGCCATCGGGTCCTCCTGAGCAAATCGGAACTGTTCCATCTCACGATTGCCACTCAAGAACATTGGACATTCCTTGTCACCACTTCGGTGACCGTAAGCTTTACAACGCCAACATTGCATAACTTTCACTTCTTTGCCGAGTGGCATCCACAGGCCTTTAGTCGGGGCACGGGCCAAAAAGTCTCGGGCCTCCGAATTTTCGGGTCTATCGGGTATACAATCTTCGGGTCTTTCCTCAACTACACCAGGTTCTAGCCCTGGTGGTGGCTTGTAGAATGTATCAATGTGCTTCAGCGCCAGAATCAGAGCTTTGTCCTTTTTCGAGTGGAGAACACCTTCGTACTTCGAAGTCGTTGGCTCGTCGCTTTCTTTGCCGCCATCTTGAGTTGCTTGTTTTGATGACCTGTGTGTTTCGTGGCCTCTATCTTTTTTCTGGTGGCTCATCATAAAGCCGGCACAATAGCAAACTGACTCAATTAGCACACAAATTCATAATCGAATCAACCGGCGAAATTGCTAAACAACAAGAAAACCAGTCATATGCTTATTGATGACTTCAGCGCATGCTCTCCATTTTTTTGCGCCGCTAGAGGACGCCGTTGTCTTCAGCTGATTTCGAAGCGTGTTCATTTCTCACGAAATATCTTCCCTAGACTGGCAATTATGACTCAATTTAGTGATCGTTATCGTGATAAGCTGATTCTGGCACCAATGGTCAGAATCGGAAATCTGCCGACTAGATTGTTAGCACTTAGATATGGTGCCGATCTTGTTTACAGCGAAGAAACAATTGACTGGCGTCTACTTCGTTGCAAACGTCATGTTAATGGTAAGATCATGGTTAAGTTGCATGTGATAACAATTTACTTCTTTAGATGTTCTCGGCACTATCGACTATATTGACGAGGACCATAACGTTGTTTTCCGAACTTGTAGCTTAGAGAAAGAAAAACTCGTATTACAACTAGGGACTTGCGATGCTGATCGAGCACTTCAAGCAGCAAAATCAGTGTAAGTTCTTGCTAGATGTTGCTCATTAGTTAATCAGTTTGATATGATCTGTTCTGTAGAGAAAATGACGTTTCAGGCATTGATATCAACATGGGATGTCCGAAAGAATTCAGCATAAAAGGAGGAATGGGTGCTGCTCTGCTTACGCAACCGGAAAAGATAAAGGACATTTTAACTAAATTAGTTAACGGTTTAAGCATTGCAGTAACCTGTAAAATACGATTATTACCCAACATTGAAGACACGATTACGTTGGTCAAGATGATAGAAAGTACTGGAGTGGCTGCCATAGGTGTTCACGGCCGAACCAGAGCCGAACGTCCAAGACATTCTTGTCGAATTGATGAAATTCGAGCAGTTGCGCAAGCTATTAAAATTCCTGTGATTGCAAATGGCGGTTCTGGTGACTTCTCTAGTCGTGAAGATATAATCAAATTCAAGCACTTGACCGGAGCTTCTTCCGTCATGGTGGCCAGGGCCGCAGAAAAGAATGTCTCGGTATTTCGTACCGAAGGTCCAGTAGAACTTGAAGAAGTGATCAGAGAACACTTGAAATATGATGTCCATTATGATATGCATGTCGCTCATGCAAAGTATTGTATATTACAAATGCTCGGAACCCTTCAAGCTAGTGAAAAAGGACAAAAATGTCTGGCTGCTCAGCAATTGAAAGACTTGTGCGAAGTTTATTGTTTAACTGACTACTTCGAAAATAGAAGCAAGGAAATTAGAAGCCTCAGTTTGAAGAATCAAGATGACACCAATATTGATCATAGAGACGTCAAGAGACTGAAGCTCATGAGATCTGAAAGCGATGAAAACCTAGTAGAGATGTCCCTGGTCTTTGTCAGGTCACTATTTCAGCTGGTCGATTTGCCCAAGAATATCATCATTGACTACGTGCGTAAGAATCATTTCGACAAAGCAATCTTTCATGTCAAGCAAGTTGAGAAGCACTTTTATTGCGAGGTATCATTGAAAGGCAAAACATACCGCAATAACTACCTTGAAAAGAATAAGAAGTATTCGGAGCAGGGGGCTGCTCTCGTTGCCTGCCTATCTCTTGGCCTGATAGACGATTTAAAAGTCAAGGATTGTTATATATGCGATGCACCTCATGAACGAACTCTGAATACAATTAGTCGGTGAATGAAAGGGAAATAAATCAAATCGACAGAACGTGTGTCGCTGATTTTGTGCCATCCTGCTCAGATCAGATATGCGCAAAGAGTAATTGTCGCAATGAATTTCATGCAAGAATGCCACCGTGTGAAACTCACGATGATCCAGGATATGTGCTGATTTAGTGAAACTAATTTTTGAGCATGTGGTTAATTGTAGTACTTCTTGTTTGTTTCATCAATACGGTGTTCACCTTCAGGCTCAACTGCTACGTATCTAATCTGAATGATCTTGAAAGGCCTGATTTGTCGAGATTCGCAAAAGGATGTGATTTTATGACATATTATTCTATGGACATAATGAAAACGGGTGACCTTGACTGCACTTCGTATCTGGACTTGAAGAATGTGGACATTTTGACAAGTCTTAAAACGATTAATCCTTCGCTAAAACTTCTAGTATCAGCCGGAAAAAGCAGGAAATCGGATGTTTTGTCTCAGGTGTCAAAACGGAAAAGCTTTAGACAAACTCTAATCAGATCACTGAAAAGTTTCTTCGTCAAGTATAGCTTTGATGGCGTTGAAATCAACTGGGAATATCCAACCGCTTATCTTGGCAAGATTGATTCCAACCGGACAGCTGATAAGGAAAATCTGGGCACCTTGTTGATGGAGATGCGCGACCATTTTGGAAACAACTTCACTATCTCGCTACTAGGTGGCTCGAGACGATGGCTCTTATCGAGTGAGCCTTATCCGTGTGACGTCATTCAGGAAACTGTCGATTTTGTGGATGTGGTCACGATTGGTTTCACTGGCCGCAGTGACAAGAGAGCCGGCCATGTCAACCCTTTGGACAGAATTGCATTGAACAAGACACGTGTCGACACAAAAGGAAATTTAAAATGGCCGCTCAGCTGGTGGTCGGGTTGCATCTCACCAGAAAAGGTTCACTTTCGAATAGCTAGCACAGGCTTGATTCAGTATCTCAGCAGCGATAAGAAGGAACCACTGGCACCGACAGATGGCGGCAGGAAGGTTCCTTATCGTGACATCTGTAGCCATAATTACTCAGAGATATGGTACGAGGGCTGGGACTCACCTGTGGCAGTTGAAGGCCATGATTGGATTTCATATGATAGTCCTAAAAGTGTGCAGATAAAAATGGACTATGTAATATCACAAAATGTAGGTGGAGCTAATCTGTTCTATGTGGCTGGAGACGACATTGACGGTCACTGTGGCCAAGGAAAGACGCCATTGCTGAATGCCATCATAAGCCGAATTGATAGCAAGATAAATTTGACCCTTGATCATAGTCCAGAGTCCGCTGACGAGGTCATAGAAACCAACGTAACACTTGTCGCCTCAGAGGCAACCATAGTCAGCAAATCGTCTTCACTGAAAACCATTCTGTATCTCATGATCGTGTTCGCCATCTTACTGATGTTTATTATTATCGCCATCATTGTGATGAGACAGCAACGGAAACAATATGACAACAATTCTCTAGAACCGAAGTATGAAGATGTCATCTACAGAGACTCGGACCATGATCGCTACGAGATGCAATCGTATTTGTCCCTGAGGGGCAATACTTACGACGACGCTGACACTGTTTCCGTAGCTGAGTCAGATGCATAGTTAAGCAACTATTCGAAAAGCGCGCGAAAGGAACCCGCAGTTGCCAAGGTTACCAAGTTAGCGATCAGCTGTGATAAGCAACACTTTCTCGTCGTGACTCATACCAATAAATGTCGTCTCTGTTTTATGTTTCCTGTGTAAGAGTTGAGTGATTTTGGTAACGTTTTTTAGCAAACCAAATTTAGGAAAGATGGATTTCCTTCGAGAGTACATCGGCAATTTACGCAAGAAGCCAATCAGCGAGTATCCTGTTAATCAAGTTGTTGAAGTGAAAGCTGAAGATTATGTTCACCATATTCCGTTCTGCCGAGATGATTCCTTGCTTGTATATGGTTTAAATGAATCCCAATTGTATGAAATTGTTTACCAGAGAGATGTCCGAGGTGTTCAGACAGCCTATAGGTGAGTGGTTTTGTTAAGCTAATTGTATCTTTAGTGACAACTTTCGATTGACAGTTTATGCCGATCAAGAAATTTGAATGACGCCGAAATATGCTTCCGAAGTCTAGTCTCAGTTCTAGTACCAATAACCAATCATCACCCGGCGCTAATTACGCAAGACAGTCTTCAAGAAATGACGAATTACATGCGCGAACATCCTAACCAGTCTCTGGCGCACATTGCTTCGGCATTCAATTTCACTGAAGTATTTAAGCCGACGCCCAATCAAAATGGTGGCATGAACAAACCTCTGGTCACTGACGTCAACGTAGTATGTCCAGATACTCAACAAGTTCCACTGCATCTTGCTGTCAAAAATGGGAAAATGCAAATCGTCCAGTTTATTTTGTCTCTAGGACCCAAATTTGATTTAGTTGACAACCTAGGAAACAATGTACTCCATCATGCTGCGGGTACTTCAAGGGAAATCATTGCCACTATCTGTAATGCAATTCAAACTGCTACGACTTCAAGTGATACCGGTGTTGCATCTACTAACGACACTCCCGATTCACGTGAACAATCTCCAGCGCCAATTAGTCAACTAGTAAGACTGATTAACGCTAGAAATAGCGAGGCAGCCTCACCGTTGCACCTTGCTTGTCTCGCAGACAAGCCTGATTGCGTTAAGGAACTGCTCAAAAATGGCGCCGAAGTGAACGGTGCATGCATAGAAGACAGTCATGGTGCCACTAGATCAACAGCCTCTAGCCCGGTTGACACTAGCCCTGACAACGTGAACAAGAGCATAGACAAGCTCATGGTTGACCAACTTGACCACAAGGACATGAAAAATGGCGGCAACCCGCTCCATTGGGCAAAGAGTCCCCAGTGCATGCAAACGCTTATTGAAATGGGCTGCAATATCGATGCCAAAAACTTTGGAGGCGAAACTGTACTTCATGTGATGGTCAATCGGATCAAACTTCCCTGCATTGTAACCCTTTTGTCCTATGGGGCTGACGTGAACGCCCGCGGCCCAAATGGCAACACACCACTCCACCTGGCGGTCAAGAACGGGGACGTGCCCGTGGTTCAGGCGTTGGTAGTATTTGGTGCCAAGTTGGATGTCGAAAATGCCTCGGGTGAAACTGCCCGCCATCTTGCTGCCACGCAAAAGCGGTCAGCTGGCCAAGATATGATTCTATACGTATTGCACACTGTCCAAGCATCCCGGTGTACGCGAACTGTTCAGGCCGTCCCATGTGCCGAAGGGTGCGCCAAGACGGGCAACTTTAACGGAGTGCCGCCCGAAAATGCTCCTTTCAAGAGAATTCAAGGATTCTATGACATGTTGCTCGGTAAACACATTGTCAAAGATGCGGCTGCCCGGAAACGGAAGTTGATTTATAACCTGTCAGAAAAGACTAGTCCTGACGAGGAGAAGGACATCTCGAAAATGGAAGTGGACGATGGTCAAGATGATACAAGGAGGACAGTTAAGCTTTTGTGTCTAGATGGCGGTGGCATCAGGGGTCTGATTCTAATTCAAATGCTCTCTGTACTGGAAGACCGCATGGGTGTCAAGATTTCCGAAAGTTTCGACTGGATCGCAGGGACTTCCACTGGCGGAATATTGGCCCTGGTGTTGGCCAGTGGGCACACGTCGGCCGAGTGTAGACAGTTTTACTTCCGCATGAAAGACAAGGTTTTTGGCGGGAACCGTCCTTACGAATCTGACCCACTGGACAAGTTCCTACAGAAAACACTAGGAGAAGAGACAACTATGGCCGACATTGTCAAACCCAGAGTCATGGTCACGGCTACTCTGGCAGACAGGTTCCCGGCTGACTTGCATCTGTTTCGAAATTATGAAAGTCCCAACGATATACTGGAAGCAGTAAAGATGGAAACTACATACCCATTGTCTCCCAAGCCAGCTACTGTGAAATTATGGGCCGCAGCCCGGTCAAGTGGAGCAGCGCCCACTTACTTTCGACCCAATGGTCAATACCTGGATGGTGGGCTCATTGCCAACAATCCAACGTTAGACATTCTGACTGAAATTACATACATAAACAATGCTCTTCAACTAGCCGTAAGTGTATAACATATCGCTATTTTTACTCATAGACACTGTTCTATATATAAAGGACCGAGCCAGTGAAAAAGTGGACATAGATGTGGTGGTATCCCTGGGAACCGGATCAGGGCCCGTCCACGAAGTGCCCATAATTGACGTCTTCAGGCCCGACTCGCTGTTCGGCGTGGCCAAGATTGCCTTCATGGCCTCCAGCCTGGGTCAGCTGCTGGTTGACCAGGCTTCCCAAGCCGACGGTCAAGTGGTCGAGCGGGCCAAGGCTTGGTGCAATTCGGTGACGGTCCCCTACTTTCGCCTGAACCCGCCCGTTTCGGACAACATTCAGATGGACGAGACGTCCAACGTTAAATTGCTGCACATTCTATGGGAAACAACGGCCTACATGTTGAGTAGGAAAGAGGAATTTGACGACCTTGCTCTATTGTTGCAATAGAATACACACACCGGAAAATTCGAAATATCCTCCGATTGTTTACCCCTTTTTCTACTAGGCGTTGCAAGCTTCAGGCCGTTGCCGTTTATTCCCCGTTAAGTTATTCCTCTATTTATATCGTTGTTTACTAAACAAGCAAATATACTTTCAAATGCACTTCGCTGAGTGTAATATTTGTTACCTTCATGGCTGTTTACTTTTCAGATATAGCTAAAGGAAAAATCCACAGGAAGGTCTCCCTCTCGCTCTTTTTTTGCGCCAAACTCGTTTCAAGGACATCCAAATTAAGATTCATTGTCGCAAGCAGTGTATCACTGGGAAAAGGGTTTAAAAATAGCCACCAATGATAGCAGAGAAATGTTGAACTCAGCAAGGTATCGCTCGTGACATAATCAGGTCGTTCACGTGTTCCTCTCCCCTTCCTAAACTTTGCAATCGAGCAAATATTCTGATGCTTGAAGAGTCGACTCGAATGTACAAACATTCTTTGAAAAGACATACTGGCCTCGGTTTTCCTTTGAAAACTGCGCATGCGCCAATTACAGTTTAGTACAGTGAACGGGACAGCTTTTCTACATGTGCATATAACTTTTAATCATGCTGAAACCGAAACTGCATTCGTTGTCAAGGTCCATATAGGAGATGACCATTTCCGCTGCAAAGCTTGCCCTCTTGCGGCAAAGTCGAGAAACTTTTAGCATTCTGAAAATGTACACGAAGCGTTTCGGAAGTACAATGTAGTACAATGTAGAATTGCGCGAACAGACATCACTCGCGGCACAGCTTTTGATTCCCTGCAATAAAACTTGTCCGAAGGGAATGAACTTTTAGGCATCAGCTGACTCTACGTGACCGGTCATGGTGACATGTCACCTGGCTTCTAAAAGTGCAGCCTCCTCTCGGATAAGGTTGCTTTCTGGCAATCATATATAATATAGTATTTGTGACGTCAGTCCAACTACAATTACAAGTGAATAGACAAGCAGGGACATCTACGTTTTGCGAATCATTGATATTTCGTCACATGCACACATGGCCGCCATGTTCTGGGCACCGTGAAGTAGGCTTCCTTGTTACTCACTGGTAATTTAAGTTTTTACTGAAATGATATCTTCACATTTTTCGTCGTATCTTAGCACAAATTCGTTAACTGAATAGTTCAACATAAATCAGTCCTTGACCATACATTTTTTTGAAAATTTTCCAAGTGAAAAAGTCGATGGTCTTGATGTCTAGTTTACAAAAATATAAGTCACTAGACCTAGAACCTATATCTTACTATAAAAAGTAGCATATGAAGAGGTTTGTGACGTATATTGAATAAATTTACCGACTAGCCTTGGTCAGTGGGAGAAAGTCTCGGATATAGGTTGGGAGTTTGTAAAACCAGTTTCTTGGCTATGCTTCATAGCTGGCATATACAGTATTATATACAGTATATACAGTATTTATATTTATATTCTCTCACATATAAACCCAGAGTCATACCTAGCGCAAACCACTTGAACCTCAAGCCTAACGCTTTCAATTTTCTCTCGTACCTGGTTCATAGAACTTTTAAACAAGCGTAATCTCTGACAGTTCATTCTCAAAGTCAAAATGGCGCCCAACGCCTTTCAAGTGTCAAACAACAATGCCTCAAATGAAGTGGACGCCAACGTGATTAAAGATGTCGCCGTCAGTGTGCTGGAGTTCATCTACGAAAATGGCGGCAGCTTCGATCAGCGAGACATTGAAGAGATACGAGAGTCTCCGCTATCTCTGAGACCTTTCATTGGCAAAGATATGAGTGATAAGGAAGCCATTGACAACGTGATCTGTGGTCTTGAGTGGCGTAGAAAATTCGGCTATCGCGACTCAAAGGCCTCCGACTTTCCGGTCCAGTTTTTCCACCACACCCGTGGTCAGTTTGCTTATCTTGACAACAACAGGCTACTGGTCTATGTCAACACTACAACCATTTCCGGTTGGAGTGACGTGTTGAACAGATTGTTTGCCTTCATCACCAAGAATATAATAGACGAAACCAAGGGTCAGCCGCTGAGCATGACCATAGTCTACGACTGCAGCAACTTGAACCTGAGCAATGTCGACGTCAAGCTGGCCATAGATGGGCTCCAGGTGCCCACAGTGGCCATGGCGGGCTTCCTGGACAAGATATACATACTCAACGTCAGCTACTACATGAGACCCTTCTTGTCCCTCTACTTGGCCGCCGTGCCGAAAAAATTCAGTAACAGGGTCCATATTGTGTCCACTCAACACATGGTTGACGAATATGGCGCCCATTATGTCCCAGAGCGTCTCAGTGGTCAAGGGGACAAGTTGAAGTCGATAGCAAAGTTTGGTCCAGTATGTCCGAGGTCACATGTGGACATAGCTAGACAGAACAACATTAGTGACAAGTGTATTGCAAAGTTTGAAAAAGTTTTCAGCATATGTTAGTCGCCTCACTCGTTCATTTGACAATTCATACTTGAAAAGTGCTTGTACATTGTTTATGCGATATTTATAGCTCACCGCGTTTGTTGAGTAATTATACTTTGGAGCTATTTATAGATCATATAAAAAATAAAACAAATGACCATGAACTCAGAGGAAGCTGACTTGATCACAGAGACTTAGTTCATGTTTTTGACGTCACAATGTCTCCACAGCTGACTCTTCAAGAGGTATGGGTCTACAGGAAGACATCACATATGGCTATTTCAAAATATCATGTGAGTAGGTCTCTGGTTTGCAGAGACTAGAAAAGACTGTACACTGTACATCAAGGTTGAAAAATATTTTCACTCTGGCTACATTTTGGATCATTGTGTAACATGTCAGCTGTTTTAAGCTGATTTCAACATCTATCGCAGTAAACAAGGCCGAGCAACTGTTTGCCTCAAAAGCCAATCATATGTGTGACGCCGATTCCGGAGAACTAGTATTTCAGCCCAGAGAGGTACATATAGCGGACCTTGGTTCGCTTCGCGGAAATATGGAAATGTTTCATCATAAATAAGTCCGGAGTTGATACATCCTGAAACCGGTTTCAACTTGTACCTTTCGCTCATAGGAACGTAATGTAGCTGTCATACTAGTGCAAACCAGTTGTATCCCGAGTCTCTGAACTCTGGCCCCTCTCTCCCTCTCCCTCTCTCCTTCTCTGAACTCTGAACTCTGGCTAACTCTCTCCCTCTTTCTCTCCTTCTCTGAACTCTGGTCCTCTCTCTCTCCCTCTCTCTCTCTCCTTCTCTTCCTCGCTCTCGTGAAGCGTCAGTTGCCGTTTTTCAAGTGTCATCTTCAGACCCAAAGTTCTGTGAAACTTCAAAATGGCGCTCAACGCATCCAGCGATATGCGTGACTTGACCATCAACAACAATGAGGTGAACTATAACCTCATAGAGAATGTTGCCACCAGTGTGCTCCAGCTGGCCGACCAAAATGGCGGCCGTTTCGATGAGCGAGATGTTGACCAGATTCGGATTTCTCCCTTAACGCTGAAAACTTTCATAAGCCCGGATATGAGTGAAAAAGAAGCCATTGACAGCGCCATCTGTGGCCTTGATTGGCGGAAAAAGGTCAACTATCAGGGGTCACAGGGCACTGACATTCCGATTCAGTTTTTCGACCACACTCGCGGGCAGTTCGCTTACCTTGACGACGGCAAGCTGTTGGTCTATTTGAACACTACAACCATTTCCGGTTGGAGTGACATGTTGAACAGATTGTTTGCCTTCACTTCCAAGAAAATAGTTGAAGGAGCCGAAGGTCAGCTGATGGGCATGACCATTGTCTACGATTGCAGCAACTTGAACCTGAGCAATGTGGACATCAAGATGGCCATAGATGGGCTCCAGGTGCCCACGGTGGCCATGGCGGGCTTCCTGGACAAGATCTACATGCTCAATGTCAGCTACTACATGAAGCCCTTCTTGTCCCTCTACTTGGCCGCCATTCCGAAGAGATACAGCCACAAGGTTCAGGTCGTGTCCACCCAGCACATGGTCAAAGAGTACGGAGCCCAGTATGTCCCCGAGCGTCTCAGTGGCGGAGGGGACAAGTTGGAATCCATCGCCCAGTTTGCCCCGGAGTGCCCGAAATCGTATAAAGACATAGCCAGGGAGCACGATATCAGCGATAAGTGTGTTGCAAAGTTCGAAAAAGTTTTCAGTCTATTGTAGCGGCTGCTATAGCAACGCCATTGCAGGATATTATATTCAACAAGGATGAATCTGTATCAGGTCATGACCTGAAGGGAGAAGTTCAACTCTAATATTAACTTTACCAGAATGCAATACATGCTGGGAGAGCGCACATTACGCAAACTATTGAGAGCCTACCGTGTTGTCTTGTCTCTCTATACTCTGGTTAAATCAAGGCTATATATTTCAAGTTAGCAAGACATCTATAAAAGATACTTTTGAGTTTTGGCCTTTGTTGCCCGATTTTTCTCAGGTTCGATTAGTCAAAGTAATAAAATGAAGTGATTCGCAGAACATTAGACATCTTTCGACTTTGTACGTTTCGAGTTGTGACTTGAACATCCTGGCCTAGGTTCAGCGGTGAGTGATTTACAGTGCATGGATGTTTGCAGTATAGGCTATGATCGATGACGAATTCGAACTATAGAATAAAAACTTCGTGCATATCGTATTGCATCGCAGCGCCATCTCTCGTCGGGCTATCAAAATAATATTCAAACCAGCTACGCGTTCCGAAGTGGTTGAGATGGAAATAGAAAGAGTGTCAACTGCAGCTCTTGCTAAATGTGTTCGACCGATTCTCTGTAAGACTAAAGTTTCACAAATAATGAAATCTTCAAGCACGATGTCACTAGTGAATTCTGAGGCAGTATAAATTCGTAACTGGCAAGTACAGGGTTTCCCGAAATAGTTGCATCACTTTTGAACTAGCTGCCATTAATTGATATTAACTACGAGAGCCGTGAAATTATCGCCAAATAATGACCAGAGTCTTGATGATCTTCAGGGAAAATTCTAAAACAGATAAAGTCATAGGCATGACAATTTTTGAAAAAAATGAAATTTTCAAGTAAACATCGGCTCCATAGACCGCAATGCTTTTCCCGCCATAGAGAAGCCATTGTCTAAAAAATTGATTTTGGCGCGCTCCGCCATTTTTATATTGGTTCATTTTTTAGCTTTTATTCTAGTTGATGATTTCGAGGGAAAGTGTAGCTAATCATCACGCTTACTTTCAAGAATCAGCTATCTCTTGTTTTTATATTGTGCATTTCCAAAAAGTGATGCAACTATTCCGGGCCACCCTGTAAATGTTTTAAGCGCCGCCAGCGGCCTCTGGTGGTAGATATCGTCACTTAGCAATCGTGCTTAGCGTGCATGGTTGCGACATTCATCTCAAAGTGCTTCTATGACTTGTTAGTCTAGTGTTTGAGTTAAATGTTGAATAACTGGAAAGCGATGCCATCGGATATGACAACCATTTCGGTCGAACGCTAAAGAGTGAATATGATCTCGGGCCTCATGACAGCTTGACCCGAAGGTATGAGAGGTCAGGCAGTACGTTATCACTGTCTGGTCCAGGGTGGAGCATGCGCAGGAACAACCTCAGGCTACCTGGCTGCTTTTGATTGACAGGTTGCTCGCTCAAGATATCACGTGCTGCGTCTCCAGATATGACTAACGATTGTTTCAACGTATCACAACGTATTAAAATGATGTATTTTACAGCGACAAACCCACAGTACATCGGTGGCTAACGCTAACAGTCAGCTGATTTTTTCAGTCACAGTGCCATCGGAAGCACTCAACTCAAACAGGTCAGCTTTAACTAGACTTAGATTCGTAGCTTAGCTAGTGTAAATTTGACACCTGCGCAGTGAGGGCGATGTGGTTCAGAATGAGATATGTTGAGAGTAAGCTAATTAGTCATCCAGTGTCTGTTTAATTTGAGTCACCTCTTCAGCTGGCCCGTCACAATGCTCTCGGTGGGCCAGCCCATGCGGGCCCACAGTGAGTGGACATACTTCAAGAAGCAAATGTCCTAAAGCGTACTTTGTGACGTTTTCGCCAACTATAGGCTTGCGAGCTAATGACAGAGACGATCCGTTTCAATGACCATTAACTTCAAAGAGATCAACATTCAAGTTTTACGAAGTCGTCTAATTGCACTGTAACTGACATTTCATGTAACGGAAACCTGTTTCAAATATAGAAAGACGTCTAGTAAGCTGGGATTTCCAGGTAACCTCTCAGAGCACACGCGTTTGACCGGCTAATGTATGCGGAGACAGTCCCCAACCCTTGCTTCGAGCCATTACGGGGAAGATGAGTCACATTATCTATGAATATCAAGCCTCAGGTATCAACTATACCTGTATCAGGTATAATTAGTGGTCACGTTACACAGTACGGCATATTCTAGAAAGTTCTTTATACATGAATCAAAACAAGTTACAAGGTAACCGGTAGATATATTTTGCACAGCAAATACCATAGCATATAATAAATTATGACGAGTCGACCTTCAAGACAACTTGTAATATTTCTCATACTTGACGACATCCTTATCACTGATGTTGTTCGTCTTGGCAATGTCCACGTGCGACCTTGGACACTTGGGCGTATATTTGGTTATGGACTCGAGCCGGTCACCCTGGCCACCCAGGCGGTCGGGCACGCAGGGGGCCCCGAACTCGGCCAGGATGTCCTGGGAGGAGACGGTGCGCACGCGCTCACTGAACCGCTTGGGAATGGCGGCCAGGAAGATGGAGAGGAAGGGCTTCATGAAGTAGTTGACGTTCAGGATGTACATCCTCTCAAAGTAGCCGATCATCCAGATAAAGGGCACCTGGAGCCCATCTATGGCCAGCTTCATGTCCAGGTTGCGCAGCGTCAGGTCTGAGCAATCGAATATCATGGTCACGTCCCTCGGGTCGCCATTGGTTTCCTCGGTGAACTTTTTGCACCCAAAGACAAACAACCGGAGCAGCATGTCCCGCCAACCGGAAATGGAATTCAGGGATATGTAGAAAATGACCTTTCCGTTGTCCAGGTAAGCGTACTGACACCTCTCGTCGCGATAGAATTCCAGCGGGAAGTCGGTGTTTGTCATGTCATGGTAGTGGTATCGCTTCCTCCACTCCAAGGTAGTGATGGAGTTGTCCAGAGCTTCCTCTTCGGTCATATTTTTACCTATGAAGGTCCTCAGGGACAGGGGTGATCTCTTGATGTGGTCAATGTCCCGCTGGTCGAACCGGGCGCCATTTTGCTGGGCCAGGATGAGCAGGCTGGAGGCTACCTTTTCCAGTAGGGTGTACTTGACACAATAGGTGTTGTTGTTGTCGCCACACATCAGGGTCCGAGTGTTGGGCGCCATTTTGAAAAGTGATGATATAGCGAAGCACTGTCTCTCTTGCAGACAAATTTCTCGTGAAGCTATATGTGTATCTGTTTCAGTGTCACTAGTATGACTACTTCAACAGGCTGACTCTCAGGTGGCACTCAGTCGTACGACCTCTACTGAGAGGGCGAGAGAGAGAGAGAGAGAGAAGGGGAGAGGGGAGAAAAGAGCGAGAGGGAAGGCAGGGAAAGAGTGATACTTGAGAGCGTGGACTTGCAAGCGGTTGCTATTCAGGTTAAGGTTGAACTGGTCCTGGCCAAGGATGATGGCGGCTTTTATGAGAATGTCTCATACCAACGGACACGTTCATTATATCCAAAAAACGGGGAAAGCGAGCCAGGGGAGGGAAGAGGGGAGAGGAGGGGGAAAGCAAGAGGGAAAGCCAGGTGGCCGCTGCTGAGGGTAGCTGGCATTGGCCATGCGCTCTCATTTTTAGAACTTTCCAGTGAAAGGGAGTTGACCGTGACTTCCTCTCGATAAGGAGAAAAGGGAAACTGGTTTTCGAAGGGAAGAGGAGGCGCAGAGAGGGAGAGAGGAGAGAGAGGGGGAGTGCCCGCTTTTTGCTGCATGTTATGAAGGATGGACCCCTGAGCCAAACACGTCAGTCGGAAAGTTCAAGAATAAAGGACAAGTTGACCATTCAGAGGCAATCATTAGCTGCACTCATTATGCAACTCCAGCATCACGAACGCGTGTTCACGTCCGTGAGAAGGAAACATAATATTTATTACTAGAGCTATCACATGAGCGCCTATGTATGTCAGAGAGAAAGGAAACATGGTATCTGATTCCAGAACTTTCTCATGTACGTGTATCACGGCCAACACGTGTATGTGTATGTGCATGTTTGCTTCAGGCAGTGTCTCACTAGACCAACATGCTCACGAATAACAATTTTTCCCGGTAACCCACTCTCGCCGGGTGTTGATGTTGATTAGATGAGATAATCTCTTGACGTGCATGTATATCAGATATTTGTCATGTATTGCAGTTTCACACGAGCATGCAATAGTAGGAAGGAAGGGTCTTGCCATCTTAATGGACCGGTTCCTTTGAAGCCATTACTTAGTCACACCAACTACTTCCCCGTTGGGTTTGACCAGCTTTTCTGTGAATTCTCGGCAACCGTATAAAAACCACTTTCAACCGGAACCGAGACTCGAAGCCGGTTACCTTGGAGTGCTGAGAGACAAAGAATTCAAAAAAAGGCGCCAAAAATACGTTTAATGGCAGTTTTCTCAATATTTGTCTAAATGGATTTTCTTAATTCAGTTTTAATGTTAAGGATACATATAGCTATAGATTAAATTGCCACAGGTAGCAATCTAATCTCGCTTTCGCTTATCAGGGAGAGAAGTTGGCGATAGTAATCTCTTTCGCAGATTGTCGACAGGGCAGACAAAGAAAAGGTGGAAGTAAACCGACAGGAAGATTAGGAAGTATGTGGAATATATCATTCGCTTGACAAAGGCATATGGATAATTGTGAAATATAGCTCGTGATATGAAGAAGTCAGTGCGAATGAACAACGTGCTTATCAGGTAGATGGAGAAGGAGAGATTAGATAAGCCTTTCACGAAGGAGAACTCTAGTCGGTCGACCTTTGCGACGCCATCTTTGTTTTCAGTCTGGTCAGCTTTTTTAGCTTTTCTCACTTGAGAGACATTGTTGTCGTTCACACTGGTGTAGTAGAAAATGGCGACCACACCTGATAAGATGTAGCAGTTTCTCGATAACAGAGCAAAGAGCTGATAGTAGTCTTTCGGTACCACGTGATAAACGTTGATAAGCGCAGGACTGAATTCGCCGATAAGATAAAGGGCTACGATTAGTGAGAGCCACAATTTTTTTAGGATTCCACTTGTAGGCAACCGGCAGCCTCTAGATAAGGCATAGGCCACGATGATACCGGCGAGATAAAAGGGGAGATAAGTGGTGCTACTGGAGATCACGTTATCAAAGTAGGCAAGTATGTGATTGACATGCAGATTTCTTGTTATCAGGATAGGAGACGAGATTTTCGAGCCAATTAAACCAGAGATATGATAGTTGGCCCAGCCAATCAGAGCAACAGCTATGATCAGACCCAGACTTTGACCTTTAAGTAGTAGACCACGAAAATGGCCACCAAGAAGAGCTGGAAGTCTACGGCAGACACGTAGGTGTGAGCTGCGCATGTGTCAAGCCCATTGCGATTATGGGTCAACGTCAGATAGTCGTAAAAGTTTCTCGAGCACTTGTCACGAACATACTGTCCGGCTTGATTGTACAAAGGACCAGAAAATAGGAGTGGCCACACTAGATCGTGAGCGATAACGGCCACCAGAGCTGTCACGTGTTTCACATATTTGCTCGCGATAATGGACGAAACTGACCCGAAGCCGTTATCCAGAGCCTTGTCTATGACATAGAAGCTTGTGAGCCCTGAGGCAAGATAGATGAGACCAGTTCGGGCTTCATTGATAAAGGGCTGAGTGATCAAGCTCTGGGTCGACTCCAGCATTGACTGGTGATGGCCGACAAGGTACAGTCCCTGGGGCACGTCCAGGCAGAATGAAGCATGTCCCACAATGGCGGCCATCAGCAGGGCCAGCTTGGCGCCATCTAGTGCCCTTGAGCGCTTTGAGCTTGAGGATATGTAAAAGGTCTTGACCAGGTTTTGCTTGATAGAGAACGTTTTAGCGATAATATTATCGCTGACGTAAGCTGGAAAGAATTTGTCAAGAGCTGTCACCAAGCTCACTAGAGATAAGACACTGATAAGGAATATTACTGCTTGTTTTCTGCGACTCGGAAATATGGCTGAAGCGATACGAATAGGAGTTCACTTCGTGAGTGTCGCAAGACAGAGATTCAAGGGTCAAGGGATATCCATGCGATAAGGAAGTTGATATTATAGTTTCAACGTCACTCTGTGAGCAGTTTGAAGGGAAACATTGGCCGAAGTAGAAGCCAACGCCTTGAACAGGTAGACTGGTCAAGTGTAGATAGTGCTCGTCAAGATAAGGTACTGGCGAGGTGTCAAGTGGCATCAGGTTGACGGCACAGTATTGGCCAGTCGATTCGCCGGCTTGACCTTTGACCACAATGTCCAAGCATTGGTCGTAATCTCCGAAATAGGCCAATGTACCGTCCATGATGCCGTAGGGCTTTTTCGAACTGGAGTCGAGAACTGTTCAAGAATACGGCAATCAGTAAAGAATCTGAAGTACATAGCAGTTTTCCTACTTTCAAAAGCCCACTTCCGCCCTGTGGTCAGGGCGTCCAGTGTCTCGACTAAACTCGACCGACAGGTGTCGCTGATTGCCAGCTGACTATCGTTGACCATGCCAGGCATCGATTCCCATATTACCTTTGATAAGCCGCCTATCATGAACTGATAGAGTTTTGGGGCCAGAAAATGTTCTTGAAAGTCCGACTCATTGAGTCCCGGAGGTAATGATGCATTGTACGGCGGATAGTGGTCCAGGTAATGAGAGGCTAAATCACAATTAACTAATCTGCCTGCTAGCAGTGTAAAACATAGGATATAGACAGTTATCATATTCATGATCGTGCAGTTGATTCTCTAACTCAAACTGAATCAAACTGAACCGAGTTTGACTCGATGAAGTAAATTGCTCCAGTAAATTCATCCTAACTGCCTTTCCGCAATGATAAATCCGTTTATTTTCAAAGTCAACATATCTATATTACAGATTTTACGCGGATAGATATTGATGCAAGGAACATACACAAACTTTCCGCGGAAATGTGAATATATAGCGTATTTTCTGCGGTTTTAGTTAGTAAAAACTCCGCAAGGTGACGCTGTCTGTTTGTTTTGATGGGTGCCGGGCATTTAGCGATTCCAGTATTTGTCAAGTATTTATCTAATTACATCCATATCTCACGAGTAAAACATGGCCGTAGACATCACTGATTACCTAATCGACAAGGCTAAGTGCTGTCTGAAGGAGGATGATTCTTGGATGGCAAAGTCCTGGTATTTAACGGCAGCCGCGGTCTATCCTGATTCTTTCACAATTCAGGTAAATCCGCTTTTATGTCAATGATGAAACTGATTAAGAATGCTCATCTCAGTTCGAAAGGTACAAGCTGGCTAAATCTGAAAAGGATGTTGCGGAAGCTAATCGATTTTTCTGTGTTCTGATGAAATCGAATGTCCATGGTCACGAGTTGCAGCATGAGCAAAAGCTAATTGTTGACGCAATCAAGGCCGGTGATCATAACCAGGAACAAGAATTTCTAAACTCAATGTTTGACAGCTTAAGCGATGACGTCAAGTATTCCCTTTTGATGGAAGTTTCTGGACAGTATAAGGACAATTTAGCTGAATTAGGCAAATTGATGCTTTTCATACTAAATTTATTTCCTGATAAGCTCAGAGAGGAGGGTTCGAAACTGTTGAATCTGTTTTCTCGAACAGATTCCAAGGAAGCAAACGACCAAAGGAAAGCAATGCTCTTTGAAGTCCTGCCACTAATCCTGTCAGACCGATCAACTTTCGAATTTCAGTCATTTGCGCAATTAGAACCTTATTTAATTGAAGCATTTCAACTGTACTCAGGAAGCTTAGAAGCAAAGTCAAAAAGCTCCGATTCAAGTAAGGAAATTGAGGCGAAGTTGGCTGAAGTCATGAAGTTAACGGCAGCCAAGTTCAAATGGGACACCACTTTATATAACAGCCTCAATTCGAGCGTGGACATGATGATAAGTCATGTAACTAGTCTGGTAAATAAGAACATGGCGTCACAAATCACCAGCCCTGATCCAGTGGCGGACGACTGTCCCATTGACTTGAGTGCATCAAACTCGCGAATCTCATCACCTTCGTTAGTCGTTGAGGATCATATCATCAAGCAAGTCACATACGCCATTTTGTTCATCTTCATGAAATGTCTTCATGTCTACGGTCAAGAGGTCGCAGAACGTTACATTCTTGTCGAAAAATATGTTCCTGGACTTATATCGTCTCCTTCTACTTCCGGTCCACCGGTGCCAGCCAAAAAGCGGAAACTGAATGTCCCGATAATAACGCCGGATAAAGTTCCAAGAGAGCTGAATACAACAAATTTGTTATTGAAGAAATATTTTTCTAATGCTGTCCATTGCAGTGAAATATTAGAACAGCATTCACCCCTTATAAGAGGTAAGAAGTATAACCGAATCTCAGAATGTATTAACACGTATTTCTCTGATTGACAGAATTCCAGCGAATGTTAACAGTGGCTGGAGTTGACAAACTTTCCGTTTACGATTGCTACAGATTTGACGAAAAGTTCTTTAAGGCTGAGTATGAAGACCTTGTGCAACAGACTCGACAGAAAACTGACAAAGGAGACTTAGAACCGTTCACGGGACTCAGGTGTTGCCTGCAAGTGATGTCCGCTTCCATGATGCAATCTGATTACCAGAGCGCTTCAACCCATGCCCTCTACGCCGCTGATCTCATCAAGGCAAACGTTGTCCCTTCAAGTTCTTCTACATTGGCTAATCAAAGAGGTCCGAAATCTCGAAATGCAGAGCAAGTCAGCCTTGCCAGACAACTGTACTTCATCGAGTCCAGTTCGTCCAAGGTTCTGGAATACAGCATCGAGGTCATGATTCAATGTCTGAAGCAAACCGTATTGAAGACGGTCAAACCAACGGAAACTGGTCTAGGCCACTTGATTGTCCTATGTCAGTACGAGTGGCCAAAGTATGTAGAACTGTTCATGCAAGTGACCAGTGCCATCGAGGCGCCCCTGGCTTCCGTGGGCGGCCGAGGTCAGCCCAACAGCCATCGGTTTACGTACATGACCTTCATGGACTACGTTTTCATACCCGACATTTTGGAAGAATTTATGTCTCTTGCCTCGAATGACCATTTGGTATTAGAACTCAGCCCTGGCCTTGGGACAAAGCCTGCCGGCAAGTCCATGACGACCAGGGGTGTCAACAAGGGTGCCAAGGAAGAGGTCAAGGTTGCTCTGGTCAATCAGATGAGCCGGGCAAGGAATCAGATTGATGATGACATGTTCATTGATTTCATTCTCAAATCAATGAGAAACTCTATGCTGGGACAAACTACAGTTTAAGCGTGTAATTTATTTTACCTGCAGCGTTTTCATTCATTGTCATTCACTAAGTATGCAATTAAAGTATAAATATTGTGCATCGTGATGCTTTGATCTTGAAAAGTGGTGAAAACATGTTTTGGCTTGATTCTCATTTCAAAGACGGCTTTTACTTTTATATATTTCTTCGAGTTACGCAAATTCGACTCGAAATTTTGTCGCTGCGGCGGAGCAGAGGTGGCGCCGTGGCGGCGAAGTCGGAGCACCAAGATGGCGGACACTTTTTTGCTGGGCGGAGAAATGGCAGTGGTGCGCCGGTTGTTTGTTTCCGAAGCATTTCTGTTCACATTCTTTCCCCTGAACAATTAAATTGTTTATCATTAAGGGTGAGTCTGTGACCTATGCTTTGAATGAACCCATAATTGTGTTGCAATCATCAGGTTAAGCGGTGCTGAGTAGGCTAAAAGTTCAGAGCGAATAGATAGTAGTATTGTTGCTGTGCAGTCTATCAAAGAAAAGAGAACAAAACAATTGAAAAGATGGATGCAAATCACATCACTAGACAGAGACTCTCGAGTGAATCAATGGCCTCGTATTCAAGAACCAGTACCCCGAGTCCCATGTCATCTCTGTCTCCATTGCCTCCGCCACTGCCCCCTGGTGACCCCAATAGTCCGACAACGAAGGACATGATAATCAAGCGACTCGATCACGAGAATCGCCATTTAAAGTTTGAAATTGAAAATTTGAAACACAAACTGAAACAGGTAACTGAAGAGAATAACATGCTTCGGGCTGCTTCCGTCACTATACAAGCCAAAGCTGAACAGGAGGAGGAATATATCAGTAATACTTTACTCAAAAAGATCCAGGTAAGTTTTTTGTCGAACTGTGTTCACTGACCTCTGGTTGACGGGGTTTTGCATACTAGTCTCCTTAATTACTGTCTCATCTTCAACAGGTTCTCAAAAAAGAGAAGGAAACACTCGCACTAAACTATGAGCAGGAAGAGGAGCATCTCACGAACGATTTGTCGCGTAAACTGAACCAGTTAAGAGCGGAGAAAACGCAACTAGAGAAGACTCTGGAACACGAGCAATCAGACCACTCCATCAACAGCGGGCAAGAGTGATGCTTCAGCGGTCATTCTTTAATTGACTTAAGCAAAGTGTGCTCAATGGCTAGACGCCGAATGAAACGAACGATCATCTTGAAGTTAGAGACACTGATGGCTTAACCATACTGTCCAGCAATCAGCAGAATGTCAACAATGCATCTTTACAAGCCAATTAACTTTTTCCCTCCTTCCTGTGCTACCAACAGCAAACTACTCGAAGTAATCAGTGATCTAATTAGTCGCTTGATTTGCGAAATGACGCTTGGCTCTAAACATATTGATTATATCTAAAAAACTCTTCCTTCCTCTCTCGCTCTTCTCTCAAATTGTATAAAATTGCTCCTAGCTGTGAAACTGGTGAACAGTTGAAAAACCGATGAAAATATTCACAAAGTAATGCTGAAAATAATAATTATCTAATATTTTTATCATATTTCTAAATGATCCCTGTATTTTCAACACTCATTTCCGGTCTAGTGTGCGATATTTGGAACACAACGTAGAGATGGAATGCGAGCGGTTGAACTAGGAACAGCTATGGCTCGCGTTGATTTACAATTAATGACGTGCTCCAAGGCCGACTGATTTAGATTGTTGGTAAAAATGTAGAGTAAATATTTGTATTACTCACCGTGAATCCCATCTCTATCTCTGTCGCGCAATCTGTTTGATTGAAAAGCTATTCTGAGAAGGATGACGATAAAGAAAGGAGTGCGCTGCGAGAGGAGGGTGAGAGGAGGGCGAGAGGAAAAGGGAGAAAGGCGAAAGAAATGCGCTGCCTTTGATTGTTTGAGCAATAAAATAATGAAACTTTTTGATTGACAACAATTCAAGGTTTTATTTTGTTATCTTGAGCGATAGACAAGTTGGTGGTGGATGAGGGAGAGAGAGAGAGAGAGGGAGAGAGAGAGAGAGAGAGAGAGAGAGAGAGAGAGAGAGAGAGCTCAGAGTTAATTGTCAATGGCGTGACTAATTTAGCAAAGTACAAATATTGACACCATCACTCAATACAAACTTTGACTGATTTAGCCATTCGTCATTTAGAAACGGTCCCTTGCACTGTTTGTCGTTAAACAACTTTATTTCATTAGCTTATTCTATTTACATGTTTCGCACTTGTATACTTTTACTTAAGCAGCCTTGCTCTTCGGTTTTAATAAATAACTCCGTACAAAGTAGTTCGTGAACATAATGGCGTAAACTGTGTACGTCAAGAGACCGCCCCACAATGGCGGCCGGTGGTTGTAGCACTCGAGTGAAAAGGCACGAATGACCACGTACAGGCCCACGAACATCTGGGCAACCTGGGCAGTGGTGATGGTCATGGCCACCTTTCTGGGCAGCCGGAAACCGGAAGCTGACAGTGCATAGTAGGTGTACATGAAGGCGTGGACAGTGTAGTTTACGGAGATAAACCAACGGGAAACCGGAAATCGAGGCGAAGTGTACGCCCAGATAGAGTAGAAGCACGTCTCCAGGTGATGGTACCAGTGTAGAAATATGAGGGGTCGTTTGCGAAGTGTAATGAACACAGTGTCAATCATTTCCGGTATCTTTGACATGACGAACAACAGTGTCCACAGGCCAGTCACACCGAATGCGTGACCTTCGTGACATATGGTTCCATCGATGCCTTCGGCTTTAAACACTGACCACAGCTCGGTCATGGTTCTGAAGGACCCATAAGCAGAAAAGACAGCCAGAGCAAAGTTCCAGGCAATCAGGGGTCGTCTCAGGTCAAATGGCTTCCGGTTCGCCATTAGTGTCTTCAAGGAAAATATTATCACCAGGTACGAAATGAGAACATAGTAGATCCACGAATGGAACGATTGCGATAGGCTCATGTGATAAGGAACAAAGTCAAAGTTCTTTTCGAACGGCAGGACGAGCACGTGTTGCACGTACAGCTTTTCTGGGGGGTTGTATGTCCAGTTATAACTGAACCCAGTGCAGGGGGACATATGTTGATGAATATGTGGTCCCGATGTGTTGAATTGAAACATTGCAAAAAGTTAAGGGGTGTTCGATAAAAAAAGGGAAATTGCTCGTGAAGTTGCTCAGACAATAGTTGCTACAAGAGTGAGTCCGGAAACTTCATAGACGTGACTTTTATATAAAAAAATATTCCACGGAATTCTACAAAGATTAAAAACAGATAATATGTTTACACCAAGATGGGCAATTATAGTACGGAAAAAAATTTCATATCATACCCTAAGAGGCACGAGATCCGAATGACTGACGCGAGAGAGAGGAAGAGGGGGAAAGGGAGAGGAGAAACTTGTTACTCTCGATCTTTCCGAAATACCTCTCGACAAATAATGTAACTTGAGCGAAAAGTCTTATAGAATATTCTATAATTAAGAGTAGAACATTCCTATCCCCTCTGGTCAAAGTGGCTTCACGTGTAGGAAAGCCATCAGGAGGGACACACCTCCAATTAGTAATCCCTTGAAAAAGGGGAAGAGACGAGAGAAAGGAGGAGGAGAGACAAAGATGAAAGCGGTAGACATTGAATTTAAATTTCACAAAACTAATGACAAGCTCTTGAATAATAATGACAAGTCATAAATGATTACTAAGCCTACATCACTTCTATAATGGACAGAAAGAGAATGGAAAGTGTTGCTAGAGCGTAAGATTGAGCGCAAGAGTGAAAGTAAGAGAGGCAGAGGGGAGAGAAAGCACTCGCAAGACTCCACGTGCTGTCTTAATTGACTTGATATCATAATATGCGAAAATAATGCTGAAGGTCAAATGGTTCCAGATTCGCTGAGGATAAAAGCTTTGCAAGTCCATCACGTTTTCAGCGCCATCTCGCGGTGGCTTAAATCAGCATTTCCGGCAGATGGCGCTAGACTGCATGGTACAGCTGTTCAAAGCCTAAAAATGTTGTATTAACGAAGCCATTAAATGAATACACTCCCACTACTCCGAAAGTGTATATTTTTTAATTGTCATCTATGAAACGCAACTGAATTTGAAAGAACCAAGTTAACTCTAACTTGGTCAACGTGATCGGTGACCTTTTAAGAGCGCTGCCGGTGACCTTGATTTTTGCCTTGCGACCTCAAGTTGAAAGAATAATTCCAAGGATTTTCGAGTCAGGCAAAAATCTAGAGGACATTCAAGCTAATTCAGATCAAGGATTCAATATTGCGGAATCCAGTTTGAAAGTATACACTTGATGGTTATCTCGTGAAACTGACCATCAGTAAGTGCTTAATGTATATTGTATAGAAACGCAATTTACTCATCATGTCTTTCGCTTTCTTAAGTAGTAGACCTTGGGATAGACTTGTGATTTAGTGGTTTCACGAAAAAGGTTATAGGATCAAGGAGCAGAGCCATACTCAACCTAAACCACATGAAATTCTGACCTAAGCTAGAAGAGGAGATGAAGAGAATTTTCCAAAGACTGGGTGACAATGGTTTGAGCAATGGCGGTGTCTTGCCTCTGGACGCCCGGCCTCCGGGTGCCCCAGTGCCATTGGCCGGTGACACCAGTTGCAATACTGTGAAGGACTTTATTGGCAAAATATATGCAATTGGCAAGCACTCTGTGGCCGTGGAAGATGTCATTGCTGAAGGTAAACACGGGCAGGGGGGACGTTCCGCAAATGCGAAATAATCAACCCATTTATTTGCCTCCTCTCTCGCTGAACGTCGCTTTTCAGGTGGCTTTGCCCTTGTGTTTCTGGTCAAGACTTCAAGTGGTCAGCGTTATGCAATGAAGAGGCTATTTGTTAACAATGAACAGGATTTAGCCGTTAGCAAGAGAGAAATTCAGATTCTCGTGAGTCACGCACAACAATTGTAATGCTAATGCATGAAATTAACTGATTGTCTTTTTGAAACAGTCACTAGTCTCGGGCCATAAAAATTGCGTCACTCTGGTAGACTCTACTATCAACTACGTGGGCGAAGGTGTCTATGAAATCCTGATTCTGATGAACTATTGTAGAAGTTCTGTACTAACGGCAATGAACGAAAGGCTGAAAGACTCATCTCCAAGTACATCCGACGAAGTTGGACTTTTCAGCGAGAACGAAGTTTTAAGAATATTCTGTGATGTAACTGAAGCAGTGGCTTGTTTACACTTGAACAAGACTCCTGTTGTTCACCGGGATTTGAAGGTTGGAATTTGAATTTGTTCACTCAACTAATTTCTGTCGGTATCCTTTTCGCTCAGGTGGAAAACATACTAATCAACGAAACCGGAAACTACATACTGTGTGACTTTGGCTCGTCAACACTAAAGAACAATGTTTGCATTTCGGGTTCAACGTCAGCCACTGAACTCGAAGAAGAGATTCGAAAGTATACTACGCTGTCCTACCGATCACCTGAAATGGTTGATATATACTCTGGCAAGTCAATAGGAACAAAGGCTGACATCTGGGCTCTGGGGTGTCTTCTATATAAATTGTGCTTCTTCACATTACCTTTCGGCGAATCTACTCTAGCCATTCAAAATGGCGGTTTTACCATTCCTGATCATTCGCGCTACTCGAAAGGACTGCATTCGCTTATCAGATACATTCTAGAAGCTGACCCTGATGTCCGACCGGATATTTTCCAAGTGGCCGCCATAGCTTTTGCTTTGGAAGCCAAAAAGTGTCCTATACCAAATGTTTCCGGTTCGAAGGTACCGTTGATTGAGTCCTTGCCGTCACCGTTGACCGAGTCCGAGGCGAAGATGGTTAAAGCCCACCAACAACAGCTGTTGCAACAGCAACGACTGCAACTGCAAGCCGCCCAGGCTGTGAGTGAAGGAACATCAGTGGCTCCCAGACAACGACCTAAGGCGACTGTGGCCACTTCAGGCAGTAGTCTAGTACCACCGCTCTTGGCCAGAACTCCAACTCCATCTGGTGACTTGGGACGTAACATGTCAAACTCGTCCAGTTTTAATACTGCAGCCACTCTATTGGCTGCTTCAAGCACCCCGCCGTCAAGTATATCAGCTTCGAGTTCAGCAGTGGTATCCCCGACCGCTGCCATTTCTTCAGCGGATAAGACTACCAACCCGTTCATGGTGCCCAGTGAACCAAGGAGCGACGGTCGTCTCTCACCACCGATTGTCCATCATGATCGAGGCCACCGCAGGAATGTCAGTGATACGTCAAACTTTTCATCGTCAAGCAGTATGTTTACACCGGCGACCGCCATTCCAACTGTCGTTGCACCTCCTGATCAATATGACTCGAGTATAACTGGCCAACAAGCGGTTCGAACTGTTCCTAATTCGCTGAATCCATTTGAAAACTTTTTGGCCGAAGATCAAGCGTTTGGTCAAGAGTTCGACCAGATTAGACGGAACTCCCAATCAGGTAACTTTCTGCATGTTTCATATCTCAGTTCACGGAGAACTAATGTAGTCGTTGCCGAATTGTAGGCAAGTCCGAGTCGAATGTCGATGACCCCTTTGGTGCTGCCCCATTTGACCCTGAGAAAATTCGGCGCCATCTTAAGCGGCAAGAATTGAAAAAAACTGCTCCCAAAGATATGCCTATATCCGGGGCAGGTCAGTCAATGGTAACTGTGATTAATGTTAACCATGGTCCACTTCTTGCGCAACAATTACCGACTAATTCAGGTAATCAGCCGTTTACTACCACTAATCGCAAAGCGGACCCCAATTTAATCTGGTTCTAGTCTATCTCTTTCTCTTCGGCATTAATTTTCTTAATGTTTTGATTGACGTAGTTTGAATGATTTCCTTCAGTTTTCCGGTGAAAAAGTCGATGACTTGATTAAACATCATTGATTAACTTCTAAATTCATTCCAGTTTTTCTGCTTCACACAAGCCTTGCATGAAAGGGAGAATCCATAAAAATAAACTAAAAAATTAACTGCATGTATTACTCTACATAACATTTTGCATAGACTCGAAAAGTAATTAACTTCCGATTACTTTAGGACTAGCTTCAAGTTCAATAGAAAAGTCATCAGAATCCATCAAGTCATCTAGTCAACACGATGAAGAGACCATCCCCAGTCGAATAATGAGCAAGACGCGACAGAGGCACGTGTCGGCAACGTCAAGCGCAACTGCCACGAGCAAGGAATCTGAAGACGCTGGAAATTCGAAACGGAACAGACCTCAAAGGCAACATCCAGTAGTTAACAAAGACCGATCAAAGTATGAGAAGTTCACTGATGACGAAGTTGACGCCAATGCAGGCATCAGCTCATCCGAGTATTCGTCAGATATGGACTTCACTCCCCCTAGCCCAGACCAGCTGGTTGAGCGTGTGACCATCAATGATTCCATGCTGGGTGACGCCGCCACTGACCAGTTACTGGCCGTTCCGGGCGATCTTCCAGGCAGTGTCACGGGTTCCAGCTTGGGTGGTCGAGATTCTATTGGCTCTGCTTCGGACATCATAGATAGTGACGACTCGTCGGACCTAAACGACGATGCGGATGATGATGCCGACGATGATAAAGAGACTTCAGAGGAAGATAGTGAAGATGATGACCAGGATGATGTTGCTGAAAGTAGTGGTCAAATGAAACCGCATCACGTGACTCGCTTGCAAGTGTCTTCGGACCTTGTATTCATTGGTCATGGTGACGGTGACAAGCCGCTGTTGATTGATAATGATGATGAAGACGAGGAAGATGAATCTGTAATCAAGCAACATAGCAAAACTCCACTGCTAGTCGAAGTTGATGTTGTTGAGGAGCGTAATGTTCTGAACTTAGAAGTGGTTGAGAGAACTGATCAGGTTGTTTCTAGAAAAAATAGCCGTGTGACAAATGGCTCGGACATTGACCTTGACGCGGAAGTGGAGAGCAATCTTATCTGTCAAGTGATTCGTGACATATCTGATACAAATGCGACGCAAGATTTGTTTGGCTCAAAGCCCTTTGACCAACAAACAGTCAAAGTCCATTCTGAATATGCAAAGAAGACACCCGTGGTCAAGGGTGACAGCGGCCAGAGAGAAAAGAAGGAGAAGCGAGAAAATGGCCAAATCAGTGCTCATGATCTATTTGGTGCTACGCCATTTGATGCCCCCAGCGTCCCGCCCAAAGCTGTACAGGCCATTCGACCACCTGTGCCGCCCAAGTCTGACCGAGTTGTGGCGGCCACTCAGCTGATTGCTGGTGCAACTGCAGCGCCACCGCCATCCCTACCAGCTCCACTGGTGCTACCCCTGACCATTGTCAAGAAGCGGTCAACTAGCTCGCCACCCGCAGTACAATTGACTAATCAAAGTAAAGTAGCCGTCGACTCTAAGCTTATCGCTGCCATCTCATCTGAGACGCTTCCGGTTCCTGTTTCTCGACTTGAGTCGAACATTCAGCCAACTTTGGCCCCTGAAATCAAACTACCCACCTTGGACGATATCGGACTAAGTGCGAACATTGTGTCGAACTTAACTTCGAAGGTCCAGCTCCCTAAGCTCAAAGACAAAGACAAGAAAGACAAAAAGCTCAAGGTAGTCACGTCAAAAATCTCCAAGGCATACAAAGTTGACCACTTGGAAGTGGATGATGAAGATGTCGAAGGGCTGATGATGGCCGAGGATGACTATGCCGATGACGAGACTAATGGCCTGCAAGCAGAGAAGAGCAAGAAGTCAGCTGTCATGAGCTCTGTGTCACTCATGAGAGGCAAGGAGAAAAAAGAGAAAAAGAAGGACAAAAAGGAAAAGGAGAGCAAGAGGGAGCAAAAGGAGAAAGAAAAGGAGAGGAAAGAGAAAGAGCGAGAGAAAAAGGATAAGATAAAGGAGAAGGATGACGTCAAGAAGATGAAGCGTGATAAAAGCAAGGAAAAGAATGCGAAAAGTTCTAAAAGTGTTGGCTCGAAGGAGGTCCAGAACACTTTGGATATCTCTACCGGAGGTGGTTTCGCCAATCTTAGCTTTGAAGATGCCGCCGAAGAGACTGCTCTCGCCGGACATTCCTCAAGGCTTTAAATGGCGTTGCGAAACTAGTAATTAACCACACGTTGGATGATCAATTAATCAAAGTGTTTCGCAAAAGTTGAAACTGTTCTCCATTATATATGATTATATATATATGAGCCAACAAATTCCTGACTTGGTCGTTACTGACAAATAGAGAAAAGAACAGAGAGAAGAGAACGAAAAGGAAGAAGAGCGAGAGGAGTGCTCAACGAGCCGAAGCTTATTATTTCTCGTGGATTCCAATTAGAGTTGCACGAAGCAAACTGCTCTCTAGTTTGCTAGAGGAGAGAGAAAGAAGACGAAAAAGCGATCATATCTTTGTCGATCGAAAAACTTTCCGGGGGTCGTCTTCAAATTACGAGAATTGTTGATCTGAAATTATTTTTTTCTTTTTAAACCAAAATTCCCTATTTTAATCACTTACTTCGCCACTGTAATGCTGAATGTCAAACTATTCCCAAGTCCAACTTCGAAAAAGTGTCTTAATCAGAGAAAAATGCTAAGTTTGTAAAAAATATATCGAAGATAAGAATGAAAGAAATCATGATTATTCGAAAAATAAATCAAAACTAACGAAAAGAAATGTCAGGTTCAATGTTCCGACCATCGAACCATAAAAGCTGAAGAGAGCGAGTTCACGAACTTGAAAATATATAAATCTTGTTATCATCAACTCAGAATGTGCTCGACCTTGAACAGTTCTTAGAACTTTATTGGAGAGTTGTGTTAAACGTACTAGAAAAATTTTGCACAAGCACTTGATTTGGAAGAAAAAGATTCCGAGAGGCGACAATTTGGCGAAAATACATATATGTCTGTCGCTGACACGGAAAGCCGTTCTAGCCGAACTGTTCAAAGTGTCTGGCCTTGAAAATGGCGGCTCTGGTTCTGACATTATAAACAGCAACAAGTCTTCAGATTCGATTTCAATTTGCTGTTGAAAGCAGCTCATCAGCGAAAGCCTGATAAGTGAACCGTTCTGGAAAGCAAACTGTACAAGTTCGATTAGAACACATTTGAAAGAACCTCACCAACTGGCGGACGAGATTGTGACGCATCTACATGCATGTGCAGTAGGTGTAGACAAATTCCAAAGAGACGAAGAGGAAGAGGGAGAGAGGGAGAGCTGAAAAAGGAAAATATATCACATTGCATGTAAGTGGACTTTGTGAAACTAAATTACTGTTTGTAATCAAGAGCTGCTTCGCGTAATTAACTTCATCATTGAGTAAAACTAAAACTTTCGCTTTCATTAAATCAAATGATTCGAAATTCTTTGTTTCTCAAGACTAATAGTCTTCGCTTGTAATCAGCGATTTAAGGACATCAATCATTGATTTAGCGCCTCTCAACCTACGCGTTGTATCTTCGAACCGGAAGCTGAAGGTATTGACTATCCGGTCTAGTAATTAGCTGACCTTGACAGTTCGATAACAAGCAATGTCCACAAGGTTCCTTTTTACTGAAGACAAAACTCCAGTAATGCTCGTACAAGTTCGAAATAGACGAGCTCAGAAAAAGAGAGAAAGAGGAGGAGGAGGAGAGAGAGAGGCAACTCAAGGTCGGCGAAAGAATGCCATTATCGCATATTCGAGAACAGTTCCAGTACTTTGCATTTTGACGAATCAATTGGCACCTGGCCTCAGGTATCACGCCTTCCGATGTACAAGTTCAATTTGCTCAACAAGGTGAAAAAGGATCCAAAGAACTTGCGCTGAGAATGTTGTCAAGTTCGACAGCTTTCGAGTATCCGTCGGAAGGTGCGCATGCTCACACTTGGTTCAAAGTTATTTCCGTCTTGCAAGTATAAGACCGGTCCACTTCTTGCCAATAGTCCAGAACTGTTCAAAACTTGTAGATTCGAACGAATGAACCAAAAAGACTGAAACAGTCCTATATTTAATCTGGTTCAACCAAGGTGTCCATCTTGGTCAGCTTGAAAACAATCAAGTCCAACGGCGATGGACATTTCAAGCCTGAGCCAAACTTTGGCCACAAGGGCCAACTGGTCCACCATTTTGACCAGTGACTTTGAACACTATGTGCCCCAACACTGGCTCCAGTTCGAGCCTGTGCCTTGTTCTAATCACTTTGTCCTAGCCATCGTTTACTCCGTCATCTTCGTGCCTGGTTTCTGTGGCAACGTCATGCTGATCACCTTATTTTTCAGGTAACTAATCACGCGGTCAATCAGCGTGAACCAATCTAATTAACTTGCACTGCACTTAGAGTACGGACCCTGCGCAGCCCTTCCAACACAATTTCCATCAATTTAGCCCTTGGTGACTTGGTGATGAACATGAAGATACCTTTCTTCATCTATAACTGTCTTCACTGCAAACCAGCCCTCGGCATCAAAGGTAAGGGTACCCAGGGGTCATCTCTTTCCCGTTTACTTTACGTTCGCTATCCAAAAAAAGGTTGTCAAATCTATGGTTTCGTGGGCGGCTTGTCGGGCACCGTTGCCATAGTTACCATAACCATAATGGCCGTAGAGAGGTACTTAACCATAAAGTATCCCTTCAAGACAAAGAGATTACTGACAAAGTCAATGGCCTACCTGGTGTCCATGGTGATTTGGATTTACTCGCTGGCCTTTGCGACGCCCCCTCTCGTGGGCATGGTCAACGCCTACGTGCCCGAAGGTTTCTTGACCTCTTGCACTTTCGACTATCTGTCCCGCGGCCCGGGCTCAAGGGTATTTGTGGCCATTTTCTTCGTGGGCGCATGGCTACTGCCCATGATCTTGATCGTTTACTCGTATGTCATGATAATGCACACTGTTCGCCAGAGTGGCAAGCAATTCAGAGACGGCCCCTCGGATGTTAAGGGCACTGCTGGGCATCTCGGGGCAGTCAGGTGCTTGTCCGCCTTGTCCAGTAATTCGACTGCCAAGAAAGCCAGACCCAGCGTGCGCACTACTGAGCTAAGACTGGCCCGCTGTGCCCTGACCCTCATCACGCTCTGGACAATGGCGTGGACTCCGTATGCCCTGGTGGCGCTAGTGGGCATCTTCGGTGACCAGTCGCTAATCACGCCCATGACTTCCATGATGCCAGCTGTTTTTGCAAAGTTGGCCTCCATTTTGGATCCGTACGTCTACGGCTTCTCACATCCCAGATACCGCCAAGAAATTAGAACACTTTTCAGGAAGTGGCTGGGCCGCGGCCCACAGCCCAGCCCATATGACAACAAGTCCAAGTGGTCCAGGTTCGCCTCGTTCACAGTCTCCAAGTCAATGTCACACACGGGCACACGGAGTCCCGTCTCTCGGTCATTCTCACGGTCAAGGTCAGAGACAGGGAAGAAAGCCAAGGAAGAATTTGTCTAACACCGGGCTGCCCGGGCATGAGCGGGCCAAAATCTGGGTTCATAGTCGCTGAGTGTTCCTGGAATAATATGGAAATATAGGGTTGTAATAAATATCAATATATCATACATGTACATGCATGTAAACTTAATCCCTGAAGTTCCTTCTTTGACAGTCTATTGGTCACTCACCTTATTGATCGGGCCAGAACGGGCAAAGGACACGCTGCACTTATATATATATATTGCATTGAACTGAGCTTGAACCGCATAAAAGAGATACAGATCGAAATTCGATGACTACACTCAAATTTCAAGGTGAACAGATTTTCGAAAGAAAATATTTGACGAAAAATAGCCACAGCTGCGGTATAACGAACTCGCAAAAAGGAGAGGGAGAGAAGAGGAGAGGAGAGGGAAGAGCGATAGATTCGGCAGATTTGAAGAGAAAACTCTAGGGACCGTTTCGCAACGTCATAACAGCTCGTTTATCTATGATGGAAGATGGCCTAGAACTTTCGTTGATTTAAACAGCTGTTGGTCAGCTGGATACATTCTAGTGGTCAACTTGGGATTCAATAGTCGACGAGACCCGTGATTGGGAATAAAAGATATTTCAAAATTGGTTTAGGGACCGTGTAAAAAATTCAATTGTAGTAACAGCATTATTCCTAGTCATGTTTGTCCTCGATGCATCTCTCCCTCTCTCTCCTCTCCTCTCCTCTGGCAATGTTTCTACGAGACATCTGAAGAGGCTCACTATCTCTGTCTGAGTGTAGATAGTGATACAGAGAGACAGAAACGAAGGGAGAGAGAGAGACAAGTAAGCAAAATATCACCCAGCAACTGTTCACAGTTAGCTGTTCAAGTGTTTTGATCAGAATAGTCTAATTTCGTTATTCGCTGCTATTCCAGAGAGAAACTTGAACTGAGTTGCATTAGTTGACTGACAACATGAATTCTCGCTTGGCTGCCATCTTGTTTTGTTTCTATTTCGCCGGAACATCAAACCTTGTCGTCAACGGTGAGTTCGAAGATTTACATTTCAAAAGTTTATTTCGAAATATACCCACTTGGATACTTTATGTAAACCTACATGAAAATTATATGAGAAAGCCTGTTAGTACATTGTTCGAACCTTAGGACATATTGTGAAACTCGATACTTTCCTGATGTACTCTGCGTAACTTGAGAACTCTCTCTTTCTCTCTTTGTCATTTTTGTCTAACTTATTCTGTATTTCGTGAACATTGCGTCGAAAGTTCTGACGAATCAGCTGAATTTGAGAAAACCATTCAGGACAAGTGAAGGCAGTGTGTTCTTACAGTGCATTGCACAATATAATGTGCCGTCAGTACATTTCGTAGAACATTCGCTCCAGATATGTCTAGTGTAGGAAACGTAATGTTCCATTTTGAGCATTGGGTGTAGAAAACGAAGTTGCGACATTCCTAATCACCTTCAATATGTGCCATGGTCAACATTCCTCTTTTCTCTCTCATAGAACTTGTTCTAGAATGTAATCAAACAGATTATCGAAAGCGAGTGCCTTAGGCAACAAATTATTCAATCAGCTCAGGGGATGTCTCTCGGCTCTCTCTCTCTCCCTCCCACTCACGTTTTACGTTTGTTGCTCGCACTTGTATAGAAACAAGTAAGCATCAAAAACTGATGAGTAACCACTGACCTTTAAACATACTCACAAAGTAAACCAGTTGAATTGAAAAATGAAATAAGTAAACGGTCCCCGACGATAATCGATAATTGATCTTTCACACCTAGCTCATGGATCGCACGAACATCATGATCACGACAGTCACCAGCATGATACGGAAAGCGTGACAGCTTCACCCTCAGAACCGGACTCGGATTCGAAGGGGCCGGCAGGTCCCACCGGCCCCCGAGTAGCTCATTCTGAGCCAGTTGGGAACGGGCCAGCTGGGCTCGGCAGCGGCCCGGTAGATGTTTTGCGGTGCTACAACTGCAGTTCTCATCCCAACCACGAGGGGGCAGCATGTGTCGACCACCCAGAAAGGTTCATTACTGACTGTCCTAATGCCGAAGGGTGCCGCAAGATTGACCAGCATATCGACTATGACATGGATGCCAGTAAGTAATCTGCGCAAGCGCACAGAAACGCTTGATTATTCAACTTTGTGTTGCAGGTGACAAACTGACCTCCAAGCATCATTACGTTATCCGGTCATGCGCCATACTTGACGAACATCGGCCATGTTACCACAGAGCGGGCGCCGGTTGGCGCCAAAGCATTTGCTTGTGCAAAGAGAATGCCTGCAACGAGGGGTCAAGTTTGACCATTGGCTTGATGTCGGCCATCTTCACCGGCTTCCTTGGTTTGCTTTTCAGCTCCAATTCTTTGGCCACCATATCTTGATCACAGCACTGAGCAATAGTCACTGTGTGTAGAATCTGGTTGTTAGGTTATCAACTGTTTCTTCTCTGTATTATTTAAGTCTACTTGACTAACACGGATAACCTTGAACGGTGGAAAGGAACGACATAGATATAAACTTCTCAAACATGACTATTCTTTTCCGTTATCAGCTGAAAATTCGACCACAGCGCCATCTAGCGTGTAATCAGTCGCCGCATCATTTTCAGTCTCGTTTGAAATGTAAACACTTGGCGGCGCTAGTGCTTCAAATAAGTCGCTCGCGGTTGTCGGAGAAACTAAGTTTCTGTTCCTACTAGATGGCGCTGTTCTGGCGATAACAACTCTTTATTTTTAATTCAGGATGTCCTTAATGATGAGTTGAAGGCAAGTGACATTTCCAGAGAGCACGTGGCATTTCGCTGCTTCTCCAGCTATCGTGCACGTAAATGCCTTTATGGTTCAGATATGGCTTCTTCACTTATTAACTTCTAAGATAAGGCGCTAATGATCATTATGATTCATAATTTATGATTCAATGTGGCCAAGTAAGTTGCCCACTGAAGTCAAAAGGGCTGCCGTACCCACGTGGGCCAAGTGGGCACTTATTAGGTGAGAGGCTAACAATGGATGCGCCATCAAGGATGATGGAAGAAGAAGAATGCATTCGGTTTTGTCTAAATCAAATTCATCACGCATCCTGAGCAACAATTAAAGGGACATTAGTTATGCATCAACCATTTCCTGTTTACAAGCCCTCAGCTTTGCTCATCACCGCCTATTCGGGTTGCGAAGGCACGCTGATGCCCACAGACCTGGTGTTCTAATTTCGCTGTCATGTGGGCTCGAAAAAATTTAGAACATTTGAATGTAGGTGAACTCGACTGAAGAGAGGGAAGGCGAGAGAGAGGGAGAGGAAATTCTGAGCCCAACTTGAACTCGAGCATTTGTTGCTCAATGAGCATTTCGAAAGCCCAGAGTTCGCATTAGTTGCAATCCGAAAAAGTTCTAGAGCAGAACGGTTCAAGATCTAGAGTGTCACTTGAAACAAGGACTCGAGACCAACTTCAAAGCAACGAGACAGTATTGCCCTTGGCCACCGGTCGGCCCATGCCCAGACCTTTAAGTGGGCGTGAGAAGCCCAGAGCTTTCCCAGGCCCACTGGGATCGAGGGCCACTTTTTGCCCTTGATCTAGTCTTCATAGCAACGCGAAAGGCAGTTGGACGCCACGGTTCGCTGGGGTCGGCCTTGGGACACTGACGGCAGAGAGCGAGAGGGGAGAGGAGAGAAGCAATCATAAAGTCAGGTACGATCTCTCCCTCTCCCTCTACTGTCACAGCCTTTTTCCGATATTTTTTGTATCTCTTCGCTTCTTGTGACTCCGTGACCATAAAAAAGTACAATGCAATTATGATGACAAGTGAAACTAATTTGACTCTTGCTATCTCTCTCGCTGTCTCTCTCCCTCTCCTTCTCCCTCCCTTTCTTTTTCGCTCATTACATTCCCTATGACCTTGCCGTGAAGTTTTGATTGCATAATCAACAAAGAATATTAAACTTGTCACTAAAAGCAACTAATCTCTATTTTGATATATTGACGAATCATCACCGATACGAGATACGTGCGCACAATTTTCTACTTGTAAAGTTTACTCAGCTTCCCTTTGAATTGAAACATTTCTATGAATCAAGTAGAATAAATTGCCCTAAATTCTGGTTGCAATTTAGATTTTCTTTAATTTTTCCAGCCTTTGATTATGCTTAACTTAAAGTAAAAAGTAACTTTGTATTTCCCAAACAAATCTTCCTTTCAACATGGTCAACAATTTCCGATGGCGTTCCTTTAACACAAATTGTAACAATTAGTTTAAATGACAACATTTTCGATATACAAAGTATGTCAGGTTAAGAACATGAAACCTTTGTCCAAAGAGAAACTTTTTAAGATGCGAATAACTTGTTAATTGGGCGTTAATCAACCAAATTCTTTATCACTCGAAAGGTGGCTCATTTACTTATTTAGTTCATCACCGGTTACCTTCAAATTATGGCGTCAACCAATTAGATTAGCTCGAGTGTCACAATTAACACTTTATATTACACTTGCTTGCAGAAAGATAATAATTTCATGAGAGGGAGAGGGAGGGGAGGCCATCTCAGAGACGAGAAGAGCAGCTGGACTCGGCATAGAATAATATGTAACAATCGTCCAGGTCTTGCTTGGGATTAAAGTTCTTCTTCACAGTAACGGTGTCATCGTTGAATTCGTACCAGACATTATTATGCAGACAGGTAGCCGTATAATGGCCGGCTCGCGATGACTTTCCGTGATGGTTGACAGCTGCCATGAGTGAGTAGCTCTTTGATTTGATGAACAATCTCTGGTTGACAGTTAGCCTTGGCGTAGAAAGCTTGTAGCCGTCATTGGTGAACCTCTTGAGGTGAAGGATCAACAAAGATGGCGGCCTCTCGATGGACAGCTTCTTGGTGGACCGGGAAGGGATTTGATTGCACTTTTCACACTTGATTCGCTCGTTGCAATCCAGTTCTTCCAGGGCTTGAAATTCCTCTAGGCATGACTCAATGTCCGCCGAGCTGCAGTTTCTTGGCAAGGGCAGCGACAGGTCTAGAAAGGGGTCCCAGCAAACGGACTCCGATGAACATGATGAGCATTTAATTACTGACGACAGCTGACCACCCAGGACATCAATGAGGGGTGAGTCGTCGATACTTCGATACTGAGTCCATGCTTCCTGGGACGTTTTCGGCGCATCGTAAGGCTTTAATCCGGTTCGTGGCTTGGCGCAATTCATCTCGTCATGAAGTGAGTTGACTATATATCGGAGAAACTCTTGGGCATCGTGCTGCTCGTAGTTGCGAAATTTGTTCTGCAACTTCACGAATTGTGTCCGGAAGGACGACGGGTCAGCGACACTAGAACTATTTGACTTCATGCTCGAGAAGAGGCGACCGAGTGAGTTCATCAATTGCGTTTTTTGGTTGGACAAAATCAATTCACGAATAGTTTCGGTGGCGTAGAGTGCTTGTAGGACAGAATTCATGTAGCAGGTATTTCCTAAATTCGTTAGGCCAGCCAGACTCTTAGACGTCGAACGCCTAGGGCTTGATCCTCGAGACGGCACATCGGCCGAGCTGTTCTTTACTGAGTATCTACTGGACAGAGTTCTACTCGAAGTAGACACCGGGGAGTAACTGCGATACGTTCTAGAACTGTTCGAATAAGCTGAAGGAGGACAGTACTTCAAGGGTGAATCATCATTCGAAACCATGTCCGCTTCACAGCTGTCAATGCTAGACTTTCTAGGCGAATACTTGGTCAAGGTCACGTTAGAAGTGTCCCTGGCACTGGTCAACGCGGAGCCAGAGAGTGTTGACTGCCGTCCGTAATCACTTTTGTACGAATATGAAGAGTATCCGGATGTTGAATTAGAACTTGAACTAGATGACAACGAAGAACCAGAACCTCTCGAACTGAGCGAACCATAGTTGGACAGGGACCGACTGTAGTTGACATCATATGACGATTGCGTTGACCTTAGAGCTGGAAATGTTTTAGTCAAGGGTGCCCTTGAATAGCTGTCCCTAGTATATCTGTAAGAACCCAAGGTGGACATCTTGTTCTTACTGAGTCACTGGCTTCTTTTAATTCTCTTAGTCAGCTTCTTGCTTAGTCACAAGTAACTAGAACACGTCTAGAGCCTCCTTCGACAATGTAAATTCGATGACGACGCTAGAACGTAAACATAGAACTGTCCAAGTTCGACTTTGCTTCTCCTATTTTCCTCCACCGGACATACCTTGGGCTGGATTTTTTTGTCAACGGAACCTCGGTTGATGTTCTTCTCACGTGACACAAACTAAGGCAGGTCCAGAATCATTGAAAACGAGAGAAGATGGCAACTGTACTGAAAAGAGAGAGAGAAGACAGGGTTCTAGAACTGTACGACTTCTCTTCGCCGCAGTGCCAATACGCCGACTGCGAAGGTATATTTAAACTTTAACGGCTCGCATTCCTCATCAGCTTGCACTGTTCCTCTCTCCTCTCTCTCTCGCTCTCCCTCTTTCTCTCCCTCCGCTACACACGAACTGCGCAGCAAGCAGCAAAAAAGAGAGAATGAAAGGGAAAGCAGAGAGAGGGAGATGGAGGGGGAAAGCAGCAAGAGAGGGAGAAGAATGTGGGTTATGAAGGCCGACCTTCTTCAGGTCCGCTCCGAAAAACAAAATTGCTCCGCCAGGTGGCGAGCCGAAGAAGCTTGTTCACGGAAGCCCAGCTCTGGCGCTCCGGCGGCGCAGTTGTTTTTTGCGCCGACTCCGTAAATGTCAAAATGCAGCAAGAAAAGTTATTTTGTACGTTTAGAACTGTTTGCCTTTCGACATTCTATTCTTAGGACATCTTTCTCTCTCCCTCTCGCTCATATATTGAAGTTGTCTCGTGAAACTTACGTCCAAGGAAAGGAGTTGGCAGTGCATGCTTCTCGCTGTCAACTAGTGACGACTTTGGGAGAGACAGCAATTGAGAAGCCAACTGTTGGCTAACGATAGCAATCAATAAAGTATTATTTCAGTTTAGTTGATTGTGATCACTGTTTTTCAACCGAGTGGCCTTTGTTCTCTATTCATACTGTTAGGTAAGCGAAATTCCGCTCATTTTATATTATGTCTCAGCAAACTTTAAAAGGTTATGAACGAGGCGATAGAGAGGGAAGAGAGAAAGAGAGGGAGGCGATTTAAAGGGGGAGAGAGGGAGATAAACACTTTCGCTCAAAATGCGCGTAAATGAGTTCATGAATGAATCATGAATAGAATTGGTTAAAAACAAGAATCAAAATTTGAATTGGTTTCAACAAAGAACACAACGCGTAGAAAGTATAAACTTCGAGTGGGTTAGAATGAATGACCTCGATTGCTGTCAATTCAATTGCATAATTAATCGTCGGAAAGCAGGCAAAGAAAGATTTGTCTCCAGTGTTTCCGTCCTTCGCCGATAGCTGGCGTTGAAGATGTTCCTCTCCTCGTTTCGTCCTTGAGTTTCTGTCTCTCTCCCTCTCGCTTTCTCTCTTTGCGTCTCTCTTTCCCGTTTAAAGAATCTTCTCTCCCTCTCTCTCGCTCTCACTCCCTCCTGGTTGTTCTCCATCATTTTGCTTCTTTTCCAAAACCAAATCAAGTGAACTGAAAAATCGTCCAAGATGGCCAACTCAATCCAGTTATCACTAGCCACAATAATTCTGGTTGTTGCCGCCCTGGCGCCAGTGGGTGAGTTTCGAATTTAGTGATTTAGAACAGTTCTGAAGTTCACCCTTTGCAAGGTGACCGCCAAGCAAAGAGAGAGAACGAGTGATCAGACACTGCTATTGCTTTGTCTATCCGGAACCTTGAAAGAGCAATTGAGTTTATTAGTGCTTCTAAGAGCAGTCTCTGGAACTCTGACGAATGAAAGTTCTAACTTTGAAATGTCCTCTAATTAGGTTCTGCCATCAAGTGCTGGAACTGCACCAGTAAGACAGACAAAGCATGTGCCGATAAACTTTTGACCACCGAACCGGCCGCTGGTCATTGGTCAGCCAAGTATGTGGTTGATTGTGCCACTGGCACAGACAAAAGTCACGCCGACTCGTCCCTTGACCCAGCAAAGAGCGACTCATTCTGTAGAAAGCAATACCAAGAAGGTAGGAAACTGTCAGTTGATTCAGTTCTTAATTGTGTTCTGTGATTCCGAAACAGTTGACGGCAACACTTGGGTCATCCGGTCATGTGGCTTCGTCAAGGGAGACCGTGCTTGCTATACGACGGCCAACCCTCCGACCAAGACCGTTGCTTGCCAGTGCGACTCAGGGGACTTCTGTAACTCGGCTTTCGGTGTCTCCATGTCACCCCTTGCCCTCGTGGCGGCCATTTTGACTGCCCTGCTCATCCGGTTCCAGAATTAGACGAAATTGCACAACTAGAGAAGACAATTATACGTCAAGCGGCAATTTAAACCCCAGTGAATTAAGCAATGATTCTTTGGTTATGAATTAGGAAGACAGCTGCAGTTAAGAGACATTAAGCGTAACGCGAAGAGCACAATTTAGTTGCACAACAGAACACGGCGGTCGGAAACGGATTGCAACATCAAGTCTACCACTAATCATGACGTATGAAAAGCTAGAAAACGGTACTCAAGCTAAAAAACACTAGATACAACTCAGCAGTGATCGTCTCGACACGAAAACTGAATCAAGTCTGTATGTTAACTAAATTTAGTGACTGTTGTTAAACTACCGAAGTATTTTACAAATTATGTAGGGCATATATGATTTAAGGATCAGTAAGAAAAAGTAAGGGACTAGTTCACATAGAAATCATGGGTACCGTCTTAAACTGTAGCAGCATTACGTATTTCTGTTTGTTGATTGTAACTTGTTTATACTCTATCTCTTCAATGTTCTTTATGTATTTTCATTTAAGGTACTCTTCCAAACTCATCACAATATAGTATCGCTGAAAGAATAATTATACTCCTATAGAATTATTATCCGCTGTTTAGTATCAGTTGAGCAATTAAAAGCATAGTCATTTTAAGGTGCAATTTATTCTAATTCAAGACGGGGAAGGAGAATTGAACGATGACACTAACTTAGCGCTGGTAAAAACCTATGCTAGTTTCTGAAGTACCGTCAGAGCAATCGGATTTAGTTGATTGTAACTCAAGGACGACCAATGGGAATAATGAAGGACCAATCGTCACCCCAAGACAAGGATGCCCTGTTAGTTTGAAAGTAAACATTCCAGGCAGTCAAACCGATTATCCATGCCAGAGCTCCAAGACCAGATAAGACAGTGAACAATTTAAGTTGACTCTGTTCCGTAAATTGTGATCGTCGAAATGCGTCATTGAAGAACCAGAAAAAATTCACCGCCCACAAAAACGGCAGGCAAGCCAAACCAACTGTTTTCAAGCATAATGATTATACTTGAAAGACAAGATGTTTGTTACTTACCTAGGAAGTATTTACGGCATAAATCTAGTTTATCGGAGTCACTTGATTTGCGTAGATCCATTGGTAAATCAAATTTAACTGCTGTCACAACAAGCGATATTTTTGGCCAAGAGAATGCTCAGCTGATGTGATGTAAATAAAGAAACGGTCCCCAGAAAGTGAACGCCGACAAACAAAACCTTTCATCTCTGCATCTGATCCAGTTTGTTCTACTTATTCACCATGGCCTCGTTTGCGACCAATGTTCAAGTGCCTGCTCTTTACGGCAGTGACAAAGTGGTTTACGAGTGCAGCTGTGGCTATTTGAGACCAATATCGAAGGTCTACTTTTGTCGCCATTGCCTGAAGTTGAGATGCAAGAACTGTCTTTCTCACGAGGTTTGTTGAAAGCATAATCTAGTCTAATTGCTAATTTGGCTCTTTTTCACTAGGTTGATTCACAGTACTGTCAACACTGTCTCGAGTATATACCCACCATTGACGCCAAGCTGAAGAAGAACAAATGCAGCTCATGTTTCTCTTGTCCATGTTGCAGTCACACCCTGTCGACGAAAGCAATTGTGTCTAACGTAAAATCGGACACTGACGCATCTGTGGTTACGCCCAAAAAGTCTTTCTATCTCGTGTGTAACTTTTGCAAGTGGACATCACGTGATGCAAATATTGCTGACCAGTCAACTGGCTCGGGCGGCTGGCCCGATGTGCCGACCCCTGATGGCCGGCGACTGGACGTACTCTACGAACATTATCGAGTAATTGCTCAGAAAGAGAAAATGGAGAAGGAGAAGAAGAGAATCAACCCAAGAACTGGACATGCGCTCCACCTTCTGGACAAGTATGGCATTTCAGCTTCCCTTTCACCCAAGGTGCGGGCTCAGTTCTATGCTAAGATGTCCATGTCTGTCACTTCGCCCACCTCACCCGTGGGCTCAGTTGGTGACTTGAAGTCGCCTTCGAATGTCCCATGTGATCCGGCTATTGCCGAAGACGACCAAGAGAACTACAGTCTGACTGGCGATTTTTATGAACAAGATCTAGACTTAAATTCTGTGTCGACAATTGAACAGCGTCTAGCCCAAGTGGAACTGCAACCGGAAATGAGATCCAAACTATACCCAATGTCTCACATGCTGTCTGTGAAACGATCCCTCAGATGCAAGGAGTGCGAACACAATCTGTCAAAACCAGAATACAACCCAAGTTCCATTAAATTCAAAATACTGCTGGCAGCCTACTACCATGTGCCGGAAATACAAATTCGAGCACTTCCTGTCCTAGTAGCAGGAAAAACGGGAACTCTAGAAATAACCATTCAAAACCCATCACCATATGCTCTGCATGTGACTCTTGAAGACTCTGATGACTCCGACGACGGGACGAACTGTGACGTCAGCTTGCCGCAAGTAGAGATGATCATACCTCCTAAAGATGACACTCTTGATATTGACATAGACGGTTCTGGTACCGGAAAAACTAATCCAACTTTGGAGTCGGTGATGGTAACTTTTCGCAAAGGAAACAAGCTTGGCCTGGCACTTCCGGTTACTCTGAGACATGATGTGGTTGGTCAGCACAGGATCGGCTTTTACTTGAAACACGACTTTGTCAATCATGTCATGTTGTCACCTGGCAGTGACAAGAGAGAAACGCAAGTGAAGTTTGTTTCCCATAAAGTTGCAATCAATTTGTCATCTGAACAGAATTTATGAATTGAGCTTCAAATCTGATTTATGATCCAATCCAGTTGAATGAATAATATTTTTCATTGAGTGATAGGCTGAAGTGAATTATTATACGTCTAGAGTGAGTCTACACTTCGACAGGCTGATTCATCAGGCAATGATACAGCGTCTCTCAGGTCGGCCATGTTTGACGGGTAGAGTTTGTGGGAGTGCCGTTTCCGCCGCGAGCGTCATCAACTCAGAGATACCGTCTCGAGTCACGGACGAGCACTGTATGTACCTCCGTGCTCCGATATCATTGGCCATACTTTGTCCCTCTTGTTGAGTGACCACATCTTGACCACCTTCATATGTCACATTGGCGATCAAGTCACACTTCAGGCCAACGGCAATCAGCGGCACTCCAGGGCAGTAGTGGGAAACTTCCGGCAGCCATTTTGTTTTCACAGCTAGCCACGATGACCTGCTAACTAGTGAGAAGCAAACTAGAATCACGTCCGTCAGCGGATACATCAGTGGTCGGTATCCATCATGCTGCTGACCACCATGTGTGTCATATACGTCGGAAAAAGTTTTGCGCCCATCAGCTGTGGCCTCAAAGCAGTAATCGTGCGAAGTTATGGGGTCGCCCACGACGATGCCGCTCATGCACTGGGCCAGCCATGTCTTGCCCACTTGTCTGCAAAGCAAACTGAGTCAAACTTTGCGAAGACATGGAAACATCACTTACGAGTCGCCGACAAGGACAACTTTTAATTTCACACTCAACTCTGACATCTCGTTTAGTAGTAGTACTTGGCGAATAATTGGCTAAAATCAATATAAAGAGAAAAACTATGTTGCTTTCATACCGCAGTGCAATCGAAAAAGGAAACCCAAACTTGTCTATTCGGAAATGAAATTACATATTACAAGATAAGGCAGCATTTACTAGCGACAGTCTCTTGCTCTGGGCCACAGAGGGCAGCACGTGCAGCTTCTTCAAATACCTTGTCGATGGACTGCTTATTGTGCGCCGAGCACTCTACGAAGTGCGCGACGCCATTTTCTTTGGCCATCTCGACTCCGTAGGTCTGAGGAACCGAAGACATTTCTCGGCCATGCAACTCTCGCAAAGTGTCGTCGTTGTGACGTAGCTCAGCTTTGGTAGCTACTAAGACAGCAGGGACACCTGGACAATGGAGCCCAACTTCCGGCAGCCATGTTTGTTTCGCACTCACGAATGATCGGGGACAGGTGACAGAGTAGCAAATGATGACCACATCAGCACCCCTGTACCTCTCTCGGCGAATCTTGTAGTCTTCAGGGGTGTCCCATATGTCCAGCTTGTGACCCCTGATTCCTGACTCGATATCAACCAGATAGTTGTTGTCGTATACTAAACCACGTTGCGTGATACTTGATTGTTTCACGTACGCCAAGACGAGGCTAGTTTTGCCGACTCCCCTAAATAGAGAACCAATCAAAATCAAGTGGATCAGGTTACTTAAATTAGTTACTTGTCTCCGACTATGACGCACTTGATGAGCATCTTAATCCAGGTCAATTTAAGAGCTTTCGACAAGTTGGCCAGTTCCAGCTGACTCGTGAACTGTTCAGAATCGAATGCAACTGCATTGCTTATTTTGCGAACTATTCATGAGCGATGTTTATGAACGTTGAGTCCATTTTTGCATCATCTTGTTCTTTGAATTCTTTCGATTAGTCAAACATTCGGTCTATTTTCGTAACCACAGAAAGAATGCTGAACGCAATTAAAAGTTAACTTGCTTTATTATCTTGGTGATTTTACAATTTGTTATCGTTAGGGACGATGGTATCTTATATCTGGGCAATCAACTAATGGCGATCAGTTATCTTCAACAATTTGTCAACTAGACACCCAATTGGCCAAATGAGCCCAATTAATTAGTTTACATAATTAGGTGTTAAATAGTTTCTCGTCGTCTTCAAGTTTCGGACGAGGAGCGAATGATGAAACTCAAATCATTTCACATTCTAAAAGAAGCATGAGAAACATTTGGTTTTCGCAAATTTGTTAATTACAGAACCTTCTTCAAAATCAAATCATCGCAATGGATGTGATGACGTAAATCAACTTCTTGAACAACTCGAGAGAAAGACGCAGGCTGGTCTTCCATCCATATAAAAGTTGTATATTCTTAGCACTCAAATGAAATTTATCGCATGTGTCCTAAATCCTTTACGATGACCACGTTCAGGCCAATTAGTACAAACATTCTCCTTCGATGCAAATTGTAATTAGTTGTCTCCAAAAACGTTGTTTCAATTTTAGCAAATGTTTCTTCTTTTGAGGTGTATGTTTGACTTGACAACAAGGTAAACGACAAGGGGCATCTCGCAATTGCATGGTCTACAATATAACACACTTTCGTCTCTTGGGTATCTTGGGCTGGGGACACAGTACAGCTCGAATAGCCTCGTCAAAAACATTCTTCAGGCCTTTTTGTGTCAAAGCTGAACACTCCAAATACTTAACAGAACCAATCTCTTTGGCCATGGCCAGGCCTTGTGGGTACGTGATTGGCTGCAGCTTCCTCTCCCTCAGCTTGTCCAGTGTCTTGGCGTCATCCCGAAGGTCGAGCTTAGTACCCACTAATATGATTGGGGTGTTGGGGCAGTGGTGGGACACTTCCGGGTACCATTTGGCGCGAACGTTTTCGAATGAGGCCGGGTTAACCAATGAGAAGCAAATTAAAAACACATCAGTTTGTGGATACGACAATGGCCGCAACCTGTCATAATCTTCCTGACCAGCTGTGTCCCACAGGCCCAAGTTGATGGGCTTGCCGTCCACCATGACATTGGCAGAATAGTTGTCGAAAACAGTCGGTATATATTCTCCGGGAAAGGCATTCGTTGTATAACTGATGAGTAAACATGTCTTACCAACGGCACTGTTAGAGAGAAACAATTAAACAATTGGCCTATGCGTGATTATAGGTAGTCAATGACGAGAGAACTTACCCATCGCCTACTACTACACATTTGATGGCTTGCATTTTCTGTCTCCCTCTCTCTTCCTCTCACTGATGCATACAAGAGAAGGTTCAAGAAGAGTAAGAGTATCCGACAGAGGAAGATGTATTTCACAATTTGCTTCACTTAGAACAGAACTGATTCATCAAGCTACAAGTGGAAATCAGAGAATGATGCCTAGTTCAATTATATAACTAAAACAGAACAAGTTTTAACGTAAAATATCGAACAAATTGTTTCCTTTTACAAATGTGATGTTGAATTCCATGTATGGGCTTTCCCTTTTCTCTCTCTCTGCTCTCTAACTATCGAACCATCGCCGCCCCCAGTTCGATGGTCGATTGTGTTTGCTCAACGGACATGACATCCTCGGGGGTCGTTTGCTTAGTGAGTATTGTAACCTTTAAATTTCTGTTCACCCTTCGTGACGCCAGCACACTCTTCATGGCCGTGAATCAAATTTCGTGACTCACGCAAGTGTGATTCATCACAGGAAGGTGTTGATTGCTTACTCTGCACATACAATTGAGCAAACTAAACCTAATTATAATTGTGAATCACCATTTATTTTTCGGTAGCTCTACGGATCTATAAGTTTACACTGCAGTATGGAACTAAATCAATTTTGCCAATCCTTGAACCAAATTAGACCTGATTCACTTGGCAATCCAGGTCCACTCTAGTAGCCGCAATTTACCAGTGGTACTTGTGGCTCCTGTGATGCTCTGCAAAACAGATTTCAGATTTAAATACACATCCATGAATAGAGGAAACTGTGACTTCGATGAAATTCAACAAACTGTCTGAGAATTCACAGCTAAATCGGTCAACTTACTGAGAGTCTTCCATCCGGCGAGGTAAAAGAAAGCCGAAATACAGAATACAGTTTGCCACATGTGATTTGCCTTGGCTTTCCTTGGGTCAACGAAGTTATGTTGCCAACGGAAGCGAGCCCGACTAATAGCGTTTGCAATGGAACGAGGGCTCTTGTCTCGGCGGGACAACCATGATCCCAATTCAGCCAATTTAACTTGACCAAATGCAGTGTCTTGAGGACCATAATAGCGAGCAGGGTTGTATGGTCCGTGGACGACGCGATTGTATCCGGCCGGATAGCAGCCCCAGCCCCATTGCTCCACCAAAGTCTTAGCTACTGGCATCCTGCGTGTTCTAAAATCGTAGGAGAATAGTTTAATTATTGTTTAATAACAATCGGATGAAGACAAAAAAGACGAAACACAAACTCACTTGTATTCCTTCAGCACAATATGTCGGAAGGTCACAAAACTAAGGGACCGTTTCGTAAGTGCACTTTTTTATTCTAGGATCTGTTGGCTTTGGAACAAATCGTTTTCAATTTAATCAACAACAATGTATTTCTGGTCATTTTCTGGAGACAAAGTCACTTTAGCACAAATTGCGTCCAGTTCGTCATCAAAAAGAGCATCTTGAGTAGAAAATTGCATGACATCCGGTTCATTTGAACTCTTTACTGTCGCTAACTGCCGCTCTTTGGCGCTGATCCGGTTCTGCCATCCAGAATGGAATGTTCCGGTAAAGACGTTCAGCTCATTGTAAACTTCGTAGGACAATTTGATGTATTCGTCCTTGATCTTTGATTCACTGGACTTTAGAAAGTCCAACTCTTTACTCAGCTTGGCAACATCGGCCTTGCTTGCCGCCTGCAAATCCGACCTTAATTCTAATTGCTTTTCCGTTATCAAGCAATCAGTTTCTTCCTTGAGCATAGCTAGTGACCACTGCCTATTAGTTTCGATTGCCTGAGCAATTTGTTCATCCAGTTGATTGATTTTCTGACCAGCTGACTGAGCAGCTCCCTCCACTGCGAAAACAGTTACGGGTTCGAAAAAATTCAATTAAGATACTAATTAACTTACTTGTCCTCCTTTGTTCTTGTAGCTCGTTATACTGGATCTGAAGTTGGTCGAGTTCAGTAAACGGATTTGACTCTAGGGCAGCCATCGAGATTCAATTTGAAACAAAACAAAGCAATGAACTGAATTACAAGTGACGTCACGGACGCTAAAAAATCTCGGCGCCAAATGCAAATAGGCTAGAAATGCCCGCTTGCATTTTTCGGTATATTCTACTTGTAAATGGCGCCCAAGTTAAAGAATATAGCACACTCAAGCATTCTAGCTTAATCTCTACCACCCATACTCCGGTTACATATACAGCAAACTTAATTGAACTTTGCGAACAACGTTTCACTAACGAGACGCTGACTAGGGACAACTTTTAAATTCACACTAAACTTCAGCATATCGATTACACTACTTGTCGAGTGAATGGCTCCAGTCTACAACTAACAACGTTAGAATATGTTTCATCTTTCAAAATGCATGGTTGACAATGTAAACGAAAAAGGGCCATCTTTCAATTGCATAGTCTACGACATAACACACTTTCTTTGCTTAGGTATCCTGGGCTGGGGACATAGTACGGCTCGAATGGCTTCGTCAAATACAATATTCATTCCTTCTTGCGTTAAAGCTGAACACTCCAAATACTTAACAGAACCAATCTCCTTAGCCATGGCCAAGCCTTGAGGACACTGGATTGGCTTAAGCTTCCACTCCCTCAGCTTGTCCAGTGTCTTGGCGTCGTCCCGAAGGTCGAGCTTAGTACCCACTAATATGGCTGGGGTGTTGGGGCAGTGATGGGACACTTCCGGGTACCATTTGGCGCGAACGTTTTCGAATGAGGCCGGGTTAACCAGTGAGAAGCAAATTAAAAATACGTCAGCTTGACGATACGTCAATGGTCGAAAGCTGTCATAATCTTCTTGGCCAGCTGTTTCCCACAGGCCCAAGTTGATGGGCTTGCCGTCCACCATCACATTGGTGGAATAGTTGTCGAATACAGTCGGTACATACTCTTCCGGAAAGGCACTCGTTGTGTAAGTGATGAGTAAACATGTCTTACCAACGGCACTGTTAGAGAGAAACAATTAAACAATTGGCCTATGCGTGATTATAGGTAGTCAATGACGAGAGAACTTACCCATCGCCTACTACTACACATTTTATAGCTTGCATTTTCTGTCGGCCTCTCTTCCTTCCTCTCCCTGAGGCATATAAGAGAAGCTTCAAGAAGAGTAAGAGTATCCGACAGAGGAAGATTTATCTATCCAGCTGTGTGCAATTAACTGGTTGCCTAATGTGGCCACTTGGTGACGCTGGAGAGGTTTGAGATAAAGTTGAATGAAAACATCTCGTAGAAGAAATGATTCGGAAAAGAGAGATTCCTCTCACTGAATCTTCAGCTTCATCAAGATCAACCGCAAAGTGGCGGAACATTGAGCGAGCCATCTAGCGGGAGCAGTTATCCCTACAAACCATTACGCATCGCGCTTTCCACAGATTTGCTCTAGTGACCGCTTGTATTTATTTGTCTACTTTATACTCGCATCATCTATGTTGAATAATGTAGTACATTGATGAAAGACATCGTGATTTAGGTTTGCATATCTCTTAAAACTTTATTTCAGTATGCGACAACATTCAAATCTACAACAGCAAGCACAGATTTCGCCGTGCGGCCATTTTGGTTCGACAGTGAAGCACAGCCAAGATGGCTTCTTCGAACAACCTATGTCTCCACACAAAGCCAAGCTTTGCTGGTATGCTCGGGACCGTTGAATAATTTTCGACTACGGCTCAAAATTAGCTTCGACAGAGTGAACCCTACTGAACTTAAAACTCATCTCTACCCTGAATCAACTTTCAATATACAATTGTTCCCGAGCTTTTTCACAGATGCTTTCGCTGGCGTGCCTTGCATTTTATGGACTGCATTCAAGAGTGGATTAGAGAACTGAAACAACGATTCAAGTTTCTGAGCTGAAAGCTGAAACTGTGGAGAATTTTGAATATGACATAACTCGGAGACAGAGAGACGGCTAGAAATGGAAAACAGCGGAAACCGATAAGCCAATAGTGTGATGTATGATCAAAACTAATTGGAAGCATGTTAATGAGTCGCCACTTAATCAAGATAGTAAAAATGATTAAATCCAGAGCGAGCTGTGTGGGTACGTGGTACTGTTTTGGTATGACTAATACGAATACACGGCATGACAGCTTCATCACGTAATCGCATAGTCTAGAATATAACACACTTCCGCCTCTTGGGTATCTCGGGCTCGAGACACAGCACAGCTGGAACGGCGTTTTCAAAGATATCCTTCAGTCCTGTGGGCAGTAAAGCTGAACACTCCAGATACTTGACAGAGCCAATCTCCGCCGCCATGATAAGGCCTTGTGAGTACGTGATTGGCGGCAAATTCCTCTCCCTCAGGCTGTCCAGTGTCTCGGCGTCATCCCTGAGGTCGAGCTTGGTGCCCACTAATATGGTCGGTGTGTCGGGGCAGTGGTGGGACACTTCCGGGTGCCATTTTCTGCTGACGTTCACGAATGAGAGAGGGTCAACTAATGAGAAGCATATTACAAATACGTCCGTTCCTGGATACGTCAATGGCCGCCGCCTGTCATAATCTTCCTGACCAGCTGTGTCCCACAGGCCCAAGTCGATGGGCTTGCCGTCCACCATGATGTTGGCGGGAAAAAAATCGCTAAAAACTCTCGGAATATATTCTCCGGGAAAGACATTCGTTGTATAGGTAATGAGTAAACACGTCTTACCAACAGTACTGTTAAAAAGAGGTAATTATGTAATTAGCCTACGATGTGATTATAGGTAGCCAATGAGGAAACAACTTACCGATCGCCTACTACTACACATTTGATGGCTTCCATTTTGCGTCTCTCTCTCTCTCTTCCTCTCACAGATGCTTACAAAAGAAACTGGTACAGAAAGAGTACACAGGAAACCACTGTAGTCGGAAGCATTCTAATGAGTTGCCACTTAATCAAGATAAGAAGCTGAATCTTCAGAGAGCTATACATTTTGACTTCCATTAATACGCCAGAATATACAAGTTTGATAACAACTTGGTCTGCACGTCACATTTATAGCGCCCATCAAGGCGTAATGGTTCACCAGTCATCGTCATACTGAAACTGGGTGTGTGCACAACAAGACGACTAACGCCATCTAATGGTCATGCCTGAATATAGGCAAGATGTTGCTCGTAGCCTTGGACTATTGTTGAGATGTTCCATTCTGCATCACGGAAACCTAAGCTGTTTAATTGCCAATTAAGCATGATGAATGATTTCGATCAATCATGTCTATTCGGGCCATCGTTACAAGATAGCCAAGATGGCCGTTTGAAGCAATTCTTTCACAAACTCCATAGTTAAGCCGAACACAACATGCTTGGCAAAACTGAGCTGCTCGCAACAGGATTGCCTTTGCGCATGCGTGAAACACTTTCGACAGTCATGTTGGACTCCTCTAGCTCTCTGATGATGAGCTTGGCAACCACTAAAATTACACAGACCTATGAAGCTATTACTTCGAGCGGACATCACTGTAGATACTCAATTTAATTACATCTATATACTGATACCCTGAGGTGCACTCCCTTAGAGGTCGCAATTCTTGACTGATTCGAGTGATTATGGTTTTAAAGGAAAGCTATGCCAAATACGAGGAGAGCTGTGAAGCGAAATTTTGAACTTTTGATCTAGAACTCGAACTATTCGAATTTTGTACATTTCGAGCTATTACTTTAACATGGGAGTCTATGGGAGCGTTTTGCAGAGGGTCACGCCGTAAAAATTCGCCCGTTCCAGTCTCTAGGACTAGAGTCTAGTCGGAAGTCTTGACGGAACTTTGATTAACATCAAGCCCGGTGTGTCCCACAGGCCCAGTGTTATGGGCCGGCCTGCCACCTCGACACTGTCCGAGTACAAGGACACTCTGGTCAAGGGAAGACTAGTGCCTCTGGGAAGTGTTTTCTAGAATATGTTGCGGTTAGAGATGTCTTGCCAACTGACCTGTGAAGGAATACTACTTTAGCCAAGACTTATCACTAAATCAGTGTTTACTAACCCGTCGCCAATGACGACACATTTTATGAACTGCATTTGCGAGTCGATTAGAGAACTGAAAATAACAAGTCAAGATTCTGAGCTGGAAGCTGCAACTATAGGGAATTTGAAATGTGACATAACTCGAAGACAGAGAGACGGCTAGAAAGGGAAAACTGAATAGCGGGAACTGAGAAGCCGACACTGCGATGTATAATAGAAACTAATTGGAAGCATGTTAATGAGTCGTCGCTTAATCAAGATAGTGAACATAATTAACTCCACGGCGAGCTGTGTGTGTGTTGGCATTCTACATGATTACTCCTTATATATATATACTTATATATATGTTTGAGAACTCGGAACTTCCACGGACAAACTAAAATTAGCAATGAACTCCTCAGTGTAATACTGCTTTAATAAAGATTAACTTGAACCATACCAATCAAATCAAATGCCGGCGACCCTCACGCTGTCCGTCGTTTATTCGCTTGACTGAACCCTTGGTCAGTAATGTCGGATAGCGATGACACAATCGAATCTATGTCAGTTGACTTGCGACATGACAGCTGCGTCTCCTGATTAAGTTAATCGCATGGTCTACGATACGACACACTTTCGTCTCTTGGCCCGAGAACACAGTGCAGCTCGAATAGCCTCGTCAAAAACATTCTTCAGGCCCTCTTCAGTCGTAGCCGAACATTCCAAATACTTAGCAGAGCCAATCTCGTCGGCCATGGCCAGGCCTTGCAGGTACGTGATTGGCTGCAGCTTCCGCTCCCTCAGCTCGTCCAGTGTCTTGGCGTCATCCCTGAGCTCGAGCTCAGTGCCCACTAATATGATTGGTGCGTTGGAGCAGTGGCGGGACACTTCCGGGCACCATTTGTGGCGAGCGTTTTCGAATGAGGCCGGCTTAACCAATGAGAAGCAAACCAGAAAGACATCAGCTTGACGATACCACAATGCTGGGATCCTGACCTGACACGGTACGTCCTCCAGGTGCAAGAGGATGGGCTTGCCGTCCACCATGACACTGACAGAATCGCTGTCCCGGCATTGATATCCTTGGGGAACGCAATGCACTTCGTAGCTGATGAGTAAATGGGACTTGCCAACGTCACTGTCGGAGAGAAACGATTAGGTGATTAGTCCGTTCGTGACTATGTAGGCAGTGACGAGCGAAAACTTACTCATCGCCTACTGCTACACATTTTATTGCCTGCATGTTGAGTCTCTCTCAAGAGTGAAACTCCTTTTAAGAGAGAGAAATATCTATATATAAGGACGTGATACTGATTTGAGATAAGGTTGAATTAACTCATGCCGTTGCAGACTGTGAATGTAACAGCCGGATAGCAATCGAACTTTTGCTTCCTGGTCAGTTGACTCACGCCATCTAGGCATGAGTAAAGCTCGCTGGGCTCAGCTTGGAGCACTTGCGGAGACAGCAAGCTACCAAGCTGAGCTCCCACAGCTTCCATGAGCGCTCGAGTCGACTACTGAGAACTCGAGCTTCAGCTCAACGGCTCGGCTCGAGCCGGCTCCATTTTAACTCTATGGGAGCAAATAGTAAACGGGAGCTGCTGAGCTGTCTGTTTCTATTGGTTGAGAGGATGAGCCGCCTCAATTTCCCTTGTTTGAGCCATCGAGCCGAGCCGTTAAGCTTGAGCTGTCGGCTCAGCAGCTCGAGTCGACTCGATTACCCATCTCTAACGGCATGACAGCTTGTCATGCAATCGCAAGGTCTAAAATATAACACGCTCTCGTCTTAGGTGTATTGATGTGTGTAATTTCCTTACTCTTTTATGCGGCGACTAAACCGTATGAATCCGCATCCGGCGAGTTGAGGCAACCCGAATATCCAGGTGCGGGACTCGTGTGACTGAGCCTACTACTACACAAGGTGTAGTACACATTTGTTGGCTTGCATTTCGTCTCTTCCTCCTCTCTATAGGAGAAACTTCCAGAGAAATAGTACATGAGAAACTAGTTGGAACATAATGCCACTTGATCAAAATACGAAGACTACTAACGCCATCTAATGGGCATGCCTCAAACTGCTGAAGGTGTGGCCCTGCTGCATCATAATCTACATCACGGAAACGTTAGCTGTTTAATTGCTAGTTAATGACGAGAAGATTGCTATCAAGCAAGTCTCTTTGGATCGCCGTCCCAAGGCAGCCAAGATGGCCGCTTGGAGCAATTCCTTCACACGCTCCATAGTTGAAGCTGTGAACACTTCTAGTTGACATTTCAAACAATCTAATTAATTTCACAGAGGAATGTCATGATGATATTATCATCATCATAATTATTTTCAGTTCATAAACCCAAGCGGCAATGTTTTACAGCCAAACATGAGTTCAACTAGAGTAGCTGACACTTTCTCCTGGTCGCCATCTTGGATCGCGGCTCGAGGACTACCTTGACGGCTTCATCGAACACTTGGTTCAAACCTTTCTTAGTTCTAGCCGAACACTCGACATATTTGGCGAAACCAAGCTCCTTGCACATATTCAGTCCTTGCTGGTGCGAGATACACTCACTGGCAGCCATTTTGGGCTCCTGTTGCTCTCGGGTGTCCAGCTTGGTGCCCACCAGGATAATGGGCTTGGCTGAGTGAAGCTTCACCACTTCGGGATGCCATATTGAGCGGACATTTTGACACGAGTCCCGTTGGTTGAGGGCGAAGCAAATGACAAACACGTCAGCACCTACATATTGGGTCGCCCGTAGCTTGCCATGCTCATGTTGGCCGGCCGTGTCCCACAGACACAGGATAGTGGGCCGTCCTTTGTATATTTGATTAGCCGAATAGTTGTCGTATATGGTAGGTTCGCAATCTTCCGGAAAGGCGTCCTTGGTGTATGTGAGCAGTAGAGATGTCTTGCCCACTGCCCTGTATCAGAAAGCATGGTCAAGCCCACTTCATCGTGTCATATTACAGGCTTACTAACCCATCGCCAATAACGATGCACTTTATGTACTCCATTCTCCAGTTTTGAAATGAACGAGAGGAGAGGAGAGGAAAGGAGAGGAGAGAAAGAGAGAAGCGAGGAGTACATGAGACTAATTGCTCTGGTTTCCTATTAGTAAGTTTAGCTCGACGGAAAGTACAAAGTGACTAATTGTGCTGACATCGGACTCAACTCACCCGCCTGTATATCTGTAGCACTCAAGTTTGAACATGCGCACTCGATACAGAGGCGTCATCGAGTGGTCACCGGGAGACATGGTGGCTTTTCCCGCCATACCGGTGACCTGGTTAGCGGAACTGTAATCGGCTCAATGAATAAATGAAGCAAGACAATGATATTTTTTCAGCTTGTATTCTTTATTCGCAATAGAGTATCGATCGGGTCGGGCAGACTTCGGGCCCGGTCCGCCCGCCGAGCCACCCGCGAGCGGGCACTGGTGGACAAGCTGTAGATTCAACTGCATAAAATGGTGCATGCGCAGTACGGCAGGTGACGTCATCGGCGGGTACGGGTCGCCCGATTGAAAGCTTCGTGAGTGCGGGCGGGCCGAGTGACGAAAAAGCCGCCCGTTTCACCCTCTAGTTTGCAACAACAGGGCACTACTTTGGGAACCAAAGACGCCCGTTCATCATCGGTCGATCTATCGGCAACTTTTTCGATACTATCGATGTTAGCATTTCGAATAATACTGTTTCTATGGCAGCGTCGGTTTACTGGAACCGTAACCGTAGGACCCGAACCGCAACCGACCGCATCCGAGAACAGCTGTTGGTTTCCACTGTTCGACTTTGCGTAACCATCCGTTGCCGCCTCTGATTTGGGGCGCAAAGTTGGCTCAAGATTAAGCCCACGCCCCTGGACCGCATCCGGGTAGCGAACAGCGACCCTGGCGGCAAGATGGAACAAGTCGTCGAGGCCTTGGCAAGTGGTAGCCGAACAACACAGCCCGTACCCAGTGGTCCCGGTGTCCCTTTGCAACCTCTTCATCTTGTCACCAATGGCGTCTCTAGGGGCGGACATCTTGTCCAACTCGGCGCCCAACAGGAGGACGGGCACGCCCGGCCAGCCAATCCTCATGAGCCGGGTCCACTGTGCGACCTCTTTGGGAGTCGGCTCGACCAATGAGAAGCGAAGGAGGACAACGTCAGTCCCGTTGAGCAGTTGCTTCATCTTGAGCTCTTTTTCTTGTCCCGAAGGCAACACGGTCAGTGTGTCCCCAAAGAATAGCGCGATGGCCTGCTCGCCCACCTGGCGGTGAAGTATTGGACTATTGTCACGGTCGACACCTTGTTCACCACTGGTCCGGTGTAACATGTCCATCACTAGTGACCCGGCTGGCGTCTTGGGATGATTTGGGTGAAGGTCAACAATGAGACACTTCTTGCTCAACATCTTGTGTCTGAGATAACTTCAAATATTTGCAGTATTAGCTGATCACTACTAACATACAGTGTAATATGATTCAAATCTACAGCTGTACTCTAGGTAGACCCAAACACAGGAAAGAAATAATCGGAAATATATGGTGAATAGGGTCGGGCGGACTTCCGGGCCCAGCCAGCCCGCTGGATCCGCGAGCTGTACCTTTCGATCCGCTGATGACGCATGCGCAGCATAAAATTGACGTCTTCCAGGGGCACCGGGGTGCCCGATTACAAGTTTCACGGATTCAAGGGGTAAAAAAGTCACCCGTTTCAGTCTCAAGTCGGAAGTCTTGGCGGAAATTTGATTAACATCAACCTAATTAGAGGCAATTGTTCACAGTGTCATAACCTCTCATAGAAAATAAGGGTGGTGATACGACGAGTTCTAGTTTTCCTGAAAAAGGGTGCATTTATTACAAGATATAAATAGAAAACTTAAATATAACTCATCTATAGTGAAAACAAAATACGTGGTGACATCAACACTGCAGTGTAGCCTTCAGCCAGTCATTTAAAGTGATGCTAATCGCTCTGGAGTCAAGTTTATCGCACTTCCGGTCGTAGCTTTTGAACGCAATGGTCAAATGGAGTAAACTGAGTACAAAGTCACCGAATCGAAGTGTACAGTCTTTGCGCATGTACTTCAAAATCAAAGTGGACAGAACGTCATTCGAGAGCTGGAAGCCAACATCAAAGATGGCGTCTCGGTAGTTCTCGACCCGGAGAATGCCACTTGTACCTTTGGTGTGGTTCTTGAAAGTGTTCTGCCAGAAACGCAGAGAACACATGATGTTCTTGTAGTCTTTGTAGATTAGGCGTCCGAAGCTTGTCGCCTAAATCAAGGGAAATATTTAGAATGTTGACGATTCAAAGAGGAACACTCACGTCTAGTGAAGTGATAATTTGGCGGCAAACTTCAATCGTTGCACACGACTTGACGTAATCATTGGGAAGACTGACTTCTAGGAGCTCTTGAAGTTCGAAAGCATTCACTGATTTGTGCTGAAAGATCAAAATGGAATTTGTAAGTATTGTAATAACAAAAACAAGATGCCGGCGCTTACCTCATCTGCAAGCTGCATAAACATGGCCTCGTACTGGACGAACTTGGAGTCAAATGTAGATGGCGCCTTCAGTATGGGTGGCTTCAAAAGTTTGGGCGGACAGTCGAGGACTTTCAACTTAACGGGACGCCTCGAGTAGATTCGGACATTAAAGAGTCCCTCTTGACCAGGTTCGAAGGTAGTGGGCACCAGCAAGTACGACCCCTTGTCCAGCCTGTACCTCAGGGTCACCTGTTTGGAATTCGTATACGAACTGTTCACAATGGACTTGTTCCGCTTGAACCACTCCTTGTCAAATCTGGGGTCATCAAGGGGCACGCCGTCGCCCGTTTGGTCACTAGGGGTCGCTGTTCTGGTCGGGTGCCCGGTGGCGTAGATGCTGAAGCCCACCACTTTGGGCTCTATGACCGAATGTTGGCTCAAGCAGACCACATTCACGTCCTCGTGGTCAACGGGGGACGGTATCAAAATTTCCAGCTGCGGATTCGAGTGGAAAGTGTCCACATTATTACGACAACCGCCCGAGGTGACGCCTCGTCTCCATATGCCACGGTAAATTTTCAGCGTCATCGGTATACGGCCCCTCAGGGAAGGTTCGTCTCGAGCAGTGTCGCCATCTAGGTAGACAATTTCCAGATTGCTGAACGAGCTGACAAACTCGTGCCAGGAAATCCAGAAAGCGGACTGACCCTCGTCGTCGCAGTCTTCAATGGACTCCAGGCGCATGCGATCCTGGTCCGTCACTGCCACCCATTCGCGGCCATCTTGGCTGAAGGGTCCAGTGTAGTCCGAGCCCATGCCCAGAGGGTGGGCCAGTCTCAGTAAAGTGATGGGCTCGTGGATCAAGTCAATCCTTTCCATGGCAAGAATTCTATAGTTGGCGCCCACCATGAGGCCGTTCCTGAGCTTCTCAAATGCCCCCTGAGACCCCTGTGAGCCAGCTGACCCGGTGGGCGACCGCTGACCCGAGCCCGATGAGCGTCTACTTTTAGAAGACTGGTCACTGGATATGATTGCCGTCACAATGGTAGTCATGGTCATCAACCTTTGCACAGTCAACCAGGCAGCCTGAGGATCGTCTCGGATGACTAGACTCTCGGTGGCGCCACCAGTCAGGTCAGCCAGTCCTTCGGCCGATGACCCATACTTGAGGGCTTCGTACGATCCGTGCAATTTGGCGAAAGCTTTCTCCAACAATGGCGCCCAAAAAGTGTCTCCCGTGACCGACTGCGTGAAGGCGAGCTTGCCGTTGACCGTTGGTAGCCGGTCATCGATGACCACTTCTCGCCACTCACCTAACCACCAAAAGCGGAACCGGAAGATACCTGCATAGTCTTGCGGCTCAAACGACTGGTCGGCGGGCACGACCCGATAAAAGAGACCCCTGGTCAAGGAGACAGTGGCCATGGCTGACACGAGCCACTGGTCACCCAGGCGACCGGGTACCAGATCACTGCCCGCGGCCATGTGTCCGGATCCGGTTGAACTCAAAAACTGGGGACAGGAAACAATTTCCTGGGGTCGTTTCCAAATAAAGTTGCAAGGGGGCGTCTGGTGATAATAGACGGATGTCTGCGAACACGGAAAGTCGGCATCTTCGTACAGTTCACCCTTGGCCAGTAGTGACCGGCGAAGGCGGTCAAATTCGGACATTGTTCTTTCCAAAATGGTGGACACAAACAGTGCAAACAAGCTTCAGATGTTCAAAACAGAGCACAGCTGACGCACACTGAAATTCTATTTTGGCAAGTTCTGATTTCACATTAAATTGAATGGTTGGTCATCACTAATAAAGCAATTTAGATGAACATCCTTAATCATGATAGAGTGAGAGATGCTAAACTAAAACTGATTCAGTTGAGAGCAATGCGAAAAGCAACACAACAGCAGCGAACGTGACGTCACAAGAAAAAATAAGCAACTGATCACCGAAAATCTCTCAGATCGAACATCGAACGAGTAAATGGTAATCTTTTTGGCCGGGGGTCAGTAAGAAATTACCGATGGTGTTTCATGGTCAAGGCTAAGTGGAGCGAGATGTGTATTTGGGACATATTTAATTTGCCGACTGACGAAAAATGAAAAGACTCGGCGCACAAAAAAATGCGCCTTCACGGGGAGAGAAGAAAAAATGCAAATTGTCAAATCCAGTTACTTGAGAGACGTCCCCTTAAATTGGTGATAATGACGCAGGTGATCATCTTTCGCAACACTGGCGGCCATTTTAGATTAAAACACGAGAGCACATTATTAGTGAACTTGAATACAGTAACACTGGAGGCACGTCATTAATGTTCATGTTATACATTCACATTTTTATCTCTCCCTCTCTCTCTCCCCTCTCTATTGGGATGAGTCGATTCTTTACTTCTCGCTCTTTCACCGATGCTGCGTGATGAGCTGATCATGCATTGGCGGTCAGTAAAGAGGGAGAGAGAGAGAGAGATCTCACAACTCGAACTACCAGTTGGGCTACTTCCGGTATGTTAAGCGAGAGGGAGAGAGCAAGACTGGCCGTTAGAGCAGTCTCTCATGTCCCTCTCCTCGGCGCGCTCGTTCAATCTCTCCCGCTTCATAATGTGGGGCGGTTAGTAGTAGACGAGACGAGAGAGAATACTTGAAGTACGAACAGGTACCGAGCATAACAATCAACCGGTCTTGCAGCTTTCCAGGGCAACAAGCCCAATCATCTCTCTCCCTCTCCCCTCTCTCTCCGTTTTCTTCTTCGTCTCTCACGCTAAATCCAATCTAAGTGCTGATGTAATGCATGACATTAGCTCTCGCTTCAATCTTCTCTCACCCATTGATTGGGACCTAAATTCTTCGAGTCCCCAATTAACACCAGAAAATGCTTCACTTTAATTAATCATGCTAGGTTGATGGCTTCTAATCAGGGATGACAAAATGTAGAACAATCTTTACCTTCGAAACAGTGTTACTCAATATTGACATTACGATGAAACAAGACCTAAGAGAACTACTTCAAGAGAACGTCTAATTCCTCGACCGTTTTCCGCCACGGCCGCGGCCCTGAAAGCCTCCCCTTCGCTTGCCTCGGAAGCCACCGCCGCGGCCTCCACCTCGGCCTCCTCCGCGGCGGTTGTTGAACGGTTTATTTCCTTGTTCCTTTCTGAATAGCTTCAACTTTGTCCAATAGGCAACTTCCGGTTCACCAGAGAGAACTTCCGCTTCCAATTGGGTTCCATTAACGTCAATTTTTTCAGACTCGCTAGCTCCGCCATTTTCTTTCTCTTCTCCTTCCGTTTTTTCGGAGTCTGCTTCCGGTTTCACTTTGGCGTCTTGCAAAATCTTTGCAGCCGCGTCCTGACCCCCGCCGAACCGGATGTACGCCTCCTTAGTTTCAGTATCAATGTCCACGAACTGAACGTCACCAATCTTCTTGAACATCTCCTTGAGTGCAACAAATTTAATTGTTTCGGGGACATTTTTCAGAACTAGGACAGCACCCGAAATGTCCACTGGATTAGCGTCCTCAGTGTTCTCATCGGCAGCCTCGTCACCGTCACCCGCTGCATCGGCGCCATCTTCAGAATCTTTGGCACCCTCTTTCTTGACATCACCGGCACCCTTTTCTTTCGGCTTCTCTACCTTGTTTCCCTTTTTCTTCAATTTTCGGCTTTCATGATACTCAGCCTTCCTTTCGAAGTAACGAACTCTGAAAGATTTAGAAATAATCGATAAATCGCATTCAATCACAAACAGATCTTAAACACTCACTTGTTCTCTCTCAGAAAAGGAATGTCTTCAGAATACTTCTCCTCGCCGGCCAGAGCTTCGTCAGCTTCTTCTTTTGTAGAATAGATTGTGAAACAGCAACCCTACCATCGATAGATTGGTGAGACATCTTCACACCTACATGCACAGCACATACCTTAAACTTTTCCTTGTTATCTCTCACTCGTCTCATCTCTACATTCTCAACCTTTCCGTATTGAGAACAGAATTCAGTGATTTCGTCAAGCGTTGCATCCGATGAGAATCCTTTGAAGTGAATTGTTCTTAAATTCAGTTCCTTTTTCTGGTCCTCAGTCAGCTCTGTCACCGGCTTCTCTGGGTTTCGCCTAATTTTGTCCTCGGTCTCATTGACTTCCAGCAAATTTGAACCAGATTTACGAACAGCACTGACTATAACCTTAGCATCGTCAGACAATTTTTGGAGTCGTTTGAACGACAACAGTGTAGTCAGTGAGACCCAGCCATCATCTTTGGAGGCTTCCTCTTTCAGGAATTTGTCCTTTCTCAGATTGATGTCACCAAAGTAATGCTGAAACATAAAAGACATTTAGCATCTTCAAAGCATCCCAAGGAAAGAGAAGATAGAGACGCCAATTTGGTTCCAAATCAGACCTAAACTCACCTCGACTTGTCGAATGATTTTCAGGTCCAACTCAGTTGGTTTAGCGTCTTTAGGCATGATTAAAATTAAGGTAAATTAGCGCACAAATTAGACGTCGAGACAATCAAGTGAAGCACGTGCTGTATGCTAGTGCAATGGCGACTGGTGACTCGCAAGCATGCTAGAAACAGCGTGCTCCGTCGCTGCTGTCGAGCGCCACCTGGTGGTGAGAAAGAGCAACGTTATGCAAAAGTATTTCGAATTATGACAAGTTTTGAATATTCTTGCACATTCAAATTTCTGTGGTTTGTTTAACTTGAACTAAATCTTCTAGGTTGAGTCACTGAATTTTTGTATCTTTTTCGCAAAACATGGAAAAATAGCGAAAGTATGAAATGGTCACGCGTGAAACTCATTTCGTGTAGTTAGGTTAGGAGAGAGGAGAGATAGGGAGAGAGGAATGAGATGACCCCAGGTATGGTAGTCAGTGTGCATAATTTATTCCATGTGTGCCATCTACATGCATATCTCTATCTCTGCTTCTGAGGTACTAAATTTTAGGCATGTTAGGAATTCATTCGCTCTGCAGCTAGAATGTTCGGAAGTTGGAAAGTGAACATTGAGGCGAAAGGTAGTAAAGACTAGTCAGCTGTCAATGTTGCATATACCAGCCAAAGTAGAGTTAGCCCAGAACCAGTAGCATCTCTATCCCTCTCTCTCTCTTCCTCTCATTCTTTCCCTCTCTCTCTCACCCTCTCTCCCTCTCGCGTCTATTGATCCAAGCGGAGCGTGCGGATGAACATCCATTTAGTATATATAGAACGGCTTCGGAACTATATAGCCCTTCTAGTCGAGGGCGTCGCGCATGCGCACCTCCAGTCTGCTTAAACCGTTCTAGACGGCGAACAAATGTTCGAAGCCTTCACACTGCTCGTTTCTCTCTTACTATCTCTTCCTCCTTCTCTCTCCCTCCCGCTCTCTTCTCCTCTCATTCGGATTTTCTTTTCGAGTTCTTGAAAGAATTCTGATAGAGAATATTCGAAAACTCAGAGTATGAACTCATAACGATGCTCAGAGTTAATAGCATGTGCTACTAAAAATAAACGACTATTCTTTGCCCTAGTGTGCGTGCGTGAGTCACGAACATGTCACCTCGTCTTCACTCAAGGTAGTTCTGATGTTTACAGATGATACCCAGGAAAAAAGTGCAACATGGCCGCCAATGTTGACATTAGCAATTGACTGAGAACTGGTCGCCATTTTGTGGGCTCACTGGCTGCCAACCAGATTTCCAGCGGTTTAAGTTACCTCTTTTACTTCGTGACCATTTCGTGACCACTCCGTGACTTCAGGGCAGCCCGACTATGTCACGAGAATCCATAAATATGCTTCGTTATATGAACCCCTTTGTTTGCAGTCATATCCCTGAGTGTCCACTTCACGGCAATATTTACTAATCACTGGCTCAAGAGCTGTGAATTGATAACAAACATTAATTATGTCAAATTCAACATGTCACCGGATATGGAATACAATCCAAAGAATACCACTTCCGGCTTGTGGGCCATCTGTCACAATGAGCGTGAGTAGCAACATGACTAATTAAGCGACACTTTTAATTAAAATGCCAACTTAAGCCAACGTGAAGCACGTCTTTCACAAATTAATTGCTAACCTTAATTAATTGAGAGTCACGTGCCTCCAGGTGTGTGAAGAGCGGGAGAGAGAGAGGAGAGAGACAGCTCTCCTCTCGAGTTTCAGAGGCTAGAATACTGAGCCGGGCCAGTTTCTGTCCCTGAGCCCGGCCGGGCCCACCGGTCACCGGCTAGTGGGCGAGCCAAGGTGTGAGGTAAAACCGGCGCCATTTTTCTGGCCAACAAATGGGACGGAAACATTCCTAATGAGTAAAGTTCTAGTTTCCTTAACACCCAGTTCGAGAATTTGCATAAATGAACAGTTCTGTATCACATGTTCAATCTGAAAGTTCGAGAAAAGTTCTGATTCCGGCTTTTTGTGACACTTAGACTGGAGAGAGAAAGAGAGAGAGAGGAGAGAGAGAGAGACTGAGCGCGTTTGCTTTTTCCATCATCTTTCCCAGGGAATAAAAGGAGAGAAATGTTCTAGAACTAATGCATTTCAAGGGACCGAAAAAGTTCGAACAAGGTTCAAGAACCGGAAATTGATCCAGAAATTCCAGGTTATCTTTTTTCTGGCGAACAAACCGGAAATTACAATGTCACTTAATGGGACAAGAAGCTCGGCAAAGGCATCTCTGCGTACGTTCGACATTTACAGAACTGTTCTGCAAGATATTCTCGAATTGAAATGTATGGAGAGGAGAGAGAACTAGAGGGAGAGAGAGAGGGAGAGAGAGACAAGAATGTGAGATATGTGCTTCACCTCGGATAGAACATTCTCTGTCGAATAGAACGTGATAGTCGATAGAGAAGAGCGATGTCTGGAAACTGCTCAAGAATTTACGAACTATCGAACTGTTCGGTTTGCGACGGACTTTAGAACATTTGGCAAATGTTCGCTCCAGCTGATCGTTACGGAAACTGTGTGTCTAGAAAGAACATTTGCACATTCATCAAGTGCACCGAGTTCGAACTTGAACGTTTCGAGAGAACAAAGTAATACAGTAAGAGAACTGTTTGCACGCTAACTGATTCCTTAATGTTCTAAACAAGAACGCTGTGGACAGTTCGAGGACGCGAGTATTAATTGAATCATCAGCTAATTGACTCTCGTGACTACTCGAGACTCGGCTCTTAATTATTTTCACGTCCTCTCACGCTGCCTGGTGAACATGCGTGACCTTCTAGTCACGAAAGTTTCTCTGCCTCTCTTCCTTGCCAGACATTTTTGTCAAATATGAAACCGGAAAGAGAGCTTCGTGACTATCTTCACTGATACGAAATCGATAAAATATGTTACAGCTCTCTCTCTCTCTCGCTCTCTCCTCCCTCCCTCTCTTCCTCTCGCCGTGAGTCTCTGCTTTACATCACTACACTCGAAGCAGGTCTTCTCCTAAAATATCTCACTAGGAGGAAAATTCCTTTCAACCAATGTGTTTGAACCGAATTTAAGTGAAACTAACTGTGAGAGAAGGAAAGCAGAAAGAGAGAAAGAGGAGAAGGAGAGAGGGAGAGAGGAGAAGCCACAGTCCTGATATTGCTGGATATGGTACATTGTCTGTTCTTTTTTATCACATAAGCCGTCTATTCATCAAGACAATGTTCATTTTGACACATGCTCTTTCTCGCTCTCCCTCTCTCCCCTTCCTGTCTCTCTTCCTCTCTCGCTCTCACACCCACTCGCTCTCGCTCTCTATTCTCCCGTCGCACTAAAGCAATCATGGTGACACTCTCATAAACTTAACTGCACACTGAATTAATTTTTCATGAGCGTAAAAAAGACTAACACTTTCTTGTCTCTCTCTCCCTCCCTCTTGCTCTCCCTCTCTCTTTTCTTTCGCCGCCATGACAGCTGGAAACTTCAGTATAATATGCAACAATATACAATATTTTTCCGACGACGAGTACGCCCCAGACCCTAATGACTCTACGGGAGCAATACCATGTAAGATAAGGAGACGGTCCCCAAAGATGACCCCTCATTTTGCCACCTTTGCTCCCTTTTATAGATGCGGCCAAGAGGGCAGCGACGTTCATTATGGCCTCGTCCGCCATTTTGGTTATGGGTGCCTTATTATGCATTATCGGTCATACCTGCTCAAGACGAAGGGTGTTCACCTTTACTTCCGGCATTGCCTTTGTCATTTCCGGTAAGCAAACTTTCCACAATCTCGACACGGTCCCCAACCACACAAATGTCTCGCCGAGAAGTTTTCCGCTTATCTCGAAAACCTTAATAAACACTTTTCCGCCATCTTTAATGTCTCGTAGATTAGACTTGTTTCACAGACAAGATGGCGGCTAGCTGAGCCGAGGGAGACTAATGTCAAACGGAACCGGAAACACTGTTATGCGGAAGGGGAACATAAAAAATATCTGCCACATCACAAAAAGTCTCGAATACTTTTCTTACACCATATTTCCAGTGAATGTATCTTTAGTAATGGCGGGCAGCAAAGATGGCGGACAGCAGCCTATAGCACGAAAATATGAGAGGAAAAAAAGTTATAGAAGTGGAATCATTCATGAGAAAGGGCTGAAGATACGTGATCTAGGGCACATACATGCATCTTTATGAACTGGGCGTCAATGTGGACCGAAAGTGGGCCGGCCTAGGTCAACAGTGTACTCACATGGGCTTCGAGTGCGTGCGAGCGGAACTCAGACATAGCTAGGCTCATGCGATAGAATATATGCCTTCATGTCTGGGTAATGGGGTTTCAAAGATACGTCTCGTTTTTTCTCTACTTGCAGGTCTCATGATATTAGCTGGCATGGTGATATACATAGCTACCTTCAAGTCAGAGGTGGGCAACAAGCTGAGACCCAAGAGCACCTTTGTACCACCGCTGTTCACCTATGAATATGGCTACAGCTTCCATCTGGCGGTGGCGTCCCTAATGTTGTGCGAAGTAACGGGGACCTTGTCCATATTTCACTACATACTGGTGCACAAAATCAAATGGAAACAAGAGCTTGACCGCCAGGCCCAGGTCATGGGGCTGCCCATACCCAGCCTGACACTGCAGCCCGCTGCGGGCCATCCGGACGGCGTGCCGGCTCCGCCGTTGGTCTATTGCCGCAAACATGGCCGCGGCCGGCGCTACTCACGCTCCCTCAACATTGGGTCACGTGAGTCCAGTCCCACACCTCGGCTCGGCTATGGGGACAAATTAAGTCCTCGCAATTCCTTACTGGTCCCCGAAGAGGTGTATGGCCTTCAGATGATGCGACGCGATCCACGACCAGGGCGCCATCTGTCGGACTCCATGCGAGACTTGACCTATTTCAACTTTCCTCCCTCTGCCTCGGCGCCATTGTTTTCCAGGGACGCCACGTGTCAAACGGTGTCCACAGCTGCTGATGTGAGTCGCAACATGTCACGTGACTTCTCTTATCAACTCCCTTCACCTCCAATGCCACCTGGCGGTGAAGATGACCTGGACTATGACAATGAGTCTGAGAATGAAGACGACAATTCACTGCCAAGAAACTATTCCTATGACAATGTAAGGATGACCCCTGTGTAAGAAAGTGTTACTGTAAATGCAAAAATATCACATATCGGAGAACTGTTTTTTGATATGAATGTTTTAGGCACCAATTTAAACTGTAGTCAAGGTCAAAGAAAACTATCTGTAGATAGAGTTGCAAGTTGGAAAATGCAGTTGTGAAAAAAATACTTAAATGTTAGTAGTTGAAGCACAGTTTATACCGTATTGTTTTATAACTGCAATAATGACAAAATAAAGATCAGAATAAATGACATTCGAGAATCGTTAAATAGTCCTTAATGGTGATATAAATTAAAGACGCTGGTTGGCGAGCTTTTTCGCGTCTTAGCCGCCAGATGTCGCCGGTTGGTTAGTGCCAGCAAGGATGCAACCTGTCTCTGCCGTATTTTGTGTCTTCGCCGCAAGGTGTCACCGCTGTTGGGCTTCCACAGTAAAAGTAACAAAGCTACCAGGTAAACAGCTGTTGCTGCTACGCAAACATAGCGAACATTCTCTATGCCAATCCCTTGATTGTCGTCAGGCTGCTCGAACAAAATGGCGTCAGAGTAGCAAAACCTGTCCGGCGTGAGCCCTTCAAAGAGGTGGTCTCTAATGACTTGGGTCACCCGGGAGAGCCTATTGTCCCCTGAAAGGTCATGCTCGAAGTAGTGAAGGTTGGCCAAGTCTAGAACCTTCATGACCTCTTTGTCCATTTTCTGGTTATAGACTGACGTCGTGAGATATTCATATGGCGAGTCATTTGGTATCCAGAGGGCCTTGGCGACATCATCGCCGTTTTGCTGCATCGAAATACAGCCGAATATCCGTGAATACCTGAGAGACAATGAATTTGACAATAGGCCAAACAGCTGTTGAGTGGGCGGGTCTGAGAATAGACCTGTCGAGTCCATCCCTCGGATCGTGTTTCTAGCGGGCATGGCGTCCAGCTTGTCCGCAACTGCCCTTACCTTCGGGTTTGCCGAGCGTCTCAAGGTATGACGAACGGGTGTCTCGGGCAAGATATATACTTCCGCTTCGGACTTCAGTATGTCAAAGAAGTATCTCAGGACATTGGGATGCTGTTGCCGAAGGTTGTCCGTCAGTATGTAGTTGGAGTAATATGACGTCAGAATGAAGAAACCCGAAGCCATGGACCAGTAAAGAAGTCGTACGCTGAAATTTGTCATATGTGGTGAAACGGATTGCAAGAGACTCTGGACTATCTTGAAGACTGCATCTCGTTGTCTATGAAATTTGAGTACTGCAAAAAGAGCAGTGAAGAGACACAAAATGGCCGCCAATGCTGAAGCGTCGAATTGTAGAAACGTAGTCAGTAAATCGCTATCTCCCGGAACCGTTCGCGGTCTCTTGTACATGGTTGTAAACGATATCTTGTCGGCGAACGAAACGGCGCCATGATGGACGGGAAGCCCTTCCAAAGGCAAGCTGACCGGCATTGGCGTGACGTCAGCTGTGCCCCTCTGTAGGCTCCCGATGATGCCACTGTAGTTGCCCGACATGTCCAGCTTACCAGGATCGTCCACTGAAACTGTACAGTTGAAGCCCACCAGCTTAGGTATCAAGGGCATCGCCGAGCCCGCGAAGCCACCCAGTGAGCACCACTCATCCTCATCCTCTTGGAATACATCTTTGACATACTGAGCAACTATCTTCACCAGCTGACTTTTCCTTTTCGCCCTTTCCGCCACTATTTGGCCCAATCGGGCTCCAGTGAAGCACTTGAAGATTGAGCAAAAATGTCTCATTCCGAAGCACTTTCTGCTCTGTAGCTGTCGAAAATAAATACAAAAAATATTATCACAACACATTAACACATGTGTCGTGAAACATTAAGTTTCGCTTAACGTTTCTTGAAGTTCCATCAAAACGCAATTAAAGAAACGGTAAACATGTGCCCCTCATTCGACCCACTGCGAAAATATGTCACTATGGTCAACCGACGCAAAAAAAATGTCAACATATGCAGGCAACGCCACCTATCGAGCAGCTTCGAATGTCTGGAGATAAACTGAACGGCAGTCTTATCGTTCGAGCCATAATTTCGGTCTCCGCTAGATTTTCAATTATTTCGCTCAATGACAGCGTGAATTAGAGGCCGGCACGGGCCGCTTTTTCTCGGCCCGACCCGACCGCGGCCCGTAAAAATCCTGCTTGGTCCGACAGCTCATGCGCAAGTGTGACGTCACCTATTGACAAAGCTGAATTTGACGGCCCGTAACCGCTCCACCCGCGGGCCGACGGTCGGGCCGCTAAGCCCGCCTGAGACAGCCGCTAGTGTGAACGACATTGCTCACTCACTAGGCAAGCCATCACATCTCACGAGAAATATGCATCCGAAAAGAAACTGCTAGTAGTTGTCTGTGATACCGATCCTCGGGATGTTGGCCCACAACTGTACGAATCGTTGAATAGTCCCTAATGGTGGCCTTACTTGCAGTCTCCACCGCCAGGTGTTAGACTTGGGTTGGCTAATGCTGGCAGGGATGCGACCTGTCTCCGGCGTATTTTGCGTCTTCGCCGCAAGGTGTCACCTCTGTTGGGCTTCCTCAGTAAGACCATCAGAGCTGCCAGGTAAACAGCTGTGGATGCTAAGCAAACATAGCGAACGTTCTTCATGCTAATCCCTTGATTGTCATCAGGCTGCCCAATTAAAAGGGTGTCCGAGTGGCAAAGCCTATCCGGTGTGACCCCTGCAAAAAAGTTGTCCCTGATAATCTTGGTCAACCGGGAAAGAACGAAGTCCCCTAAAAGGTCATGTTCAAAGTAACGAAGGTTGGCCAGGTCTAGAACATTCTTGACGTCTTTGTTCATTTTCGTACTATAGATTGACGTCATGATGTATTCATAGGGCGAGTCATTTGGTATCCAGAGAGCATTAATGACATCTTCACCCTTGTCATGCATCAAAATACAGGTGAATATGCGTGAATGCTTGAGAGACATTGAATTCGACAATAAGCCGAACAGCTGTTCAGTGGGCGGCTCTAAGAATAGCCTAGACGAGCCCAGCCCTAGGTCGGCCATGTTTCTGGCCGGCATGGCGTCCACCTTGTCGGCAATGGCCCTTATCTTTGGGTTTGCGGACCGTTTCAAGGTATGCAAAACGGGAGTCTGTGGCAAGACATAGACGTCCGCTCCGGGCTTCAGTATGTCGAAGAAGTATTTCAAGACGCGAGGATGCTGTTGCCGCAGTATGTCGGTTAGAATGTAGTTTGAGTAATATGACGTCAGAATGAAGAAACCCGAAGCCATGGACCAGAAAAGGAGCCGAACGCTGATATTTGTGCCATGGGGTGAAACTGATTGCAAGAGACTTTGGATCACCTTGAAGACTACGCTTCTTTGTCTGTGAAGCTTAAGTACTACAAGCAGGGATGTGATGAGGCACAAAATGGCCGCCAAGGCTGAAGCGTCAAACTGTAGAAATGTAGCTAGCAGGTCGCTGTCCCCTTGAGCTCTCTGAGGCCTCTTGTACATGGTTGTGAAAGATATTCTATCGGCAAACGCAACTGCACCATGAAAGACGGGAAGCCCTTCCAAAGGTAGGCTTGCCGGCATTGTCGAGATGTCAGCTGTGCCCCTCTGTAAGCGACCAATGACGCCACTGTAGTTGCCCGAAACGTCAAGCTCGCCCGGTTGATCTACTCCAACTGTGCAGTTGAAGCCGACCAGCTTGGGCATCAAGGGCATCTCTGAGCCCGCAACGCCACCTAGTGAGCACGACTCGTCCTCATTTTCAACAAACATCTTATCGACAAACAGGGCAACAATCTTCACCAGCTGACTCTTTCGAGCTACCCTTTCGGCCCTTATCTTGGCCAATCGAGTTCCAGTGAAACACCTGAAGATGGCACAGAACTTTTTCATCACGATGCACAGCTAAATCTGCAGTGTCGAAAAACATTTCACAAAAACCCATTTTGTTTCGCTCAATATTCCCTGTCTCGTTATTAGTGAGCCATTAGTGAAGCAGTAAACAGTACTACTCATTCCATCAACTTCAAAAAGAAGTTTTGATCGTCAACCGACATGAAATATGTCGATATAATACATGTCTGACGGTGGGCCGAATGCCCACCGGGAAACAATATGTTTCTTCAGTAAGAAAACACGCTCGCAGCGCCACCTGTTGAGCAGCGCAGGTCTACATTGACTTAGAGTGCCTTCAAGAGAAATAGAGCTTAAAAATGCCATTCCGCTCTTTATTTCGCTTAATGACGACGTCAATGACATTTCCCGTTCATCAGGCAATTTTTGCGAAATATTTTCTGCACCTGTACACTATAATCCGAATGTCGTGCCATTCGTAACTTGCTATTCAAAAATGATAAGTAAAATGGCATGATTACAGCTGATAAGGCTGTTTGAAAGACTACTTTCACTTATCATAGCAGAGATCAAAGCATTGTCTATGAATCATTGAGACCGCCATTTCACATATCACAGTTGAATTGTGTAGCTTTTCACAGTTTACCAGTCACCGGTACCTTATTTTAAAATTCAAAATGGCTGAACTGATAGAAGTATCATCGTACAAATCGTTTGACGGTTACCAAAAAGTCTTTTCTCATAGCAGTAAAGTATGCAACTGTACCATGAAATTCGGAATATACATTCCATTTGCGTCGACTCAAGGGACAGTGTCCAAATTTCCCGTATTGTATGTCTTGCCCGGTCGTACATATTTCGTGGAACAATTCGTCGAGATGACATCATACAAGAGATATGCATCAGAGAATAAACTGGTCGTGGTTGTCTGTGATACCAGTCCTCGGGATGTTGGTCCACAAACTGGCCCACAGGATGTTGGATCGAGCTCAGGCCCTGGTGGCATTGGCCCAAGACGTGGGCGAGGGGACAGGATAACCTATGGCCCAGGGGCGGGCATGTATATGGACGCCATCACACCGGGCTGGGAAGAGAACTATAAAATGTTTTCCTATGTGACCCAAGAGCTGATAGAAGTAGTTGAGCATAGCTTCGACTTCGTACACGCTGGTAGACGAGGTATCGTGGGACACTCCATGGGCGGCCATGGGTCGTTGCTATGTGCCCTCAAAAGACCCGACCTGTACATGTCGGTTTCAAGCATTTCGCCCGTTTGCAATGCAGCCAGAAATGAGAGAGACGACGTGCCCGGTTCCTATGAGATGTATCTCGGGAAAGACAAAGACTTGTGGTATCAGTACGACGTCTACGAGCTTATGAAAGCGTATCAAGGTAAACCTTTGGACTTGCTGGTCTATCTCGGAACACGTGACAGGCTCTGGAGTGAGCTGAAAATTTGGCAGCTGGTCAAGGCCACTCATGGTAAGGATAATATTAATGTTGATCTGAAGATGAGGGCAGGTTATGGTCACGACCATGATTTTGTTGAGTCCGTTATAGGAGAACATATTGAGTATCATGCTAATATTTTGAATGTCAGAAAAATTCGGTGACTATCTCGAAGTGTTGAAATGAAAAGTTGACCATTAACCCCCATTGATGGCGTTGATGTGTGTACGTGCCCCGTGCCTGTCGAGATATCCGCCTCAGCTGACCTGTTGTTAAAGCTCATACCGCAGTCAAATCTGAGCAATTAGGTACATAGCTGCTTTCCAGACAAATAAAAAACTTTGCTACGTCATCACGCAGTGTGTCGACACGTTGCTGAAAAACAATGAATTTGATATTGCTGATGATCATCATTCTCATAGGTGGCGCTGCCATCGGAAAAGTCCTTGAGCGTTCGGCTTCACTCTTCTTTATTTACCTAATTGCTTAAACTGAGTAAACCATATCGACATAACTTCCGACAAACCTTATTGGTTCAGTTGTTCGAGAAACTGTTAATTAGGATGAAGATTCGCAATAAATAGACAGTGATTGAAACGATTTAACCATCAGTTAAATTCAAAATGAAGTATAACGCTTTGATTGTTCTTCTATTCCTGGCTGTCGCTGTATGCGGACAAGAGCTCGAGACTATGGAAGAGCCTGCCATGCCCGCCCCCGGTGGTCCGAGTAGCCCAAGTCCGCCATCTGGTGGAGGCAAGAAAGGAGGAAAGGGTGACTGGAAGAAAAGAATTGAAGAATGGTGTGCAGCGCCACCTAGTGAGTCTGAAGAAGCAAGGTTTAAGTGTAAGACGGAGGCCATCAGCAAGATTAGTGTTGGCGATGTAAGTTTTACTATTGACCACCTGGAAGATACCTAACTTACATATTACCTAACGATTTGTATAGAAACCACTGAACGAAATTGATGCCGAATGCAAGAAAAAATTCTCAGTAGACGTCGCCACCGATGCCGCTGGATCCAAAAAGTCGGCCTGTGACGTGAAGCAACGTAAACAGAAAAGAGATGTCATGAGGTGTGTCATGGACAGTTGCAAAGCTTCCGATGAAGCAAAGAAGGCTTGCAAAGAGGGATGGAAGGCAATCATGGGCTGTTGGAAACCGAAGAAAGCATAATTCACAGAAAAGCTTAATCTGATTTTATTGCATCATTAACTTCATATAAAGTTTTCTTCTAATTGAGCTTGCTTTGGAAAATTTAGTTATCACTTCATCATTTGATAGCAATCAGCTTGACGAACTTTGCAATCACTGAACTATCCAAAATGGCGTCTTGTAACTGATAGGGCAACAAGGTTGCCAGAGCAAAAAAGAGATGGTCCCTGAAACCTGTAACTCTGTAATATTCTTCAGGCTGTCGAGTCAGAATGGACTCTGTAATTTTGTCTACAACTTCATTAGCATTTCTTCGCGTCGTGAGAAGGTAACCGGTCACGCGTGACTTGTGCGTCAAAAACTCATCATGGCCAAGGGTACTTCTCACATTTTCAGGGGTCTCTGTCCAATTCGACTTCAGGTTCTTGAAATTGTTCATCGCATCCGTCAAGCCAGTAGCATACATTGACGGTTCGATTATCGATACATTGACGTCGGTCCCAGAAAGTTCCCTTCTGAGACCGTCACCGAATGCCCTGACAGCGTGCTTGGACATTGAGTAGGCAACCATGGTTGGCAAAGCAAACTGGCCCGCCATGCTAGACACAAATATGACCCGAGATCCGGGCGATTCCCGGAGAAGAGACATGCAGGCCCGTGTAACACGGACTGACCCAAGAGCATTCACATTCATCGGCATCCCGTAGATCTTGTCCACATCGCGACCCCATTCAATGCCAGCATAATTGCTGACCCCTGCATTGTTGACCAGTGCCCACAGTCTTGTCCCTCTAGCGGCCATGCTTGACCTCAGACTCTCAATCACATTGTCAATGTTCTTTTCCTCTGTGACATCTAGAGGAACAACTTGAAGACGTGACGATGCATTTCTTCTCAACTTGATTGCCCCTGAACTATTGACATTTAAGCATCCGGCGAACACATGAAAGCCAATGGCATCCATCTTGGTGGCAAGTAAATTACCAAAACCTGAGTCACAACCGGTGATCAAGACCACCTTGTTGAACGGTTTTATCGTAGACTTCTTGGCCATCCGATACAAAAACTGTCCCAAAGTCCATGATAACCAGATAAGTGATATCCGTTTACTGACTGCAACTATGATATCATTAAACTGAGCAACATGATCAATTAAATAAGTTAAACTTAAAAAGCACATTAACGTAAGCAACACTGACCATCCTGGCGAGGAAGCCATTTTCGAATAGATTCAGCTGAATGTGTGACGAGCACTCAACTGCCATTCAACTATACGAAGTACACGTAACACCATCTTGACCCAATAACGGAAAGAATTTAGTTCTATTTATGGAAATAATAGTTGTATGAAAATATAGCACATCGTCACAAACAGGTTTGCTTTTGCTTTTGAAAATTTCATCTTGGCGCAAACTTGGGGACCGATTCTTTAGTGCAGTTGGTGGCTTGAAAATACTCATCATATTTATTTCGAACGACAAATTTGGCTCGAATTATATATTTTCCATTGACTCAACAATCACATAACGTTTTCCATATTAATAATACTTTAGAGATCTTAACAAACTGAATTTTCCAAAGATTTGATACCTTCATCAACATTTCGTCATTTCAGGAATGTCGACTTCAATCTTATCTTTCGAATTTCGCTTATTCGACTTCCGCTTCCGCTTGATGGCCGTCAGAGCACCGTGAACTCGCAAATGGACGGCAGACTCAATGAGAAAGCCAGTGTAGTCCGATTTGGCCGCTTCGAGCCACTTGACGGCATCGTCATTCTGTCCAAGTCGCGCATAGGTTAGTCCAAGTTCGAAGGCAGCGTGAGGAGGAACATATGTGTCCAGTTCGATACGTTCGGCCAGTTCGAGAATTTTGTGGAAACATTCTATGGCCTCATCGCTCTGACCAGTATGGCGTCTACAGATTCCGGTCAACAAGAGAACCACCGCCATCTTGTCAGCTGGCTCGTCGTCGCCTAAGGTGTTCTCGTAATGTACTAACTTTTCTTCTAGTTGTTTCAATAGTGGTTTCAGATACTCGGAAGACTCTGTCGTATATTGATACAAGTTCCAGATGTAGAACAGTTCAAGGACCGGAAACGTCAGGTCCTTGTCCCCTTCATTGTACCTGGTTGCCTTGGTGATGGCGAACTTTTCGGGCGGAATGGTTTTCCCGCCGTAGCGAATCTTGAGCTCAGGCACCCTAGCCATGGCGACGTCAACTTCGGCCAACAGCCTGGCCTTCTCCGATTGGTCAGTGGTTTCCTCCATCATGGCGTACAGGAAGCAGGCATGCTGGTACATGTTGGTCGCCGGTGACCAGTTGCACTGTTCGGCCAGCGTCTTCGAATACTTGGCCGCCATTTCCCACTGGCCAAGGGCAGCATGACACCACGCCATGTCCCAGTAGCATATGTTGTGAATATTGGCCCACACTGACTGCGAGCTGAGACAGGCTTGCAAGCAAGGTATGGCCTTCTCAGGATGACCCTTGATTTGCTGCAAGCGGCCAGAGTAGAGGAGACCCCAAGCGCCCTGAGGGTACTTGGCCAGCAGGCCTGCGGCCAACCGGTCGGCCCAGCCGGGGTCACTCACGTCACCGGCTCCAAATATTTGCTCCATGTAGAGCAGGTAGCCCATGACCACCAGCTGACCAGTACCCGATCGGTTCGTGTCCGTCAGGTCATCAGTGACTCGTCTCAGTGACGTCATGGCCAAGTCCTGGTCGCCGCCAAAGCCGACAAAGGACAGCACCTTGAGCACCCTGGTGGGCATGTGGGACAGCACTAAGTTGATGGTCCCTATGCCCAACAAGACTCCACACTCAAACTCATCCTTGATCATCTCACTGCCCCAGTTGGTTCGTCTTTTCAGTATGTCCATGCAAAATTTGTACACATTGTTAGACGCTCTCATACGAAAGGCACCCTTGACCAAGCTGATGAGTGACCCCTGTTCACTCAGACTCAGTATGGTCAACATTATCTGCACCTCGGCGTACATCAGCTCGGCGTGAACTTCCTCTGTTGTGTGCGTTACATGACGCCGGAAACGGAAAACAAAGATGGCGGAAGAGAATTGTTATTGCATCTGGGTTCTGTGTCGAGCATCATTCAAACCTACCGTCATTGTAGTCTTCATAGGTTGTCCGCCATATTAGATTGGACACATTGGTCAACAAGGAAGTTCTCTTGCGCCTCTTATTGACCAAGCTGTTTGTGGCCTTGATAGACTCGAGCGCCCTCTTAAGGTCATCCTAGGGAAAACAATCAATCAGTTTCACGTGTCTACCTTTCAAAAACATAATTGATATGTATCTCAGGTAAGTTAGGTAATTTACCGGCTCCAAGGTTAACACGGCGTAAACAGTGAGAAGGTACGACTTCCCAAGCGAGTGAATGAGACTGGAATGTTCTTGCTTTGCGAATATTTCCATGGCTTCGTCGAACTTGTTGTTGAAGAACAAATCTGTACACTTGCGAACTTCAATCATGGCCGCCTCAAGGTTCGGCGCTCTGGAACGAATCAAGTTTGACAGTGATGATGATTTCGAATCGAGCGCCATTTTGACAACTCACTCTGTATTGTTGTTGGTGTCCTCTTGAACATTGGCGTCCTCCTCTTTGGCCATTTCGAGTTCTATCTCGGTGAGGGCATTGGCTTCCTGTTCCGTGAGAATGACACTTCCGGAGGACATCTTGGACGATTTGTTGGACTTGTTGGACATTCGCCTACTGGCTTCCTCGGATGTTCGTCTACTGAGCATGTTTTATAAATTGCTTTTTACTTTGATCTAAAATTGAACTTCGATTTGTCAAATGCAGTGTAAACACTTGATTAAACGAGTTCAGAGATAATTAACACAATTAGAGAGTTTTTTCTTGTTTAAATTATCACGCAGCTGAGTCAACTGTAAAAAATGCTTTCGAGCAAATCAAATTGAAACCGATTTTGATCACAACCGATTCACACATGCGCACAAAAAATTCCTAGTGCGTAACCAGAAATATATATATATTAAATTTCCGTTTCCCGTGATTTAAAAGCAAAATCTACGCAAATAAAAACAAGGAAACTCACTGTTTTAATTCCGGCACTAAGGAAACGGTCCCGAACCAGTGGTCAACCTGACTTGTTCGAGTAAACCGAGAAACTGATATGAAAAGTGTAACTTTCACTCTGTCATCAATTCTTCTCTCTCTCTCTCCCTCTTCCCTCTCCCTCTCTCCTCCCGGATTAGACGTCATTAAAGAAGAGCCCTCAGGCTGCCAAGGTCAGTGGTATAATAATCAGGTTTAGACATGGCGTCCTTGATGGCCGAAGCGTCCTCAAAGGTCAAATGTTGTCCCAGACCAACGAGTAAGGTCAACCGGATGCCATTCAACCTTGCGAACATCATGTCAGTGTCCAGCTGGTCACCGACCATCAGCGACCTCTGGGGGTCAATGGTCGGCAGGGCTGCCAGCATGCTGCGGTAAAAGTTGGCCGACGGCTTGCCCACATAGACGGGCTCTCGGTTAGTGGCGTAGGACACGAAGTTTGTGAAGGCTCCCGACCCGGGCACCACTGTCGGGCCCGTCGGTGTCCAGGTCCGGTCGATGGCCAGGGACACAAAGTGGTCAGGGGACACTTTGGAAGCATATGATGTAGCCTATGGAAGTTACGCAAGATTGGTCAGTGAGTTCAACATAAATCGGATTCTAACCTTGATGAGCTTCATCAGGCTGATATGTTTATCATATCCAACGACAACAGCTGTAACGTTTGGGTCCAGGTCGACCGATTCCGGCCCGTCAATGTCCGTCGGAAAGTCAGCGGGCAACGGGTCAGCACCGACTCCAAAGTTTGTCACATTGAGCAAATCTAGTTCCTCTTTGAGTCCAGCGCCACCTAGGATGTACACTTTGTCCTGTGGTGATGTTATATTTTTCAAGTAGAGGGCGCCCATGTAGGTGACACCAATGATCTGGTCAATGGTCAAGTTCTGAAAGCCCATGTCCGTCAGGGTCTTGAGCACCTGTGACCTTGACCTTGTGGAAGTGTTGGTCACAAAGGCCAGCTTTTTCCCCCGCTTGGCAAGCATGTTGACCACCTCTGCAGCGCCCTCTGCCGCTTTGCTGTTGACATAAAGGACGCCGTCGCAGTCGAGAAGAATGGTGTCCACTTGATCCAAAAGCTCGTTCAGTGTTTCAGTACTATTCAGGTTCACCGTATCCACCAAGGTCAAGGGGGTCGTCTCCTCACTGCCAGGGTCATAGGACCCATCGTAGAACAAGGCCCAGAACACGAAGCCCATGGCCACAATGGCTGCCACGAGCAGGGCGGTCAGCAGCAACTTTTTGACCATGGTCGAGGTCATTTTCTTCAACTGCTTTGCGCAACTATGAGACGCCCCCTTCAAAGAACTGAATTCAAGTTAAATGAAGCAAGCAGGCTTGCATGCAACGTTAAAATTTGTCCCCTAAACTGATGCATGCTAATTACTGAGCATACATTGTAATTGATAAAACCTTATTTTTTACAATATAAAAGATACGACAAGGCATTTATTACTATAACTTAACACGACCTCCAAGGGACCGTGTGGAAAGTTCAGTATAGGAAGTACATGCTGCATTCAGCCAGGTCGTCGAAGACATATTGCATTGTCTTCTTGAAGTGCTGTTTGCACATCACTTCGCTACATACGTCGCACTCTATGTAACCATAGCGACCCAGCAAGGGCCGGTTGCCTGGGAGGTCAAGGGTGCTCGTTGTTTCCGTTTCCGACTTAGCGCCGTACAATACTTCGGCATCACTCGCAATATCGAAAAGGTCGCTCAGAAAGATGATTTCTCGCTCGTTGTTGCTCATGCGCTGTCTCACTACCTTCAATTGAAGTTGAATGAACATCAATTTGTGCCTATTTAAGTCATTTTGCTTGATTGTCTTGTCTTTCATCAAGTCTAGTAATCTTTTCCTCGCCAGGACAACGAAGTCTTCAGTGAACATTGTCGTCTCGTGCTTCGCCTTGAAGTAGTTTATTGTCGACCCTAGTCTTCTGACTATGAGCTTGAAGACGTCGTAGTCTAGGGCGCTCGTAGTTTCGCCAAGCCAGTAGTCGGCAAGCAGACTAAGACTGTCCATTGTCTTGTCCATGAATTTGGCGTCATTAAGCATCTCTGGTTCCGCATGTGGAATCAGTATCTTATCTATCTGGTCCTTCTTTTTCCCCATCTTGAACTAGTTGATTTTTTGCATGAATAGGAACACTAGTTGATTCGCTTGCCGACAGAGCGCGCTGCGTGACCATGTAGTCGGTTAAATTTTTTGATTCATTTTGCTGTAGTACATATTTTGTGCAAGTAGCAGAAGGAAGTGAGCGGCAGTCACGTGACTGAAATTCGAGGTCACTCAGCTGAAGGCAAATGAAATGACTGACTGGTTTCAACGGGAAAGGTTGATCCAATATACTAACTGAGCAGTTTTAATTATCAGCACAAAAAATAGTGGAAATTCGAGAAAAACATTCTTCTACTTTCAATAAAATTGAGTTTTACTCTTTGCCAGTAAACTGTCGACATTGATGAAAACAATTAGGAATTCCCAACATTGAGCTGATTACGGCTTTTCGTCTTCGCTGTGCTCAGAAAGTTTTTGCGTGAAAGTTTTGAATTTGGCGCCAGTGACATCTAGTGGGCAGGTCACGCCAACCCGTGGCCCACAGCTGGCCAGTCGCAGAAGGGTTTCCTAGGTGTTTATTTTCCACCAAAAACTGATCTCATTTACTTTCGCTCATTTTACTAGATTTGTATGCTGAACTAATCAGCTATCGAATGAACTTCACCGTTACGTTCCAGTCACGTGACTAGAAGCCAGAAAGATTTCGTTGCGTAAGTGTCGAAATGCGTGAGTGACATGTTTTCGCTAATTGTCATTCTTTTTTTCAGATAACGGATGACTAAATCACTTTTGTATCAAGCTGAAGTTGTGTTCCATTTTACCGTTGTTTAAAATGTGGAAATTAGAGATATTGTGCATCCTATTAGCTGTCATATGTGTGGACCACCTAAATGGTCACGAACACGCTAGCAATCAGGCTGGTCACGAAATTCGGGAACTCGGCTATGGGAACAGTTTGCTAGTTGCAACCCTTGAAGAAATGCAAGCTGTCACGTTCTTCAATTTGGTTCGGTTCTCATCCAAGTCTAACAATACTAATCACAAGTCTCTGTTGACCAAGTCCGCCATTTTAGATCAAAATGAAACCAGAAATCTAGTTACGTCACTATTTGAACAAGTGGACATCCACGAGTCACCACTTGACTGCCGACAATTGAGTATCGATTACGTGACCAGTATAAACGCGAGTGAAGGATCACCAACGGCCCGAAGATTGCAGTCACTGTGTGAATCGACAAATCAGTGCTTAGATGTGGACCGAATCATGTCTTCTTTGGAAAAGAATCAATCATTAACGGAAACCATCACCAAACTCAGCGGACATCTTTTACTAACGCCCAAGTGCCTCGACACTGACGAACAACACGACCACAGTCATGCTCATGCCCATCAGGGCCGCAAACCTGGCCGCCACGGCCACGGCCGTCCATCGGCTTCCGAAATCTGGATTTACGGACTCGTTTGCATATCATTCATATCTCTAGGATCACTAGTTGGAGTCATCCTCATGCCACTATTGCATCAAGCATACTTCGACAAGGTCCTAAATTTTTGCGAAGGCTTCGCCGTCGGATCTCTCGCCGCTTCATCACTGTTCCATTTGATACCGCATGTCCTTGACATTCATGGCTACGACTTTGTCTACAAGTGCCTGCTCATCTTTGCCGGTATCTACCTCTTCTTCTTATCTGAAACAATCGGACGTCTAGTGGCCTCTTATCGCCATGACCGAAGTCGCACCGAATACCGGGTCAGTCAGCTAACGCCGAGTCCGAACAATAATATGAAGAGTGCATCGACGTCCGCTCAAGTTGAAGACAAGGTCCAAGATAAGGAACACCAGCACCGAGTGGAATCTCTGGCATACATGATCATCTTCGGCGACGGTTTGCACAATTTCATCGACGGACTCAGTGTCGGCGCAGCCTTTACGGACTCCCTTGTGGCCGGCATTTCCGTCTCCTTGGCCGTAGTGTGCGAAGAGTTGCCGCATGAGCTGGGTGACTTCGCAGTTCTACTGTCTTCCGGTATGTCCTGGAAGAGGGCGCTCACGTGCAACTTCCTGTCTGCTTGCACCGCCTACCTTGGCCTGGCCGTGGGTATTGTTCTGGCCAACTTTAACCGGACATTCGGTGATTATATTCGAGCTATTGCTGCCGGCATGTTTCTCTACATTGCTCTGGTTGGACTCATGTCCAAATTAACTAAATCAATTAAGCCCGAAGCCAAGTTCAAGAGCAACCTAGTTGTGTTCGCTTTGCAAAATACCGGAATTATTTGCGGTGTCACTTTATTGTTCTTTTTCGCAACTTACGAGCATTTGATTAGTGGACATTCCCATTAAGCGTTCACCTGCAATTTATTCTCTTAATTGTCAGTAAACATTGTCATGATTATAAATGCAAACTAGACGTATCCCCTACATTGCTCCGATGATTGGCACATTATGAATTGTGATTAAAAGACATTCCATTTTTTGTGACTTGAATTCGCGTAAAGCACTAGATTATTTGGCTAAGTTATTGATTCTTATCAGCTATCATTCTTCAAATCTACTTGCAGATTGCCGTCACTTATGACCGGCTTCAAGCTCTTTGATCCTAAGCCGAATATACTTTCGGACATTGTCGAACTTGGCCTTTATTCGGTCAATTTCCTTCTGCTCTTCTTCTTCAAACTTCTTCAAGAACATACCGAGTTCAATGGAACTTAAATTCAAAAAAGCAGCGACCTCTAGGGACACTTCGTGCAAAGGCTTCGTCATGACATACACTTTGGACACTTCTTCATTCGGTCCTAACAAAACTCGATTAACCAGCGGACACTCACTGTCAGCCAGTCGCTTGCATTCTCCGTTGTCGTGAATGACGTAAAGAGCAAAGTCTTTCGCTTCATTCATCACCTTGAACTTGTCCAGAAGCATGTTGATTACTTCGGTAGTGGTCACGAAGCTGGTCACGAACACTGAAGTCAAACTTCCTGTTTCCGGCGTAAAAACACACGTTTCACGGTTGTAGTAGTGACCATTGATTGAACATCGGCGCCTCAGAACCCGTGAGCGGCGAAGCTTTGCTTTTCTCAAGGTAACACCATCTTCCGGTTTAATATCTGCTGAAGAAACTGACATCCGGTCCGGCACGTCCGCCATATCTGACCTATGGCGTAGTTGGACATACTCGTCATCGAAACTACTTGTGCCATTGGAAGTTGTTGCGAGCGACTTTATGCCACCCTTTGGTAAAGTTCTATAGTCACGCCCAAGCTCATCAGGACTAGCGTGCTCGTATTCAGGGCTCGAGCTACTTGAACTGTTCAATGAATCCGCGTCGTTCAAAGTTGCCTCTGAGTCGAATGTTTCACTGGGTCCGCCATCTTGGTCGTCATCAGATAAATCATCTGACTGTGCCCTAGATCTCCTGATTGTACTCCGTCTCCTTGAAACGCTTAGTCGATTGTCGTCGTCTTCTTTCAATATCAACTTGTTACTGATGTCCCAATACACGCGAAGCTGGCCCTCAAGTATGAGTTTACCATTTCGTTCTCGGCAATCAATGATACTCGATTGCTGTTTATCTTCGTAATACCGGTTGTATTCTTTTACTTTAGTCTCCAACAGCAAACGGTCCACCGCTTGAGAAGAGTCCGCCATCTTGGCTTTACCAAAGCTCTTGTGCGATTCTACGCGTGACCCATGGCCATACAACTGGGGTCCAAATAAGGCACCGTAGCAAGGTATGTAACAGTATGGCATCCCCTTGTGCTAAAAAGAAGCAAAGCGAGAGATCGAATAGCAGAAAGGTTAACTTTAATGGCGTAGGGTCATTAGGGTGATGGCCGACAATTAGGGTTCAGTTGTGCACTTACCTCGGCGTGTTGACCAGGGTTCAAGCGTTTACAGCACTCTTCGCAGCGAAGGCACTCAGGATGCCAATCATAGCCAAGCGACGTTTTTCGTTCAGCTAAATGGCGAAGATAATTGACATAAACTGAATAAAACATAATTGTGACACACAAAGAAACGGGCTCACCGAAATAAACAGGCTTCCCGCACTTGTGACACTTCCACATTTTGTCGCTTCCGGTTTCCGGTGATTCCGTCCGCCTAATCACCAGTGTTCCGTCGTCGGACACAAAGTCGATATCAGAGTTAAAATTCGATTTGATTCCAGCTTCAAAAGTTAAATTGGTTTCTGAGCTCGGTTCCGAATACGGTTCTGGTTCTCGCCCACCGTCGCCACGCTGCTCGTCTTCAAAAGTGACCTGCTTTCCTCTACTTCGTTTATGTTCGAAAAGTCCACCAGTGAACAGTTCATAGAATAGAGTGGTACATATACGACCCACAAATGTTACACTCAAGAATGTCCAAATCGGCACCAAAAATAAAAATGGCGTCAGACGCTTCGACATAATGCTGAGATTATCATAGTTAACTGTTCGTGCTTTAAATCACCCAATCAATGCTTCTCGGGATTTCGAGAAAGAGAATTAGAAGAACCAATTTCAACGACGATTAAAACATAGGCGTATGAAATGAAAGCAAACTTGCACGTTAACGAAAGTCTAAACGCTTTCAAGTACTTTTGTAAACATTGGCTCGATTACTTCATCGAATCCGAGTATTTCGGGGACTCGGTTATTTGACATTTGTCCTGAAATTGGCGCTAATTTTGAACTTCACACCGCCATTACCGAAAAATGTTTGCATTTGATTGCTGATCGATTGATTGGCCACTTAAACGCTAACTTTCAAATTATATGACTGATCTGCTTTCATATCGCGATCAAAACATGGGTCATGACAATGATAAGGCGCAAAATCATGTTTAGTGACTAGAAACGATGGGAAACGACTGTGGAGAGTGTTGTGAATGTCGGTTATTATTTTGTAGCTCTCGAGAACGAAACATTCATCTATGTGAAGGAGAATGTTAAAACAGCGCCCTAACATCCGAATACTGGACTGTACTGTGAGTTGAATAAATATGTATTACTTGGTACCCGATTAGTATATACGTGTAACCAATGTCATCCCATATCGACGACCAAAGGAAAACAATCTGGCCGCGTTGAAGTTTGAAGGCAATGCAAATGGCGGCCCCAAGTTCACTGGCATCTTGGGTCCCTTAGCTGAGAGCATGTTTGCTTGGTTCAAGTGAGTAGAGCAGCTGGCTGACATACCTTCAAGTTGTTTTTCAGTGTGTCCCTGGTTGTCCCGAATCGACATCCCAAAGACCCTCATCACACTTGCGTTAGTTTCTATGGTTCAGGACAAAATGGCGGACGTCTATCCTATCTGACCAAGAACTACGTTGACACTCAGATTTGGCCCGAATATGTCACCGCGCCCGAGACTCCTGAAGAGATCAATTTTGGACCAATTGTTCTGGAACAAACTTCGTCCATCTTGCATCTATACAATGTCTCATACCACCAGGTTGACTTGCTTCAGTCATATGACGTACTTGACAAAAAGATTTCATCTTTTATCTTGATCTTCTTCTTGCTCTTATCTATGATATATCGTTTCATGTACCGTATCTCGCTTACCGACAGTCTCTGGTCTAGCTTTCAAGCCTTCGTATTGGGATCCGACGTCAAGTATAGTAGAATCAAAAAGGCGGCCATTTTGACAATGCTGCTTGGCCTGAACTTCATGTCCCGATTGTTCTGTAACTGTATCCAAGCGAATGCAGTGGTGCCGACGTATACTACAAGGTTGCTAGACTTCAATGACCTATTGAACTCTGACCACACAATTGCGCCCATTTGGTTGATGAAGTTCATGGTCATGTCTGGTTCAAATAGTGCAACGAACATCTACAAGGAGGCCGTCAACGCTGGAAAACGTATCTCAGCAAAAAATGGCCGATCGTATCTACACCGCCGCGACTACGACGTCAATGCCGGAAATTTTGGCAACCCTGAATTGCTAAATAAGATAAGAAACGAGAACAGAGCTTTCATTGGCCAAGAAACGATGCTGGGTCCCATGGAAAAGCTCTTCAAGATGCTCAAGGCCGACGGTGAAATGACAGAGCATGTCCACATAGCTAAAGGAAACTTTGGAAGGGGCAAAGTGGCCTTTCCACTGTCGCTGAACATGTCACACGATTCCAGGCAGGCCTTGACCATCTTGCATCTGCGCATGGCCGAGTCTCAGCTGTCGGCGCGCTTGTACAAAAAAGTCTTCTATCAGTTTGCCGAATTAACTTCGGGCAAGGAAATCAACATGGCCGCCGGTGAGACAATACGAATTGACCACTCAGTCAAATCGATCCCATATGAAGGCTTCATCAGGTTGAATGTCACCATGATTATACAACTGCTATTTATCTTTGTTGCATTCTTGGCCGAAATCACGACCTTCCGCTTCAACAAACAGTTGCGCAACTCAAAAAGGAAACGAATGTGGAGACGGCCCCTGACCAAGAAGAAGCCACTGCGTGTGCGCAAAATTGCTATTATGAAAAATGAGATCACCCTAAGGGTACTCATAGCTAGCTATCGCTCTCTGCAAAAGTGATAATATTCAACTCGTATCTCTGATATGAAGTTACAAATACCTTCATCCACCTCCCACTCACCAATGATGGTTTACTGCGCAAGCTCAAGTTCTTGCCCGTGTACTAATAGTCGTCGACATGTCTTTCTACTAACAGTTATTTCGGGACATTTCAGAGTTAATTTTGTTAATTCAGCTCCATTTGCAGAATATCATTTGTAGTTTGAGTAAGCTGGCTATTGAGTTCAGTGAGTGATTGGACATATCAGAGAAAATGGCACAGTTTAGCCAATTGGAGCGCGAGAACGGATACACGTGTACAGAGGGAAAGGTGATTTTGCGGAGTTGCTGAATATTTGGAATAGTTTCAGCAGGTGTTATATTGTTTTGCTCCGCATAGTTCATCAACCATATGGAATGGCATTTCAGCCAAATGAAATACTATTCACTTCACTTTCCAAGACTGCCACGAGTGGTGAGAACTAGGAAATAAAGAACACAAATCTCTGCAGCCTTCAGTTCGAAAGTACGTAGCAAGTAGTGCAGCAGGAAACAAGATGGCGGTGTCGCGTCTCAGTATTAAATTACTAGACTGTACGGTAAGTCTTCGGACATTTCCCACCAGTTTTTTAAGTATTTCTCGATGTAAAAGGGAAAACTATTCCATGCACTGGAGTTTCAAGGCAATCAAAATGGCCGCCCGCGCTTCACAGGCATCTTGGGTCCCTTGGCCGAGGCCATGTTTGCTTGGTTCAAGTAAGTTTGATCTTGCTTGCAGACAAAGATACCAATGACCGTTGCAGTGTGTCACTCGTTATCCCCAGCGGCCATGTTGGTGACCCTGACTCTACTTGTTCCTCATTTTTGGGCGGTGCTTACGAGACAAGTCGGGTGTCGTATCTCATAAAAGGAAAAGTGGACACTCAACTGTGGCCTGAGTATGTGGAGACACCTGTGGTACGCCAAGATGTCATCAAATTCGGCCCAGTGATCATAGAGCAAACATCGTCAATTTTGCATCTGTACAATGTGTCATACCATCAGGTTGACTTGCTTCAATCATATGACATACTCTTTGAGAAAATATTAACCTTTTTGATTATCTTTTTACTGCTCATATCTCTTGTTTATCGCTTTCTACATCGTTTATCGATTGTCGATAGTATATGGGCAACTTTTGAAGCCTCTGTACAAGGATCTGTTTCCAAATCGGGCAAAGCAAATAGAGTAGCCATGTTGGTTATTTTGATTGGACTCAGCCTGATGTCAATCATGCTCTGCAACTACATACAAGCTGATGCAGTGGCGCCATCTTACACAAAAAGATTGCAGGACCTATCTGACCTGTTCCAGTCAAATCACAAAATGGCGCCCATATGGATTCACAATTTTATGATTTCCTCAGGAGCTCAAGGTGTATCAGATATTTACCGAAAGTCAAAAAGCCTTGGGAAACGTATCTCAGCTGAAAATGGACGACCATTCAAGCGTTCCAAAGATTATGATATGGGCGTGGGATACATTGCGCGTCCTGAATTCTTAGACAAGATACAGCGTGAAAATCGAGTCCTGATTGGCCAGCAAAACGTCATAAAGCCGATGAGCACACTTTTCAGGTTAATGCGAGAAGAAGGTTTTATTACGGAGCATGTTCATATTGGTAGAGATATGTTTGGAAAAGGAAAAATTGCTTACCCGTTGTCGCGCAACATACCACGTGACGTAGAAGAAGCTCTGAAATTTCTCCACATGCGCATCGTAGAATGTCACTTGTCAACTCGCTTGTGGGAAGGCGTCTTTGAACGCTTAGGTCAAGAGAATTCCGGGAGAGATGATTTCAAAATGGCGGGCAATGATATGCTACATTCCGACGAACAGGTTGTGTCATCCCTTCGGTTTCACAGCATTAACCGGTTGCTGGCCAGCGTTCTCTTGAGCTGGACAATAATGGTGCTCGTACTTTTGACTGAAATATTGACCCGTCTGCTCATATGTCGATGGTCAGGTAGGCTAAGGTCATGGGTGAGCCAGAGAATGTCAAATGAGAACAATGGCGGCTTCATGAAGCGAATTACCAAAACACTTACGCTTCAATAGGACACTTTGGTTTCACAAATTGCTTGCTTGTGGCAGATTATTTGGGACGGTTCTGGCAGCTATAAATTATAGCTCTACAATGTGTATCGAGCGTATCTTCACTAACTGGCCTCTAATTGTGCTTCATCGCTGTCGCACTCAGGTAAAAATACATTTATCTCTTCACAGGTATGATCAAGCTACCGGTGGTCTACTTGAATAGACACGTGAAGGCGATTACATCAACCGAAGAAGAAATGACAGCCTGTGTAATCAGCCACCTTTTCTGACGACCATGTAGCCGCTAGGGATAAAACAAGGTAGATTGTGATCAGTTCAAGGTTAGAGTTCACTTGATGACTAGAAACTAAAATGCAATGTAACAGAGCGAGAGCGTAACTCACAAGACAGTAAGTAAAATGAATCTAGTGTGAGCTGTTAGTCTTATTGCTTTACCTTAATGATAAGTACTTCCGTGGTATGATATCTCAACGTTTTACAAGGGTGCTACTTTTCTACATCTCTGGGACCGTTTCCCTGGAATCAAGTACATTGCGCTCAAGCCCCTGGAAGGCCACGGCCAGGTTCAAACGACCTCTTGCGAAGTAACGCAGAACCGTTAACAAGGTTCGAATCGTTTGAGCGGCTACCTTGAAGCTGCTGAACTTCACAATTTTTGAACTGATTAGGTAAAGTACTTTTGCGTGTTTAGAAAATAGCCGGCATGTGTGTTTTTCTCGTCAGCTCCAAGATACGAATCGATTGACATCTGTTATGGACCGACCATATCCGCCATTCAGTTAACTATAACTCGTCTAGCACACTAACTTGAGGTGACTCCGCATTCTTGCGCTGACGCTTCAGGCGAGGAATATATAACTTCGGCCAGCCAAGCTCCATCATTTCGGGGTGCCTAGTCGGATATGATAGCCGGACAAGCAGCGACGAGTGAATCCACAGCTAGGCTTGGACTCTAGCCGTTTGATAAGGAAGCATATTCTACTAATCAAACTGTTCAAACGTTAAGCGGAACAGAATTCAAGGTAGCTCGAAACTATCTGACTGTTTGCGAGCAGTTTTCTGTTGACGATCCACTGAACCATGGGTTTTGTCGAGCCAACGATTAGGCTGATTCTCATTTCGGAGATACATCCGCTTGAGCGGCAACAATTGTCAAGTTGCTGACTCAGCTACGTTTTTTAATTGTACCGAGAATCTTTCAAATCTACATCCTAATTCCCCATCTAGCAGCTTCTCACCCAAAGGGTCATGCCGGTCGTCAGGCAGCTGCCAAGGCTGAGGAGGGACAGGAGCAAATCGCTGGCATAGCCACTCTTCACTGCTGGCGACAACTGGTGGAATCCGAGGAAGAAGATCCAACTCGCTGCTAGAGCTGTTCTCTACCAGCAGCGCCGAATAGTCGAATTAAAGAACTAACGTGATCGGACGAACTGGAACCACTCTATTCGACCAGAGAGCTAGATCGAGCGACCGGAAAGGCAACTATCTGCTGTGAATACGCTCCACAATGTGCTATGCTGCCAATGCGGAGGAACAGCCTGGTCTCCTTGCCGCCAACGAATCCCTGTCGAAGCGCTTGAGAGCAGTGGAGAAGAAAATAGACCGGCGACACTTATAAGACGCCTCTTAAAGCGACACAGGAGGTGCAGCACAGACGCAGGCGCAATTCTGGTGGGACTTCACGGTTCGGCTCACTCCGAAGGCAAAAGAAGCTGGAACACCTTCGCCACCTAGCAGATGAAACAATCAAAACAGTTCGCCCTGCACCTAGCGGATAACAAATGTATACAACATGCTGCAAAAATGGAACGAAAGAGCGCCATTTCGAATCGAATGGGCCGGAAATCGCCGAGCCATCAGTTCAAGCGATTTTGACTCGACAAACAACGATGCTAAGGACATTTGGTCCGCCGGTGCCGGCAACCGAACATACACAAGACAGGGACAAATGTGTACTCGAGCTTCACAGAACCGGTAACGGCTGACAACTATGTCAACGGCCTGAACAAATCGGCTATGCGCAGGTTCACGTGGCACTTCAAACCTTTCCTGGACAACTAGTTCCGCATCTTCATTCTCGGCCACCTACTTTACTTCCGCTTCGTCGAGCGCTTCATTAGTCTGACCTCCTGTTCCACAAGCAGACGCTTGGAAAGCAGGTAATTTGAACTCTGCATCCAGCCCAACCATGGCCTGAATCACCTGGTTTTCAAGCGAGGGGTCAAGCTCATTTCGACTTCATTGTTGCCACTAGAATTGAACTATCGGTGAGTAGAGAAAGATTGTTAATGAACTACGAGTTAAGTTTTCTTTTTCATAGACCGGTGACAGCTTTTTCGATCGATCGACAGGCTTAACAGTGTACAATAGCAAGAACCAAAATGTACGCTATGTACATATCATTTCCTCGGATCACTGGGGAGGTCCGTTACAGGTCGCCGTCTTTTTCAAGTTTGGCAAAATAGATGCAGCTTGCGTCAAAGATAATGGTCTGCTGTCAATGTTTTGATTACGTCATTGACGCTGATGCTACAGCTTGGCAGCGAACGAATGAAGTACAACCGGAAGCAACGTCATTGAAGCCTATTGTGACAGAAGTCGTGACAATTAGAATTTGACGACGTGGCAGGCCTGTTCAGCTGATGCCATCTTTAAGATTGAGTGATCCACAAACGCTGGCTGACAACTACACGTCAAGAGGGTCGAAACTCTTTGTTTCTGTGTTCTTTTGTCGAGCGCCGAAGTATGTTAAATCTTTCAACAGTCGGACACTTTCTGAATTATGAAGAAAAATATGGAAAATATATTGTGAGCAAAAATCAATCAATGGTAAAACTTTCTTGGAAGTCATAACGTTTTTGTCCTCTGCATACAGATCAAGCTTAAACCGAAAATTTGATACAATTCAACATGTTCATACTTCTAATGTGTCATTTCGCTTATTTTATGTCATATTTTTCTTCATAATCTTGAAAATTTCCGACTTTTGAAAAGTCGAACATGCTTCGGCGCTCGACAAAACAAAAACTTTTTTTAAAATTTTCAAAGTGAGGAAGTAAGTGCTTCCCCATGTTTCCCCATGAAACCAATGAGTGGCGTAGATTCGTCTTGACCTCTAGTTCGAAAAAATATAAGTTTTTCACTGTTCTATGCTATTCCAGAAGAAGTACGAAACCCCTCCCACTTTAGCGGTACCTCTTTCAAGTTCTTCCCTGCGTACCATTAGTCATCCACATGCCTTTCTACTAACAGTGATTTTTGACGTTTCGGACATAATTATGTTAATTCGCCTCCATGTGTAAATGCGAAATATCATTTGTATTTTCAGTAAACTGGCTATTGATTTCATCGAGTGATAGGACATATCAGCGAAAATGACAGTTTAGCCAATTGAAGAGCAGGAACGGATGCACGTGAATTTGGGAAAGGTAGGGAAATCTGCTGAATTGCTGAATGGAACAGTTCCAGCAGGTATTATATAATTTCGCTCTGCATAGTTCATTAGCCATGTAGAATGGTATTTTATTCGACTGAGATGCCATTTATTTCATTTTCCAACAATCCCACCAGCGGTGAGAACCGGGAAATAAAGAACACAAATCTCCGCAGCCTTCAGTTCGAAAGTACGTGGCAAGTAGTGCAGCAGGAAACAAGATGGCGGTGTCGCGTCTCAGTATTAAATTACTAGACTGCACGGTAAGTCTTCGGATATTTATCATCGGTTTATGAGTATTTCTCGAAGTAGAAGGAGGAACTATCCTATGCATTGAAGTTTCAAGGCAATCAAAATGGCCGCCCGCTGTTCACTGGGGTCTTGGGTCCCTTGGCCGAGGCCATGTTTGCTTGGTTCAAGTAGGTTTGATCTTGCTTGCAGACAAAGATACCAATGACCGTTGCAGTGTGTCACTGGTTATCCCAAGCGGCCATGTTGGTGACCCTGACTCTACTTGTTCCTCATTTTTGGGTGGCACCGACGACGACGGTCGAGTGTCGTATCTCGTAAAGGGCAAAGTGGACACTCAACTGTGGCCTGAGTATGTGGAGACCCCTGTGGTACGCCAAGATGTCATCAAATTCGGCCCAGTGATCATAGAGCAAACATCGTCCATTTTGCATCTGTACAATGTGTCATACCATCAGGTTGACTTGCTTCAATCATATGACATACTCTTTGGAAAAATAATATCGCTTTTTATTATCTTTTTAATGCTCATATCTCTTGTTTATCGCTTTCTATGTCACTTATCGATTGTCGATAGTATTTGGGCAACTTTTGAAGCCTCTGTACAAGGATCTGTTTCCAAATCGGGCGGAGCGAACAGGGCAGCCATGTTGGTTATTTTGATTGGTCTCAGCCTGATGTCAATCCTGCTCTGCAACTACATACAAGCCGATGCAGTGGCGCCATCTTACACAAAAAGGTTGCAGGACCTATCTGACCTGTTCAAGTCGAATCACAAAATGGCGCCCATATGGATTAACAATTTTATGATATCTTCAGGGGCTCAAGGTGTATCAGATATCTACCGAAAGTCAAAAAGCCTTGGGAAACGTATCTCAGCTGAAAATGGCAGACCATTCAAGCGTGAAAACGATTATGATATAGGCTTGGGAAGCATTGCGCATCCTGAATTCTTAGACAAGATACAGCGTGAAAATCGAGTCCTGATTGGCCAGCAAAACGTTATAAAGCCTATGAAAACACTGTTCAGGTCACTGCGAGAAGAAGGTTTTATTACGGAGCATGTTCATATTGGTAGAGATATGTTTGGAAAAGGGAAAATCGCTTACCCATTGTCTCTCAACATATCACGCGACGTTGAAGAAGCTCTGAAATTTCTGCACATGCGCATCGAAGAATTTCATTTGTCAACTCGCTTGTGGGAAGGCGTCTTCGAACGCTTAGCTCAATTGAATTCTGGGAAAGTTGACTTCAAAATGGCGGACAATGATAGGCTAGATTCCGACGAACAGGTTGTGTCATCCCTTCGGTTTCACAGCATCAACCGATTGCTGGCCAGCGTTCTCTTGAGCTGGACAATAATGGTGCTCGTACTTTTGACTGAAATATCGACCCATCCGGTCACATGTCGATGGTCAAGTAGGCCACGGTTATGGGTGAGCCTGAGAATGTCAAATGGCAACAATGGCGGCTTCGTGAAGCGAATTCACAATACACTTACGCTTCAATAGGACACTTTAGTTTCACAAATTGCTTACTTGTGACTGAGATTATTTGGCACAGTTCTGGCAGTTATAATATCTTTGCATTAATTTTATATTCTGCCCAGGTACCGTTCTCATCCTACTTCAGTGTTTCAGCAAAATCAGTCATGAAACAGAAAGTTTCCAATAGCCGAAGCCTATTTTGTAGGATCAATCAAGATGCAATCTCTCACAGATATGTATTTCCTAGTCAAAGATTGTCATCAACTAGAGATTGTTCTGGTTCATAGTTTATGCACTGTACCGTATTTCGATGTTCGATTCAATGTGAAGTATTGAGACAACAAGTTCATACCTTGTTTTCACTGCGCAAGCTCCAGCTCATTGGAAATCATAGCTACCCTACGAGAGGCGCCAAAATCGATCGCAGCACATGGACTCCATATCGAGCGTATCTTCACTACCTGGCCTCTAGTTCTGTTTTATCGCTGTCACACTGAGGTATAAATACATTTATCTTTTCACAGATATGATCAAACTACATCCCTACTTGAATAGACACGTGAAGGTAATTATATCAAAGTAATTAGCAACCTTTTCTAATGACCCATAGGTACGTCAGCTAAAAAAACAATTTAATAGTAGTCGTGTTTAGTACCAACATTCTCATAATCATTAGATACTTTCGAATAATGGCTCTGTGGTTCGCCATGACGGTTTGACATGTCAACAAGATTTAAGGAACTAGAAGCATATTCAGCCTCACTTCTAGAAGAGAAGTTCAGGAAACAAGATGGTGACGTCGCGTCTCAATATTCGACTACTAGATTGTCTGGTAGGTGTTGAAAATACAACTAGACCCATTCGTTATAAGTCTAATTATTGAAAAGAAACCAGGCTCGCTTGCATTGGAATTTCAAGGTAATCAAAATGGCCGCCCACGTTTTTCCGGCTTACTAGGTCCTCTGGTTGAGATCATGTTTGCTTGGTTCAAGTGAGTGACTGTCACATGACGGACGCCTATTACTTTACATCCATGTGTTACAGTGTATCACTTGTTGTCCCAAGCGGCCATGCTGGAGACCCACGCTACACATGTTTTCAATTTTCTTCCGAGCATGAATGTGGACGAATTTCATATCTCGTCAAGGGTCGTGTAGACACCCAACTTCTCCCAGAGTTTGTGGCGACCCCTACATTTGGCCGAGATGAGATTACATTTGGTCCAGTCATTCTAGAGCCAACCTCTTCTATTTTGCATCTCTACAATGTGTCATACCATCAAGTCGATCTTCTAAAGTCGTTTGACATACTCGACAGGAAAATATCATATCTTTTCTTAGTCGTTTTCTTGCTTTTATCTCTTCTTTATCGCTATTTGTATCGTTTATCACTTCTCGATTGTATCTGGTCTACTTTGCAATCGTTTCTATTACGGTCTGATCCTGAATCGGGATCACGTAGAAAAGTAGCCATATTTGTTGTATTTGTCGGGCTCAACTGGATGGCAAATATGCTTAGTAACTACAGACAAGCGGATGCAGTGGCGCCATCTTACTCGAGAAGGCTGCACGACTTGCCTGATGTGCTTTATTCAGAGCACAATATGGCGCCCATTTGGTTTCACGAGCTACTAATAGCGTCCGGAAGTGAGAAGGGGTCAGATATCTATAAAAGGTCAGCCCTCGTTGGCAAACGTATCTCAGCTCAGAGTGGACGACCGTTCGAGCAATTCCAAGACTATGATATGTCGATAAGACATTTTGGCAATCCTTCATTCTTGGATAGGATACGATATGAAAACCGAGTTCTGATTGCCCAGCAAACGATCATTCAACAGATGGCGCTACTGTTCAAGAAACAAAGAGAACAAGGTGATATCGAGGAACGTGTTCACATTGGCCAAGATGTGTTTGGAAAAGGTAAACTTGCATACCCATTGGCGGCAAACATGTCACGTGACGTCCGAGAAGCTCTCACCTTGCTGCAGCTGCGCACTGTTGAGTTTCACTTGGTGATTCCTCTTTACGGAGAGCTCTTCAAACAGGTCGCCCAGCTGACTTCGGGACTTGATGACCACGACATGGCCGCCAGCGATGTCGAGGAGGAGGGTGAACAGTCAGTAACTGCGATCAAGTTCGACAGTATCAACAGGTTGCTTATCTATAGCCTACTGGGCAGCATCTTGCAGTTGATTGTGTTGGCGCTTGAGGTATCAAACCGATGCTCGAGTTCTCTATTTATGAGAAACGCAAGGTCGAAATTTCGCAAACGACTTCGTAGAATGAGGACAACATCTGTGTCATGTGGTCGAAGTTGCTTATCAACGCCCAAGAGATGGCGCTGTTTTAAATTGTGAAGTCATCAGTTTAACCTTTATGTACTGCACGAGTAAAAATTCAACAAACAATTCATCTTACCTGTTTGACATCTCCAGGTCGACTCTGATTCAAGACCAAATAAGATGGCTTCCCTCCTGTGCCCGAAAAAAAGGTGGAAAATTCACGCATGCGCAATGTTCAATCGCAGTCGTTGACTCTTATGCATAATCTCAGTACAGAAAGAGGAGACAAAAGCTGAGTTTTCACTGAAAGTTTCAAAATCCGAATCCAGCTACTTTTTTGTGTCACGTCATCTCTCGCAATGATGAAAACAGTCAAGTAGGGTTGCTTATTTTTAATTTATGAATTTTAATTAATTTTAATTCACTAATTAATAAACGCAAATTCGAAATTTGAATTGAATTGAACAGTGAATGTCGAAAGACTTGATACCAGAATTGAGTTTAGCCGACGGACTCTATATAGCTGCAACACTTCGCCATACTGACGTGTATTTCGTCATAGATATTACTAACCTGCTATTGATCTCTTTTCGGTATCCACTTGCAAAAGTGATCATACTAGAAGAACTCAATGATACTTCGCAAGAGCTGACAATAATGCCTAATTAGCGCACTATCAAAATGGCCATTAAGGTAGCCCTGCGACAACTTATAGCAAGTAATATTCAGTACCCTCATACTAGGTTCCTTTTGGCTACTGTCAATTGACGATCCTGCGCTTCGTCATGACAGTATGATATTTCAACACAATGCGAGAAAGTAGACGCAATATTCAGCATAATGTTCATCTCACTTTCGACGAGTAGTTCGAAAAGTGAGATGACGTCGCGTCTTAATATTAGACTACTAGACTGTCTGGTAAGTGCTAAAAGTAGGCCTTCAGCTATTTTTTACAGGGGTTTCTTTAAAAAGGATCAAGCCTCGTTTGCACTGGAATTTCAAGGAAATAAAAATGGCCGTCCGAGTTTCACTGGCATATTGGGTCCACTGGCTGAAGCCACATTTGCCTCATTCAAGTGAGTGATTCTCATGTGATTGATTTACACTGCATGAAAATACATGTATTATACAGTGTCTCACTCATTGTCCCAAGCGGCCATATTGGAGACCCTCACTACACGTGCTCAGGGTTTTGCACTGACCAACAACGCGGAAGGGTGACTTATCTTGTCAAGGGTCTCGTCGACACCCAGCTGTTTCCTGAGTTTGTTTCGACGCCCAAGTTTGTCGACGATACGATTAACTTCGGTCCAATAATTTTAGAGCAAAGCTCTTCTATTTTGCATCTCTACAATGTGTCATACCATCAAGTCGACCTTCTCAAGTCATATGACATACTGGACGGAAGAACATTTTCCCTTTTTCTGGTCGCTTTTTTGCTGCTATCTCTACTCTATCGCTATACGTACCACTTGTCCGTTTTCGACAGTATGTGGTCAACTTTTCAATCCTTTCTATTAGGGTCTGAGTCGAAATATCGTTCATGTAAAAAATTAGCCATATTTGTGGTTTTAGTCGGGCTCAGCATGTTGGCAAATATGCTGTGCAACTACGTGGAAGCCGATGCGGTGGCGCCATCTTACTCGAGAAGGTTGAATGATTTGCGTGATGTCCTATACTCAGACCACGATATGGCACCCATTTGGTTTCACAAGCTCCTGATAATGGCGGGAACTGAGAAGGGATCAGATATTTATAAAAGGTCAACCATTGTTGGAAAACGGATCTCAGCTGAGAATGGAAGACCATTTGAACAATACAAAGACTATGATGTGAGTATGAGACACTTCGCTAATCCCTTATTCTTGGATAGGATAAGGCAGGAGAAAAGAGTTTTAATTGCACTACAAATGATTATTGGGCCAATGGCGGTAATCTTCAAGAGACAACGACAACGGGGTGATATTAGTGAACATGTTTACATTGGTGGAGACGTATTCGGGAAAGGTAAGCTGGCATACCCACTGTCGGCCAACATGTCGCGTGAAACAAGAGAAGCTCTGACCTCTCTGCACATGCGCATTGTCGAGTTCCACTTGGCGCCCCTCCTTTGGCAAGAGGCTTTCGAACGGTTCGCTCAACTGAATTCCGGACTTCACGACGTCAACATGGCTGACATTGATACAGCAGAACAGGGCCGACAATCAGTGACACCCATCAAATTTGACAGCATCAGCAGGTTGCTCATCGTCATCCTATTGGGCGGCTTCTCGGTCTTACTTGTACTGGCGATTGAAATCTCTAGGTGGTCTTTGATGGCTCGATTTCCAAGAAAACGAAGGTTACTATTTCGGAGACGACGTCACCAATTGAGAATCATGTCACGGCTAGTTTCGCGAGTCAAGAGACTAACAGTCCTATGATTCAGAGGCCGGCGCGGGCCGGGCGGTTACGGGCCGTCAAATTCAGCTTTGTTGATAGGTGACATCGCACTTACGCATGCGCAGTTTCTTTTACGGTCGGGCCGAGCATGATTTTCACGGGACACGGTCGGGTCGGGCCGAGAAAAAGCGGCCCGTGCCAGCCTCTACTATGATTGTCTATTTGAATGAGAGAACGAACGTCTTCAATGGCTTTCTTTATTTTTTTGCGACTTGAGCTGATTGAACAGATAACATGGGAAGATGTACAAGAGCAACACTGATAAGCTTATCACTATAACGATAAAAGCAAGGCTGTATGTGAAACCTTCACAGTAGCTTGGATTCCGTTCGTCATGGAATTCAGGTCGATATATTCGGAGGACGATGAACGCTGATACCATCAGCCATGACACATAGAGCATCGAGACGATGATCTTCAAGTGATTAATATAATCAAACTCAAATCGCTTCAAGCGAACTAGATGGCGAAGCAAACTGACCATTCCACCAATGATCAGAATCAAGGGGACGTTTGCAGCATTGCAATCAGAGTAGTGAATACATCCAACACCAATCATGATAACGGGCAGCACGTGGACGGTGAGTTGCAAGAGTAGAAGCAAGATGGCGCCAATCAGTAAATTGCAAGAGCAACAGCCAAAGTTACTATGGCTCAGATTTTCCATCACTTGAGCAAACCAGAAAGATGAGGGATCGGCTTCACTGAAGTGTGACTTGAATGACAACATGGAAAATTGTCGTTTACTGTATTGATAGCTCTTGGTTCCGCCATTTTGCGATAGAGACAAAACTACACTTGTCTGTCGATTGAAGGCACTTGCGTCGAAATTTTGCACCATTGAATTATCATTTGCCGCCATTTTTTCCTCCTTCAGCTGAAGCCGAGACACCCCTGTCAATAACCCAACTAGCAAGCTGCACATTAGATGAGCTTAAAAAATAGAGACACGATATCGCATTTCCATTGTCTGGCTCGCAATCACGAACCTGATCTCTTGCAAGACTTGCAACAACCAGCGCCATCTGCGGGAAGCCAAGTGCAACCAGAGAATGTATTCTTTTTATTTTTACCCAATTTGATTCTATTTTCTACTCGTCTCTCTATGAACTTGTCATAAAAGGAATTCCGAAGGTCGTCTGCTTGTCTTGTTCTCTCGCTGCAGAAGATAAATGGCTCACGTAAGCCAATGAGGGAAAGGGAGAGAGCGAGAGAGCGAGAGGAAGAGAGGGAGAGAGGGGAGCGTGAGCAGTAACTGTGTAGCCAGTGTAAACAGTGTGTACTTAGCGTTCCCATAGAGCGCGTTGTTGTGTTGTATCTTGTCACACATTTCTTGTTTCGGAGAAAGCAGCATGTCGTCGGACAACCCACTCAAGGCCCAGGTGGCGGAGCAAGGTCAAGACGTGGAGGCCAACAACGGGTCCACGCCCACCGAAGGGGCCAAGGAGGGCCTGGTGGCCGAGGAGACGGTGGCGCTCAACATGGCGGCCGCCGACAGCAAGATATACAATGAGACAACCACCACCACGGTCCTGGAGGAGACGAACAGCGCCTTCCTGGACTTCTTCACCAAGCTGGGCGTGCCGCTGCTGGGCACCACCGTGGTGGGCTGCTGTCTGGGCCTGACGCTGCTCGTGGGCTTCATACTGCTACTGCCGCTCATCATGGTCATCGTGGGCGCCACCCATTACGACGAGTGCGCCCTGGCCAACCTGCCCCTGTTGCTCATTGTGGGCGGCGTCCTGGGCCTGGTGCACAGCTTGGCCCAGTCTGTGTGGCGGGCACCCAAGGGCCAAGAGGTGACCCGGGCGGGCCAGATTGTGATCAGCATCATCAACATCGTCCACTTCATCTGGTTCATCTATGCCGTGAAGCTCATTTTCTGGGGAGACGACCCCGACTTTGAGGACGAGTTCAGCCCGGTGTATTGCACGAAGCTGGTCTACAAGTTCTCCTACTGGTACGTCCTCATCGGCGTCATACTGTCCGCCTTCAGTCTATGCTGCACCTGGTGCGCCCTCTGTACCGCTGGCCTGGCGGCCATTGGCAAGGACGCCAAGTAGATCAAACGCTATCTTTGTCAAATATTGGCTGACTGAGATATATTTTTTGCTAAAGTTTGCCTCGTGCTTCTTTCCCCCCTTTCATAAAAATTTTGTCTTTTTAACGACGAAGGTTGTCTCGTTGACTGGTTTAGATGATTAATAAAACAGAGCGCTTCCTTAATTTATCTGATCCAATTATGTTCAAGTGCGGACACCGCGTGTTGAAACTAATCGAGACAATAGCGCCGACTGCTAGTGGCGCCACCTGGGGGAGTATTTCTCTCTAACCGTCGGTGGCTCCGTTGTAACGGTAACTGGTTTTTTAAAATGTCGCTGAGAAGATAGGAATCATTCATGTTCGAAGTTTATCTTTGATTTCTCAACGGTCCCTCTGATTTGCGCACCCTCAGACCTTATCTTTGGTAACGCTGGCAACAAGATAAGGGTTTTATTTTGGCATCTCTGTTATGCTGGTCTACACGAAGCTTATTTGCTAACTAGCCGCGAAGTATTTCAAAATGTGCAAGTGTATTTTGCATCTCGTATTTATAATATTCTGCCTACTGCCCTTGGGTCCCCTGATCATGGGTGCCATCTACGATGAAGAAGACTGCCATATAGCTAAACTGTCTCTGCTACTGCTCATAGGAGGCATCATAGGTCTGTCACATAGCGTCATAGAAGTATTTCGTCTATTGTACAACTACTACTCGGAGTCAAGTTCCATGGTGTTGCGAATACTGACCAGTCTACTTTTAGTCTGCCAAGTCTTCTGGTTCATTGTCACTGGCTTCACTGTCTACACGCATAATCAGCCCAACTACTATGATGTCAACAGCAGAGCCTATTGCAGAAAAAGTTTGTTTGTCTTCACCTTCTGGTGGACTACTGTAGGCTTGTCTTTCATTTGCCTGACTGTCTTCTGCGGACTATGTTTAGTCTGCATAATCGGTGTCGGCGCAAAATCCGTTATGAGCAGAAGCTAGTGAACCTGCGAGAGCTGTAATTAGTGCAAATAAACTCTAACTCGTAGCGATAAGAAGACTACATAGATGGCGCCACTGTTTCCAGATAAATTGTTTCATAAAACTGCAGAAAGAGCGCTAAGCGACAGTTTGGCGAAAAGATAAACAATCAACTAAATTGACAGCATTGTTTCGATGTCACATATTGCATCGTAGTCACAAATCGCATCTAATATTCAAGAGTTCTAGTTGCGGAGTAAAAAACAAAGTGTAAGCCGGCGTTTGCCTATCAGTATATTGGAATACCATACATATATTTGAAATCTTTAGGAACTCTCAGCCCGTCTTGAATTAGCCATGGGGCTTGTGAGCTTCCAGGAAGACCCAGAAAGACAACCCCTGGTAGGGTCAGTGAAGAACTTATATGACAGTCCCCAAGTGACGCTTCTCAAAGATGTACCCAAGGCTTTGCTTCCGGTTGGAATCGTCGGCCTTGCACTGCTGGCCATCGCAGTACTGGCGGCCATCTTTATATCATCGCTTCCGCTGATCATGATAACCATCGGTGCCTTGAACATAGACGAATGTCCATTCCTTGATCTGTCATTGTTGCTCATTATTGGCGGCTCGCTGGGATTGGCTCATATGATTGGCGAAATACTCTGTCTGAATATACGCAATTGCATCACACAGTTCACATTGCAAATGCTGCGCACTGCATATTCAATCTGGTTCATATATGTCACATGGGTCACTTTTTCTGCCCCGCAAGTGGACTACCATGACAAGAAAAGCGAATTCTACTGTAAAGGGGTCGTTTACGTATTTACTTGGATCTACATTTTCACTGGTATCAGTGCCGCAGTGTTGCTATCGTGCTGCACTCTGTGTGTCTTCGCCGCCATCTTGAATGCTTGAAGTACAAAGTCAAATTATACTGATGAAATCGCTAGGTTGGTTAGTGGAATCAGTTGTGTATGTTGTAGAGTTTAACTTTAACCTAGTTTACTCTGTATATTGTACGCTAGGACTGGACAGATATCCCCTGTCATAGCTTGACCCAAGATAGTTTCCGAAGGAAACATAAATCGCTCATATCTTTCATTGTATCAGTGTTTTCGAAAGTTGTAGCATGTATTGCGATTTGATTTGAACTGTATTTCATTTCGTTTTCATAGTTTTGAGGTAGAGCAAAAACCAAATTGCAAATTCGGTCGCTTGACGACTTGAAAAAACCTTAACAGCTGATCTCAAGGCCGAACCCTCCAGTGAGGTCAGCTGTGAGAAAGCTCGGGAACGTTCAGTAATTATCGACAAGGGCTCAAAATTAAATTTAGAAGAGTCAACTCTTTTCAACTTAAAATTCATTTCTATTCTGTATCAACTTTCAATATACAATTGGTCCCGAGCTTTTTCACAGATGTTCTGGCCTTGCTCGGGGCCGTTACAGAATTAACACCAAAGGCTCGAAACTAGATGGTCAATGAACCCTCAAGAGATCAAAACTCATCTGTGCTCTATCTAATACATGTACTAATCCTTAACTGGTCACGAGCTTTGCTACAGTCGTTAACGCCATACTGCCTTGGCTGTTTGCACTCTATCGGGGACCGTTTCGTAATGACGCGATGCATTCCAACTTTGTAGTCAACCCTAAGGACACATGATGCTCGAGATGCTTCCCAACGCAAATACGAATTCGAAAATACGCGGAAAATTTATAGCTAGTTTTTGATCTGTCAATTTCGAAATATATTAATTTATCCGGTCCAAGAATTAATTCAAGGTAAATGAAAACTAACAACCATAGGAAGGTTTAAGACAAGCAATCAATTTTTCGATTAATTTGATTCATTCAGAAACAACCCTAATCGTATAGATTTAGCTGTGCAGTATCTAGGGATAAAAATCCCGCTAGGTGGCGTGAAGGCGAGAAAGATGTCTTTTTATGAGCTACAATTAAAATGGACGATTAGCTTAAACCATTGAATTAAGAATTTCGACTCCTTAAAATGGAAACATTTTATTGAAACAGGAAGTTTCAATGGATGGTTTTTGCGTGCTTTTTGAACCACTTTAACGGCTTTAGTAGGCAATTAACCTTGACCAGCTGTTCAGTAAACGCTGAAACAAATTACACATTACACACTGTAGGTAGGTGAGAAGCTACATAACAGAGAGTGAATTTGATCACGCCTTGCTATACCTGGTCTGCCGGAGGCTACTGCGCATGCTTAAATGATTAAAATGCAAGCGCGTCCCGTTATATAGCTAGCCGCGGGCCAGTTGCATCGTGCTAGCCGTATTTTCTAACATACCTACGTCTAGTACATCTATATCAAAAACTCCATCTTTTCGGAACTTTGCATTTCATCAAACTTGAGCGTCGTCGTATCTACGCCGTCACCACAAGCGGACAAAACCTCGGGAAAGCCTTTCTACTCAGATATTACTATTCATGGCATATCAAGACTTAAATTATATTATATTAATTAGCTAGGTTTTTACAAACGGTTTCCCGACGCTAAAAAACTTGACCATTGAGAGAAAAAACCGAAAGCGCAAGATGCAGTTTCGAGTCATCTTTTCCTCTAATTTAGTAATGACCCCTTTACGTTTTTGCTTAATCAGGGGACCTTGGCTCGTGAGAGGGGTGGCTTTCCCTCTCTCCCTCCCCCTCTTTCCCTCTCCCCCTATCTCCGCATCATATGAAGCAAAAAAGTAAAAGCGGGTCATTCTCAAATTAGAGGAAAGAGTGTGAAGCACAGAGTGTATCTCTTTCACTCTCACGTCTCAATGGTCAAGGGTTAGTTGCGTCATCAGGGAAGAAACTCGTTTCTGCAAATTTATACACACTTTCACTTTCTATTATAGAACTTTCAAGACACTAACTGAGATAGTTGCCAGCTTGAAATTGTGATTTTGCAACACATATCATATTATAAAAAAAGTCTCTGGTAAAGGTTTGTTGCTAAAACCGTGATACCAGAGACACCCCAGAGGCTAGTTGTGAAGAGAGACACCAGTGTGTGACAACACCCCTGAAAGTTTGTTTCTGTGATATTATAGTGGCTGCTCCTCACTAACGGCTTTGCATCTGCTCTTCCAAGATGGCCGATGCACATGTGAGACACACTGTGGTCATTTCCGGGGCATCGGGTCGCTTTCCGGCCTCCAATAATATGGAAGAGTTTAAGGAGAACCTGCTTAATTCAGTGGACATGGTCACTGCCGACGACTCAAGATGGCCGGCTGGTGAGTTGCATTTCGTCATAAAGTGCGTCGTACGTTTCACGTCTCACCCATACCATTGACCAGGACTGTGGAACCTGCCGACAAGGAATGGCAAGATACCCAACATAGATAAGTTTGATACTCAGTTTTTCGGCATCGACAAAGACGAAGTTGCCTTCATTGACCCTCAAGAGAGACTCATGTTGGAAACGACGTACGAAGCCATCGTGGACGCTGGTGAATAATTCATATCTCTCTGCCCTCCCCTCTCCTCTCTCCCTCTCATGAAACATATCTGACCCTCTCCCTTTCGGCCGCAGGTATGGACCCCGAGTCCCTGAGGGGCAGTAGTACGGGCTTCTTTCTGGGCTCGTGCTTCCAAGAGACCCATAACGACTTTGACGACGCCGCCAGGGTGCCCAACCAGTTCCGGACCATGGTGACCCGGGTGTCGCGCCATTTTGGATTCCGGGGACCCATAGTGCAAACGGACACGGCCTGTGGCTCCTCCTTCACGGCGCTGAATGATGCCTTTCACTCCGTGAAGGCGGGCGTGTGCCAGTATGCCGTGGTGGCGGGCACCAATACCCTCTTCCGGCCCCGGGTGTCCATTCAGTTCAAGGACCTCAAGATGATAGCCAAGGACGGAAAGAGCAAGTGCCTGGACGCCGGCGCCAACGGCTATGTCCGCTCCGAGGCTTGTGTCGTTTTCTTCCTCCAGAGGGCGCCAGAGGCCAAGAGGATATACTGCACCATTTTGAGTACAAAGTCAAACGCCGACGGCTACAAGGTGGAAGGGATCACCTTCCCGTCCAAGGCGGGCCAGAGCGCCCTGGTGGCCGAAGTGTACAACGATGCTGGCATCGATCCGACCGAAATCAACTATGTGGAAGCCCACGTGACCGGCACATCAGCTGGTGACCCGGTAGAAATGGCCGCCATGTACAGTGTCATCTGTGAGAACAAGCAAGACCCCCTGTACGTGGGCTGCCTCAAGTCAAATATGGGCCATGCAGAGGGCGCCAGTGGCGCTTGCGGCCTGGCCAAGGCTTTGATTGTGTATCAAACGGGTCTCATTCCACCTAATTTGCACTTCAAGTCCATCAATACCAACATGCTGGGTCTTAGGAACGGCAAGATGGCGCCCGTTACCAAGGTGATGAAGTTCACCGGGGAAATGATTCCCGTTAATTGCTTCGGCTTCGGCGGAGCTAACGTCCATGTTTTGACCAAAATCGCAGCCCATAGGCCCGTATCAGGGGTGAAAATCACAGTGCCCGTGCCAAGGATAATTCAGTTGTGTGGCCGCACACCAGATGGCGTTGCTTTCATGGCCGAGCAACTGGTGAACAAGCGAGCTCTCCTCACCAATGATTTCTTATCGCTAATCAATGACTATTCCGTTATGAATCACTTCGACGGCATGACATATAGAAGCTACATGATCGTCAGCGAAAAACAAAATGGCGGCTACGAGTTTGACATGTTGCCACCTCTTGAAGTGACCAATGATAAGGAGGTCAATATTATTTTCTGTGCCGCTGAAGAAAGTAGTCACGTGATCCAGCAAATGAAGCATCTTCCCTTGTACGCCACAACTTTGCAAATGGCGGCCAAGTTGTCCATCAACATTGATGACGCAAGCAACATGGTCCAGAGAAGTGTAATTAACCAGATTGCGCTGTTTGAAGTGCTTAAAGAACTGGGCGTTAATTGGGAAAATTCCATCGCAATCAAGGAAGGTTGCATTGCGTCATATTATGCTCAAGGAAAATTAACGCTAGAACAGTCGCTAATTATTTCCTGTGAACTGAATCAAGGACTTGGCAATTTAGTGAATAGAATTGTCGACCACTGCTCGGGAATATCGATTGAAGTTGTCAACAACTTGATTGACGACATTCGAATTACTTTCGACCAGCTGATCGAAGAGGACGAAAGGTTCTTGAATGTTCAGATAGGTTCACAAGCACTACATGTCAGTACTCTGACCTGCGGCTCTCCGGCCTCAAATTTTGTCCACGCCATTGGTCAGCTCTACTTGACCGGAGCCAGACCCTTGATTTCCAAGCTGTACCCAGCGGTCAGTTACCCAATGCCCTCTCAGACGCCATCTTTGTCGTCGCTCATCAAATGGAAGCACGACATCACCATACCCTTGGCGCCATTTTTGTTGCAAGGCACGAGCTACGACTTTGCTCTATCTAAGACGCTGCAGTTTCACTTCGATCGCCGGACACCAGAGGACTCTTTCCTGTATGACCACAAAATCGATGGCCGCATCCTGTTTCCGGCCACCGGTTACCTCATGTTGGCCTGGATTGCCTTTTCAAAGCTGAACAGCGTGTCCATCTACGAGAATGCCATCGAATTCAAGGACATCAGCTTCGAAAGGGCGACAGTGATGCCATCTAGCGAGCAGAGCTTCTCGGTTCGCATCAACGAGGCCACTGGTCAGTTCATCATCAAGGAAGGTGAGAACATTGTGGTCAAGGGTCACATTGCCTTCTACAAGCGACCATATGTGGAACCGAAAGCCGTGGGCCTGGAACCGGTTCCGGAAGACTGCATCGAACTCGACAGCCGGGACATCTACAAGGAGTTCCGGATCCGGGGCTACGATTACGGCAACTTTTTCCAGGGCCTGTCAGGGGCAAGGTCAGATGGGCGCACCGGTCAGCTGATCTGGCGCGACGTTCTGTCCAAGTCTTTCATGGAGTCCATGAAGCTGGAAACGGACGAAGATGTGGCGTTGCTATGGCTACGCTCCTGGACCTACTTCACGGACGCCATGTTCCAGCTGTTGCTCATGTCCAATCAGGATACGACTAGAAACCTTTTCGTGCCTAGACGTCTTGAGTCTCTGGTGTGTCATCCGGAAATATTGCGACGCAATGCAGCTACATCGCCAAAGTTCATGGACATCTTGACCCAGAATGATGCGTCATATGTGACTGCTATCGCTGACCCGGACGAGAATATGGTCTGGGCCAGTGGGCTGGTCATCCGTGGGCTCAGGACATCTCTGCTCAAGCGGAAGCAGCAATTTGTCCGACTCAAGAAGTATTCCTTCTCGCCAAGAAGCGAAGATATGTGCCTGGAAAGTCCGGAACATATCAGACAAGTGGAAGACTATTATGAAGACGTAGTCTCCTGTGCCCGAAGACTAAACACAGGCAAACTTGACGCCCACTTCGAAACCAACTTTGACCTCAACGAGGACCGGCACGCCCTCTTGCGGGCACTGGTCAACCGGGTCCGGGGCACAGTTGACCTCTCACCCCTCACCCTTGACAAAGACTTCCTGGTCGGCAAGATGGAGGACGACTGGTACCACCAGGAACGCCTACTCAAGCCCCATATTGAGCACTTGCTATACGAAAGTGTCCACGATTCGTCATCCAAGCTGGACATCTTGGAATATAATACAACTAGCTACATGTTGTCGAAGTCAGTAATGTCCTACAAGGAGGAGTCTCTGCTATGTGACAATACCACATTGAATTACGTCATCCTTCACCCTTGTCCCTCAGCAGTGGACTTGTCCATCGCTTCGTCCGTCAAGGAAGTGCTCGACTTGAACATGGCGGGCATCGAGGGGGCGCCAGCGTCGCACATGGTCATATACCGAGCCGATGAGGCCAACTCTACCCCTTTGGGTCAACTTTTTGAAAAGTTTTATAAACATACCAGAGACTCTGGCTTCCTTATGGTCATCGCGAAGGACAGAGTGGTCAATGCGGACCTTGACTCCGCCCTGAAAAAATTGGGGCTGTCTCAAAACTGTACCATGGACTCTGAGCTCATAAAGTCACAAGCAGTGTCAGCTGGTTATCATTTTATCAGCCAGAAAACGCTGTTCGGTTCCTTGTTGCCATTGACGACCATGTTGTTTAAAAAGTTTGCCACGCCCCTTAAAGTTGAGAAGCAAATGGTTCTAGAGCTAGGCGTTGACAATTACACTGAGTGGATGGCACTGGTCAAGGACAAGATGTTGCAATTGGGAGCTGACCCCGAGGCCCGTCTCTGGCTGACCCCTAGGACGGCCGACGTGACGAATGAAGGAATCAACGGCATACTCGGATTCGTCAGATCGATTCGTTTTGAAGAAAATGGCCACCAGGTGCGCTGCTTGATTGACTACTCCAAGCGAGGTACCCCTGACCTCAGTGACCCCAGGTATTCGCACATGCTCACAACGGACACTGTCTACAATCTCTACGGTGGCGAAAAGCTGGGCTGGGGCACCCTTGAAAGCACATCCCTTGCCCGGGACATTCAAAAGGACCACTATGTGAAACGAGCCACGGAACACGTTTACCTCAAGTCCATGAAGCCCGGTGACCTGAGCTCCTTTGCTTGGGTAGAGAACAATATGACCGACGTGCCTGAAGACAAAATGGCCGCTGTCCACTATGCACCGCTCAATTTCCGGGACATCATGTTCGCCACCGGGCGACTGCAGCCCGAAGCCATTCCCGGAATTCCGGCGGACATCGCCTCCGACTCCATATTGGGTCTTGAATTTTCCGGGCTCGACCACAATGGCAACCGAATCATGGGTGTCGTGCCATACAAGGCCATCGGTACGACGGTACAAGTAGAAGACACTGACCTCATTTGGCCCGTTCCCGCCGGCTGGTCCCTGGAAGAGGCGTCCACGGTGCCCTGTGTATACGCCACTGCCTACTATGCCCTCTGTGTCCGGGGTAACCTAGTCAAAGACGAGTCGGTGCTCATCCACGCCGGAGCCGGTGGAGTGGGCCTGGCGGCCATTTCCGTGGCCCTGGCCCAGGGGTGCCGGGTCTTTACCACAGTGGGCTCCCAAAGAAAACGAGACTTCCTATTGGCTCAATTTCCTCAGCTGGTCAACCAGGACATACTCTACTCTCGGGACACTACCTTCGAAGATGACATCCTCAAGGCGACCAATGGTCAAGGGGTCAACGTCGTGCTCAACAGCTTGGCCGAAGACAAACTGCAAGCCGGTCTCAGATGTCTCGCCCCTGGCGGCAGATTTCTGGAAATCGGCAAAGTCGACTTCATCCAAGACAATCAGCTGTTCAGCTGGCAAGTGGACGGCAATAGGACATTCCATGGCGTCCTACTGGACTCGCTGTTCAAGTACTCCAAGACCGACTACTTGCCCCAGAGGTTGATTGATGAGAAGCGACAGCTGCAGTGTCTTGTCATGCAGGGCATCAAGGAGGGCACGGTCCGCCCACTGGCCCGGACCGTCTTCGCCAAGGGCCAGATAGAGGAGGCCTTCCGGTTCATGTCTTCCGGCAAACACATTGGCAAAGTAGTCATCCAGATCCGCGACACTGAGGAGACGGTCCCCATGGCCGTGCCGGCCCTCAAGGTGACCTACATGTGCCCCAGAAAGTCGTACATTGTCGTGGGCGGCCTAGGGGGCTTCGGGCTCGAGGTGACCATGTGGTTGGCCAGCCGGGGTGCCAAGAACATTGTGGTGGGCGCCCGGCGGCCCATCCGGGAACCGTATCAACAGTACAGTGTGAACCGCATGAAGAAACGGGGCGTCAATCTGGTCATTTGTCACTCGCCCGCCAGCACGGAGGAAGGGTCAAGGGTGCTTATCGAGACGGCCGCCCAGCTGGGCCCGGTGGGCGGCATCTTCAACACGGCTGTCCACTACGATGACACCCTGTTCTCCCTGATGACCGAAGACCAGTTCGCTCAAGTGATGGCACCCAAGCTTGAGGCCACCATTCACCTTGACCGGTGGTCACGGAAGATGTGCCCACAGCTTGACCACTTTGTGGCCTTCTCGTCCATTTCCTGCGGAAGAGGAAACGCCGGTCAAACTAATTACAATTTCGCTAACTCGTCCATGGACTCAATCTGTGAGAAGCGGGCCGCCGACGGCCTGGCGGGCACGTCCATCCAGTGGGGCGTAGTGGGCGACGTGGGCATCGTCACCGAGAAGACCGGAAGTAGCGAGGTCAACCTCCTGGGTGCCACCAGTCAGCGGTTGCACTCGCTACTGGACTCCATGGACCGGTTGCTGCAGTCGGGGTTTCCGGTTTGCCTTTCCTACGTGAAGGCCGACAAGACCGGAAATGCGGACGGCGACTCGGTGGACTTGCTCAAGATGGTCAGCCGGATATTCGGCCTCAAGGACATCTCGGCCCTGGACGCCGGGGCGACCCTGGGCTCGCTGGGCATCGACTCGCTCATCGCGGTCGAGATGAAACAGCTGCTGGAGCGAGTGACCGGAAACAGTTTAACGGTCAAAGAGATTCGTGACATCACGGTCTCCTCGCTCATCGAGATGTCAAAGTCAACTAAAAAGGAATAGGGTTTTTGTGATTATTTTATTTTATTTTAATATTCTATTGCATTTCCGTTTCACAGATTGCCATTTTGTTTCTTGTTTCCCTTCTCCCCTCTTTTCATGTCCATACCAAATGTAGCATCGATTTTGTCACCTTACCCAAAATAAAATGCCTTAGTCGCACATTCGAGCTTTCCGCCATTTTGAATCATGGCCAGTTTTTAATATCATGCAACTTGCTGAAAAAGATGGCTCCAGGCTCGCTGCTAGTTCGGGTCTGTACCATCTCTAACGGTTAGTGTCGTTTGAGCATGCGCAGTGGAGAAATGCCATTACCGCATCATGGGACCCTTGAGTATTTGGGCAATCAGGTAAGAGTGATGCTATACATGGTGATATCTTTAATATATGAGTTTCATGAGTGTAAAACAAAATTGCAATGTGTCAGAAACCGGTGGGAGAGAAGGAAGTTCTGATAAGGGAGGGAAATATGAGTGAGCTGAGTATTCTTTCTATTGCACCTTCTCGAGGACAGGGGGCGCCAGGACGTCCTTGGCCACAAGGGGCACCGGGCCAGCGGGCACGGCGACCGGCACGACCGAGGCGCCCTCTTTGAGGTTCACATTTATGCTAATATTGACCCGAGCCAGGACCTGGTGTACCAGAGCGTTCAGGTTGTTGAGGCCCTGGTTTATGGTGTGCAACGTCTTGACCGCCAGCTCCGAGGACTCGGGCTCCGACAGGATCTTGTCGGCCCGGGCCCGGGCTTGCCCGAGGCGGGCATTCAGGTTGACCAGGATGCGCCGCACCATGACGTCACCGCGGTCCTTGAGGGCTTCCGAGGCCGCCACCACCACTTTTTGCAGCTGTTCGGACCTTCGGTTGATTTCGGACCTCAGCTTGAGCGCTTGCTCTCTGTAGGCTTCCTTGGACAGCTCGTTACCGGAACCGGAAGTACCCTGGTCACTCCGGACTGACCCCTGGAGAGAGGGGAAGGGGACACCTTGGGTCAGTGTGGCGGAAAGATGGCGTCCTTACCTGAAGCTGATTGCGGTTTTGAACCAAGAGCTGAATGGCCGAACCGACACCCTTGAGTACTTCGAGGACATTTATCTTGGATCCGGACCCGGACCCGGAACCGACTGAAATGACGGGCCCTGAGTCGCGGCCCGAAAAGGGTGCCGCACTGGAAGCCGGGGACTGACTGGTCACCTCTTGGCACCAGATGTCGCCGGTGGTCATGGCCATGAAGAATACCCATACCAAGCTGGACTTCATGGTAGTTCTAAAGGGAAAATATTACAGAACCGAATATAATATAATATTTATAAGGTGAAGATGTTTCCCATTCACGAAGCAAACTTTAAATGACAGTTTAGCGTCTCGAAACTCAACTACCTCTCCCTCCCTCTCTTCGCTCTCCCTCTTCTCGCTCCCTCTCTCCCTCTCCCCTTATCTCGGTCTCTCCCTTCCCGGCGCTCTTCCCTTCAAAATAGGAAGTATATTAAGTAACACCAAGGTAGGAAGTATAAACTTGGATAATGACCCCGAGCTTGTCTGACTGACCGAACGACCCAACTTGTCTCTCTCTCTCTCTCCTCTCGCTCTCCTCTCTCCCTGCCATCTCCCTCCTCTGGCTCCCTCTCTCCCCTCTCTCATCTTCCAATAAAAAGTAATATATCCATCTTTTCTTCACAAGAGTGCAATTTTCAAGTATGTTACCATAAAAAAGTTTTCCGTGATATTTAAATATAAATCTCAAGTTCTTGCGCTCTTGCTCTTTTTTCTCTCACAGCAACTATTTTCTCTCTTTTTTGTTTTATATCCACTTGACCTCGATTGTTGCATAATATAGCAATTTTATATCATGGCAGTAAATATAGCTAAAGATATCCACTTTCTTTTCGGTCGTTGGCCGACAGACAGCGAGAGGGAGAGGAGAGAGGGAGAGGGCGAGATGTAGAAAAGAAGAGTAAGTCATGATAATCTGTCTCCTCTCCCTCTCCCCCTCTCCCTCTCGCTTTATTGCTCTCGCTCTCATCAACGACATGAGCCCAATATTGGAACATTAATGCATCATGGTAACTCAATAAAGGCGAGCCGTTGAAAGACATGAACAGCAGGAGGGGGAGAGGGAAGAGGAGAGGAGAGGGGGAGAGGAGAAAGGGAGAGCCAGAATGGCATCTCGACGGAACGAGACTGCAAGACTGTGTCACGTGATATTGTGTTTCGTGTCACGAGAGATGATGTCGAATCAGGCTAACATGAGTGAGAGAGACGGAGAAGGGAGAGAGAGAGAGGGAGAGAGAGAGAGCACGAGAGCAAAGTAGAAAGAAAGTTTTTCTTCTCTAATGACACATGAAGGAAGCCGATAAAATGGGACATTATGAGCTACTTTTGTGATTGGTCCTCAGAGCGCGCTCTCCTCTCCCTCTCCTTCTCTTGTGTGTCTAGCTATTGACCAAAGTACGGAATTTAAGAGAGATTGAGCGCCACAGAGAGGGAGAGAGGGAGAGAGAGAAGGCTCGAATAATTCAACTGGTAATGAAAGTCACGTGATGAGACTTTGTACCAGCATGTGTGCTTTAATTTAAGCTTGACCATCAGCGGTTCTCTTTCTTTTTTCTGCTTCGCTCTCTCTCTCCCCTCTCTCTCTCCCTCCCTCTCCAGAGGTCACTGAACTGACTCAAGACACTGGAAGAGCAACTTTGAGCAACCTTCTCCATTCTGAACGCTAATAGATGCGAAATTAGCGTAACGGTCTCCAGCGAGAGAGAGAGAGAGACGCTCTCCCTCTCTCCTCTCCCTCTCTCGCCCTTTCCTGGCAAACATAGCTCATCCACTTAGAACTCATTCTTTCTCTCACTACTTACTTGTTAGACCTTTATCGCCTAGTTACCCGAGTTGAATATTTGCTATGATAGCAGGAATCTTACATATTTTGGAGCATGATGAAGAGGGGGGAAGAGGGAGAGGGAGAGAGGAAGGGAGAGGGAGAGAGGAAGGGAGAGGGAGAGACGGAGAAGGCAAGCAAAGAAAGCAAACAACCGTCTCGTAAGAATATGAAAAATCTCCATTTTAATGCACTATACGAATGGTATAGATATGTGTATTATACCCGTATCTGCTGTGCACACAACCTTTCTCTCTCCCTCCCTCTCCCCTCTCCCTCTCCCTCTTTCTGTGACTCGTCTATTGATCAAAGCGCAGAGTGCGGATGAACATACATTCAGTATATATAGAACGTTTCACAACTATATAGACTTTCTAGTCGATGGAGTCGAACATGCGCACCTCGAGCATGCTTAAACCGTTCTAGACGGCCAACAAATGTTCAAAGCCTTCACATTCCTTCTTTCCTTTCCCTCCCTGTCTCTCTTGCTGTCGCTCTCGCTCTCCCTCTCTCTCTCCCTCTCTCGCTCTCTTTCATTCAGTTCTTTTTGAGTTCTCAACACAATTCCATAGAAGGAAAAATGTTCAAAACTCAAAGTATGAACTGACGAAGATGGTCAGCAAGTGCTCCTGAGTGACATTCTTTCCCAGCTTGTGTGTGCGTGCGTGAGTGCGTGCGTGAGTCACTAAAACTTTACCACAGTCACTCAAAGTGGTTCCCTGATCACGGGCTCAAGTTCCACTTCCGGTCTGTGGACACTAGTGATGAGCGTGAGTAGAAATGTCCACGATTACGCAACACTCGGACAGTTCTGACGATATTCAGCATTTCGAGTATAGCGTTAACTTTGCCTTCGAACTGTCCTTAGTACTGTTCGAAGCCTGTGGAGCAGGACAGAGATACTGGAAGAGAGGGGAGAGGGAGGAGGGGAGAGAGAGGGAGAACTACTGAGGGATTGCTTTACTGATTCTTTGCATTTACATATCAGACCAGTATTTTATGTTTCGAGCAAATCAAGTCAATTGTTGGAATTAAGTAGACCTTCAACACAATTAACAAGCTTGTGCAACACGGAGGAATCTCTCTCCTCTCTCCTCTTTCTCTCTCTTTTTTTATTTATCGATTCGTTCAGACTTTTGAAGTACGAATTTGTTCGTGATGTTCTGTCGAGTTCTAGGACCTATTTCCTTTGTGTCACGTCAACGCGACTATACTCGTCTCTGGAACATGTTTGACGCTGTTATTCAATATAAAGTGCAGATAGTAGTAAGGAGAGAGAGAGCGAGGGTGGGAGGGAGAGGGGAAGAGAGGAGAGGGAGCCTGGAAGCAACTGGATTTGGTTGCTTGGAAATAGAAGAAACTTCGCAACTGTTCAACAGAACTTTGGCCTTTACGTAATCATTCTTCCGTTCAGAACATATCGATTAGCGTTATATTGCTGGGTCACAAAGATGTAGGGACTGAGAGGGAGAGAGAGAGGGAGAGAGAGGGAGAGGGGAGAGAGGGAGGGGGAGAGATCATATACACTGTGTCCTAATAGGCAGTGTGTGTCCATCTAGAGGTCAATTGATGACCGGTGTTGAAAAGAATGCTGATGAAGAGTGGTTTCGCTTATTTTCCGTCTATAGAAGATTGAATGTTAATCACAATCTTGCATACAATAGAGCGTTATGACCGCAAGGCAGAGCGAGAGGCGGCTTGTCTCCCTCTCCTCTCTTCCCCTCGCCTCTCGCTCTATAGCTCTCCTTTCTCCCTCTCGTCGAGTTGTTCCCAATTCTTTTGTGTCAGAACAATTCAGACCTTGCTTCGAAAGAAAAACAAACTCCAGCCAAGCCAATGCCTCTGAGCTTCTTATCTTTCCCTCTCTCCCCCTCTCCTCCTCCTCTCCCTTCCTCTCGCTCTCTTTTCGTACTTTGTTCCTTTCGCTCCTAGAGCTATGCGGGTTCTAGCCAAAGTATACAAAATTTCAAACTAATGCATGTGTCACAACCTCAGGTACAATACCGTATTATGACCGCAAGGGAGAGCCAGATAAAGAGGGAGAGAGGGAGAGAGAGAGGGAGAGGAAAGAGCGGTAAGGCCTTGCCATTTAAGTACATGACACTGAGCTATGTACGTGTAACTTTTATTGTCCACTTTATTATTGATTGTCAAGCAACTATCTCGCTCGTCTCTCTTTCTCTCTCTCCCTCCCTCCCTCTCTTGCCAACTACAGCTTCAGCTGCCCTCATAATTATAATATATTAGGCAATAAAGATATTTATAGCACATAATTCATTATGCAAATGCCCACTCAAATTGAATATAATTCGTCATTGTAGATGCATTAACAGATACCTATGAATATCAACATACCGCCGAAAAATGGATAGAAAGAGAAAGAACAATTGAGAGAAGAGAGAGAGAGAAGAGAGAGAGAGAAGAGAGAGAGAGAGAGAGAGAGAAAGAGAGAGCGCGGGGAGATGTGAGGAGGATGGAGAGGGAGGTGATGAGGAGGAGGAGCTGGAGAGAGACGAGGAGAAGAGTGGTGTGAGAGGAGAGAGAGAGGAGAAGGCGACAGATCGAGGAGATGTGGGAGTACGGCGAGTTGAGGAGTGAGGAGGCGGATGAGAGAGGGGAGAGAGAGACGGATGCGGGTGAGACGAGATGGAGAGGGAGGGAATGAGAGAAGGAAGGAGAGCGAGAGGAAGGAGCTAATAAGACGGAGGGAATGAGAGGAGAGAGGGAGGGGCGGATGGGAGGAGAGGACGAGAGAGAAGGGAGGAGAAGAGAGGGAGTGACGGAGGTGGAGAGACGGAGAGACGAGGATGAGATCGAAGGACGAGAGTGGAAGGTCGAGTAGTGACGAGGGAGATGTGAAAGAGAGATGAGGGTTGGAGGAGGAGGAAGTAGGTATAGGAGAGATGAGGGGATGATGAGACCGATGGCAGGAGAGATGAAGGTAGAGGGAGAGAGAGAGGAGCGGTTGAGGAGAGGGAGAAGGAGTGATAGGATGGGGGGACGGGTGGACTTGAGAGGAGAGTGGGGAGGAGTGGGGGAGGAGGGAGAGAGAGGGAATGGCGGAAGGAGAGAGAGGGAGGAGGTAGAGGGGAGAGAGAGATGATGGAGCGAGAGATGGGAATTCTGCGAGGGGATTGAGATGAGTGGAGAGAGTGGGGAGTTGAGAGGAGTGGAGCGAGAGATGAGAGGTGAGGAGAAAGAGTGAGGGGGGTGATAGGAGTGAGGATGAGGTGAGGGATGGAGAGAGTTGATGTCGGGAAGGAGAGCTAGGAGAGAGGATGTGATTCAGAGGAGATGATTGGGAGGGGAGGAGGATGAGAAGAGGAGATGAGAGGCGTGAGAAGGGACGAGAAGGGCGAGATAGAGAGGGGGAGGAGAGGGGGGCGAGGGAGGAGTGATAGAGTGAGAGGGGATCGATAGTGCGATCAGAGAGAGTGGAGAGAGAGTGGATGGGAGAGAGGGGGGCGGAGAGGATGGAGTGAGGAGAGAGCGGGAGGAAGCGTGCTGGGTGGGTATGAGAGAGGAGCGGAGAGGGAGCGATGAGTGTTGGTAGTTTCGTGAGTGTAAGGGGGAGTCGAGGGGGATGATGAGGATGGCGGAGAGAGAGCGTGGGGGGGGGGCGGGGGGGAAGGAGAGAGATGAGGTCGATTGGCGGGGAGATGAGAGTGGGAGAGGAGAAGTGCGATGAGGAGGAGAGAAGAGAAGGAGAGAAGAGAAGAGGAGAGAGTGACAGGACCCGGAGTGGTGATGTGAGGGATAGAGAGAGACGAGGAGAGAGAGAGGAGTGAGAGGAGATGGAGAAACGAGAGAGATGGGGGGAAGGAGTGTGCGAAGAGGAGAGAGAGTGAGGGAGAGCGGGGAAGAGGGAGGGGAGAGAGAGAGGTGAGGAGAGAGCGGAGGAGAGAGTGAGGAGTGAGGGGTGTGAATTGAGAGAGGAGGAGTGTGAGACGGGAGGATAGAGAGAGGGACGAGGACCCGGGAGAGAGAGGAGGGTACGAGGGGGAGGAGAGGACGTGAGGAGAGACGAGAGGGAGAGAGAGAGAGGGATCGGAGAGAGTGGACGAGTGAGGAGAGAGAGAGACGAAGAGTGTGGAGTAGAGAGGGTGCCCCCCGCGGAAGAGGCGGAGGAGTGAGAGGGGTTGAAAGGACCGGGAGAGAAGCGACGAGAACGATCGACTGTAGTTGGGACGGAGGGAGAGGAGAGAGGAGAGTGGAGTTGCGAGAGCAGGAAAAGAGAGACGGGACAGAGTGAGAGGAGACGGAAGAGGGGAGGGAACGAGAGGTGGTGACTGAGGATCTTGGGACGAGAGGAGAGAGACGGAGGACGAGTTGAGAAGGAGTGGATGAGATCGGGAGGAGGAGGTGATTGAGAGAGGAGGAGAGGGACGTGAGTGAGGAAATGAGAGAGGCGATGGCGCTAGGAACGAGGGGAAGGGAGGATGGGTGGAGGACGAATGAGACCGGAGACGGGGAGAGTGAGTGAAGATGAGACGGAGAGCTGATGTCGAGAGGTGAGTGACGCAGTAGAGGATGAGGGAGAGAGCGGAGAGACTATGAAGAGACGAGAGGTGGGGTGAGGAGTGAAGGAGTGGGGAGAATTGGGGAGAAGGTTGGGAGGTGAGAAATTGTGTGGGAGAGAGAGGGAGAGATCGAGATGAGGATGGATGGGCGGGAGTGACGAGGAGAGGAGTGAGTAGGAGAGAGGAGTGCGAGAGAGAGGGAGGTCGGAATGAGAGGGGAGGAGGAGAAGAGGGATGGATCGGAGAGATTTTATGGAGACGAATGAGGACGATGATTGAGATTGGAGGAGAGAGAGCGGACGGAGGGACGATAGGAGGTGGAGGGAGGAGAGGAGAGGGAGGAGAGAGAGGATGGAAGAAGAGACGAGAGAGGAGAGGAGGAGGGGAGAGGAGAGGGAGGGAGTGAGAGGGACGAGAGGACGAGAGGGGGTGAGAGAGAGAGAGAGAGAGAGAGGGAAGAAAAATTCGATTGTGAATTACAATAATTTCCCTCAAGTATTTCACAAACGGAAAAGGGAGAAAGTGATAGAGAGGAAGTGAACGTATATCTATAGTATAGATGCTATACTAAAAACTTGTCCTGCAGACTTTCAAACAAATCACATATATTATTTATGAAACGACCCCTTAACTTTTTGAGTGCACAGATACGTTAAGCCCCTGAATGAGTAGGAGTCTCTCTCGTCTCTCTCTCTCCCGCTTCCCTTTCGACGTTCTCTATATTTTCTGCTCTCGATGTATCTTCATGACTGGCTTTTCTTGACACACAAGAAAAAACTGAGCATGAAATACAATATACGATATACTTTTTATAGCACATAAAATCCCTGCATCATCGGACAAACTTGATATAAATTTGTCTATATATATGATATATTCATCTACTTCGCTTGTTGATCATTCGCTTATGAGCACGTATCTTGCGCTCTCCACTCAATATTGCATCACATTAGATGGGAATTTCTTAGTGCATATATTTGTTTTATGAAAGTGTGTGTCTATGCGATGTTGTGCTATGTGAGAAACTTGACTAGATTGAGAGCAAGAGCGAAACTAGAGTGCAATCCTTCCTCTGTGAATAATATTTCTTGATGAAGAGACTCCCTCTCTGGCTCCCTTCCCTCCCTTCCCTCTCTCCCCTTTCTCCCTTCCTTCCTCCCTTGGGTCATGCATGCTTGAATGTGTATATTATATAATCCGCAAGGATTTGAAGGCGAGAGCAAGTGGGAAAGGAGAGGAAGAAGAGAGGAAGGAAGGGGAGAGAGATGAAATTGCAAGCCATGGAAGTCACATCTAATCCTCTTAGATATGCAGCGTAGGTTGCTCTCCCTCTATCTCTCGCTCCCTTCCCTCTCCCTCTCGTCCTCTTTATCTCTCTCGCTCTTCCATTCTCTGTCTGTCTCCCTGATAATATTAATCACATCAAGTGCAGCGTTAACTTTTCCATAGGAATGCCTTCGAGACTATCTTTAGAACAGTTCAAAGCCAGTAGAGCAGTTCTATTCGGCGAGCGTTCGACGCACGACTAGGACCAGAACATGGAAAGGGAGAGAGGAGAGGGGAGAGGGAGAGAGAGCGGCTGAATAGATGTCTCTAAATGATTCTTTACATGTGCATACCATTGCAAAGTTGAATGTTCACCAGATATCCAACATATTACGAGAGAACCTTTTCGAGTTCTAACTAGCAGCAAATCAAGTCAAGTGTAAAAATTAAATAGAACATTCAACACAACTATTGAGCAACGTTGCTCTCTCTCTCCTCCCTCCCCTCTCTCCTCTTTTCATGCTATCGATTTCTGCAGTTCTGACTTTTCAAGTACAATTTGTTCGCGATGTTCTGTCGAGTTCTAGGACCTACTTTCCTTTATGTCACGTCAACGGCGAACGTACGACTAGTATGCGGCTCTCTAAGACATGTTTGGCCTTGTTATTCAATATACATTCAATGTACATTGTACGAAGGAGAGAGTGGGAGGAAGAGGGAGAGGGAGGGAGAGAGAGGACTTGGAAACAACTGGATTTGGTTACTTGGCACGAGAAGAAACTTCGGGACTGTTCAATAGAACTTTGGCCTTTACGTAATCATTACTCTGCTCAGAACATATCGATCAATATTATATTGCTACGTCGTAAGGGCAAGGGGATGTGGAGTAAGAGCGAGAGGGGAGAGAGAGAGAGCGAGAGCGCGAGAGATACATTATAATCCCTGATTTATCGGACATACTGTGTTCCTAGCTCGCATTTGGGAAATGAGCTCCAGTGTTCTGCAAGTACAAAAATATATTATCGATTTCATAATGTACAAATATCGATTAACATTCGTCACGCTGAGGTGCTCTCTTTCTCTCTCTTTCTTCCCTCTCCCTCTCTGCCCTTAATGGTCAGCTGTAAGACAGAGCACAGAAAAGAGGGAGAGAGGGGAGAAAGGAGAAAAGAGAAACCAGAGCAAGCTTCCATTCTTTCGCGAACAAAATGTATTCCATTTTTGTGTAACTTTCCCTTTTCCCTCTAATTATAATATGACGAAAAAACTAATTCAATAGCAATTACATAATCAATTTCGCATGAGCGGAAACCGGAAACGCCCCCTCGCGGGTGTTTGTGACACCTGCAGAGACACCCATGGTAGTCCGCAAATCGAATGTCCGCCAGAGCGGCACAAAAATATGGCTGACGGCCATCTATTCACGAAACTAAAAGGTCACGCAAAAATATATTACGCAATATCTATAAAGAGAAATAAATGTTTCAGAAACCGGAATGAAGTCGTTCCTGCATTGCGTCACTGCATGGTCGTTACCGGGACGCAATTTTTACACGGTCCCTTGCCGACAAGCAGTATTTTTATGCAAACACATTCGCAGAGAGGGGGGGGGGAGAGGAGAGATAAAGAGGGCAATAAAGGTGGATGGTATGTTTTGCCAGACATTTGCCATAGTTAAAAGTGAAATTACCAACACATACACGCTGTCACCTTTGTTGGCTGGCCCACAATAGTGGGCCATTCAGGGTTGACTCACAATTGATTTGCCTCTTTCTTTGTCTCTGTGCTCTTTTTACGTCAAGGACAATGCGAAGCAATTAGTCTCCCTACACACCCGAGGCCGGCCATGTCACGAGCAAGATTAGGGCTGACCTTGCGCAGGGTCCTACTTCCGGGACCGGGCGCAATTTATGGACGCTCCCTGTACCTTGCAGTGGTCTTTGGAGCCCTGTTTCTGGTCATGCTCATTGCCCAGATGACGTCGGTCATAAACAGTGACACTAATTATCTTTATGGCCAAGAAGCGCTGACAAGTGACCAGGGCACAAGTGGACCGTGGTCAAATGTATGGCGGCCATTTGTGGGCCAACAAAATGGGCCCGGTTATGGTCTGGCAAACGACAAGGACAACTGGCTCAACGAGGCGGACAAAGCAAATGTTCTAACTGCACCAAATGGTCAGCCGGGGCTCAGTAATGTTGACATGACTGATGACCAGCTGTACGGTGGCCCACTGGACAGGACGCCCACTGACCACTGGCAGCCAGTGGTGGGCTCTCGTGGCAAGTTCTTTATCTTCTCGGCCTACTATGATGGCCGCAATTCAAAGTACAAGTACATTCGAATTATCGCCGCCACACTGACCCGGAGGCCGGACAAGGTCCAGTGTGTCCTCAATTACACAAATCAAAATGGCGGCCCGGTGACAGTGAACGCTGTCAACAGGGTCATCAGGGAGAACTGGAACCTGAAGTACAGCGCATACTTTGTCCTTTGTCTCCTAGGCCATAATTCTATTCCGGACACAGTGTCCGTAGTGGTCAAGGACAGCTGGACACTGGGCAGTAAAGAACCAAGTCAAATGGCCAATGTTCTAACAGTTCGCAATGTTCCCGTTAAGGGAAGTCCACCTCAGGGGGCGTTCCCAGAGTGGATCTGGTCACAGCTGGTCTCAATCTCGTTAGAACATTTTCGAACAGTCCTAAGGAGCCTTCGTTCGCAGTTTGCGTCAAGCCGCTTCACTATGACTACAATCAAGTTGTCAGGTTGGCCGAGTTCTTTGAACTTAACCGCCTCCTGGGTGTCGGCCATTTTGTGTTTTATAATCACACAGTGGGACCGGATGTCGGGTGCTTGCTTCGAAAATACATTGACCAGTCGCTGGTCACTCTGTTGCCTTGGAAACTGGACATTCCGTCCCAAAAGGAGATTCGAACCGAAGGACTGTTCGCAGCTCTCAACGACTGTCTCTATAGGACAATGTACAAGTTCGACTATGTGCTACTAGTTGACCTGGACGAGTATGTGATACCTCACGAGCCGTCACTGGGTGACCTGCGCCATCTGGTGGCCCGTGTGGCGAGCTTGAATAATAATGACGCAAAGAGCGGAGCTTACTCTTTCCAGAATGCCTTCTACTACCTGCAGTGGCCTGACGACCCCTACAGCAACTCCAGTCAACTTGCGGCCCCCACTTCGGAGACGGCCCCCAAGGTCAACTTGCTGACGCTGTCCAAGACACGGCGCAAGAAGCAACTGCACATGCACAAGCAGCGCTCCAAGTACATCGTACGTCCCCAGCATGTCATAGAAGTGGGCAACCATTTTGTCTGGGAATTCGTGGCCGGCCGGAGCATGGTCAATGTGGCGCCACGCTTCGGCTACTTGCATCACTATCGCATCTGTGAGTTTGGCGGCGATGAGTGCATAAACACCGAGTCCCTCGTCGACCATCACATTGGGGACACCTGGGGCAAGGGTTTGCTTGACCATGTAAATCAGACACTGGCAGTCTTTAAAAATGGCTGCCCTGTGATTAAAGATGGGTCAAACAGTTGAAGAATGTAAAATAAACAATTATGGTAATATCGTTATCCTGATTAAACTTTGAATCTGAACACATTCAAACAAGCCTGGTCAACTAATTCTCTGAATTAGCTTCAAACATGATTCGCAGCTGGACTTTGTTTCTTTCATGTAGAGATGGGCAAAGATTCGACTCAACTTTCTGAAAATCAGCTGATTCTAGTTTGGGTCACAGATTACTTTGACTACACATGTGCTTGTTTTGGCAATCGTACGTGACTTATCATCATTAAACTTTGTGTTTGAACAGTTCCACCAAGTTTCAAGCGCATCACCATCAAGATAGTCGTTTACTAATTACCAGATTTAGAGTAGAAAAACAGAACAGCAAATTTTCGAGAACTTTTAAGAGTTGTTCTTCCAGAGTGACTTCATGCTCGATGGAGTGAGTCTAGGCTTGTCTCTAGTTCGGTTAGTTGACCTTCTTATCTTGTCCAGCTGACTGGGTTCTTTTTGGGAAGATGGCGTCGAGCCACCGGTAGCAGTGGACGGGTCATCGTCAAACTCTTGATTGCTAGTCTTAATCGTCGACCTCACTTTGGCTATGTGAGCATCTAGTTCTGATTTACTAATGCCAAAGTCAGCCTTCATCTTGTCAGCCAGAGTTATTTGCTTTTCGATGTTAGCAAGGACATTGTCACAATTTTCACACCAATCAGAGAGCACTTGAGATACTTCCGTAAGCTGGTCAGCTGTGATGTCTCTTGATATTGTGCTGAAGACTTCGAGCCACGAATTTTGTTGATCCATTTTACCGGCGATGACATTACTGTAGATCATTTCGATAATCAGGTCTTCTAATTCTCGCAAAGTAGTCAGTTCTATCTCAACCAGCAGCACATCATAGGGTATTCTCTTGTTCTTCGAAGCCAAGGTGACAGTGGTTAACATTCTGAGCTTTGCTTTCATCTGATTGGTTAATTCTGGCAACGGTAGTGGACACTTGGCCAGGTCACTGTACACGCCGAAGGCAAACAGTCGCAGCAATCTGAACCAACTTGAGTGGTCAGCATTTTCTTCCAGTTCCTTTATACTTGGTTGATCTAAGAGTTCGCCGAAGACATATATGTTGGGATGTTCAAGAACTTGTTTAATCAACTCGACGGCCGCCAGACCTCGGGCTCCTTTCGACAGAATGATGAACTGTTCTAGAGGTCCACAGCCTGCAGCCGATTGATTTGGTTCAGTTGCTGGCTCATTGTCAGTTGGTGACATCTTCATTTACAGCGAACAATCAATACACTCAGACAGACACGGTATAATTCTCCTGATTCTCAAATGAAATGTGAACGCTTGTGAAAAACAGAATGCATTATGCTAAAAACGAGGGACCGTTTGCTTAGTGCGTCAGTCTATAGTTTTGTTCGACAGATGGCGCTCACCACAAGGAACTTATCAATAATACTTAGCTGTCAAACAGGTTCCCCTGTGTGATGTATCTTTTTATTTTAATGCCTGATAAAACATTTTAGTTATCCTATGTCGTATATCGTTCAGTGACCCGGCGTCTCTCTCTCTCTCCCTCTCCCTCTCTCCTCTTCACATGTTTAAGTCTACTTAATATATTCGCAGTTTCCTACTAATGGTTTTCTGTACAAGTGAGTTAAGGTAAGGAAGAGAGAGAGAGAGAGAGGAGAGAGAAAATCACGCTTGTATTGCAATATTATACGTACTTGCCTAATTGCATGCAAGTCAATGCAATTATATGTATGAGCTATCGGTGAAATAGCTAGTGAGAGAAGAAAGAGCAAGGGGTACCCCTTCAGTAAATTCGAAGCGCGGCCAACCTATCTGTCTCTCTCTCTCTCCCTCTCTCTCTCGCCCTCCCTTCTTCCTCTCGTCATGATATGACAGGTTCAACAAAGTCACTACCAATCACATGAAAGCGCATCAAGGGCCAGGATATGTAATATGCTAGGAAACAGGGGTCGTTAATACATCCGTAAAAGAGCAAGAGACACCAAGACCAGTCTCCCATCAGTGGCCATTGACTTTTGAGCCCATGACCATTCATGGGTCACATTTCGAATCTGCGTAGGCCTCTCTCGACAAGCACCCCTAATCATATTAATAAAATGGTCCTTCGACTTGTCAGTACGCATAGCTGAGAGGAGAGAAAGAGAGGAGAGGGGAGAGAAAGAGAGAGAGGGGAGAGACAGAGAGGAGAGCAACTTGAGTGACGCGCTCTCAGAGCCGTCATATTCAAAACTATTCCTTCACGTACTTCATCACATATTAATACTCGGAAATAATCCGCATCCTCTTTCTCTCCCCTCTTCCCTCTCTCTCTCCCTCTCTACCTCTTCCTCTTCGGCTCCCGTTCATGTGACTCACTGAGCAAAGTAAAACACATTTCTTGCATTGCATAACAGAAAAAAAGATGAAAATCGCAAATTGATGACAATGAGAAAGAAATGCGCTCAGAATAGAATATAGAAGAACCATTATTCTTATATGCGTCTTTCCATTAGAGTAATATTCTTCTTCTTTACCTGCCTCTCATATATATATATTTTTGCATGCTCACATTCTTTTTGGCGCCAAATTTGGGTCAAGTTGAAGGTCCCATATTTTACCGTCTCATATATAATTTTGAGTGAAAGAAGGGGAGAGAGAATCCATAAAAGAATATTCTCTTAAATGGGAAGAATAAAAAGGATAAAAATGGCGCCTTCCATGCTCACGTTTCATGAATGGGTAAAGTCTGCGAGAGGAGGAGAGGCGAGAGAGGGAGAGGAAGAGGGAGAGGGAGAGAGAGACTGAAAAATCAAGCATAACGGTGTCCCATTCTCTTCTTAGGGGACTTTAAAATAAACTTTTAAGTCCCCAGATCTTGAGCAGTGCGATAGCAACAACACCCAGTGTCTGTGCGGTCATGCAAACAGAAATTGGGGTCGTCTCCCAAGTGCACTGGGGAGCTTAGGGGGAGAGAAAGAAAATATAAATACAAAACCAGAAAGAAAATATATTATAATCTCTTCTCTTGTTCGGCAAGAACCTTAATCCTTTCACTTTACCATCGTGTCTGCTCAATGCAGGTATCAATTTGAGGACGACCCCTCAACACCAGCACACCCCTGCGTGTGTCCCCGTCTCCCTGTTGAAAAGAGGAAGGCTTGACCACTTCGCCTGAAATACGTTTTATTGCGAAATTTTCAGCTGTGTGCACCATTGTTGTTGTGTTCATCACATAATTGATAAATGGTCCCCTTATTCCATTCTTGAAGAAGGAGAGAAAAGCTAAGGTCAGCCATCTTGGTCAATGCCTCGATGTCCCACTGGGTTAATGGAATTACAGAAAAGACTTCTTTTATTGTTTTGAACTCGCCCTAGGACCACCATCTTGCTTTACGTGACTCAATTGGCTCAGTATTGGAATGTATGCAATAAATACTGCAGTCTATAAAACTATAAAACTGGATCTCTCTCTCCTCTCTTGATATACATCGGCATGGAAAACGGGAATCGAATACTATGTCTTGCATTTGTTTCGCTTTTTTTGTGTTACAGTGTATCACTGTACCATTTGCGTCAGCGTTTTTATTGACCAAAAAGAAGCACTTTTGAGGGGTCATTCCCTAATTAAAGACGGCTTACAAGGTTACCTTCTCTCTCTCCCCCTCCCTCTCTCGCTCTCCAGACAGATAATAGGCTACTGACCAAGAAAGCATGACATCAGCAATAGTAGCTGTAGATGTGGGGCACCCCTGTCCCCAAAAGCCACAATGCGTCAGTGTATGCGTGACTAGGCACACTAAAGAGACGGCCCCTTGCGTGAATACCAATACCCATTACTGGGCGCTTCTTGCACTCAACTTCCTACACACAGTTATAACTTGAAACTGCAAGTACTGTAAATAGCTAATTATAGGCAAATACCTGTCGGGGACCGTTCATTGATTGAGAGCAACATATTTGCTCAGGGGTGCTCCGCTGATGGCTGCCATTGTTTTTACCTTTGTACACATGAGCAGCTATGAACAGGATAAGTACGCCAATAACAAAAAGACCATTTGAAAAGAGAAATATTGCGCAATATTCAATATGGCGACACTTGAATGGAGAAATTTTCTTTTATCTTGCTAACTGAAGATGGATGAATGGAAAATATGAATTAGCTTTGTTTGCTCGCCCAGCTGATTGATTTTTCGTTGATTATCGAGAGCGAAGAGGGGGAGGGAGAGAGGGAGGGAGAGAAGGCAGAGAGAAAGAGAGCGGAGAGAAGCTACTCAAGTTTGGCTCATTTCCGGTGCGATTCCGTTTTTCATATCCATACTGTAAACGTTTCTTCATACTTTCAGCGCTCATCAAGTGAAGGGAGAGAGGAGGAAGAGGAGCAGAGAGGGAGAGAGAGCAAAAACAAAAGAAAGAGTCGTGCCGTTAATGATTTTCTGGTTAATTAGCTTTCTCATTATTGTCAGTGTCACATCAGTAATGACATCTACTCTGAAAAACAATGCAATTCTATCGCGATAGGAAATCACACAACGACCCCTCAACCCTGGTTACACTCAAAAAGGAGAGGGAGAGGAAGGGGGGAGAGAGCGATACCGCCGTCTCGTGGACAACGGGTGTGCTTGTGCGTAACATATGATTTTACCGTTATGGTACGTTAAACCCCTTCGACAGACCATTGATGAGTCGAAATATAATACTGGTGTTGCGATGATATACATTAAGCTGAGGTCATCCGGTCAGCTGAGTCGCTTTTCTCTCTCTCTCCCTCTCTCCCTCTCTTCCGCTCGATGGCCGTAATATGAAATATTAGTTTTTACGTGAAATATCTCGTTTCCTAAAGAAATGCAGCATGAATCGAACAAACAAGAGACAGAAAGGAAGCGAGAGAGAGAACGAAAAGTTGAGGGATCGTATAAAAATTGCCGATTAGTAAGGAGCCAGTCGGTGGCAGGTATGAGGCTGATGATCATGAAAAAAGCCGAATGTAGGCAACCGGTTACGTGATAAAATACTTCTATAAGAATATTACAGAATGGGAAAGATGATACTATACTTTGTGCATGGAATACTTTTATTCGGGGGTCGTCTCTCTAGACAATTCGAGCTATATATAAGAAATTTCATACCCCTTGTGAGCTGTGAGTGATTCTGATCGATTTTTGAGACGAATTACTTGTTGCGTTTGATAAATGTGATATTCGTGACATACTTGTTATTATCTAGAGACCGAGAGAGGAGGCAACAAGTCAAAGGCAGTGAATTATTCCATCGATTCCGCTTCGAATTTATATTTCATTCATATGACTTGGTTGACTTTTGAAGAGCAATCATGTGGAACATCGGCACTCATGGCACTTGATCTATATTGAGTCGAGACACTGGGAGAGGGGAGAGGGAGAGGAAGGGAGGGAGAAAGAGAAACAAAAAAGAATACAAGCAGTATGAATGATGTATCAACTCTTTTCCTATTTCTTTGCATTACAATAACAAGTAACAGCTGGATTTTTGTATAATGATATGAGACAGAATATTTCTTGTTCTCACACAAAATATTTTACCATTTTTCGTTTATTTTTGAACGTTTTTTATATACTCTGCAAACTTTGTAGAAAGTAGACACCTACGTCATGAAACTTTCGTACATTCCCATAAAAAAGAAATATGAAATTGCACCATTAACGAGCCATACCTGCTTAGCGGTATGTCAAAAAATCGCTCTCTCTCTCTCTCTCTCCTGTCTTTGAGTCTTGGACATATTGTTGCTCAGTAATCTTTCACCTCAATCGAAATATATTGTATAATATATAACACAATAAAGTATAATACAAAACTCCACCCATATATCAAGGAGATAAAACGTAGCTACTGGCCTTCTCTCAATCTTTCTCCTTCATTACCAGCTAGGCGTTGGATTGTATTATAGTGCATTGTACTACATACTCCACTTTGTCTCTCCCTCTTCCTCTCCCCTCTCTCCCTTTCCCTCTCATTCACTCAATGATGGCCAACAATTCCATCTATCAGCTTAAAAATCTTGGTCAATTCAATTGTTCCTATTGGTGAAATTTGCCTTTGAGTGAGACGCAACTCATTTTGTTTTCCTTTCGCTCTCTCCCTCTCTCTCTCTCCCGTCTCCTCTCTCCCTCTCAGTCAGTCAACCGCTCATATGTTACATAAAGTGCAAAAAAGTTTCACCGTGACCAGAAAGTGAACTAAATTACTCACGGAATGAGATGGAGATAAAGGAACAGAGCAATTGTCACGGAATGTACAAAAGCAAAGAAAACTCTCACATACCATGCAAGGGGAGACATCGATGGTCAATGGTATCGATGTTAACGAGAATATCACTTTCCACCTTCATTTGTTAAGAGAGGGAGAGGGAAGACACAAGAGGGAGAGGGGAAGACAAGAGAGATATACTGCAAGCATAATGAGCTGCATAATATGCTCATTGTTGACGGTGAAGTATATCCGGCAATTTTTACGGCTATATTTAAACAATATGACTATGAGTACTTGCTCAGTATGTACGCGAGAGGAAGGGAGAGAGAGAGCGCGCGAGGGAGAGAGGAGAGAGAAAGACAAGAGTATCATCATGTTGATGAGTGAAAAAATAAAAGAATGCACTTTAAGTATGCCTTTACATTTTTTATTAGAGATTAAAATAGTCAACATCGCTGACTACAGTAATTATAACTAGTTTTCTCTCTCTCTCTCGCTCTTTCATCTCCCGCTCTCTCATCCTCTCTCTCTCTCCCTCCCTCTCTCACTCTTTTTCAACGATCTCAAGCTAATCAGGCAGAAAAAATTATTTCATGAGATCTTGTCCCCGGTCATCGTTTCTGTAACGACTATTAGTTTTCCACACTCAGCTTAATTGAACTGATTCCCTTACGCTACTGGTTAATTAAGAGGCGAGAGGAGAGGGATAGAGGGAGAGAGAGAGCGGTTTAAAAGTCAGTGCATCTCTATTCAATTGACCATCAATGACTACGTAGTGTATAGAAGGTGATACGATCTCTCCTCTTTCGTCTCATCCCTATTGCCGGTGTATGCAACTTCAAATCACAATCGTATACCTGTGCTCTCCAGCTCTCTCCCTCTCTTGCTCTCCGGCAACATTCCTGGGCTTGAGCAGGAAGACAGTGGTGAGAGAGAGAGGGAGAGAGAGAGAGAGATGACTATGCAAAGCAATGTTACAGTGAGATGAAGCGGCGCCGCCGGCGGGCTAAGAATTCATGCCCCGCCCACTGGACGAGAGAGAGAGAGAGACGAGAAGCCGACGAGCCACTGAAGTGACGTCACGTGGTCTTCCACTGGGTACCCAGATGAGGAGCAAGAGGGGAGAGAGAGAGAGCGAGAGGGAGAGAGCGAGAAAAGAGAACTCCTTTGGCAGCAGGTGGCAAAGCTCTATGCAAATCTTTTAGTCTACACCGGCGGAAGATTTTCCTTGTCTGCACACTGCAGTAGCGAAGACGCAGAAGTAATCCAATTATCTGCCGAAGACAGACAAAATCAAGGTGTAGACTTAAGAATTCTTGGCTGAAAAGGCTGAAGCCAACTGTTGCTCTCGCTCCCTCTCGCTCTCTCTCCCTCTCGCTCTCCCTCTTTTGCTCTCTTCCAGGTTTTATGCGGAACAGGTTTTAACCATGGTCTGCCTTTTCTTCATCTTCTAGCTGCAAGCTGAGGGCGGCCAAGAAAGACTCATACACCTTGTTCTTCATAGCAAGAGAGGGAGAGAAAGAGCAAGAGAGGGAGAGCTAGAGACGAGTATACGCGGCAATACTAGTCGTAAAAGTGTGAATTAAGTTAAATTAGGAAATATATCTATCAAAGTACAATTTGTCTCAACCGATTGCTGCTAGAAGTCCAATGTCCAGCCAGTGAAGTTGAAGTCGACAAGAACAACATGGCGGACAAGCAGCCATTTGGTCACCCAAGGTGCTCGGGGTCCGTGATGAGTGTACTTGACCAAGGATTAAGTGCCAGTGCTGTTCGCGGTGATGGGCAACAGTTGGCATCAAAGCAAGACACCGACCAGTCTCGGCAATCAGTAAATTGTTTCACGAGAAACAAGAGCAACAACAAGACGAACAAGTGCCTCAAAACAAATGTGTCTCCAAGTGAATCACCTCATTGTAGCCAAACAATTGACTTGCAAACTATGGATAAATCTAATCAGTTTCACGCCGAGCTGTCCCCTTGGCCATGTTGTCCAAGTGAACCCGAGGCCGGCGGCCATGTTGGTCAAGTGAACCGGAAAAGGCGAAGAGGAGACAGTTTGATCACCAAAGGCATCTGGTTCTCACTGGTTTTCCTAATGGCAGCCACTTGGTGTACCACGGTCTGCCGGGCTCAACAACCCCTCAAGTTACCTTACTCCTCTTCCTCTCCTTCCTCCTCTTCACTCGGCTCCTCTTCTTCTTCTTCATCGTCCGTGCCGTCGGAGGAAACAAGTTTACTGGTGTGCCCTCCAGGTTGGCAGCATCATGGCATATATTGTTACATGTACCTGGGCAAGAGACACTCGTGGTCAAAGGCGGCCGAAGTGTGTAGACGATACGGCTCCGAGTTGACCATTGTGTCCGACTTCAATCAGAACAACTTCACTTCCTTTCTGGCCAATGGCTATCTCCGGGACCTGCCTCTCAAGAGCTACTGGATAGGTAAACGCAATCTTTCTGACAAGACGGCCCCTTGACCATGGGGCAACTGCTAGACGGCTTTGTCGCCCTGTGCAAATACCTGCGCTGTATTTAGTCTGGTTTAATTTACTTTAGAGGAGAGGGAGGGAGGGGAGGCAGAGAGAGAATGGAAATATGTTGCTAATCGTATGATAATATTTAGTGCAGCTTATGGAATGCCAAGCTTGCTCTATGAGGGAGGGAGAGAGATTACCTTTTTTATGAATAGAAAAAGGAATTATTAATATTCATCAGCAAGATAGTGACCCATACCGGTATGTTTAGGTAGAGAGACGAACCCGACAGAGGGAGAGGGAGCGAGAGGTCAAGTTACCAGGCCACCAGGATAGGTGGTCAGCTGGCGCGCCCGTGATTTGGAAATCAGTCACTCTGGGGACACTTGACCACTGGCTTGTGTCCCTTGCATCCTTGATGCTCTCTGACCTTTATACTGGAGTGTCCCCTATCACCTGTTCCCATCTCGCTTCCTCTCATACTTATTGACCCCTGACCACCGGCATTGACGTCACGGCTGATGGCATATAAATGAGGCGATAAATGGTCCCAATTAATATTAAATAGCGAATCAAGCCATCTTCGGGCTGTCGTTCCTTTTCTGGCACACAGACGCAATTTGCATCCGGATTCCATCTTTCGCTCTGTCTCTCTTTTTCCCTCTAAATAGCTTGACCTTCATTTGCTTATTAATTGGTTGCCAATTATATATTTGTGCTGCATCATCAAGTGACTAAACAATTTCTCTCTCTCTCCCTCTCTTGGAAAAAATTAGGTTTCAAGTCAGTGGACAACTTGTTCACCAATACCCTTGAATCGTCGAACGGAAAGTTCATCTCCAAGTATGTCGGCTTCTGGGGACAAGATGAGCCCAACACTGACCGCGGTCAGTGTGTCCGCGCCTCGTTGCCGGAATCCAATTTCCTGGCACCCACTTCCGGTTTCAAAGACAACCAGCAGTGGGAACTGGCACCCTGTGAACAGCTGTTGCCATTCATTTGCCAAAAAGATGTCTGTCCCTTGGGTGAGAGCCATAAAGAAAGTTTCCGGCATCTATTCTAAATTTCGCTCTTCCCTCTCTCTCTCTCCTCTCCTCTCGCTCTTCATTCAGGCCACTACCACTGTGCAAATGGCCGCTGTGTCAACAACAATTGGCGCTGCGACGGCAAGGACGACTGTGGCGACAAGTCGGACGAAATGGACTGCCCCCGGAACTGTCACTACCACCTCCAGTCGTCCGGAGATAAAGTACAGTCCCCCTAACTATCCGAACAGATATGACGGCAACCTGGACTGCAAGTGGACCCTTGAAGGCCCGGTGGGCTCGGGCATGGTGTTGCAATTTTCCGAATTTGAAACTGAAGCCTCCTTCGACACTGTTCAAATATTGGCCGGCGGCAAGACGGAAGAGTCCTCCGTTTCTCTGGCCACAATATCCGGCTCTCGAAATGTCTCAGCGCTGCGCAACTTTGTCACCGGAAGTAACTTGATGATTGTCAAATTTAGGTCCGATGCTTCCGTCGAGAAGCGAGGCTTCCGGGCAAGCTGGAAAACGGAACCCATCAAGTGCGGCGGTGAACTGTTTGCCGCCACTTCGGCCCAGGTCATCACTTCTCCCCTCTACCCTGAACCGTATCCCGGTGGCCTGGAATGTGTCTACGTCATTACTGCCCCTCAAGGAAAACTGGTTACACTGGAAGTAGTGGAACTGGACTTGGATGCTCAGAAGGACTTCATCTTGGTGCGCGACGGACCCGGACCCGAGTATCCGACTCTGGCCAAGTTGACCGGAAGTGAGCCAAATAAGAACAAGTTTATTGTCTCAACTGGCAACAGAATTTACCTCTATCTGCAAACAAGCTACGGCTCGACCGGAAAGAGAGGCTTTGCACTTCGCTTCCGCTCAGGATGTGAAATTGAGTACCAATCGGAGTCGGGTAACATCACCTCACCAGCTTTCGGTGTGACCAATTACCCGACCAACCAGGTTTGCGTCTACAGGCTCGCCCGTCCCGGTGGAGGATCAATGTCTATCAAGTTTGATAACTTCAATGTCTCACCTGACGATCAGCTGCAGTTGTATGATGGTCCCGAAATGGAACAAAATGGCGTCCAGTTGCACCCAAAGACTGGATTCAGTGGTCAAGTCAAGCCTACGGGTACTGTCTTAACAGCTTCTTCCGGCAAACTGTCAATCGCGTTCAAGTCCAATGCTCTCAACTCGGCTACCGGCTGGTCAGCCATGTTTTCCGCTGACTGTCCGCCTTTGAAGGTTGGCCGCTCTGCCATCAGTTCATCACGTGACCAAATGTTCGGCGCCAAGGTTGCCTTTGGCTGTCCCACGGGTCAAGAATTTTCCAATGGCCTACTCAAGATTGAAACGGAATGTCTCCAGGGTGGCCGGTGGTCAGTACCGCGAATACCCGATTGCCAGGAAAGATACTGTGGCCCTGTGCCCCAGATTGACAATGGTTTCGCAGTGGCGGCCACCAATGTCACCTACCGCGGAATGGCCACGTACCAGTGCTATGCAGGCTTCGGCTTTGCTTCCGGTCAGGCCGTGGACACCATCCGGTGTGGTGAGGACGGAAAATGGGAAAGGCTGCCCACGTGTCTGGCTTCTCAGTGTCGACCAATCGGAGAGACGCCGCATGCCAAGCAAACTGTTCTTTCCGGCACCGGTAGAAACTTCGGCACAATCATTCGCTTTGAATGTGAACCAGGTTACCGGCGCACCGGTGTCCCAACTGTGCTCTGTGAGTCAGTGGGCGACTGGTCTGGCCCACCGCCCACCTGCGATCGGACAATTTGTCCCGTTTTGCCGACCATTGAAAATGGCTTCATTCTGGACACCAGGAGGCGCTACCTTTTCGGAGACGATGCTCGCGTTCAGTGTAACAGAGGCTTCCGACTCGAAGGCGCTTCCGCCATCAAGTGTGGACCAAATGAACAGTTCGAAAATGTGCCCGTTTGCAAGGACATTGACGAGTGTCAGTCAGCCTCAGCCTGTGATGGCGCTTCCACCGAGTGCACAAACACCCCTGGCAGCTATTTCTGCAAGTGCAAATCTGGCTTCGAACCGAACCTTGATTGTCGACCAGTTGGTGACCTTGGTCTCAGAAATGACGTAATTCCGGACAATTCAATTCGTGCATCAGGAACCGAGACCGGATACCAGAAAAACAATGTCCGGCTTGACGGAGCTCGTGGCTGGTGTGGAGCCATTCCTCGTGTTGGTGAAAACTGGATACAAGTTGACCTCCGGGCACCGATAATTGTCAGAGGTTTCCGGATACAGTCCGTTTCCAGGCATGACGGCACGACAGCACATCCGGTCACCGTTCGCCTCCAGCACACCAATGATCTGACCGACTTGTTCCGCGACTATTCAGACCTCTCGGGACGATCGGTTCAGTTCCGATTGCTGCCCAATGCCGGAACCGGGCTCTCCGTTGTCAACTTGCCGATTCCACTCGAAGCTCGGTTTGTTCGGCTTCTCATTCAAGAATATGTGGTAGCTCCTTGCATGCGCGTTGAGCTGATGGGATGCTCCCGACAAGATTGTCTGGACAAGAATGAATGTCTAGAAAAGAATGGTGGCTGCGACCAACGCTGCGTCAACTCACCAGGTGGCTCCAGCTGTGCCTGTAATGTCGGCTACGAGTTGTTTACCAAGAATGGAACTTCCGGCTTCTTTTTACCACCAACTGAGACCGGTACTCATGATGGAGATGTTTATCGCTTGAACAAGACATGTGTGCCAAGACAATGTCCTAATTTGGTCTCACCCGAAAATGGCCAGATATTGTCCACCAAGAGCCGTTTCAGTTTCGGTGACCGAGTACTCTTCAAGTGTGACTTTGGCTATGTGCCAACTGGCCCAACGGCTCTGCTTTGCACCAGCAATGGCGTCTGGAACGGAACTGCCCCAGAGTGCCAGTATGCCAACTGCCCCGCTCTGCCCGATGACCCTGGTCAAGGTTTGCAGACTCGAGCCTCGGATCCTGAATTGCTGACCAGCAAGCGACTTCCGTTTTTGTCCAATGAGACTCTTGCCTGTTTGGAAGATGGCCGCACTCTGCGAGGTACCAGAACCTCTGGTTTCCGTCAGTGTGTCTTTGACCCCAGTTCAAAGGGCGATTTCTGGATGGCTGGAGCTCAGCCGTCTTGCCCTAAGATTGATTGTGGCAAGCCACCGGAAACACCTGGCGCCACCTACGGCTTTTACTCTGACACAAAGTACAAGTCGAGCTTCTTTTTCGGTTGTGAGGAGACCTTTACCCTGGCTGGCAAGACTTCGAGAAATGACAATGTCATCCGCTGTGGCGCTGATGGTACTTGGGACTTTGGTGACCTCCGGTGTGAAGGCCCAGTCTGCAGTGACCCCGGGCGACCCGCCGGTGGCTCACAAGTGGCTTCCTCGTTTGAACAAGGCTCGCAAGTGTTCTACCAATGTGACCGACCTGGTTATGTTCCGTATTCAGGGGACCCGAGCACATGTACCAAGAATGCTGAATGTAAAGTCATTCGACCTCTTGGCATCACTTCCGGTCTGATTCCAGACTCAGCCATCAACGCCTCCACCCAAAGGTCCAATTATGAAGCTCGAAACATCCGGATGGGCTCAGTCACTGGTTGGTGTTCGGGTAACCCCGAGCCATTCACCTTTGTCAGTGTTGATTTGGGCAAAGTGCACCGAGTCACCGGCCTCATGGTCAAGGGTGTCATCACCAATGACGTGGTCGGTCGACCTACGGACATTCGAATGTTCTACAAGACGCGAGAAAGTGACCAATTTGTCGTCTACGTGCCTAACTTTAATCTGACGAAACGAGAGCCCGGAAATTATGGCGAGCTGACGGTCATTGAACTGCCTACCGCAGTGGTAGCCCGACATGTCACAGTGGGGGTCGTCTCTTATCACAAGAACATGTGCATGAAACTGGAACTGCTTGGCTGCGAAGAGACAAAGGAGACCGTGCTGCTCGGCTACGACAAACCGGCTCCAATGTGCGTTGACCACGAGCCGCCGACCTTCTTGAACTGCCCTGATGGACCCCTGGTGGTTGGTAAATCACCGGCCGGCCTGTTGCCCATAAATTTCACAATACCGATGGCCGTTGACAATTCAGGCTTTGTAGTGCGAACCGAGGTCAAGCCGCAGGGCTTCAAGCCACCGCAGTTTGTCTTCAAAGACACTGTTGTCGAGTATTTCGCTTATGACATGGACGGCAACGTGGCTGTTTGCATGGTCAACATAACGGTACCCGATGACACTCCGCCCACTCTGGAATGCCCGAAGTCGTTCACCATCAATTTGACAGAACAGCAAGACACATACCTGGTCGACTTCAATGACACTCGTGCAGCCATCAAAGCATTTGATGCCTCTGGCGACGTCACGTTGCAAATGATACCGGAAACGGCCTTAGTGCCCCTGAATGGATACCGCAATGTCACTGTCATCGCTTCCGATCGGTTTGGAAATGAGGCAATCTGTCACTTCCAAGTGTCCGTAGAGCCCAACAAGTGCACTTCCTGGTCAATCGTGTCCCCTGCCAATGGTCAAGTTAACTGCTTGCCAGATGAAGATTCTACTGGATTCCGTTGCCTAGCAACCTGCAACTCTGGCTATCGGTTCACCGATGGTGACTCAGTCAAAACCTATGAATGTGCTTCCGGTAAAGACTGGGTCCCGTCTCCGGTCATTCCGGACTGTGTACCCGAAGACACCGCCGAAGCTTCGTATGATGTCATCGCCTCAGTGGACTACCGAGCTGGTGGCTTCTTGACCCCTAGTTGCTTGGAACAATATGTCAACTACGTGTCAACCTACTATCCTTCCCTGAACCAAATTTTGTCTGACCGCTGTTCGGCCATCAATGTGAAGATGGACATCCGGTTCTTCAACACTACTGGAACTGTCCACAAAGACAACGAGCTGACCGTTTCATTTGTGCTCCGAGTCGAGCCAACCATCAAGCAGCCCCTGCTATACGAACTTTGCGGCTCCACATTGGGTCTCATCTTTGACCTTTCGGTGCCCTCGACCTCTGTGGTCATTGAGCCAATTCTGAACATTTCCGCTGCCCAAGTAGGCGGATCTTGTCCAAGTTTATCTGCTCTGACATCTAAGATATCCAGAGGCTTTGGTTGCGTTTCCGGCGAAGTGCTGAACATGCCTGGTGTTGGTCCTTCGGTCAGTCCCAAGTCGGTCTCTTCGGTGCCTCGGTGTCTCCACTGCCCAGCTGGTACATTTGCCGATGGTGACAAGTGCATTTCCTGTCCAACCGGATACTATCAAGATGCCACTCGACAGTCCGATTGTCGTCAATGTCCGGAAGGATTCTACACCAAGTATAACGGTTCCAAGTCCCTTGCTGAATGTGTCCCAGTTTGCGGCTTCGGAACTTATTCCGCTTCCGGTCTCGTACCGTGCATGCAATGTGCTGCCAACACTTTCAATGGCCGACCACCGATTGACGGTTTCAAGACATGTACCGACTGTACCAAGGACACCTTCACCTATGGAATCGGAGCTTCAAGTTCCGAAGACTGTAAAGCCAAGTGTCCGGCCGGAACTTACTCGGAAACCGGACTCGAGCCGTGTTCCGTTTGTCCTGTCCATTACTATCAAGAGAAGACTGGCGCCACCAACTGCAGTGAATGCAAGTCCAATGAGCGAACCTTGAGGCCAGGTGCCCTTTCCATGAATGCCTGCGCCCCGGTCAACTGTAGCTCGCTTAACTGCAAACATGGCGGCATCTGTCTGACCCAGAATCACGACGTGTCCTGCTACTGTCCAGCTGGTTTCACTGGTCCCCGGTGTGAGACGGACATCAATGAATGCGACTCTCAGCCTTGTTTCAATGGCGCTCAGTGTATTGACCATCCTCAAGGGTACACTTGTAGATGTCCTCCCGGATATTCTGGCATCCAGTGTCAAAATGAAGTTTCCGAATGTTCTAATTCAACCTGTCCGGACAGAGCCATGTGTCAAGACGTGCCTGGTCGAGGGACAGTTAACTGCCTTTGCCGGTCTGGCTATGAGGGACCATCTTGTAATATCACCTCAGACCCATGTCAAGGAGAATTTCCTTGTGACAACGAGGCCACATGTATTCCATTACTTCAAGGACGATATAAGTGCCAATGCCCAGCTGGGTGGACCGGAAGGCGGTGCGAAGTCAACATTGATGACTGTTCTGAGCGGCCATGTTTGTTGGGTGCAAACTGTACCGACTTGGTCAATGATTTCAAGTGTGACTGTCCAACTGGTTTCACCGGAAAGCGGTGTGAGACGAAGATCAACCTCTGCTCTGACAGTGCCGGAAATCCAAGATGTCTGAACGGCGAATGTATTGACCGACTCTACTCTGCGGAATGTGTCTGCAATGCCGGCTGGTCAGGGGACCATTGTGAAATAAATGTTGACGATTGTGCCGCATCTCCATGTAAAAATGGCGGCCAATGCGTTGACCAGGTTGATGGTTTCAAATGCGAATGTGAAGATGGCTATACTGGAAGCCGATGCCAGCATGAAGTTGACACCTGTGAAGAGAACCCCTGTCAAAATGGTGGCAGCTGTTTCAAGCAACAAGATGGCTTCATGTGCCTCTGTCGACCTGGATTTGTCGGGCTACAATGTGAGGCTAAGGTGGACGAATGTGCAGCTAATCCATGTGCTCCAACCGGAACCGCTTCTTGCTCGGACCTCGACAATGGTTTCCGGTGTGACTGTCATACTGGTTTCACTGGTGAATTCTGTGAATCGAATATCAACGAATGTACATCAAGTCCTTGTCTCAATGGCGCCACTTGTACGGACAACATCAACGGCTACCACTGCATCTGCCCACCAGGTTGGTCAGGTGACCGGTGTGACGAAGATGTGGGCCTCTGTTCAACTGACCCTTGCTTCAATAATGCCAAGTGCATTGACCTGTTCCAAGACTATTTCTGTGTGTGCCCTTCAGGCACGGATGGAAAGAGATGTCAAACCTCGCCTCAGCGATGCATCGGAAGCCCCTGTCAACATGGCGGCGCTTGTCAAGACTTCGGATCCGGGCTGAATTGCACGTGTCCCTCTGACAAGTATACGGGCAATGGCTGTGAATACGAGCACGACCCATGCGACTCTTGCGCCAATGGTGCTACCTGTCTGCCCATCTCTGGTACGGACCAAGTACGATGCGCGTGCGCTCCTGGCTACACTGGTAAACATTGCGACCGAGACATAGCCAACTGCGGCCCCAATTCCTGTCCACCAACGGCAGGCTTGTATTGACTTGACTGATGGCTTCCACTGCAAGTGTCCCTTCAATCTCACTGGTGAAGATTGTCGAAAGTCGATAAACATCGACTATGATTTGCACATAAATGACGAACGAAGGTCCTCGTCGGCAGCTTTGGCGGTACCGTTTGAACTACAGGAAGCAACTTCCTTTTCCGTGGGCATCTGGGTTCAGTACAACAACGCTGACGGTCAAGGCCAATATTTCACCCTCTATGAAGTGGACTCTGCCCACGTGCCTTCCGGAAAGCGTCCCATCATATCAGCTGACCATGCTGGTGTTATGGTGTCAATCCTGCCGGATGTTACTTCAGTTTTCATACCGTATCTCAAGTCAGTTCCTATCAACGACGGTCAGTGGCATCACATTGTCATCAGCTGGTCATCAGTCGATGGCAAGGTTTCCTTGGTAACCGACACTGCTGTGGCTGGAGCTGCTGATTACGTACATGATGGTCGCCTTCCTTCCTATGGTTGGGTTGTTCTCGGTGCCCCGGTAAATGCTGAAGGCAAGTCAATGCCAATGTCCGGTTTCCATGGCAAGGTGTCACGTGTCAACATGTGGTCGAGACCGCTTGACCAGTTGGCCGAAATTCCGGCTCAGTACAGGTCATGCAAAAACGCTCCTATTGTCTTCGATGGGCTTCTTCTCCGATGGTCAGGCTATGACAAGGTTCAAGGAACTGTCGAACGGGAATCACCAGGTCAGTGTGGACTGAAGGTGTGCCCGACCGGTTACACGGGTGACGAATGCAAGATCCTGCAGCAAGACAAAGTGCCGCCACAGGTTCTCCACTGCCCGAGCGACCTTTGGGTCATCTCCAAGAATATGTCAACATTTGTCCAATGGGAGGAGCCACAGTTTGTGGACGACCTCAAGAGCGTCCAAGTGGCCGAAGCCAACAACTACCGACCAGGCCAGGCCTTCTTGCCGGGCGAATACGACATCAGCTACGTGGCTGTGGACGAATCCGGAAACACTGCCCGATGTGACTTCCAGATTCACGTGCTGCGTGAATTCTGTCCCCTGCCATTGCCACCAGTGGGCGGCGAACGGGCCTGCTCCGACTGGGGTCCGGGCGGGAGGTTCAAGGTGTGCAAGATTGTCTGCAACCCGGGCATGGAGTTTGCCAAGCCCGTGCCCGACTTCTATGTGTGCGGAGCCGAAGGTTTCTGGCGGCCCACCGAGCAGCCCGAGAAGTCGCTCGTCTTCCCGGCATGTGCGCCCAAGCACGGTGCTCAGCGGATATTCCGCCTTGGCTTGAACTTCCCTTCATCGACCCAGTGCTCGGATTCGGCCAAGAAAATATTGACCTCCAAGGTGACCGAGTCCCTACTCAAGATTGACCAAGCCTGGAAGATATGCTCTGACGAGTCCCGTGGCTCGTGTCGCGGTCTGCACGTGAATGTCAAGTGCACCAAGGTATCAGTGGCCAGAGTCAAGAGACAGACCGGTGGTCAAGATGAGTCTCAGGATGTCTATGTGGTTGACGTCAGTTTCCCGGCTAACCGAGATCCGGTCACTTCCGTATCTGGAACCGAAAAGGATGAAATCAAGAGAATTCTAGAGCAAGCCGTCTACGAGTCAAACTTGTTCGAAGTTCACAATACACTGAGAAATGTTCAGCCCGACCTGAATTCACTGTCACTGGTAACGGACTACGCTTGCCCACCGGGCATGGTGGTCAAGGGGTCATCATGTGTCGAGTGTTCCTTGGGCACTCACTACGATGACAACAGTCAAACTTGCGTTGACTGTCCCATCGGCAACTACCAGAATGAAATTGGTCAAACCGAATGCCGGAAGTGTCCTGTAATTTCCGGAAAGCAAGGTGTCACCGCTGGTGAAGGTTCGCGTTCGTCCAATGAGTGCAAGGAGCGCTGTTCACCGGGCAAGTACTACGACGAGCAAGTTGGCTTGTGTCGCCCATGTGGGCACGGCTTCTACCAGTCTGGAGAAGGAGCATTTGTGTGTACACCTTGCGGTCCTGGCTTGACCACTCGGTCCTCGGAAGCGGTCTCTATTCAGGAATGTAGATGTAAGTTGTCACTGTCTTCCGTTCCGTTTGATCTCTAATCAATTCTTGTCCTCTTCTAGCTGAATGTGAACCAGGCCTTCAGCTGTCGGCACTTGGAAATTGCGAGCCGTGCCCAGTGGGCTTCTTCAGGAACAAGGGTATGCCCACATGCGAACAATGTCCATCCGGTTTGACCACCGCTTCGGTGGGTTCTTCACTCAGGTCACAATGTAATTTAGGTACGGTCCCTTCAAAACAAATTAGACATAAGCTAACTGTTTGCTCCTACAGAGGTGTGCCAATCTGGTCATTACCTGAACGTGACCCTTGACCGGTGTTCAGCCTGTCCCAAGGGAACTTACCAAGAATCGGAAGGTCGCAAGACATCGTGTACAAATTGTCCAGTGGACACGACCACTGACGACACTGGCGCCACCTCTGAGTCACACTGCACCAACCCGTGCCTTGTTGACGGTAAAGTGGAGCTTTGTCCGGCCAACGCGTATTGCGTCTTCCACAAGGAGTCGCAAGCGCATGCATGTGAATGCAAACCCAAGTACCGGAAACAGATCACCGATGACAGACCTCAAGGCGAATGTGTCTACGTGTGTGACGACTACTGTACCAACGGTGGCCGATGTGACGTCAACTTGGAGTCTAACCGGCCTCGATGCGACTGCCCGACCAACTACTATGGGGACCGTTGTGAAATCAAATCCGAATTTGTGTATATTGCTGGAGGCATCGGAGCTGCGGTCATCTTCATCATCTTTATGGTCCTACTTATCTGGATGATCTGTGTGAGAACATCGTCGCCCAGGTCTTCTCTGGCTTCCCTGAAGAAGATGAACATCCACGCCATGGGCGGTGACTACGGCCACGGCCCACAGCCCAACTTCTACTACGGAGCCCCGGCGCCCTATGCCGAGTCCATCGCGCCCTCGCATCACTCGACCTATGCCCACTACTATGACGACGACGACGATGGCTGGGAGATGCCAAACTTCTACTCCGAAGGCTACCTGAAGGACGCCCTGCACGGCCCACCGCCCACTGCCAAGAATGGGTCTACTTTGCAGGGCATCAGCAATCCCAGCATCTATGGGACAAAACCCGATGACCTTTACGACCGACTGAGACGACATCAGTATACTGGCGAAACTGCAGGTCGCCCGAAAGGAGGTGAGTTTGCCACTGCTTGACCTGTTGACCATCACTAACAGATTTGCTCTTCCAGATTCTACCAGTGACAGTGAAGACCAAGGAGGTCACTGAACTCTAGTGCGATAACGGAGAACGAAAGCTCAATTTTTTATAATTTATTAATCATCCTTTTTTCCTATGAAAGTGCTTGTCTTTTTGTGATTTCATGATAATGCTCTAAACACTTCTAGAGGGTGAAATATTTTTCCATGCAAGACAGACTGACTCCAGCGTCCCTCGTTTGAAGTCGAGCGCCATTTTGGATGTTCTCCCTCTTTCCGCCAATTGACAAATTTTTCAGCTAATTTGCGCTAAAAAGTTTCTAAAAAGTCACATTCCTTTTCTACAACTGTTCTGATTGTACATATTCGAACAGGCAGCCTTTTTCTTAGGGACCGTTATCAAATATATTTTCGAAAAGTATGGGTTAAGCTTATTCAGTGTCTTTTTTGCTATTTTCTTACTTGAAGTTGGTCCACGAATGTTCCACTATTAGACAAATGAAATATTTGAAATGTTAAAATTTCAATATTGTACAAAGACGCAAAATAAACAATTGCATTAAAACATTCATTGCTAAAGCTTCACCATTCAAAGGCAACAAGGCCGAGTAGGGGGTGATGACATAATTGCGTCTCGATAGTTCCCTAGAGCCGAGCTCTGCTCGTGGCCAAAGACCGTTTTCACTCTCCCTCACTCTAGTTTGAATGCACTTTAGCAATGACCCCTGGGACTTTTCGCGCTTGAAAGTCAACACTTCAGCACGGTCAGAGCACAGCCAGGTAGTGGTCCCCGATTTTCATTCATATGTCGCAATCAACTTACATTCCCCTTTCATGGCAGCCCATACAGCCACCATTAATAGTACTATGGACTTTCATGTCGAAGTGACCTTTGGGACATTGTTGACAAGGATGATGCAGTAGAATGTTTTTCGCTTGCCTTTTAATTGAGCAGTCACGTGACCAGTGACACAGATCTCGCAAACAGTCCAGGTATCTGAAGCCTTCCTGTTGATGTCTCTCCAATGGACATCAAGCGGATGGACATCAAGCGAAGGAGAAATGCAAGTGTACAAGACAATTTATATAGATAAAGTAGAAACATATCAGGTGCGAACAAGTGAACGATAGGCATATTATGCAACTGGTATGTTTCAGGTCCACTTCAGTGACCGTTATAATTTCTATTCCTATCCTGGGTGCCACTAGCCTGGGCGCCATCTTGGTCTTTAGCTGTAGCCAGGTCTGCCACGAGATACAAATTAGAGGGTGAAACGGGCGGTTTTTTTTGCCACCCGCCCGCGCCGGTGAGAATTTCAATCGGGCGGCCCGACCCCGCCCGATGACGTCACTTCTGCTACTGTGCATGCGCAAATTAGTACAATGGAAGGTAGAGATCTTCACCCATTCCCACCCGCCCGCGGGTGGATCGGGCGGGCGGAACGGGACCCGAAGTGTTCCCGACGACGAAATTGTCGCCCCAACTTGGAATAGGCCCCCCCCCAGCTCCATGACACTAGGGTCATCCATGGCCTGTTCATAGTTGCCAAGAATGGCCACCAGGAGCAGCACCAGAAATAAACTCGCTCGCAGTTCCATATTTCCATATGACAAAGCTATTTTGGAATTCAGTTTTTCCGATAGTATGCCATAGCGTAAAAGACAACGAATTTCAACGGTCTCGGATGACGTTTATTTTTGGAGTTTTCATTCTTTCCTTCCTCACAACTCATGCACTGATATTCGGACTCGAGACGCCATGTTTGACCCTTAGTTGTGCAAATCATATTACTCGAAGTTACTGCGACACGTAGAGCGTCACAGCTGTGTTGATATACCGTGAAAAGCAATGGCTACGCACACTGTGCCCAGTATAACCTACGCTAAATTTGTGAAACTTGAAAGGAAAGGTCAACAGGTTGGTGTTTTATAGAACATTTTTCAAGCCCAGCTGAGCCGTTGAGTCATTTAACGAATCAGCATTGTTTCTCTCTCTCTCCCTCTCCCTCTCTGCCCACACTATTTGCAAATAATTTTTAGAATGCATACTGTAGACCAAATAATGTGAAAGTGTACTTACTGTAGACAATAGAAAAAGAGAGACAGAGAGGGAGTCACGGAGAGAGAGGAGGAGAGAGAAGAGAGAGAGAGAGAGCGCGCGAAATATACTTTCCGCTTTTAGATCAATTTGTTTTCTCTTTCTCTCAGTGTTTCCCTTTTGGAGCACAACAATGGTGAAATGGGTTTATGCTGAAGCGAGCACAAAATTGAGAGAGGGAAGAGGGAGAGGGGGAGAGAGAGGAGAGCGAAAATCATTTGTGTTTGCCCATTGGGGAAACTGAATGGCAAGTAATTTGCATTCGCATGAGAATTGTCCAAACAATCTCTTTTCTCTTCCCTCTCCCTCTCTTTCCCTCTCCTTGATTAGAGATACAAAACAAGGTATATTACTCCTTTCACAGTTTTACCATTAGCCGGCGAAAAGGAGAAAAGCGTTATCTATGAGCCGAGATATTTAAAGCCAGCAGTAGGGGTGTTGGGCGAGGGGTCGTACTTGCAGTGCTGGCAAGTCATTAAAGGGCGAGAATTTGCTTTTATTCTAATCCCGATGACTATCAGTGTAATATATCTGTTATATGCGCATACCACTGTGTTACAAACACCCCTGAAATGCTAAAAATAACCCCAAAATGGCGGCACGCTTTCAGTAGTAGAAAGAAGAGAAAACCGAAATGTTAAAATCTAAATTGTTTTCATGTTGTATTTTTGTTTTTATGCATTTCTCACATTTATCAGATCTCTTTTATTAGCACATTTACCTTAGTCGGCCGAAAGACAATGAAATAGTCGACGAAATCACCGCTCCGTACTCGGACGGCCTAAAGGTCTCGGGAACGACCATGGTCAGGGTAAGCATCACCGGCGGGACTCTGGTCGGGCTTGACCGGATCCGAGTTCGAATACGAAGGTACATAACAGATACAGCAAGACGGGAAAAGGAATTCCGACACAAACGGTCCCTTATATGGATTCCAGGGATCTATGACGAGAAGTTTTTGTGTGTTGTATCTCTGCGAACAGGTGGCGCTGTAGCAGGGCGGTATAAAGTTACACGGAGCCTGGGGACCGTTTCGACATATGACCTCGGTCACGAATTGCTGGTAGGCGTCGTTGTTGATTACCACTAGCCAGCGGTTATTGGTGTTTCTCGCCCAGCCGGGCCGCACTACACGGGTGACCGAGTCACAGACCAGCCCACCATGGTTGTCGTTGGCCAACTTGGGCATGACCTGTGACCTCAGGTCACGGAATAGCTTCTCCAGCGGCCATTTGTAATAGCGGGTCACCTCGGTGACCACCTTGACCGGATAGTCTTCCTTGAAGGAGCAATAGAATCGCCCATTATGGGCGCAAGGGGGCGTCTTGGCAGTTCCGGACAGACCACCGCCCATGGGCTCCTCGTCCGGCAAGTTGTCCAAGTCACCCGGCTCCTGGTCGACTGGGTCACGGTCCCTGTCCCTGACATCCTGGCTGGGCGCCTGGTACCGTCGTCGGGTGTCTCGGCCAGAGTCGCCATCTTGAATGTCCCGAGTCTCATCGGCATTCGACTGGTAAGGTACAGCTTTTGGTCCCTGGAACCCACCACCCAGCTTCGGGTCGTTACCGCCAAAAAGGGGACTTAGCACCAGAGGCTGGGGCGGCTTCGGCGCACCGTCTGAGCGCCGGTCAGCTGGCGGGTGAGCCGGGCCAGCCATATCTTTGTTCGACATCCACTGATTCATCTGGCTTATTCGCTCCCGGCGGGCATCATCGGGCCCAACTTTGAAAGCAAAAGGGGTCATTCTTTGGTAAATAGGAGACAGTCCCCAGTACTCTCAACTCACCCATTTTGCCGAAGACATCTTCGAATATTCGTCTACCATGGCTACCCAGCTGCGCAGTGACGTTCATAATGGTCGATATCAGGGGCTGAGGGTCCGGGCGGGCCATGTGGTCAATCCGTCTCGAGGTCTTGGGTGACGTCACACTGGGCACCACCGTTACGGGCGAAGTGGGCTCTGTGGGCCCCGGCATAGAAACCTGGCCAACGTACATATTTCCCTGCCATTGACCACTGAGTTGCTCGGACGTAGGGGTCGTCTCTTCAGTGACAAAGAAACATAAAAGGAGTATAAAGAAATATAGAAGGTTGACCATTGTATTCCTCGTTCTATGAGAGGACTTGCCCGGCCAGTGGTCAAGACGTATATGAACACCGTCCCGGTCAACTTTATAGCATTCATATACCGAAGTTCGTCATGCGACAAAAAAGATTTGCATGAGATATGACCATAATATTATCACTTTCATCATCTCCCTCACTTCCGTATTCCTCTCTGCCGTATAGCATGGTCTGATGGTCAAGGGTGACAGACAATTATATCCGCCAGCCCGCTCTTCTTTCGGCTCGTCACCCCAGCTTTAGGGGACACTTTCATGAAACAGGGGTCAGTTCACAGTTTGAAGAGTAATTTATTTTTACGACATTTCCGAAAAAGAAAAGAAAGTAATTTTAGCAGTCATATAATATTGCATGAGAAAAATGGCCCCGAGTAACTTTTAGATATAAAATGGCGGCTGCTGGAACAGGGGTGTGGGATAATGGACAGGGTAGGCCAGCTTGTGGCTGATCAGCCCACCGAGTTTACCGTGATGGCAGGTAGGACAGTGGGGCCTCGGCTCGTGGACGACCAGGTAGTATCTCTTGAATGTCGGGTGGGCAGTGGGCGATGGGCTGGGTGTGGTGGTTGTTTCGGGTATAGTAGTGGCTATGGGTTCGGTGGTCAAGGGTTCCTGTGTAGTTGTGATGGGCTTTTTGGTGTAGTGCACACATGGTGGTGGTCGACTTGTGGTCGTCGGCTCTTGAGTAGTAGTGACCGGCTCTTCAGTGGTAGCGCACGGCTCTCCAGTAGTAGGAACCGGCTCACCGGTGGTAGGGACTGGCTCAGTGGTAGCGCACGGCTCTCCAGTAGTAGGGACTGGCTCACCAGTGGTAGGGGCCGGCTCCTCAGTGGTAGGGACCGGCTCACCAGTGGTAGCACACGGCTCTCCAGTAGTAGGGATCGGCTCACCAGTAGTTGGCACCGGCTCACCAGTAGTAGGGACCGGCTCACCAGTAGTAGGGACCGGCTCACCGGTGGTAGGGACGGGCTCATCGGTGGTTGGCACTGGCTCACCAGTGGTAGGGACCGGCTCACCAGTGGTAGGGACCGGCTCACCAGTAGTTGGCACTGCAGTTGTTGTTGACGGTTTGACGGGTCTATATGGCAGTGGAACTGGCCGGTGTGACGGTGCTGGCTTACACTGCCCACCCCCACAGTGCATAGCAACTGGGCGAACATGCATTGCAGGTACGAGCCAGACCACGTCATTATCGATGGGCCGTACCACGCTGGACAAGCCCGTGTTTGCCAAAGCTTGACCAATGGTCACAATGACCATCAAGGTGATTGCTACTTTCTGCATAACATAAAACAAACTTTATCATGAAATATAACGAAAATTAGAGGAAAACACTCTTACCATTATAGATGATGAATGATTGAGGAAAGGATGATGAAAAGATATATTCCGCTAACTGGACTTCAACTGACCACTAGGTGAAAAGCGAAAGTCCCTTTTAAATGGTTGACCATTGTCTCTTCCAAAGGCTTCGTGTCCCCTGTGCGTGACCAGATCTGCGTGACTGCTGTGTGACCTGTGGCCCGCTGGCCGTCCTTCCTAAGAGAAAGGCTCCAATCATGCTCAGCTTCAAAGGAGTCATTGACTGCCAACTCTCTGTGGTCACCATGTGGTCAAGGGACACATTCTTCCACTTGTCCCCATGGGACTTGCGCTCAGAAAAAGCGCGACCGCAGGTTCAGCCTAATTACACTCGGCCGAAAAGTTGACACCTTTCTTATTACTTTTCATGTAGAAAAGCTATTTTGCAATTCAAGTGCTCTGTGTTTTATTTCATTAACCACAAAAAAGTAAAATTAACCAAATTAGTTTCCAAATTAAATGGCAAACGAAACAAAAACAAATTTAGATTCAAATTTTAACAATCATCCCGACTCCTCTCTGCCTCCCTCCCCCTCCCTCGCTCTTTCCCGTCTCTCCCTCTCTCCTTCCTCTCAAAACAAGCAGAGTATATATTTTATTCTCCGTATATTTATATACATTTCTACCCCTAATGGAATGTGAATGATTACTATACATTCATCAACCTGGAAGTAGGAAGAATAGGGTGAGAAGCAGAGAGACGTAGAGGGAGAGAGGGAGAGAGAGGGAGAAATCAAGGACTGGAAGAGGGAGAAAGGGGAAGAAGATGAGAACAATCAGCTCTTAGTCGGTGCTCATCATTTTCATTTTACATTATTATTTTATATATCACGGAACATTGCTGGCTGTTTTTTATATCTGCCAAAGGTTATATTTGGCGATATAGGGACAAGATAACAAAGTGAGAAGAAACGAAGTGAGATAAACCTCCCTCTCTCTTCTCTCTTTCCTTTCCTCTCTTCTCTCCTCTTCTCTCCCGTTCACACACCTACACTAGTCTAATATTTTATTTCGTTCCAATTCCTATTCCACTCTTTTTACTGTTTTTAGGCTCCCTTTTGCGCTCTCCCTCTCTCCCTCTCCATCTCTTTCGTTCCCTCTCGCTCTTCCTCTCTCCATCTCTTCCCTCTCCCTCTCGAATCACTTTCGTCTTCTGTTTCATTAACATGGTAAATTTTTTGCTCCGAACGACCCCAAATATACTATTAGCCCAGTCAGCGGCCATCTTGGTCTTTAGGAATGTATTTTTTATCCTATTCACATAAAGATGAGATTGTTTCCTTTTTTTGCATGAAATTTTCAGATTCAACGCAAACAAATATTTTAATTTAATTCCACTATTTTGCGCCTCATTTTCGCGTTATTTTTACAATAATCCCTTTCTCTCTCTCTCTTCCTCTCCCTCTCTCCCTCTGCCCTGAGTATCTCCTCTCGCTCTCTCCCTTTCTTGCCTCCAACGTTGATCATGTTAAAAGTGCTATAAGTAAAAGCTCTTTTTTCTGTCACGACACAGAATTCAATACAAATAATAGTCATTGTCCTCATGTCGACTATTCATGATTACTACTTTGTCGACTGGATTTCCATTTTAAAACATTCGCCGACGGCCTCTCTCGCTCTCCCCTTTCCCTCTCGCTCTCCCTCTCTACTTGTCTTTGAGAGAAAGTCCAGGAAGCGCCATTTTGCTACATAATGCTTGACCATGCTAGACATGACAAGACTATAATCGGTATTGAATTTTTCCTGGATAGTACTTATTGAGAGATGGAGATGAAAGGGAGAGAGGGAGAGAGAGGGGGAGAGGGGGAGGAGGATGAGAAGGTATAAGTGGATAGACGATTATCGTCATCTATCTATGATTGACAATGATATAGAAAAGTTTGGTTTACGGAAAAAGAAAAGGAATTACTTATAGGTAGACTTTCTCCGTCATCTCTCTCTCCCTCTCGTCCTCTCTCCTCTCTTTGCTGCTCTCCTCTCTCGCTCTAAAATGGCTCTTTCTTCCTTTCCCTTTCCTTCTCCTCTTTGATACATTTAATCTCAATCTGTTTATTTTTAATCGATTCATCTCAATTTCAGAGAAGATTCGCGAGATGAATAGTCAACATTGTCTTTTCAACTGCCAGTTTTGACATCTAATTTATTTTAGAGAGGTCGAGAGGGGAATAGCGAGAGGGAGAGAGGAGGAGAGAAAGATACATTATTCAGCCGTAGCTGACATTCACAATACAAGTAATAGAATAAAGAACTTTTTAGTTTTCCGAAGATGTTCTTTGTGTTGATTATAGTCTTCATCAGAAAAACAAGACTCAATTAAGTGAAAATCAAATTATATTTATAACATTACATAATCATTATAAAATGGCAATCACGAATTTACTACGAGCACGTCACGAAGGACGAGCAAAGAGACGATAGGGAGAGAGAGAGGGAGAGAGAGAGTTGATTGAGAAAGTGTATTCTTCCCATATCTCTTTGCTTACAGCCTTTTTATTATGTAATATATTCGGATGCATGTGCTATACATGTCTATATTATAGCTGGCCCGCTGTAGGCTAGTGAGAGAGAGAGAGAGAGAAGAGAGAAAGGGGGAGGAAGAGAGAAATAATAGAGTCAACGAACGTACACCGTAGTCCGTCTCGCTCTCGCGCTCCTCTCGCTCTCCCCTCTGCTCCTCTCCCTCTCTTCTCTCCTTTTACCGATATCTCGCTAAAGAATGGTCAGACACTGAAAAACGGGTGAACAAGTGGCGCCCCCAAACAATGGCCTACTTGTAGAAAGTAAATGGGCAGGATGAGCATATAATATTTTGCTCTTTCTATTCTCCATCTCTAGCTCTTTCTCCTTCTACCTCTCTCTCCCTCTCCTTCGCGCTCTCTCTCTCTCCTCTCTCCCTCTCCTTCGCTCTTCTCACTCAGTTTCTTACTTTACGACTTATATGATAGAAAATTTTCAGCAGGTCACTCAGTACATCATTGGACTCCGAGAGATACACTTTCGGTTTTCACATCTACTACCGCTTGCAGTTGATGTAATATTGGTGTAATATTTTCTGCTCGTTGCAAAACAATTATGTGTCGCATACCTTATAAGTCTTTCGGAAAGTTGGTGTAAACCTGTAAACTTGTCAATTTCATAAAACAGTTTTATCTCGACTTTGTGAAATAAGCGGCTCAAGAAAACGGAATCCCATCACTCGTCGTTCGAATCATAATTATATTCAAGCTCTGAACTGTTCAACGCTCGAACTTATCTCACTGTCTGCGCAGTTTTTGGACTTTTCAATGTCTGCATTGTCTTCGCTAAGAACTCAACAAGTTTAATATTGATATAGTTCCAGCACTTATCTACACATCTTCAATTGCTCACCATGAATGTAAGTGCTCTCAGCCTCTCGCTCTCTCCCTTCCTCTCTCCTCTCTTATCTCTGCATCTTCAACTTCTTTGTTTCATGAAAGTCAAGTATCATTAATATCATTATATGTATCTTAAGTACTGCTATGCTTGACAGCGCAAAGCGACGGGAGAGAAAAAGACAAAAACTATAATCTACATGTCATCTTCAAAGGAGATAATTTCCGCTGTGATGTCGACAGATAAAAAGGAAAGAAAGAGAGGAGAGGAGAGAGAGAGATGTCAAGATGACAGTTTTAATTGTCTGCATTTTACATATGTTGTCTTTCCACTGGTTTGTGTCTTAAAAAGCGGCAGGGGTCGTTTAAAAATGGCTGGAAGTAATGAACCAATTAGCAGTTTGTGGTCAAGTTGAAAAAGCCAAGGGGTCGTCTCTTCAAAGTGGAACTGGCAGCAAAATGACAACTGAATTCGGTTTTAAAAATAGACAAACACGTGGTTAGATTTAATTCATTCTTTTAAAGCCGTTTCACTGTTCTGTCGACTATTGAGACTAATTTCATTGTCTTTCTGACGACCTACGCTAGTTGGCGGTGTGGGAGTTCTTCATTCAAAACTATTTCTATAAATAATTGCGAGTATTTAAACAAGCCATCAATTTGACCGTGTGCCGATCATTCGCTCTCTTCCTCTCTCCCTTCCTCTCCCTCTCCCCCTCTCATTACTAACCGTGAAGACTACTTACTTAATATTCCCATAAATTACGGGGTTAAAGGGTGAATATGGTTTAAAACATTCCCAATATTCATCCCTTCCCTCTCTCCCTCTTTTCCTCTCTCAAACCATGTGCTCCTTTGAGTTTGTACAATACCTGAAATATGTGTCGATTACGTCATCATAAAGTTCGTGATGTATAATACAACAATTGCTTTCTCGCCGCTCTCTCTCTCCTCCCTCTCTCTCTTTCTCTCTTCGCTTTCTAAAAATACCTTTTCACTTTATCCTCTTGTAATATATATTTTCTATGTTAAGTTAAACTTCACGTGCATGTCATTTCATTTTATTATATATATAAATTTTATAGCAGAACGTTGTCTGCCACCTATTTAGCTATAAGTCGCTTATAATCTCCTCGTGTCATGCACTTCAGAGAAGGCCCCTTGACCATTGTTGTCCCTTCTTTGGCATAGAAGGTCACCTCGTTTTTATAACATAACTAGCGCTAAATTATGTGTGCTCATATCGACAGTTGACACGTGATTAGCTCCGGGCTTAATCGTGAATAGCGAATTCTGAAAGAGAGGAAGAGGGTGAGAGAGAGACAGATAAAAAGAGGGAAAAGGCCACGAAATATGATAGGTATTTAGATATGCAAATTTGCTATTATGTAAATGTTTATAGAGATAAGAAGCATGTGATATTCACAAAGCCGAGATGCACATGTTCCGTTATCGCAAAGAAGTTGCCGAAAAACTTATTTGTGGATGAGAGGGAGAGAGGAGAGGAGAGGAGAGAGGGAGAGAGTAAGAGATGTTAGTAAGATCATCGCCATTCACGGCAAAAAATGCTGAATACTTTTTGCTAGCAGTAAAAAGGATATATGCGTAATATTCTAGCAATGCAAGAAATATTTGCACTACATAAGTAGAATAAAGGAATCTATGTCATCTCATATTATTCACACCCTTACCATCTCTTGCCTAAACATGTTTGTCTCTTTCTCTCTTTGCTCTTCTCTTCAACCCTTTCTATTACCAGCTGGTCCCTAGAAAAGGCACAATGGAAGAGCTGCAGAGTCAATTTGTCAAAGATAATAAAAGAAGTAAAGAGAGAAAGAGAGGAAAATAATTTAAGCCCTTTATATGAGAATAAGAAGTCATTACGACAGAAAAAATTGCCATTCTCGTTTCTCCCTTCTTTCTCCCCTTCCTCTCCCTCTTCCTCTCTCCCTTTCTTCCTCTCGCTCTCTTTCTTCATCGTCTCCTCTCGGCATGTTTGTTCTTCTGTCACACAATTCAATATATATCGTCTGGCTTTTCGAGAAGAAAAAAATATTTATAAATATTTTTCATTTTTTTTGTAGGCCAACACCCAATTTGCTCGCCTAGTGACCTTGACCATTGTGGCAGTTGTGTCTTGCAGCTCGGATCACAATGGCAAGACGACCCCCAACGCCTCATTGTCAACTTCCACGTCTTCCTTGTCTGCCTCTTCGTCTGCCTTGTCTGCCTCTGTCGACAAAGACGAACTCATGTCAGAAAGTCAGCGCCAGCGGCTGACGGTTCCCTTTCAGAATACCATGTTCATTTTGGACATACCACCGAATGCCTTTCGATTACCGGATACTAAGAGACCCGGCAGCAAAGGATTCGGTCTGCCCACTCGGGCCAACATACATCAAATTCACGAGCTGTTGACCAAACAACTGGCCGGCATCTCGGATCAGGCACCCCCGGCTCCGCTTTCATTCCAACCGCCGCCACCGCCCAGAGGCCCACATGTGGCGCCACCTGTACAGAATAACTGGAAACCGGTGAACAAAGTGAGAAACTCGCCGCCATCTTCGCCTACCCGGCGTCCCATGTTTGGTGCCCCGAGGCAGCGTCTGAACAACAATAACCGAAGACGACCACCGCCGCCACCGTCTAGGAACCGGAAACAATTTTTCCGACAACCTCAGAGGCCCCGAAAACCGAAATCCAATCACCAGGGACCGTCATCTAAGCCCGGAATGGTCAGATTTACCATGAACAAGAATCAGTACGGGTTGAACCAGGGGTCGTACTTCATACCAGTGGACTTGTTTCAGCAAATCATGAACGAGCTGATACCAAAGCTAACGGCCGAGAAGACCAAGATGGCGCCTGCTCGTTCCCCATCGCAGTCCAGTGTCCAGAGCCCTCTATCGTCCGATTACGACTTCTTTCCCAGAGAACCGAGATTTGAACAGAGCAACAATGGCTTTGTGGATACTTCCAGTCTGTCTCAGCGACCATTCCCGTTCTCACCCAAAGATGAGTTGCAGCAAATGATGAAGAGCTTCCAGGAACCGGAAACCGATTACCGTCAAGTGGCGGAATTTTTTGACCAGCAAAAAGAAAACATGTTTCCATTTGAACAAAAACTCACCCCTCCCGTGGTCAAGGGTCACCAGCAGCAAAAGAAGCACCAGACATACACACCGGCTCCAGCTGTTGTGGTCCAGAAACTGACACCCAGGCTGCCATTACCTGCACCAGCGCCACCTGTGAGCCGCAAACCGAAGATGGACTTCCTTCACATTCCCATAGTTCAAATGAGAGAGCGACGACCTCCAGCGCCCCCTGTTGTCCAGCAACAGAAAAATGAGCAGTTTTCACCCGTTGAAGAACGCGACCAGTGGCGCCCAATGAACATTGGTGGCTACTCGAAGCCACTGGCTCCGGTCAAGGGTCGTCAGATACCACCCAACATGAACATCTATGTCGCCGAAGTCCCGAAAGACTTTAAGCCCCCTAGTCAACCGAAGCAAACATATGCGGCTCCCGAATCCAAATTCAGGCCATCTAGGCCCACTTTCGACGCCCAGCCGGTCAAGGGTAACTTTCCCACACCGGGCATGGAATATATCACAGATCCAGTCCGGAGCTATTCAACTTCCGCTGCGCCACCTGTAGTTCGCCAAGAGAAGACTGTTTTCCAGGAACAGAAACCGGAAGTGGTTCAGCAGCAGGAATATATTCCTCAGCTGCCAGTCAGGGAATCTCCACCACCGAGAATATTCCAAGAGCAGAAACCGGAAGTGGTCCAGCAACAAGATTACCGTCCCCAGCTTCCGGCCAGAGAAGCTCCGCCTCCGAGGGTGTTCCAAGAAAAGAAGCAAGAAGTGCGAATCAGCAAGGGCTACTCAACCAAGTCCACCTCTGGGCCCAAGGGCACCTCTATTTACCAGTCGCCCGCCCAGCAGGTGAAAAAGGGCCAGGTACTGGAAGACAACTACTCCCGCCCACTGGCCCGGCCTTACCTGCAGCCACCGCCACCAACGACGAAAGCAATCGGTCAAACCGAGGAACCGGAACCGGTCTACTATTCGACAGAGGCGCCAGCCAAGCAGTCGGTCAAGGGTGCCATTCGAACCCCGACGACAACGACAACTACTACGCTGGTCTACGATGACCGGGCCACTTACACCATGCCCGCCACCACCCTTGCCCCACTGAAAAGAGTCACCCAGGGCCCTGCCAAAGGTGGCCCCGAAACGGGTGAGTGGTTCTCCGAGCAAGACATGCCCAAGGAAATGGCATTTGACGAAATGCCCGAAGATGACCAGCAAGACGAGTACGCCAATGGCGGACAGCAAAATAATCAGGAAGCGGAAGTGAAGTCACCACAGTACGAGAATCTGCGACTAATGAGTCCTGTCTATACCACGAGCACTACGACGCAGGCTCCTTACCAGCCCACTGAGCGTACCACTCAGCGGCCCACCTACAAGCCCACCCAGTCAACAACGCTGAAGCCCACCGCTAGAACTGTCATGCCACTGAAAATCTTGCCCCTTTCGCCAGCTAATCGGGCTAGACTGGTATTGAGTGAGTCGCCTTCGGATGACCGCAAGCAAGTCCTAGACACTGGATTCGATGACGATGTCTCGGATACCGGTTTCGATGACATGTCCGACATTCGAACTGTGGAACCGGAACAGCTTGCCCCTACGACCACTCCACCGGCAATCGATAATCGACCATCGGCAACCCTGAAGCCCAGCAGCTTATTCCGGCTTCCAATCACTAGGGCCGGAAATGAAGAGTCGTCGGACTCTCATGCCGACCGGATGAACTTATTTCGCTTTGGGGATCGTCTCCGAAGTTTCCGAACAGTGAGAAAAGTTGACCAGTCGGAATGGAGTCAAGCGGCGAGTGAAAATAAAATGATACCATGTGATACTGACAAGATGGATAATCAGCATAACTATGAAAAGTACGAAGCTGACCAAGATGGCGGCGACTATGTTGCCGATGAGACTAATGATGGTCAAGATGAACCAATGAGTGAAGAGCTAAACGATTACAATGACGAGTACGACTACATGACTGCAAGGGACTACTTTGACCGACCAGTTGAAAATGTCACCCTGACCGCGAGTCAGTCATCAGATGCCAAGATGGCCGTCAATGCCAAGGCGCAAGACATCAGCAAGAAAGTCATAAACGGTGAAATTAGAATAAAACGATTTGTGGTCCTACCAGGACGAAGGGTCCGACTTTTGAAGGATGACGCCACTGGCGACATGGACACAACCTCAATGTCGCCCGAAGTCATGACAGCAGCTCTGACCACGCCCACTTCCATAGATTTAGCAACATTGGTCACTGTATGATACACTTCATCGTCCTGAATATTTCTGTCTTATTTTTTTGGTGGGGTAAAAGTGAACATCTTCACATATCAACGAATCACGAACAACACAATTAAGTTTCAGTCCAGTTTCTCTTGTGCGCCATCTATCGGACAAATTTGATATTTTTAATATTGAAAAACAAACTCCTTCCGTGACATGTGTTCGGAATTAACTTTTTTGTTTGGTTTTTCAAAATACAAACAACATTGTGCATAGCAAATATTTCTTTCTCCATATATAGAAGTTTAGTTTTGTGTATTATTTTTTTCTGATAACTCATTTCCATATCTGATCACATGACTTGTCAAGAAATTAAAGACTGAAAACTAACACCTTGATAGACATTAATTAAGCAATGAAGGAATCAACGGGAAGAAAGTGTGCATTGCTTTTGCGAATAATTTATCACTAACCCACATGAATATTAATTGCTGGTAATATGTCAGGTAAGATTGGGGAAACATGAGAGACATGCAATCACGCGGGACCACGGACGCCATATGCAATTTGGGAAACGTGTCAAATGTGTTACATCACGGTGCACAGCGATGAGTCGGTGACGTCAAACTTTTTCTGGTCAGAGGGGTCCTCTGTCAGGGACATATTTTTTGGCCCGACCGGCCCGCCGGGCAAGTCTCCTTCCTCACCGTCCAGGGACTGTGTGCGACTGGGCATCTTTTTCTCAGCGAGGGACCGTTTCTTTTCGGCCACCAGCGAACTGTCCAGGCGCAGTGGGCCACCGCCCATGGTGAACGGGCACTGCGGGCGGACCAGATTGGAAACTGACCCGGCTGAGGTGAGGACCCCGTGCTCGGGGAAGAAGGCGAACATGCTCTGTTGCTTCTTGAGCATTTTCTGCTTGGGGCCCACTTTCATGCGTGGCCCGCGGCCCGGTGGCCCGGAGCTGCCGGCTGAAGGCCGCTCACCGGGACCGCCGTCCCATATGATGCCCGTGGTGGCCAGGTGTTCCCGGGACCCGGTGGGAGTGCCAGACAAGCTGCCCAGGGTCCCGAGTTTGCGGAAGTCGTCCACCGACACCCCTCGGTTCAGGTGGTCAAAGTAGAAGGAATCAAAGGACTGTTCCCGTTTCAGGGCTCGCCCGAACAGGCCCGACTTTTTGGGCGCATGTCCGGCCAGCAAAGCTCGACGGGCCGGGAACACCTTGAGGTCATCGGGCCCGGTGCCCGGCGTCACCGGAAGCTCAAGCGTCTTGCCCCGGGCCGGGTTGTTGTGCAATTTGAATATGGGCGCGATGCAGTTGGTGGCCAGCTGGAGGACAATGTGGTCCAAGGAGAGCGAGGACGCCATGTTGGTGAAGGCGTGGTGCACGTCCAGCATGACCAGCCGCTGACCAGTTCTTGACCACACGAGCAGCACATTGTCCTCGCCGCCCGTGATGGCCAGAGTGCCGTCAATGGTCAACTTGACCTGGATCACAGTGGCCGTGTGGCCGGACAGGGTCAGCATCTCTGAGCCAGTGGTCATGTCCCACAAAATGGCGTTGCAGTCCTGGGAGCCGGAGATGACCAGAGTCGGGCTCAGGGCCGCTGTGCCAGCCGCCATTATGGGCGCTTCGTGGCCAACAAGCACTTGCGTAATCTTACCAGTGGCCACTTCCCACACCTTGAGCGAACAGTCCTGACTTCCGGTTATCACGGTCTGACCATCATGGGTCACTGTGTAACAAGTGATCTGTTCACTGTGAGTGACACTTCTTTCCGTTTCCGGATCGTAGATGGACCAAATCTTGACCGTGTTGTCAGCTTTGCCCGAAATGAAAAACACATTGGACCCGTGGAGACCGGTCATGGTGCCCGTTTTCTGGGTGACCACCAGGTTGACCCCAGAATCGGCGACCCATAACCGGTGGACACCGGTAGAGTCGACGGACAGTATTTTGCGGGAGTCGTTGCTGACCGCCACGCTGACCACTTTGGTCAAGTGTTCCCGATAGGCGGACACTATGAGCCCCAGGGTCAGACCCCAGACTCTCACGGTTGTGTCATCGGATCCGGATACACAGAAATTACCGTTGGGTGCGAAGGCGACTGACGTCACGGATCCAGTGTGTCCCTCTAAGGTGGTATGGGTCTCCCCTGAAGGCAGGCTCCATGTCTTGACCAGCCAGTCCCGGGACCCGGTCACGGCGAGAGTGCCATCCCTTGAGACAGCAATGGCGGTAATCGGATCCCTATGCAGTTCAATTTTCTTGCATCGTTTTGACGGTGGTCGTGAAAACTGCTGGTATCCGGTATTCGGTTCCGACGCTTTCTTCGAGTTTTGAGCCACATTCTCCTTACTGGCAGCCACGGTTTCTTTCACAATCACCGGATCCGACTTTTTCGAGCTGAAGTTCCACAGAACAACCTTGTTTCCACCAGCGGTCACCAGGAACCGGTCATCGGGCATGGTCAAGATGGCCGTAATCATGTCCCCGTGGGCCGCCAGCGTTTGGGTCAGTTTGCCCGAATGTACGTCGTAAATGTGAACCTTGCCGTCGCCCGTGCCCGCGATGGCCCGACACGAGTCCTCGGCGAACTTGAGGTAGCTGACCACCGAGTTGCCGGGCAACCGGTCAAGGCAGTGCACCTCGGACCCGGTGGTCAGGGCTCGCACATGGATGACATTGTCGTCAGTGGCCACCATGAGGAAGGTCGAGTCCGACGATATGTCCATATGATAGATAGGTCTGGTCAAGTGGATGATGTTCAGGGGACAAAACGAGTCCAGGGACCAGACAATGATGGTACAGTCGGAGGAACCGGTGACAAAGATGTCGTCGCCATTGTTGACCTTGACACAGGTGACCATGGACCGGTGCTGGTCCAGCCGCTTGACCACCTGGCCACTCTTGACCGCCACGACCAGCAGCGCCCCCTGCTCGGAGCCGGAAATGACCAGAGATTCGTCCTTGGCAAAGGTGAGACACAGGATGCGTGTCACGTGATGACTGGCAAAGTGGGCAATGAGAGAGCAAAGGCACGGATAAATATTTACACGCAATCGACAATCGATAGGTGTTCAGTGGGCTCTGGGAGTCGCAAAGAGGCGCCCACTACTTTTCAATTTATATGTAAATCACAAATATCGATCTCTCTGTCGCAAAGCCTTTCCTCGAGTTCTAGAACTGTTCGAGCAAACATCTGAGCCTTTTCGTCAAGTGGAAAAAGTAGACCGGAGTGTTTCGTGTAAGTTTTCTCTCATACCTGAGACGATGTTTCAATTTGAATTTAATTTCCTCCTTGCCACTTTTCTCGATGGTCCAAATGTTCAGTGAACTGTCCTCAGAACCGGTGGCCAGGTTCGAACCGTTCTCGGAAATGTTCAGACAAGTAATCTTTCGCTCATGTCCTGAGGGCGCAAAAAAAAGAAAACCAAGGCACAGAAATGTTTAGATGTATTTTTGTGTATGTATACGTCGAGTTCTAGAACTCGAATCGGTGAAGCCGAACTTGCCGATGAGTTCTGCTCTAGCTTTTTCTCTCCTCCCTCCCTCTCCCTCTCTGCTCTACAAGCCTGAGAACATTGTGCTGGACAAAAATCGAAATGTCAACTGTCAACATAGCTGGCAAGCAGGGAAGCGTAGGAATGGCAGAAAAATAAAGTTTGTCTCGAGTTCTAGAACATGGTTCGCTCACTCGCTTTCCCTGTCAAACCGCTGACTAACGTCATTACATGTCCATTCCTTTCTGCTTCGACATGTCTTTGGCACTGAGAGGACGCTCCCTTACCTTCGCAGCACGCAACCAGGGACCTGGAGGGCAAGTGGAACATCTTGACCACATGGTCGTGGGCCGCGATGATGTGCTGCCGGTCATGGGCCAGCACGGCCCTGGTGATCTTGTCCCAGGGGCACGTGATGGCGGCCATTTGCAAGGGAATAGGCATGGTCAACCAGCTGTTCCCAGGGACCAGGAAAGTGTGGTCAACGCGGTCGCAGTACTGTCTAGTGTCCACCAGGAGACGATCAACGGACAGAGTTCTAGAGGCCAGCTCCTTCCGGTCCATTGGTTCGAACTTGCTGTCAGAACTTTGTTCTAAGCTCGTTTCTTCTTGCTTCCTGTGAGCCGTGTTGACCACTGCCGGTGACAACATGTCAACAGGGACCGTGCTCAGAGTGCCAAAGGCAGTGAGCCACATTATTATTTCACAGGACAGTTGTTCCGGTTCAGCGGACAAAACGGAAATGGAATGTTTGGTCATAGTAAACAGCAGTTCGAGCTCATAGTCCACAAAGTGTCCCTTGACCAGCTCGAGTATGGAGCGCAGATACGATATTGACATACATTTCACACTGCACATGAGGAAGTCAATGTTGAACAGGGACCGTTTCTTGAGTGCAAGCAGGTCCCCGGAAAAGGTCAAATGGTACCAGAGTTCGTCCATCTCTCGGACCAGGTCTGAACTGTTCAGTGTTGCATTTCTGGCTCCGGGCTCTTCGGCGGCCATCTTGTCCAGCACTTCCGTGAACCCGGCGAAAAATGCCGACGCCAGCTCACTGTGAACAGTTCTAGAACAGAACGTCGATTGGTCCAGAACTCGACTTTGCACAATGTCGCCGATTACTTTGTTAGACCAAGTGAAGTAGCGTCTACCGAGCACATAGTATTCACGCATCAAGGGTCGCAGTATGTCCTTGATGGTCAGCCATTTTGTTGAACCATTGTCCGGGCCAGGGGTCGTCTCGGAGGACATCAGTTCAAGAAGCTCGACTTCACGCAGTCCATATCTGATATGGCACAGGTAGGCACAGATACGATTCATGATGTGCTGACCATATTTGGACTCCGCCTCCTCCAGGAGAAGGTCAACTATATCACATAGGTCTACCGGTAGACGAAGACAACTGCTGGGTACAAAGGAGGAAGTCCACTTTGACAAGATGGCCGCCACCAGGAGGTCAACGTACAACAGGGACACCTGTTGACAGCTGGTAAATAAGTCACTTTCGAGACGCTCCCTGACAAAGGACCACTGGCTAGGGGTCAGGGAGCGTTTCTGGTCACGCAGCTTGGAGCTGATCATGGCCACCACCGACCCGGGGCTGGTCAGGCCGTTAAGGGCCACAAAGTTGTCCGCTGGAATGCGAGACTTGAGTAGGTCCAGAACTTGGGATGACGAGCTGGACACGGAACATACCAGCTGCACGTTGGTGGGAAGTGACCAGGGAAGCCAGCCCAAGATGGCGGACATTTGGACAGTCTTTAAATTGTCCAGGTCGTCTAGAAGGATGACCAGATACGATTCGGATCCGGATACTTCCACCATTTTGAGTAGCTCTTGGAACCAGATGGAGAGGGAGCCGAGTTCAAGGGTGGTCTGGTTGGACTCGAAGCCATAAAGAAGACAAATGTGCTGACAGAGTGTGCGCAGTAGTTCAGTTGCATACGAGGAGGCGGGGCTCTGGCCAAGATGGCGGATGATGCGATACACTTCCGGTTGACCGCCATTGCCGCTGGTCAGCCACTGGCCCGAGTGGGCAAACACTTGGGACAACAGGGTCGTCTTGCCGGTTCCGTGCCCACCGACGACCACTAGTGGGCCATGACGGGCCCCAGGGGAGCGGGCATTGTCGGCCAGCTGGTTAGAGATGAGTCTCTTGATTTGCATCAAAGGCTGAAAGTCGGTGTCACGTGACTGCGACACACCCAGCGTCAGCCTTGACCGGGCATTCACCAGGTGGGCGTGGGCGTCGCACACCACGTCCGCCGGGTAGGCGAAGGTGTCCACCGACTGGTCAAAGTGTCGCTCAATGGCCGCTCGGGTCACGGTGACAAAGGTCTCCCTGAACTGTTCTTTGTACACTTCCGACAATTCGAAATTGCTGGCTCCGAGTGGCGCTAATGAAGCTAGAAGACACGATGATGGACGCCGAGCGGTCAGTGGCGAGGAGCACAAAGATGGCCGCTGGTCATTAGGGTGACCGCTGGTCTCTCGGGCTTTGGGTTCGTTTGACCAAGGGATACTTTTTTTGAGCACAACATATTAATGATGCCAGAGACGAGAGGGGGAGAGAGGGAGAGGGAGGGAGAGAGGTAGAAAGAGGGAGAGCGAAAGAGCTCGTTAATATAGTGCATTTCACGAAATAGAACATATAAGCACAGGACTTCTCAATCTTGTCTTGATTGAAAGAGGGAGCAAAGGGAGAGAGAGAGAGAGCAAGGGAGGGAGAGGGAAGGAGAGAGAAAGAGAAAGAGCGCGAAAGCGGAAAGAACGAGATAGTAAATTAGATGATCGCTCTTTCTCTCTTTTCCTTTTGCTCTCTCCTTAACGAGTCACATGAGAAGAGCAAAATCTGTATCTCATGGCAGTTGAAATGCAAGGGGCCGTCTCGGAATTGCCAGGCTTTTATGTTGCATACACATTAGAGCTCGACTATTGCTCAAAGTAATAATAACTGGCGAAGTAGAACTGTTCACCAGTGTGCGGTTAGAACTGTTCGAACTAGTCAACTTCCCATAGCCGTTACTCGTTTTATGAGGTTCTGTCACGGCATTCTTCCTGCTCCTCTCTCCCTCTAGCTCGTCTCTCTCTCCCCCTCTCTCCTCTCTGCAGCTTCGGCCAAATGGATAGACAGCAATTAGAACAGTTCAGAGGGCGTGTTCGTTCGATATATAACTAGAACATTTATTTCCTTTCTCTCATCTCCCCGCTGGCTTGGCAAAGTTGGAAAGTTCGGCCTGAAGGAAACTTCATCTCTCTTGACGGAAGGGAGAGAGAGAGGGAGGAGACGAGAAGGGAGAGGGAGGGAGAGAAGGAGGAAGAGAGAAGCCTCATCGTTTAATTGTCGTATTTAATTACTCACTTGAAGAAATGTATGTTGGACTTATCAACGCCGCAAATGAGATCTTCAATTAGCTGCCTTGAACCAAATGAGCTCTCGGGCCCGGAAAAGGGGGAGGAGCCAGGCCCAGCTGGCCCGCCGGCGGCCGCAGGGGACAGGCAAGATGGCGTCGTGTCAAAGTATGAGGTTGCATGCGGTTTGCCTTTGTCGACGTCTACGAGTAACCAGAGAAGACGAAATAGAGGTATTTAACTTTCAAGATGGCCGCCCGAGCGGCGGTCTCTTCTTTCACTTTCTTACCTTCTATGCGCCTAACAAAGGCCACAATTCGACCGTTCGAGCTTGTACCCTTTGAACAGTCCAGTCGAATGGCTTCATTTAATTGGCTGTGCACAGCTGACAGAGGCTTTAGGTCTGAAGAGTTCTTTGTCTCCGAGTCGTCGAGTTCTAGGCCTTCCTTTTCAACTGTCAGAACTCCGTACTGTACAAGTCGAACCAATTGTTCAATGTCAGACCCAAGTGTCCTGTACACTTGGTCCAAAGGTTCAAAGTGTCCAAAGGAAGGGCGGCCATTTGCACTGGGGGCCCTCGAGCTGAGTGATTGTCTTCGCAGGGAAAAACAGTGGCCACTGTTTCCATTTCCGGTTCCGTTCTGGTCCTCTTCGTACCAAGTGGCCAACAAGGTGTTGTCCGACAGTTCGCTGGTTGCAAGTAGAACTTGTCTGAACAGTTCTGACCCAATGTGGACCGGAAGTGTCAGTGGTTTGTACTTGTTACCAATGAGGCACTGGGTAAGGTGTATGTTTAAACGGGAAAGAAGAGAAGCGAATGGAAATAGAACATACACTAGAACATACACTGGGCTTCGAATGTTGTTCTGACACTTGAAAGCTTTCGAACACAGGAATACAATAGGGATGCTTGCTTCTATTTGGTTCTGAAGACTTCAAGTCCTCAGTCCTCTATAGGATGAATGTACCTCTCTGTCTATGAAAACATTTCTCTCCCTTTCCCTCTCCCTCTCTCTCTCTTTCCTTTGCCTTCCTCTCGCTCTCTCTCTCTCTCTTGATCCTATTCAAGGCTTTGTGTACGTACTCTGAACAATTGAAAGGGACAGAATCAGAGTATAAAGAGGGAGAGAGAGAGAGGGAGAGAGAGAGAGGGAGAGAGAGAGAGGGAGAGAGAGAGGGAGAGAGAAAAAGAGAAGATAGCGAGTGGAAGAGGGAAGAGGAGAGAGAGAGAGAAGCAGCAACTGCTTCAGCTCGGGGTCAAAGGTACAGAATAAATATGATAAAAGCCAAAGCGACACTCTCGGCAGGGGTCGACTAAAAAGTGCCAAAAAAGAATAATAAATATGGCAGCTCACCACAAAAAAGGTAGACAGAGATTGCTGTTGACATTGCGAAATCTCCTTTTTGTACATTTCAAACAAATGTGGGTCCACGAAGTCAGCACATTCCAAAGTGTCCAAGTTCGCGGTGGTGGCGGCGGCGTTGCCATGGTGACCCTGATCAGAGCAACTTGTTGCACTTAATTGCTGATCAATGACAACCAAATCCAGGCCCAATTTAGAGCACAGGCTCGACAGTTCGCCGTTGAGTGTGACGTCATTGATGATGTTTCTCTCTGTTTCGAAGTCTACAAGTAATTGGAATTGGAAACTAAATTAATTCAGAGTGACAGCGCAATTAATCAAGTTAATCATCTCGAGCCCCGAAGTGGTGACGAACCGAATTTAGTGGAACTGACGAACAGCTTAATTGTCCTCGAAGGCGGATCCGGAAGGCAGCCCTTGCCGATGTTACCTTGTAGAATTTTCTCAACAATGTCGGCCATGTTTGTTTTTGCTATTACACCATTGGGAAAAGCGAGACCGGTAGAGAGAACGAGAGGAGAGAGAGAGAGGAAGAGAGGGAGAGCAAATTCTTTTCTTGTTGTTACTCTTTCCAAAGTAAACAACACCAAGTTAAGCGAAAATTCCAAACTTTCAAGAGCAGGTCACTTAGAACGGTTCAAACACTTCGAACTTTCGGAAAAACTGGCACAGAACTGTTTAACCGAGTGTATCACAGTTTGCACAACTTTTCCCCTCTCCTCTCTCTCTCTCTCTCTCGCCCTCTCAGAATCAATGGAACAAATCTGTCATATTTTCCTATATGTCTTTACGTTTCATAAAAAAAAGCTTTTTCTTGTACACACATAACACATCAAGAAATATGACATGAAGAGAGATTTACATCTCGTATTCTCTCATATGGACTTGCGAGAGGGAGAGAGACAGAGAGAAAAAAGGGACTATTCTGTGCCGTGAGCGGCTATTACTGTTCTATTCTCTCTCTCTCTCCCTCTCTCCCCCTCTCGCTTTCGTCTCCTATTTCAGCGAGCCGTACAAACTGGAAAATCGAACTTGAAAAGAAGCACGAGAGATGGATACGAGAACGCAACTACAACTGTTCAAATGTACACAGAGAATGTACACATATTCGATACTGGCGAGTGGAATAAAACTACGAGAGGAAGAGGGAAGAGAGAGAGAGAGAGAGAGAGAGCTCTTTTCGAGTTCAGTGAAAGGGGCAACTTCGATCGTAGAGCCGACTGTTGGACGACGCATGCGCAGTAGCCTCTACCGCAGTTGCGCACTAAAGTTGGTATATACTTTGCTCTTTCCCCTCTCTCTTCCCCTCTCGCTCTCTTCCTCCCCCCCCCTCTCCCCTGTATGTTAACCTGCATCGTGCTGAGCGTACATAGGAACTAACATTACCTGCATTTTGGTTCCAATTTGCCTTCAGCTGAAAGTGCCTCGAGACTGAATTGGCTTAGAACGAGCGACTCAAAAGAGAGAAGAGGGAGAGAGGAAGAGAGGGAGAGCAAGGAGAGAGAAGTGGACCATGTCCCTTTTAGTCTGTGCTGGACATGTCGTATCTCTCATTGAATGACTCGAGCAGAGGTCGTTAGGGACTCATTATGTAATCTGTTGAGAGAAGCATTAGTATTCGGAGCAAAATATGAAGCGGCAAAGAGACGCGTAGAGAATTCATCCTTTCTCTCCTTCACCTTTGGCTGATTTCAATCGCTCTCTCCCTCTCCCTCTCTCCCTCTCTCCCTCCAGCGAAGTCGTCTCTCTTGACACAGCTGTATCTGCGGCATGTAAAGTGTAAAGAGCTGAATACTGATGAAGTCTATGTTTATGAATCAAGAATTTCTGAGCATTTTTCATTTTGACTGAAATTCATTTCATCTCCTTCGCTCCTTTCTCTCTCCTCTCCTCTCCCTCTCCCCTCTCGCAGTTCACACGCTTCCCCTCTTTTCCTGATCTAGCAAATTCAAAATTAGATTTCAGAATTGAAAATAAATCTCGAGAGTCAAATGAGAATGAGAACCACTACAGGAGAGAGAGAGAGAGAGAGAGAGAGAGAGAGAGAGAGAGAGAGAGAGCGAAAGGGAAAGAGCACAAGAAAGTTTTCCCATTTCCATCCCTATGTCCTTAGAACAGTTCAAGAACATTGAACGTAACGTTTTCCGATAAAATCTTCTCATTTCCTAGTTCTATACTGTACCTCTCCCTCTCTCTCCTCTTCCTTCTCTCCTCTCCCTCCCTCTCTCTCTTTCTCTCTCTCGGCCCTCCTTGCCAACTAAGTTGTTTAATACGCATTCTGTAAGTGTTTTCGTCCTTATATGTTAGTCGTTAGAACCAGATTATTTTCTCTCTCCTTCACCCTCTCCCTCTCTCTCCCTCTCCTCCTCTCTCCCTCTCGTGCAGCACACCAATATTCGAGCTGTTCAGCAGAAAAAGTGGAAAACCTTTTCAAAAAGTTTTTCCACATAATCTATGCGAACAAAAATCTTTCATATAATATGCTTTCTTTCAGCCAAAGTCGAGGGACCGTGTCTGCAATTCAAAGCGCTCTCTCCCTCTCCTTCTCTCCTTCTCTCTCCCTCTATCTCTTGAACAGAGGTCCTTGAAGGGATTATGAGAAGGGACTGCTCACGCTCCAGTTGATCTTCTCTAAACCGTTAAGCTGAAACCTGACGAGAGCGAAGGCGAGAGGGAGAGAGAGGAGAGGGAGAGGGAGAGGGAGGGAGAGAGCAAGGTCAATCCTTGTGCACTCTGAGGGACTATATAATAATGACAGCCACTTTATTTGTATTGTCATTCAAAATATTAAAAGTGTTCCCGACGTAGGTCTACTTTTTCTGAGAGCGAAGGCAAGTCGAAATATTCAATATTATTCCTTGCCTTCAGTCTCAGGGAGTCTCGGGAATTCTGTGCAACATGTCGGCCATTTTGAAAAGCTTTTTCACCACAGTGAATCCCGTCATAGTGTTCCGCTACATAGCCATAACGTCGTCGGTGTCCTTTTTGATTTATCATCTAGTGAAAAAGTTACAAATATGGCTCACAGCGTGTCGCAATATAGACAAGATCCCCGGGCCAGCTAAGTTCAGTTTTCTGCTGGGCAACATTCCCATGGACATCATCAAGTACGTGGGAGCCGAATATGAAAAGTCCAAAGACCTATATTACAGTAAGAACTGAGCATCACTCATAAAAGTATAAAGCAACCTAAATACAGGTTCATGGATGTAGACGTCCATATATCTCTTTTATATCTTATATGTCTTTCATGAGAAAATATGACAAATCAAAAATATCTCTAATACCCAGGTCTGCTGCAAGCCCTCCGCGGATACACCCAAGTATACCAGCGGGAACGCATATTTCGCCTATGGGTGGGCTGGGAGCCCTGGGTCGTCCTATGGCGGCCCGAGTCATGTGAGCAAATATTCGCCGACAACTTCCTATTGGACAAGAGCTCCCAATACGACTTCCTGCACCCCTGGCTCGGCACGGGGCTCCTCACGTCCTCGGGCCCAAAATGGCGCTCGAGGCGCAAGCTGCTGGTGCCCGCCTTCCATTTCAAAATACTGCACGACTTTGTGCCCGTTTTCAATGAGCAGGCCGCCATTATGGTGGACAAGCTGCGCGACACGGCCCACCGGGGCTGGCCCATTGACATCACCCCTGTGGTCACGGCCTGTGCACTGGACATCATTTGCGGTGAGTTTTGAACAGAGTCACATAGCGGAAGAGGAGAGAGGGGAGAGCAGAAAGGGAAAGAGGAGAGGAGAGAGATAAAGGTAAACCGATACCCGATTCATCGGGCGAGTTAAAGCCCGTTATTGTTTGGTGTTGTATTTCAAAAAGCTACAAGTCATGTAAACATTGGTAAACGCGTTGCCAAGGTCACGTGACTCAGCGGTGCAGTCAAGTGTCACCGACAGCTGTTTCCACTTTTTTCAGGTTAATTAGCTGCTTTGTTTAATTGGCTCTTCCTGTTCTTTTTCTTAATTAACAACACACAAATTAGAGACTATCATGGGTGTCTCCATTAATGCGCAGAAAAACCCCAATAACGACTACTGCAAATCAGTGACCAAGTAAGTCTTCTAATCCTCCCTGCTTTCCTCTCTCCCTCTCGCCCTTTCTCTCTCGGGCTTCCTCCTCACTCACCTCCCTTTCGATCATTTTAATTAGTCCGCTGACTAATTAAACACGGCTAGGGATTCGATCCGGCTTTCCGTGTATTTGTCACATTTTCCGTCTAGTTTTCATCTCCCTTTTCCTCTCCCTCTCGCTCTCCTCTCTCTCACCCTGAGCCCATTTCTTTTTCGCAGAGTGGGCGAATGTTGGCTCGAGCGCCTCATACAGCCCAGCTACTGGTCAGACATCCTGTACTACATGTCCCAAAGTGGGCGAGACTTCAAGGCCAACCTTGGCCCACTTGCACAAGTTCACCCGAAAGGTGATCAGGGAGCGGAAGGAGCAAATAGTGTCACGTGACACCCAAACTTACACCATCGATGCCGGCCAGAGGGAGGAGCCAAGTCGCAAGGCGTTCCTTGACCTGCTGCTTGACCACCACCTGACCACCGGGGAGTTGACCATGGAGGACATTCGGGAGGAAGTGGACACCTTCATGTTTGAAGGGCACGACACCACGGCCATGGCCCTCAGCTGGATTCTCTTCTTACTGGGTCACCATCCGGAAGTGCAGGAAAAAGTTTGGCCGGAAGTGGATTCGCTGTTTGACTCGGCTGACAATGAGCCCACTTCCATATCCGGTTCCAGCGGAAATGCACACATAACTCTGGACAAGGTGAAGGAGCTCAAGTATCTGGAGTGCATTATCAAGGAAGGCCTTCGCCTTTGTCCCAGTGTCCCGTTCATCGGGCGAAAAGCCCACCAGGACTGTACCATCAAGACCAGAGATGGTCAGTACGACGTGCCCAAGGGCACTATAATATATGTCATGATATACATGCTGCACAGAGACAGTGACACCTACCGGCAGCCGGAGAAATTCGAGCCAGACCGCTTTTTGCCCGAAAACTGCAGCGGGCGAAACGCGTTCTCCTTCGTGCCCTTCTCGGCCGGGCCACGAAATTGCATCGGACAACGGTTCGCTATGTCCGAGCTCAAGATTGTTCTCGCTTACATGCTGAGAAATTACCGGATCGAGTCCATAGACAAGATGGACAAGATAACGTTCAATATGGAAATGGTCTTGAGGCCGAAGCAAGCTCTCAAAGTTCGACTACACGAGCGCCATCTGTCGAGCGCGGCGACAAAGAGAAGAGCGAGCCACCTGTCGACGGCGTCAACTGTCTCCACCTCGGGTCAGGGGTCATCCTCTTCGGGGTCAGCGTATTCTCTCATGGACTAAGTCCTTACTTATCGTAGATTTTACATACTTTATTAGCACAAATTATTTTTATTACAATATATGAACGCACTTGTTGACATGTTTAACTAAATGCCGGTAGACATTTAATATGGCTGGTATGCTGCATTGGCGGCCCCCTGTTGGCCGCCATTTTGAACCGAGTGTGGTTCGGCAATATATTGCTTCTGGCTACAGCCGTCAGGATTGTTATTACAGTCCGCCTTGTCACCTAAAGTCGAGAATCGATTAGACTAATTAATGATAACAAGCCCACGGGGACCGTCTTCAAAGTGCTCACTGTATTCTTGCGGAGTGTCAACTCGATAAAACACGTTGTTTCCCGGGAACATGAGTGGCGTATTGGGTGGTGGGCCGGCGTAGACCCCGTCTCCGGTCATTTGTCTCTGAGGCTCTTGCATGGGCTGGACTGGGCCAGTGGGCCCGGGAGCCCCTGGCTGGGGCTGGCCCTGGGGCATGGCCAACATGCCTGCTATGGGTATGCCCATGTAGCAGCGCTTCGGGTACCGGCGACAATAGGTCTCAACGGGCACCGAATATCCGTTGCTCATCAGAAACTTCCATACTTAATATTAATATTACAGACATGGTCAGGTGTTGTGTAACTATTGCCCACCAAGTGGGCCAGTGGTGACACTTACTTCCCTTGTCCTCTGACAGTTTACTGTAGGCGGCGTCTTCGATTCGTCTATCAAATGGCTGATAGCCCTGCTGACACGAAACAAGATGGCTGACTATGGTCAAGGCACAGCACAGAATGATACATTTAGCCATATTTTTATTTGGCTATATTTCAAGGCCTTAATCTACTTATACCACAAAAAGCTAAAACTTCCGTTTTCACTGATGACGTCAACGAGAACTTGCTTTCGCACTTTCTTTAGTGAAATTCAATAGTCACGCGTGACTGCGTCACTACGACATGTTCAAGCTTTTTCATTCATCTTTTAAACTCCAGAGACGGTCCCCATATGTTTACAAGGCATTTCGAAACGCCCAGCTGTCAGTGTGATAAAAACAAAATATAAATACATTCTTCACATAAAAGTGCTCAATAGAGTTTGTCAACAAGATTATCCCTTTTCTCTCTCCCTGTCTCTCCTTCTCCCTCTTTTCCCTCCTCTCTCTTCTTTCTCTCCCCCTAAGACGCCATGACAGCTACGGAATCCAATTTCGCAAAAATGCTCCACTTGAAGCTACTTAATGTTTATATTTCAATACTATCGATTAATCGATAAGTACTACTCGCGACATGGAGAGGGTGAGGGAGAGGGAGAGAAGGGAAGAGATACGTCTCTACTATTTCACCATGCTTGTCTACTATTAAAATACTTGTCTTTTGAGTGTGAAATCGAATCATTGTCAACACAAAGTGTACCTCGTTCTAATGCAACAAATTACATTTGGCAAAACACTCTGATTAATTCAACACCCTTGTCACCAGGTGCGCAAGCGTCGACAGCAACTTGTTAATCAGAGTCATTACCAATGTACACACACTCTGATCACTCCGGGGACTGTTGCATAATTAAGTTTCGCAGCGACGGGGATGTAAGCATGACGGATGGTATGCGAGAAAACATATTCCCGACTTATCGTCATGTCACAAACATGCTGCGACTGCTGCCAGATATGTGCTAGATATGTTTGTAAAACCGATATACGTTATTCATGAACCCGGTTCTGCGCATGCCGAGAAACCGGCAGTTCAAAAGGAAATCCTGAACTATGCACTCTAGGAGCTGATTCTAGACCTTTTCGAAAACTAGAACTTGACAGTGCGCTTCGAAAGGTTCAACAGTTGAGACGACAAAGACCGTGTTTGTCGTCTCGTAGACGTCTTTCCTGTGAACAGTGAATAGTCGGCCCCTTGTTGTCCGTCATGTCGGACATGTTGCTCAGCCTGACCACAGTTGACCCCTTGGTCAGCCAGCTGATGAGCTACAACATCACGGAGACCATGATGACCAGTGAACTGTACGACGTGCCCCTGACCATGATAGTCTTTCTGTCCATCGCCTACGGGGCCGTCTCCCTGTCGGCGGTCATAGGGAACACCATAGTGCTCTGGTACGTGGTGCGGTCCCAGAGACTGCGCAGTGTGACCAACCTGTTCATAGCCAACCTGGCCACGGCGGACATCCTGATCGGCGGCCTGGCCATCCCGTTCCAGTTCCAGGCGGCGCTGCTGCAGCGCTGGGTCCTGCCCGACTTCATGTGCGCCTTCTGCCCCTTTGTTCAAATACTCTCCGTCAACGTGTCCATCTTCACGTTGACCGCCATCGCGGCCGACCGGTACCTGGTGGTAGTTAGACCTTTGCAGGCCAAGATCACCGAGTTTCGGGCTCGAATAATAGTCATGGTAATTTGGATCCTGGCCGTCCTGGTGGCAATTCCGGCCGCCTTGGCGTTGCGCGTCAAGCTGGTGCCCGATGTGCGGGACCACATGTACGACGGGCGGCTCCTCATGGAGCTCCTCTCCGCCAAGGCCATGTTCAGTGACGAGACGCTCCCCGGGCTGGCGGGCATGTTCAACATGACCATTGACCTGTCGCCCGAGTCGCTGCAAAAGATGGCCGCCAACATGACGGTGCCCATGAAGCCGTTCTGTTCCAACATTGTCCTCAGCCAGCAAACATGGCGCCTGTACAACATGAGTCTGGTTGTGATGCAATACTTCTTGCCGCTGGTCATTGTGACCTTCGCCTACGGCCGCATGGGGGCGACACTGAGAGGCGGAGCAAAGACGAGCCACCCTCGCCGGGCCCGACTGTCCATGGGTCAACTGCCTCCGTCACCGGGCCAGTCGAGTGACCAGATAGAAACGTCCTCCTTCGTGCACCGTGAATCCCTGGGCCAGGTGACTGCCCACATGGGCAGCCGGCCCACCGGAGACAAGAAGATGTCCACTGCTTCAGGGGTGTCTCGTATGTACACCCTTGAGCCGAGGGCGGAGCATATGCAAGAAAATGACGAACAAAAAGCCCAATACATTGCCACCAACAAAAAGAAGGTGAGCACTCAGGAAACGGTCCCCAGTTTTTGAGGGTGTCCCTCTCTTTCCAGGTCATCAAGATGCTGTTCATTGTGGTGGCGCTGTTCGCAGTTTGCTGGGCACCCCTGCAGATATATAACCTCTTGTCCGACTTGTATCCGGAGATTAATGAGTAAGTTTTCAGCGACAAATACCCCATTAACATCTTTATGACGTCATACGTGGAAATCATATCACAGCTCGTTCGATGGCTATTTCCTTTGCGACAAAGCCTCCCTCCCTCCCTCTCCCTCTATATCTTTCCCTTTGTACATCCTCCCAGAGAGAAGAGCGGAGAGAGAGAGAGCGACGGACAATGCTCTAGTTTTCTATTTTGGGAAATATATCAAATACTATTTCTATTGTTTGCGACGTACTTCCCTATGTGCACACATATTTGTATGTTTATTGTCTACCCGTATATTTCAGTATCGTATCTCTCTTTCTCACTCCCCTTCTCCTCCTCTTCAATTTGTCATTTGAAACGGCATTCTACAGGTATCACTACATCAATATCATTTGGTTCTTCTCCCATTGGCTGGCTGTAAGTACAGTATAGAGCGTTTTTCATTTCATATAGCTGAAAATTTGAGACACAAAAATGGCACTAGAGACGAAAGAAGACTCAAAAGAGATAAAAGGGGACAAAGGGAGGGAGATAGAGAGATAGAGAGACGAGTCGAGCAGTTGCCAGTAACTTTAGAACGGCCTTGTTCACGCTCTGGCCATTTTGATAAAGCCACTCAAGGGTCTTCACGTGTCACCTTAACGGCCATCAGCATAATACTTTTTCTCTCTCCCTCTCTCTCCCCCCTCGCTCTTTCTGCCCTCCCCTCTCTTGTCTCTCTTTTATCAACCATTAGATGAGCAACAGTTGCGTGAACCCTTTTATATACGCAATATATACGGTAAGTCTGTCACGTAATATAACGCCATCTAGAGAACCAGCCCTTGGTTTTCGTCTTTCCTGCCAATCTCTGTCTCTCTCTCTCTCTCGCTCTCTCGCCCTCCCCCTCTCTCGGGTGACATTCCATGAAAGCATTGCTTATTATTTGTCTTCTTCTTTTCTTCTCTCTGGCTCTCTCGTTGCTGCCCTTGCCACAGCTACGCAACTGAATAGAACGGAATGGACTGCTTCCGCTTCTCTTGTTCTAATCAGTGACATCGATTTCCCATCTTTCCGTCGGCTCTCTCCCTCTCTCATCTCTCCCCTTCTCTCGCTTTTCATTTCTCTCATCCTCTTCTCGTATCTACGCCGCTGACTGAACCTTTCACGGGAACCATGAAAGTTAGAATATTAGTTCTATATATATTGCCGAATAAAGGGAAGTAAGGAGAGTTTATGTATAGAGTAAATAGAGAACTGAAGGGAATCACACGTATTATGTAAGAGCACATAACACTTCATCGCTCTATACGCATCTCTCCTCTATCTTTCCTGACGACGGTTGTTCAAATACATTTCAAGCGATTTGTAGAGCAAATGACATTAATGCATCAGTTGTTATTATGGCAAATAAGAAGGAGAAATACAATTGCATCATCAACCAGTTGTTTCTCTTGTTGAGTTGTTCGTGCAAAAAATAAAGCCCTCTGAGAACAGAGACAGAACGAGAGGGGGAGAGAGACAATAGTAGGTTTCGAAAAATGATGGAAAGTCGTCTCTATTCTACATGCGAGACCCTTGGCCGTTGGAGGCGTAACCAGCATAGGTCTGGTAGGCCGGCTGTTGTCCACGACTCTGTTGCCCACCGGTGGACCCAAAGAGACCACCCATCATGGAGATGCCAGCGAGAGCGCTGCCGACGCTGCCGGAAGAGACCTGGCTCTGGCTTTGGCCATAGGCGCTGCGGGCCTGGTAGCTGGCCATGTCGCTGGCGTAAACAGCCTGAGAATGGCTGGGAGGTGGAACGGGCTGCGGAGCCGGCGATGGGCTTGATCGGATGAACAGTTCGATATAACGATGGTCTGTTACAATGAAAATAAATATAAACAAATCAAGTTACTAGAACTCGACAGAGAGCATGCAAACGTCTACTTACTCATATTAGCTTTGTCACGGCTCATTGCCTGCAGAGCATCTTCGTGAGTAGGAAACTCCACGTCAGCTTCTCCGGTAGAGCGGCCAGTTTCGTCGCGAAGAAGTCGAATGTCAACTGGCTTGAGAGGTCTGAAGAACTCTTCTACATCAAATTCACTAGCTCTGAACGGGAGCCCTCTCATGTGGATGGTGTGCCGTCCATTAGCATATCGTGGATTACTGAAAATATCGTCAGAGGCCCGGTCATAGCCACCACCACCACGTCCTCCATAGCCAGCTCCGCCGCCGCCACCACTGGCTCCACCATCGTCATAGCCGCGGTCATCCCAGTCACGTCGCGGATTCGGGCCTCGATAGCCACCGCCCATGTCGTAACCGCCGCCGCCACCACCGCCTCTAGGCGGATATCTGTCATATGGGCCAGGTCGGCCTCCGGGGCCCCCGTAGCGCATTGGGCCACCGCGACCGCCGCCGTAACCATAGTCGCGTTCTTCGTAAAAGTCACGTGGCGGAGCACCACCGCCAGCAAAGTGGCCTCCTTGGCTTTGTTCGCCGAATTTGTGATAATTCGCAACGGCTTCAAACTCTTGCCTTGATATTTTGAACACCTCTATGTACCTGTAAATATTAGTAGAACTATTAGCAGATATTCAGGCTGAAACTTAGACTCTGGTCAGCGGTCAAAGTTTTTCAAGACACGATACGTCAAAGGGCAAATAAAACTAATAATATGATATCAACATGGATCCATGATATATTATTATTATATTCTCTCTCACCGTGGTCCCATCTTCTCTCGGTGCTTTCCCATTGCCTTCTCGGCAAAGTCCTTCGTAGTAAACTGGACATAAGCGTCGCCCGTCATCTTGCCCCACCGGTCCAGAGTAATAATAACACCTCCTGCCCCAATTTCGAATCCTATAGAAGACACCCATGAAATGTGAAGCCCCACATAGTGTGCCGCGTGTTTCGTCAATGACCCCCCAGGACAAGTACCCCAGAAGCCATTTTTAGAACAACGCACAAACACAAGGCCGCCAGTGATTGGACACAAAGAAAGGGATGAACAGGTCAATATACGTTTCGAGAGAGCAAATCTTGCCCACATATCTGTCCCTTCCCAGAATGGTTCGAAAACTCTCTGAAACGGACAATGGTCAAGACGCTAATTACCTGGAAGGAAGTCAGTGACGTCCTGCTTGACCGCTCCATAGGGAAGTCCCCTGAGCCGGACACATGTCCCATCGTCTTCAATGCCGGCACATGGGCCATCCCTCTTGGCCCAGTCCAGTTCCGATTGGTTCGAAGGGAACACTTCGATATATCTACTGCCCATGGTCTTGCGATGATACTCAACGGCTTTAGTGAAATCTTCATGGTTGTCCATCTCAATGTACGCCTCGCCACTGGGTCTACCTTCGCGTGACAGCACTATGTGTATGCCCTTGTCACCACCTTTGATCTTGCAGTCTGAAATTAACACAATCAGTTAAGTTTGAATGATCATATATTGAATTGGATTTACCGCTAAAAAAGTTGAGGACCTCTTCCTTTGTTGCTTGCCATGGCAACCCTCTAATACGGACCACAGTTTCATTTGGATTCTCATCCACGGCATCACCATTGGCAGACATGGCTTAAATTCGTATTTATCTAGTTGTCAGTGCAATATAAGAACGATACAACACTTTTAATTGTCAAAACAGTTCACCAGACGCTTATTATTGTTCACATGAGGTGAGTCAGAAGCTAAGTGCGCAGTCGCAGAGTCGGATTCGCCTCGTCTTGACAAATGGATGATTGTCTTCCATGTAGCCGAAGACTAAGTTCGTCGCCGATTGTCAGCAAACTGTCATGACCGAAATCATTGTTTTTTGTCTGCCGTTGATTTTGACCTGTCTTTGTAGACGAAACGAATCCAGTTGATTGTGGAACCGGTTGTTGGTGTTAACATAATAAAAATGTTAATCATTTGCGTTTATCTTTAGTTTGTATTTTAAATACTTGATTCGAAATAATTTTTATTTCTATTCATCCGCCTTTGTTTGTACAATACATACTCGCAATCACCCACTGATAATCGTAAGAGTGAAGTAGAACAGGAGGAGAAAACAAGATCTGAAAACAATGAGTTTCTTGTTGTAAGTATATTGACAGACCCTTAATTGCAACTAATTAAGTTGATTTTGCCGTAAATTACCGACTCATATTTCCTTGATTAATCACACTTGTGCTCACCTGCATGAGCTTGTAACTAACTTGCCAGAATCTCTTCCGAAGCCTAATTATAAAGTGATCTGTGTAAATCCCTCTCGCTTTCGAGTTTCAGATCAACCGATTGATTCAGTAGAACAGTATTTAAATTAGTGTCATCCACAGCCTCAATGATAGGGCGGAATCTACTAAATTGTTTCCCAAAGTAAAGCAATCTCCAAATGTCGTCCATTTTATGTGTTACCACTTTAATTTCAAATCAGCAACTGAAGGATCACTTAACCAAATTTGATTAACCGAATCTCTTAATTCTAGTGGATCAAGGTCAAATAAGACGTTCAAGCCAAAGAAGAACATACCGGAGGGAACCCATCAACATGACCTAATGAAGCATGCTGCAGCCACGCTGGGCTCTGGCAATTTAAGGTTGGCCGTCATGTTGCCTGACGGCGAAGATCTGAACGAATGGGTGGCAGTTAATACAGTTGACTTCTTCAATCAAATCAATATGCTATACGGAACAATCACTGAATTTTGCACCGAAGACAGTTGCCCTGTCATGTCAGCTGGTCCCAAATATGAGTACCACTGGGCTGACGGCACGACGGTGAAAAAGCCAATCAAGTGTTCAGCTCCGAAGTACATTGACTATCTAATGACTTGGGTCCAAGACCAACTTGACGACGAAGCTCTCTTCCCTTCCAAGATTGGTAATTAACGTGCAATTAGTGTTAACTCGTTCAATCACTTACGCTGTTTTCTTTCGTTCACCACAGGTGTTCCATTCCCAAAGAACTTCATGTCGTCCGCCAAGACAATACTGAAGAGACTGTTCCGAGTTTATGCCCACATTTACCACCAGCACTTTACCGAAGTGGTCCAGCTGGGCGAGGAAGCCCACTTGAACACTTCATTCAAGCATTTCATCTTTTTTGTCCAGGAGTTTAATTTGATTGATAAGCGTGAACTGGCACCCTTGCAAGAGCTGATCGACAAGCTGACCGGAAGGCTTGGCACAGGAAGTACCAATATGACGCCAACTATTTTGGAGGAGAACAGGAGTCACAGGTCGGCCGTCAATGTGAGCGACACAACTTCCGGTTCAGCGACTCCTGGATCGGCAACACCTGTTGTCGGTCATCAGAACTTTCAGACGAATTATCATGCTGCCAACGCTTACCTGTCCAACTTCAACAACCACTAGATAGCAGGAACATAACATCAAACCTTTGAAGTGCCTTGGCCGATTATCACATTTTGTTCTATTATCTTGGACGCCATTTTGTTTCTATATATTCTTTTGGTGGCTATCGAGAACCCTGTTAGAAATCAATGCAATGAAAATTGCAATTTGTTCCTTGTAAATTAGTCTAGTTAACTCTGTACGAAAGATGATCATGATTTATTATTCTAAGACGTATATATTTAATCTTGATAGCGAGCTTGACTATTCAAGCATTTTCTCAATTTGTTCGTCCCCGTTTAGACGGAGACGGCGCCACCTTCGGCGGGCCTGACCTCTTGGGCTTGATTATGGTATCCCATTTAGGTGTGCGAGAGGCTGCTGCTCTGACTGGTCGTCCCGAGCTTCGGGCAGTGGCGCAAGAGGCCAGTGAAGCAACTTCAACCGGTGTCGTATTGTCAATGTGGCCCGGATTGGTGCCTTCGGCCATGGGCGGAGACTCTGTCCGGAAAGTGTCGGCGTTAGAACTTTCGTCAATGGCAGAGAAGTTGCAATCAGAGCGACATTCTAAAGATATTTCGTCTTCTTTTCTGTTTCCGTTTCCGCTCTTCACTGAAGGATGAGGGCTAGATGCTGAAGAAATGGAAGGCGTCTTTCTTACAGGGGCAAAGAAAGAATCCGGATTATTTCGTACAACGTCCATTTGACCCAGCTCTTTAATGATGTCCGAATCATCGTGGTCTACTAGATTAAGGTCAGGGGTCACTTTTGTTGTCCTAATTGGCTTCGGCCTTCGGATTCCTAGGGTTCCTGAAGGCACGCAGTCAGTATCGTCGCTTAGATCTTGCAAACTTTTCGGTACTGTTTTGATGCGATGAATCAAAGCTCTGTCACTCGTGTTCAAGTCACTATTGACAAAATCATCAGTGTCGCGGAATGCGTAGACATCTTCACCGTCGTTGTCTTCGTCATCAAAGTCTGACTCACCGTCAAATGTTTCATCTTGGTAGACTTCAGGGTGAGTATCTCGGACATGGCACCGAATCACGTCTTTGGATTTGTTCTTAAATTTACACACAGAACACTCATAGTGACCGAGATTGTGAGCAGTCAGCTGATGGTTCTGCAACACTTTCATCTCAGCAAATGTTCGGTCACAATTCTCTACTGGACAGCTGTAGGCAACTGAGCCAGTTGCAGTTCCATGAAGCTTCGTCAAGTGCTCTTTGTAGACAGCATTGGTCAAGAAATACTTGCCACACTTTTCTATGGGACATCTGAATGAAGTCGGCGCATTCTTCACTAGCCGGCCCATATTCTCGTCAGGCTTGACCATCTTTATCTTCTTTGGTCGGCCAGGACCTGGACGTCGCTTTTGCAGATACTGGCTCACATCTTGTTTCTCGTGCATTTGCTGTTGAATGCGAGCGGATCTGATTGGTCGAGGCATCGGTACACGTGACACTGAGACTTCCGGTTGCCTCGTTTCCACCACTATGTTACAGGCATCTTCGATCTGACCGTTGACCATGGTCCTCGGAGTGATATCAACAACATATTTCGGACTTAATCTATCTTCCGTGTCGTAGTACATGCCCGATTCAGATATTTTACTTGTAGTCATCGTCATAGATGGCGGCATGATTAATTTCATTTTCCCTGGAAACTTCCTTTTGTTGGCAGTAAGTTGGTCACTCATGATTTGATCACAATAGACATTCTCGTCAAATTCGTCCAGTTCATCTTCGGCTTCAATTTCACCAACGACTGATTCAAGGCGATAGTCTCTCATGAAAGACTTGAACTTCGATGAGATATCTTCAAGTTCTTTGCCAATCGTGTTTTTGAACCGTTCAACCGTGAGCTCCAGCTTAACGAAGTCACACTTCATTTGCTTGGCTCTCTCGTCGAAAGAACTCGAGGCGGGAGGAAAGAACTTTGCCACCTCATCAATCTTGTCCTCTCGACGCTTCACGTATGTTTGTGCCATTCGCAAGTATGCGTTAACGGGCACTAGCCATTTTGGAGGCGGAGCCACAGGTTTCTTATTCTTCATATTCGATTTTCTTTTAGATCGCTTTTCTGACACTTCGTTAGTCGGTACGTTGGGATTCGGCGATGACTCCATATTGATATTGGAGACAATTTCTACTAACTTGGGACTATCTGAAACAGGTTCTGGGCTACCATCTTGACCATCACTTTGAATAGGTTTATTCTCCGTGGCACCGGAAGACAATGTCTTCACGGCCGGTCGGCGCTTGATACCGGCTACGTTCGAAGGCGAGCACAGTTCACTGCCTTCCTCAGATGGACCATTCTTAGGGTAAGGAACCAGTTTTATAGGCTGTAAATGTGAAACTTGAGAAGTTAGAACGTCAATGTGAAGTGTCCGCTTGTGCTTCTCTCTCAGAATTTCCAGCTGAGAAACGAAGGCCGCTCGCCTCTCTCGTGCCGTTAACTGAATGAGTGCTTCTTCCTCTAGGTCATTTTCGAAGTGCTGTTGGTAATTCACAATCGATTCAGATTTGTCTTCATTATCCATGACACCTGAGTTTTGCAAGAATATTATCTTGTCACCATTTTCGGTGACTAGAATGATATGTCTTTGCTGATTTTGAGTGGACGCAGCTTGCTGAAGTTGCAAATGGTTGTCATTCTCTTCGCCTAACATGTGCTGATAATGTTGCTTTCTGATCTGATTATTCATGAAGGCTTGAATTTCACTGATGGTAAACCCTTTATTAGGGGTCATAGATCCGTCTTGGTCAATGGCGTCAGACTGGTCTTCCAGCTGACCCTCAGAGTCCATTTCGTGTAACTGCTCATGGTTTGTAATCAAATGTTTGGCAATCTCAGTATCATCATCCAACCGTTGACCTTCTAATTGAGAATCTAAGAGTTCTTGAAGTTCTTTCTGTAACTCTTCATCTGTCAACTCTTGTTTTACTTCGGATTCGGTCCCTTGACCATGTTCAATTGAAGCAACATCTTCAGTGCACAGCTGATCCACAATCTGTTGCTGTTGGATTCCGGTGGTGTCTTGAACAACTTGGAAGACAATTTGTTCATCATCATGTTGCCGAACTCCTCCCAAGCCAGCCAATAGCTCGGCTTCATCAATGTCCACCTGAGCTTTTGTCAATCTGTTGAATGTTCTGTTACTCTGACCATCGACAGAATCACTTTGCGACATCATTCTTCCGGTTTCCGAATTAACTACAGTTGCAACTGTGGTCAAGTTTACCGTTTTGTTTCTACTATTTGTGGACATGGTTTCTAGCGCTTGGGATACAAACGATGCAACGACAAGCCACCAGCTTTCTGCAGCTGCTTTATATCTCGCTTAGATAAACTGATTATATTAGACGAAGTTCTGATAATCGAATTCAGAGATAAGTAAAGCAGATACATTCAGTTTTTTCACAGAAATATAGAAATGGCTCCCTTAAAATAACCTCAGGCTCCTCCTCGAGGGACCGTTTGCTTAGTGCACTCTGTAAGCGGCTCTATCCGCTGGGAAGACAAACTCGAACCTAATTCATTTTTATTGCCTTTTTCACAAATGTGACATTACGTGATTTACTGCAATTGAATATAGTATGGATTAATCGTCAGTCATGCAAATAGCTTGACCGACTGGGGAACAGTAGCTGCCCCTTACAATGCTTATATAGCCATGAAGGAGGCAACAAAAGCCGAAGCCAGGCCGCTCATATGGCCAACTGCTTCTACAGAAAATATTACATAGTTTCACCATCTTGGGTTGCTTTGCTTCACTTAGAGTAACACTGACCACAATTAGGAGAACAATCAGCATATCTAAAGTAAGTGACTTCATCTTGCGTGCTTTGCACTGAATCAGCAAATGACAACTGAAACTGGTGCAGTGATGGGCTCTTATCAAATTCACTCTATGTCTATTTGAAGGCCATATTTTTACGTCATAAGGACTGAAACAATATAACCTGAACTGTTACTTACGATGAATGAAATGAGCGGCCATCTTTGAGTTTGATGCGATAGTGTCACCTAGGTCAATAAGCTCAGTTTCTAGTCATGGGCACCCAGACCCGTCGTGGCAATAAATCGGACTAACAATTAAAGAAGCATATCTGGTTTATTCAAAGCCAATGTTGATCAGTAACAAATGGCAACATAAACGCCACCAGAGGGCGCACAGTTGCCCCGTTTGTGTCCCAGCTGCTGGCAGCATCTGTCGGCTTGAAGCGTTCCGACGAAGCCGAAGGCACAGTAGCGATTGCACTGGGACTCCATTCGGTTTGCCGCTGATTGGTCAATGTTGACCGTCATTAGGACAACAATTAGGATGATAAGCGACAGTGTCTTCATGGCTCACTTGCTTTACTAGTTGCACGGTCTTTGTCAAGACAGCTTTTGTAAGTTGACTCGCATCGAAACAATGGCGTGAGATAAAACTACGCAGTGGTGTTATGACACTGGAATTCAAGATGGTTGACAGCGAATTGCAATATTAGAGGTGCTAAGTTTGCTTATCAGATCTTTCAAAGTGACATTCATTGTCGCAAATGGCTTATCGTACACCGGTAACCTGGAACACAAGCGCTCACACCAGTGGCGTCCTCTTGCGTCAAAACTTAGCTATTGAACTAGAAAAGTTTATTCACGAACTACATACACTCGACTCATCAGTTCGAAAATATGTTTTAGTAAAGTTACTGAATCGTCAGTTCCATGAGTATCAGAAAAGACCCATTTGACACATGGCAGTATACTTGCCGTTGACCATGTGACACCAGCCACCCGAGTTTCCGAACATCTTGCAGCATGCCTTGACACCAGAGGCGCCACCAGCACCGGCCAAACAATGGCGACCACACCGGGGCTCAAGGTACATGGCGTAAGAGCAAGTGACACTGACAGCAATCAGTACCACAATCAAGGGCGAAAATGTCTGGAATTTCATACTTCACCCTTTCCTTCTCACAATCAACAATGAAATGACACCTTTGATTTCGATTAATAGAGAAATGAAAGTTGCACAACTACCGTAATCAGTTTGCACTATTTATTCTTTTTTCCTTTCTCAATGCGATGCAGTGTAAAGTTCCCGGCAAGGGACCATGACGTAAGTGCAAGTAGACAGCAGCTATGTACAAAATGCGAAAAGATTACAGATTTTCCGATGTCCGTGAACTGGAATCCAGTGAACCGGGCGGGTGGTAGTTGCTGGGGCTCGGGTCAACTTCGTATATGATGCCCGCCGGGTCACCGTTCTGGGTGCGGGCCACTCCGGGCTCGTTGGTCCTAATGGAGGCCCGGAAGCCATTTTCGTCGGCAATGTATTCCACTACGCGAAACATGCCAAAGGGGTCAGTGTAGCTGTAGCTACCCCTGATGGTACCCTTGTCGTCCTTGGTCTCCTCGCGGCGCATGGTCGTGCCATTGCCGTCCGCCGAGTCGAAGGCCATCGAGTATGGCTTGGAAGGGTAGTCAGTCACGACTTCCGGTTCCGGTTCCGAAGCACTGGCTCTTCCGGCTTGAAAGCGAAGTGAATCATCGGCTCGACCTTGATTGGTCGCTTGTTTCCTGGTAGACACGGGTGGACTACGCGTGACTAGGGATGCCTGAGTTGTGGTGGCCAGTGGGGCTGAGGTGGGCCTCCTGGTGGGCACCTGGGGCTGGGACACTGAGGAGGACAGTACTCGCATGAACCGGTTGCTCTGATGAGACGGTCCCAGGGACAGTCGGGCCGCTTCGCTGGAGGCCGCCATTATGAAATCTGAGGCGGGCGACTCGACCACTCGGATCAGCTGGGGCACTTTGTGTGACGGTAAGGAGAGTCGAATGACACTGGCCGTTGCCATGGTGACCACTAGACAATGGCATATGACAGAACTAGCAATATTAAACATGGCTGCCTCTTATTTGCTTTCCTCTCAACCTGAAACTGAGCAGGTAATGTTTAAGAAAATAGCTTTATATAGTTAGTCCTCAAGGGGTCGTCCGTCGAACCGAGAGAGGGAAAGAGGGAGAGGGAGAGGAAAAGAGTGGACTGGGAAGATGATAACCTACATACCACCTGGTGAGAGAAGAGAGGATGAGACACGACGAGAGATAAACTTTCACCCACCTAACGGCTAGAGGAAGATGGAGAGACGGTGACTTATTATCCTCTCTTCTCTCCTCCCTTTCCTCCCCTTTCCTCTCTAATTCAATTTTACTGTCTCCATTTATTCTCTTGAACATGTTAATCTAATATAGGCTAGAGAGCGTTGGTGTCTACATAATAAAACTGTCACTCTGACGTGAGACACTTTCTGCAATTAAAAACCGCCCCTGAGTGCACAGAAAGAAAACCACAGCTAAATTTACACTTGATGTCATTCATTTCATATTCATAAACTATTCAATGCAATGCAATGAGAAAAGATTTTCCTAAAGCCAACATATCATTCCGAATCTTAATTGCTTTTCCAGTCCTTCCCTCTCCCTCTCAGAGCGGAGAGGAGAGAGAGATTGTGTATGCAAGTATAACACTTCCAGATACGAATTGATGTTATCGTTACTTCAGGATAAGTTTAGTATTTTTCAGCATGAGATTAATGCAAATATACAGGTATAAATATAAACTTTCGAATTCGAGAGGAGAGAGGGAGAGGGAAAGCGAGAGGAAACATAAAGAAGGCGAAAGAGATACATTGTAAATTGTAGCTTGAGAAGTCATACATATATCATACCTATATCAGAGAAACCCGTTCATCAGACAGCTATGAGTTAAACTTTTGAAAAGAATTATTGCCCGCATACCAGTGTGAAGCCGCCATCTTGATAATTGTGGGTCACTCTTTTCGCATGTCGCTCCTAGGGGAGCAAGAATGAGAGAGGAGGAGGAGAGAGACCTAACTTGCTGGCCAGTGAAGCGTTAATCAGTGCACGTAATTATTACCTGGATAATAATTTTATGCATTCCATGGAAATTAGCACAGGTATGCATTATGTGAACCGAGGTCGTCTCTCGCCCTCTCTCTCTCCCTCTCTGTCTCCCTGAGAGGCGTGGCCTGAAGGACAATTAGAACACTGTCCAAAAGTTGGTTTGACGAAACCGTTGCAGACAGTTCGCCGAGTGGCACAGTTCTAGAACCAGATTTTGGACTAACGGTCCAAGCTTTGAACAGTTCAGCTTCCGTTCGAATTCATAGCAAAATGTTTTGATTTAATTCGTATATTTTAGAATAACTTGTCCTACAGTTTAGTTGAATTAAAGGTTCAAGATGACCAATCTAAACGGAAGTGCTGCCACATTGGTCAAGTCGGAAGTCGACTTCCAGCGACTGGTAAGCTCAGCTAGCTGGCCCACCTATGCCCATTTTCTGACCACTATACACAATCTCACGTGACCAGATAAATGGAGAAAATGAGCGCCTAGTGTCACGGGCGTCGAATTTGCTTCAGAACAAAAGCTTCACCGATGTGACATTCATCGTTGGCCCACCGGCCCACTCGAAGAAGTATGTGGGCCATCGGGTCTTGTTGGCCATGACATCGCCCGTCTTCGAGGCCATGTTCTACGGAGACATGGCCGACAAGAGCAAAGTGGTCCGTATCCCTGACCTTGCTCCAGTGGGCTTCGAAAATCTACTCAGATATGCTTACACAGGTAAATACTGAGACAGCCCCTTAGCCATTATGATAACCAGTGGTCTCATAACCATGCCACAGATTCCCTAAATCTGAATTGCGTTGAAGACGCCATGTTGACTGCGCACGCGGCCAAGAAGTATCTCTTGCCCCACTTGCTCAGGTCAGTAGTTCAGAGATACAAACATAAACATACACAAATGGCTACGAGATGAATAATTAATAATTGCCTACGAATTAATTGAAAACACAGAGAGTGTTTGGCCTACATTGAGAAGAACGTGACGCCATCTAGCGCATGCGCAGTCTACGAGTTTGCTTTACCTCTGAATGCGCACCAGTTAATATACCAAGCAATGCAAATTATTGACCGTCAAACCTATCACGTGATCACGCACAAGTCCTTCAGGTAAGTTGTAATTGAAAAATATATATCGTGACAGCTTAAGCTAATTGCTTCAACCGACATTAGCGCCATCCAGCTGTCAACTCTGGAACTGATCACGTCACGCAAATATTTGAATCTGTACTCCGAATACTCGCTATTCAATGCCGTCATCCAATGGGCTCTGAGTGAAGCGAAACGAAGGTCAGGCAACACCTCTGACTGGTCAGTCATGAGAGCCATCTTGGAAGAGAGGTAATGACCCCTGATGTTGACGAGACGACCCCTGACCATGTGTGCTCTGCCGGTCGTCATGTAGCAACATCCTGCGCAACCTGCGCTTCTTGACCATGTCAGCTGAAGAGTTCACTCGAGCCGTGGCCCAGACCTCGGGACCCCAGAACGGGCACATTGAAGCTGACCATGGTCAACTTTCGCCCGCCTTCCCGCCCTTTGAGAACACCTTCATGACCAATGCCGAAGCTCTGGCCGTCTTCATGAACTTGGCCGTGCCCGCTATCAAGGGACTGCCGAAAGTCATCAGCCCCGAAGTCAGCCCCAGGGCGGCGCCACCGGAGTACTTTGTCGTCAAGAGGTACAAGCCGGTCACCTATGCCACTACTTCAAGTTTGACAGCAGCGCAGTCTGGTGGCAAGAGTGTGAAGGTCATTTCGGTCAAGTTTACCGTCACCAATGCTGACCTCTACCTCGTGGGTGCTGCCATCCCCATACGACTTGACCCAGGGTACGTTCGGCAATTAAGTGATGACCCCTGACTCATTTACCACCTATGTAGATTCTATTCCGTTCGTCAACCGAAGCTCGAATGTCAAATGAAGTTCGTCACCAAGGCTGGCATTTCGTCGGACACACCCATGGGTGTCCGACTGGACGAAGCTGTCCTACTGGACACTATCGATGACTCCATATCGGTATCGATGTCGAAGGACAAAGACTGCCACGTGAGACTCAAGAAGCCAATCAGCGTGAGGCGCGGCAACTTGAATGAGCTTCTATTGACTTTCCACTCGTCACCTCACATAACGGACGACATCATTGTGGTCAAGGGTACGAGTTCCGAATGCAATTTGTGATAGTCCCTAAAGTTTACACATTCTGTACCACAGGGCATAAAAATAAGCCACTTCCGGCTGACATTGTGGACGACGAGGGCATCGGATGGTCATTTGCGAAGACAGGCACCACGGAGTTCAATGAAATCTACTATTACTACTAGAAATATGAGCACGGTCCCCAAAGATTGAACCAATCGTGGCATGCGCACATTTATGAGACAGTGTAATATGACAAAGAGCAAGCTATTTTGATGCACACACTCAGTTTGAGTCACTTGAGATGATTAAATTGAGCACACCCTTGACCATGGTCAATGGTCACAGTCACAATCCTGATGTTGCGTTGGCTTCGCCACTGGGTGTCCATGTTGTTCAATATCAAAGGCAGGTGGCGCTAAATCAGGGGTCATATTGGTCTCGTAAGGCAGCTGCCTGTACATTTGACGCAGCTTGGCAACCGTGCCGGTCATTGGTCGTAAATTGGGTATGATGAAAGATTCAAAGCTGCACATGCGCAGAAAGCACTTGTCATTCAACTGGTCAAAGTGGTCTCAGCTACTTACAATTCCAGGTCCCTTAATCTGCTTACAGGATTGTAGATGGCTTCCATCATTCTTAAACTTTGACATATTGGCGCCAAATTCGAACAGGCAAGCAAGAGTAACGTAATACCGATGATGCTCATTGTTATGTTAAAATATTACTGTTTTTGATTTATTGTTATAACAACAATGCAATCGACTCACATGAACAAAAACAAGTTTCACCGAATATATATAGAAAAAGAAACTTTAAAAATACCCTTCATTTATTTGCGCCAGGTATTTTTAGGTTAGATTAAACGATTATTGCCTCAAAGTTCATCCGCTAGTCGGTGCTGCCACCTGGCGAATGGGATTAATGCGTGACCAGAGCTGCCTGAGCCCGCTGAAAGTTGACATGGTGCCGGAAATGGGCCGACCTTGGAGCAAGGGGTTGTTGCCGACGCTACAAGGGTGGGACAAGGTGTATCGATCAGGGGTGATCTCTTGATTGACATAAAGCAACTTACAGTCCCATCTCCCTTAAGGCGTTGATGCGCTTGTGAATTTGTTGCATAACATTGCCAAACACATCACTCTGACAGCTGATTGATGCAATGAGTAGCAAGCAAATCAGAGTCACTGTTACACATTTCATGGTTTCAAGACACAGATATGACGCAACAATGGTTCACTTTGCAATATTTCACTCTTCTTGCCACCGAATTCCGTACTTGACTGAGCACACCTAGAAAGTTGCTCAGCTTTTGAGAGAGGGAAAGGGAGAGATGAAGAGAGGGAGAGAGAGAGCGAGAGCAAGTGCCGGCTGGAGAAGAATGCGTATAAATATAATTTCATAATTGACAATTTGATGTCAAAAGACCTCAATATGGCTAAAAATAATCGTAAATATTCAAGTTTCTCAAGTGTTCTACTTGCCCAAGCCACGCCCACGAGCTGAACAGCTGACCGAAGCTCTGCCTTCTTCACTAAGAGCGACAAAATATAGCATGCCACAAAAAAAGTGAAATAGAAAAGCGAAAATAAAAAATATCACAAAAACACTTCCTGTCGCTATCTACAGAAAATCTTCATGTAACTTCTTCGATAAGAGAATTCGAGTATTGCTACAGAACTGGCCCACCCTGCCGGGCCCACTCTGAGGGGCCATCTTGCGTCGCAGTGCTTGGCCCATGTGGGCTGGGTTGAAGTCAAAGACGGACAGCCCATACCAGGTGCCCACACAGGACACGGCGTACACGATGAAGTCGTTGACCATCATGCGTGGCTTTGCGTTGACCGTGAACGTGGGCCAAGTGGGCAAGGACACCTCAAAGGTCATCCAGGGAACATCATTGCGGCCACCTTCCGTTATGACGAAGCTGGTCAAAGTGTAGTCGTCATTGCAGGCAGGCTCTGCGCATGCGCCAATGCAGATCCCCTCCATCTTGATAATGTCAGCGGACACCGATTCATTTTTCAAGTCGAAAACGTTCAGTATTCTTGCCTTCACCGGTTTCGGCAATATGGACGTGAAGGGCAACTTGTTATATTTGCTCTGGGTTGCAATTTGCAGACAGTCCCTGAAGCAGGCAGAGCTACTGCGGTTCAAGCACTGGCTGGCATAGGGTCGAGGCAAGAGGCTAGTGAATACCATGGAGTAGGCCATCTTGAAATAGTTGAACTTGGCCCTGCCGGTGGTCAAGTCGACCCCTCGGTCAATGCCCCGGGTCAGGGCCATGCTCTTGTAGGGCAGGGCGTCACTCGAGTGCACGACACCCTTGACCAGGTCAGCTGTGGCGAAGTGGCTGGTGTTTAGTTCCACGGCGTACACCATGCCCGGATGCAAGATGGCGTACGCCAGGTCCCTGTACCTGTAGACCGTGGGCTGTCGCCGGTGGAAGTTGTAGCAGAGATACTCTTGAAACACGAACTTGGTCACGTCGAACTTCCGGTAGCACCCCTCGGGGGTTGTATTGTAAAAATTGTAATCATCAACGGTCCGTTCGAGACAAGACTTGAACACATTTTCGTCCGCCAGGGGTGTGAAGTGAAAAATGTCCTCGACAGTGGCCATCCTTTGAACTGTCCTAATGTACTGGGCCGACATTTGCTTCACCAGTGATGTATTGTGAGCCCTGTTCAGCTGGGCGTCGTCGATGAGGTCCGTATATCTGGCGCATATGCTCAGGTCGGGAACCACTATGGTAGACGGAATCTCAATCAGCAACTCGGTCAGGATCCGGTACTCGAAGTAAATGATCGATATGTCGGTTACCTGCCAGGTAAGGCCGACGCCACAGAAAAAGAGAAATATAAGGGAAAATATTTTCTTCTTGTCAAGTTCGAACATAGTTCTCGAAAGCTTAGGACAGTTCAGAAAACTCGAAGCCTTAATTTGATCTGAGATTTCTCGCTGTAATCGAACATTTCGTTAGAAAGGTAATTGAGAATACAAATAGTCCCATCAATATCCAATTCGAGCCCAACTGTAATTATCGATAATCGAATATCGATCCGTGTGCAATATACCGAGAAACTGAAGACGGTCAGTGGGCCGAGACAACTTTTTGCCAACAAATATGGGCCAACTCGGGTGACGACGGAAGCAAATTATCGGCTTATTAATTACTCCATCTACAAATGTATTTGGTTCACGAGTAGTATTGCAGCCCAGCTGGTTAAGTCGAAGGTGAATTAGCAATTACTTAATTGCAAGATTAATGGGAAATTTCACATTTATGCATCCACTTGAGAGCTTTCTCTTTTTTTCGCGTATTAGCGCTGATTCCGTTTCACAAAATGCGGAAGATGGAAACTAGTTTAACCACTCTCTCTCTCTCCCTATCTCTCGCTCCATCTCTTCCTCTTTCTCTCTCGTTTCCTCGACTTCTAGTCAATATTGATACATGCAACAATTTAGCTAATTCAGTTGCAAGCAATGTGATCACTGGTGCACAATGCACTCCTCACTACCAGCTCGCCATTTTGTTTTGCTTTTCCTCCTGTCTTTCGTGGCCAATGCCATGGCCGCCAATGTCATGAGTACTGAGCTTCCGGTCAAGACAAGTCCGGCGCCATTTTTGGACCGCGTTTCCGGTCGCATTCAGAAACGAGTAACGCTTCTAAAGTCCTTCGGTTTGTAAGTTTCCCTATGAACAATTAAGCAAACTGTGTCTAATTGCTACACTCGTAGTTTCCATCCAGCGAACGGGACGTCGAGCCGAAGCATACCCTTTTTTGGTCAAAAGAAAGTGCGCGCCATCTATCCCAAGAGCACCTGAACTAAATGGACCGTCTCAAGAGTGCAATCTGCAGTGCATTTATTCGTTCATCAAAGGCAAGCCGAGGAGCGATCAGTCTTCTATGTCCTCGAAATCAGCAGGAGCCGCGGCGGGCGTGGAGGCCCCGGCGGCTGCCGTCGTACCAGCCGCGGCAGCAGTGCTAGCTTCGCCGCCTGCGGCCGTGGTTGCGCCGTCAGCCGATGCCGCAGTCGTGGCTCCGTCGCCAGAGGCACCCGTGGAGGCTCCAGGGGGCGGTGGTCGCCGCCGCTGTCGTCGGCGGCCCGGTGGTCGTGTCGAGCCCCAGGTCCTTGGGTTCGTTGGCGATGACAAACTGAGGCTGCGCCCGCCCGATGTTGTTCTGGCCTTCCAAGGGTTTGCATGCCCTTCCTTGCCCACCATTTCCGTGTCCTCTTGAGTCGATCCCTTGGCGACAGTGACTGCGCCACCTGGAGCACTACATGGCAACATGGTCAAGGGTGGTTCGCGAGACTCGAAGCTTACCTATGAGCAAAATCGCTAAGCACAGTATCTGTGTTTTCATTGTATCACATGAGATTTGTTGTCTGAGACAGAGAGGGAAAATGGCGCCACTTCCGGTTGCTCGTATTGCCGAAGCTGCTTTTTCGAGTCGCTACGACTTCCATTCATAACTAATTAACGGAGTTCATTGCGTCATAAAGTTGCTTGATCATTCCAGGTGTAAACTTTCAGCCGCTAGGGAGCGCTACGCGAGCTCACGATTGCGAAGATTGAGAAAGAGGGAAGAGGGAGAGAGAGAGAGAAAGATAAATGCTGTACCCTTTCATCCTACGTGTTACCTTGGAATAAAATTTCACGCTAGGAGCCTATGGAATATGCTACAAGTCCGTTCTTGAACCAAGGCCACCTGGCTCGCCTTCTACTCCACGTGCTCTCTCTCTCTCCTCTCTCTCTCCCTCTCTCTCTCTACCTGCCTATCACTCGTAACAATAGGTGTTCATGTTATTCTTGTATCATGAGAAAGAAGTAGAAAAAGCGGCATCACTTGATGACTCGATGCATTAATTACATATAGATTTTCCTCCATTCAATCCCTCTCTCCCTTTCTCCCTCTCGCGCGCTCTCTCTCTCTCTCTCCCTTTCTCCTTTCACGGCTACCTTGACAGTATCCCTTTGATTATTCCTCATCCTGTCACAGCTTTCCGGCTGCACTTTGATCTATGTTTGAAAGCTGTAATGAAAGAAGAGAGGAGAGGAAGGGGAGAGAGAGAGAGCGCGAGAGATGGGAGAGAGAGAGAGGGAGAGAGAGAGAGCGGGAGAAAGTTATTTATTTTCTACGTCCATGCGTTAGACATCAAGGATAAGTGTTGAAAATTCTATAAATAAAACACATATGCTATTCTTCACGATTTATATCTCGATAAATATTCATGCAAGTATCACGAAATGATTAATATTTAATTCAGTACGAAGGTGTTATGCTCAAATTTTGGGGCATTTTGTGTCTAGTTAAGTCCTTGCAATTGAATTTAGCAAATATTTTGCGAGAATTAAACTTTTTGGCATAATTGATGAGACTATTAATTGTGTTAAATTCAGTTAGCTTGCTGCAAAATACAATTTCAATGTTGTGCAATTTGCGGCAATTTTCTAGTAGTTTCTGGAAGCCAGCATCGGTGACACTTGACTGAATCAAGCTAAATTGCCTTAATTTAGTGGAATGGCTGAGATAGTCGATGGTTTTGTCGCCAACTAGATGGGAACTGAATTCAATTTCGAGCACATTTAAATTGCTGGCAAACAGCTGCTTGACAATTAGTCTCTCGAAAAATTGCTCATTCAGGTCACAATCAAACAGAGACAAGTTAATTAGCTTGTCTTTCGTTAATCTGAAGAAAGTCATTAGCGAATCACAGTCGTACCTGCGAGTCGTTGCATCATTCTTTGCCGGACGAAACTTAATTGCCTTCAGCTTCTTGATTGTTGCAATTAGCGGCAACAGCTTGGAATCGCCGATAAATTCGAACGCTTCCAAGTTGCTCAAAACTTCGCTCAGAGCAAGCAAATCATTTGCATCGATTGTCGATTGAATCGATAATCGCTTCAGGTTCTTGCACTGCTTCAGGCAGTTGATGACATTGTTTTTCTGGAAACAATTGAAATCAATTGTCAAACTGGTCCACATTTTGCCATATTTTGCCACAATTTCAGGACGGTCCCCCAGCTGGTCAATGTCCACTCTGGTCAGCTTGGGACACGAGGAAAAGATGGCTTCCAGGTGTTGACCTTCAATGGAGTCGGAAATGATTTCCTGGACGCAGTTTTCACTGCTGTTCAAGCTGGTCACGAAGCTCACGAAGCCTGAACAGCCTCGAATGCCGTGCACATTCAGCACCTCTACCTTAGGACAGTAGGTGGCCATCTTGAGTCCCATGTCCTTGGTCATGTTCAGGTCGTTCCAGTTGAGTGTCGTGATGCTGGACACAGCTGATACTGACTTGATGAAATCGAACTCACGGCTCACGTGACCAAAGTCCGGCATGAATGTTTCACGAATGTTACTTGAATCTTGGTCAAACTTACAATGGCTGACCGAACCGTCGTTAATGGTCAAGAAGCGTCTCCCTTTCAAGATTGACCGACAGACATGATCAAAGTCCACGCTGACCAGCTGATACTTCATGAGGTCACGTGACGGCATGTACTTGAGCACATCGTGGACAATGTCCAGCGGAAGGTCAACAAAATGGACGCCCCACAGGATGGTCATGGTACAGCTGTGCCGGTAGCTGAATGTTCACTGCATATTACAAATGTATCTCTCTGTCTCTCTCCCTCTTTCTCCCTTTCTCTTTCTACTTCTCTCTTTCTAAATGATGCATATGAGAGAGCGAGAGGGAGCGAAAGTTTTTTCTCTTTGTATGCCAGTTCCCAGCTTAGCATTTCAAGGTCACTGTCTCGCCATTGGCTCTCTAGGAGAGATAATGAGACGGCCCCTCGCTTTATGGACCCCATCGGCAGGTTTCTTCACTTTCTTCGCACACAAGGCCTGTGACTCGAGCGAACGGGCCGATGAACCCCCTATCTATCGCCGACCGGGTTCAAGGCTAGCCCAGTGGATACGGATGAGCAATCGCAACGTGACACTCACCGAATAGGCTCTGGAGTGACCTTCTCGTCTACCTGTGTCATTTACCTCTCAAGCAATTACCTGGCTCTCTCTCCCTCCCTCTACTCTCTTTCTCTATCTCTGGTTGGGCGAGACTGTGAGATGAAATGAAAAGTAATATGAATCCACTTCTGAGATAAAATACAGATCAGAGATACGTTTTACCCTTTAATTACAAGGATTGCCGTTGAGACAGCCAGCTGGGGGTTGACTTCAGTTGCCCTTGTGGTCTTGTCTAATCATTAAACGACTTGTCATCATGTGATTCACCCGGAGGCATTTAGGGGCCGTTCTGTCAGTGCAATGTGTGTGACACTTGAACTACCATTAACTATACTTTTATTCAATGTTAGCACCCAAAAACAGATTAAGCATTCGGTCTCCAAAGGGTCTCTAATCGTCTCTAAATGTCTCCGGGAGCCGCAGCTGCCGTGGTCGCCGCCGGAGCTGCCGTTGTCGGGTCGCCTCCGCCAGCAGCCGGAGCAGCAGTGGTCGCACCACCGGCAGCCGGGGTAGCCCCGCCGGCGCCCTTGGCACCGGGCTTCTCCATGATCAAGACGACCGGGTCCTCGATCATCACTATCGTGCCCTGGGGTTGACTGTACATGGCCTCCAGGGTCCGGGGCACCTTTTTGAGCACGTGCTGGTTCTGATTATTACCCCAGCTCGACTGGGGCTGCATGGGCTGCATGGGTTGCATCGGCAGCAAGGGCTGCATGTCGCTCTGTCGGCTCGGCTCCGCCGCTTGGCCCTCCCATGACTGTACCATCGTGTTATGATGCACCTTCGACTGGCCACCGGAGCCGCCATATTGGGGCGCGCCGTTGACTGTCACTGAAACTGGACCGGAAATTGAGGGACCGTTTCGAATATACACGAATCTTTACCTGAAATGACGAGAATGGTGACAATGGACGTGACCATGTTGTTTTTGAGGCTAAAAACAAATTTAATCCAAATTAAAGTGCAGGACAACTAAATCAACAGTTTCAAGGCGCATTTCTTGTTAATTGCTGTTTCGTTGCATTTCATTAAACAGTCACTTCCGGTTACGACTTCAATTCGACGCCACAAGATTTTACAAACGTTCATTGATAAGGAAAATATACCTGATTTACAAATTGTCTTCCCTCTAGCTTGAAGGCGCTCTAAAACATCAGAAATTCATTTCGAATAATTTTTTTTCAATTTACTGCAAATCAAATTCAAACAAAAATTTGTATCAATTACTTGTTTTTTTTCGCCAAAGATTTCCTTTTTTCTTCCTTTATCAAAACATTTCTGGCATGATTTGGACCCTTAATGTTAGGGTTAACGGTCCGAGATCTCAGCTGTTTAGTCACGTTCAAACTGGTAGTCGTCGAGTGTGAACCGTTCGAAACAGCTTCAGCCGGCCCAGACTTGATCTTGGATTTCCTTTTCTCTTCCTTTCTCAAAACGTTTCTGGCATGATTTGGACCCTTAATGTTGGGGTTAATGGTCCGAGATCTCCGCTGTTTAGTCACGTTCAAACTGGAAGTCGTCGAGTGTGAACCGTTCGAAACAGCTTCAGCCCGCCCAGGCTTGATCTTGGGTCTCTTGGGATTCGATTTCAACTTCTTGGATCCGAAACATTTACTTGAATAGAATTTCCGCTTTTGGTCCGGCTTTCCTTTTTGATTTCGTTTCTCATATCGTTCCCTTCGTTTCCGATTTCGTTCCTTTCGTTTGCCGTTATCCTCTTCGTCATCCTCGTCATCATTATTTCTAGCATGGTGGACAGGTGGACTTCTCTTTTCAAGGGCAACCAGTTCTAAGGAACTTGAGCCTTTCAACTTCTTGGGCACGCAAGTTTTACTTCCAGAATTTTTCCGCTTTCGTTTGCCGTTTTCAGCCGGACCGTTATCCTCTGCGTCATTCTCTTCGTCATCCTCTTCGTCATTCTCTTTGTCATCCTCTTGGTCATCCTTGTCATCCTCTTCGTCATCCTCTTTGTCACCCTTTTCGTCATCCTCTTGGTCATCCTTGTCATCATCATGTCTGGATTTCTGGACAGGCTGGCTTGCGGCAACTTTGAAATGATCAGGCATATTTTTCGTGATGAACAATAATGGCGATGCCGGCCAACCGCTTCGAACCTGGGTCACTAACCTACATTCAAAAGCAAAATGGCCTTTTCGCCCACATGACGAGCAAGAGCAGTTGACATTTCTTTTCGGCCTTAGCTTCGATACGGATTCCCCGGAACTGGTGACTGAATGAAACTTGCGCCAATGGTTAGGACAGTAGTCATCCTTGTGACCAATGAGACCACAGTGGTCGCAGTTGGCCAGCAGGTAGTCGTAACTACAGTTAGAGCCAGCGTGGCCCACTTTTCGGCACTTCCAGCAAATGACATCAGGACAAGTGCGCTCCAAATGGTTGGTTCCAGCGCAGAGAAGACAAACTTGCTTCTTCTTTTTACACGAGCGAGACGGATGGTCAGTGAATTTAGAACAGTGGATGCATTTGAACTTCTTTTTCCAACCCTTTTTATTCTTAGATGTGCCTGGAGTTCCATCTTCTTTAGTAGACCGCTGATGGGCTTTACTCGGAGAAACCGCATCCAGGGTTGTTGGGTCAAAGTCCGATTTACACTTGTCCAGGAAGCTGCTCATCACTACTTTCAACTTTTTCGTCCAGGGTTTTTTCGCAATATTCACAGATGGTAGATCTTCGGCACCGGAATCTTGTGAGCAATATTCCTGAGATAACGCCAAAGGTATTGAGTGGATAACTTGATCACCATTGACCACATTTCCTAGTCGCGTATCTTTTAGACTGGAAGCTCGCGCAATGGCCTCTTCGGCGCCATTTTCAAAGCCCGATGAATCTGACGAATCGTCAAAATAATGATCCTTAGACGACTCATCAGATATCAGAGTTTCAGATACAATGTGGCGTCCATTTTGCTTCTTGCCAACCGCATGAGCTTTGGATTCCGAATCAGTGTCACTGAGTATGGTAACGACTTCTTTCCGCTTGCGAATATATTTCTTTATCGGTGTTTTTTCAGGGACGGTGCCTAAATTGCTTAACGGCACAAAACTAGGCTTCAAAGATGAGCTGCCAATCTGAACAATTTTACATTCTGTTGCAATCTGCTTCTTATCGAACGAATGATGTATGCTGGAATACAACCGGACTTCAATGTCAGAGTCCACTTCATCGCTGACCCATTCCTCATCGCCAGCCTTGAGTAGACTGGTCATGATGAGGATGATCACTGAACACGCAGTTAAAAAGGAAACAAAGGCACCAGGTACGTTAACCAATGAACTCAGTCAGCTGGCCAACTACACGTGTTTGCTTTCTGCAACAGCAGCGCCATCTCTTGCGTTACTTTGAAACATCGGCTTTAATGCCCGTAATTGAGCGCATTTTTCCCTAATTTTATGTTATTTTGCACTATCACGCATTAATAGCCATTTGTGTCCTCATTGACTACTACAATATCATTAATTTTATTACACTGTTTCTATTCCTTCCAGAAATGAGATGTTGATGACTAAAGAAGTCTAAAAGACATTCAGTGAAGGTGATTTTATAGGTTCAGTGGTCTGACTTTTTGAATCCCTGGAATTCCCTGCATTAACCACCGCGAGAAAAATCCCCGGTCCATATTTTTTAGTAATTGTGCATCAAGCATGCTTCAAAAATTTCTCGAAAAATCTAATTAGATGTAAAACGGCTTTAGCTATGCCATAAATCAGAGTGAAGGTGCCAAGGCTCACCTTGTCGTTCACAAGATATAGAGAAATGCCCAGCCCTACTAGATTGTCAGTTTCCGCGAGCTAAAGCTGAAGGACATTTAGGCCATCAAAAGAAAAGTCCCTTATAGAAGATAGAGTAGAGATGAAGAGAGGGCTGATCTGAAGAGATGGTGCTGAATCACAAGAGCATTTGATGACACATAATGCAAATGTTATGTCAATGGCTGATTCTTACACTGCATGCTAAAGCCGATTATAGTTTTTGACTTTCCGCCGATCGCACTTGAAAAACGGTCCCTCAGTTTTTTTCAAGCGTGATGTAAATAAACTTGAAAGAAGCCTGTGAGTGAGTCTTCAGTCAGTTCACGTTGACCAAAATTTATCGCTCTTTCTCTCAGTCTCTCCCTTCCTCTCTCCCTCTGCTCCTCTTGACCATGGGACTTGTAGTATTTCCATAACCGTTTGCAAGCTTCTATGGGCTTCATCCTTCCATGGCACCAGAGTTACGTCATAGTGCAGAAAAGCTGGTGGCCTTGAGAGTAATCGCCACTAGTTTGCAACTGGATAACAAGAGCGAGAGAAGGAGAGATAGAAGGGAGAGACGAGAGAGAAGAGCCAAGTAGTATCACATTAACAGTTCAAGACCGTTTGCTTTCTTTCATTTATCATCAGTTGAAAGTGTGATTGCAAGTCGAAATGACAGTAAATATTCAAAGTACGAAGTATGTGAAAGAAATGGCCAGAATGGCCGACACACTGTATGTCGACCTGTCTGTGAAGTATGAAGATAACAGTCTCATCAGGGCCAGAGTAGGCGTTCTACTGGACTTCGGCCTAGAAGTGGCCTCATATGTTCACGAGTACGACTTCCGTGGTGTCGAAGCAAATGGCTACCGAAGCTTGATTCGACTGACGCTACTTCTACTCAAGCATGGTCTCACCATTGATAGGACATTGGAAGAGACATTCCAGCGCCTACTTGAACTGTTCGTCGACGGCATTCCACATGTTAGACAATTAAGAGAAGACTCATTAAGGGCTACTGAAGTTGACGGCAAGCCTTTGCTAACATCGTCAGATGTCAAGTACTCGTCAGATTTTTTGACCAAGTTCGTCACCATGGACATTTCAAAATTAGAACTGTTCTTTGGTCCGATGTGTAACTTTAGCTGTGATGAAAATACCATTTACCTCAACTATCTACTCTGGACGAAGCCTGGTGGTATGTTTGACTTTCTTCGCGCCATGATGAACAGTTCGAAGAGAAGTCACATTCTGGCCGAACTGTTCAAAGCTTACGATTTGAACACAATTAAGAAGCAGTTGAACGAAGGAAGTACAGGTTTCTTCTACACCAAATTTCTCAACTACACCCTTAACTGGTGGCGCCCCAGTGTGAAGAAGACCTTGATTGTGCCCAGGCAAACAAAATGGCGCATATTGTGTGACTTGAAAGATAAGAAGATAAGCTTGGAACACAATGCGGAACACTCGAGAAGCAGCATCTATAACGGAGTCCGATGTAGATTCATTCATGAGCCCGATGATAAACCGGTTCTCATCATCTATGCACACGGCGGTGGTTTCATATCAAATGTTGCAGAGACTCACGAGGTAAACGGTTTCACATTAATGTATCAGTTGTCTTGCATACTAATATTTCCTGACGTACCTTCTAGGTATTCTTGAAAGGATGGCTCACTAATCTGCCTGGTGTAGCAATCCTCAATGTCGATTACACTTTGGCGCCTGAGGCCCGGTTTCCGGATCCGGTTCAAGAGTTGCTCGACGTCTACCTCTGGGCGGCCAGTGCCACTTCATCAGTCACCGCAAGCCTCGGTTTCAAGCCAACCACCATCGCCCTGGCAGGGGACAGTTCGGGGGCACTGATGTGCATGTCAGTCTTGACCATAATAGCCGACATCAGGAGAATGGGACACCAGGTTCCGCTTCCGGTCGGTTTCTTGGGCGTTTATTCCACCTTCACGGTGGCACCCCAGATGCTGCCCTCGCAACTGCTTTCGCCATTTAATCCTCTCCTCTTTCCTACCATCATTCTGAACATGGGCAACGCCTTCAGCCCAGTGACCACGGCCTACTTGGGTCCCAATAACAATGAAACCGAAAGCGATCACCTTGATTTACACAAGCTGATTGCTGACGGCCAGCTGGAAACATACTTTCACGACAATCTGGAAATATTCAAGCACCCCTACATGTCACCCCTCAACTACGGCCATTTTGAAGACCTGAAGACGGTGAAACTGAAGCTGTTTGCCCTTCACAGTGACCCCTTGCTGGACAACAGTGTGACCATGGCCCGTCGTTGGCGTGGTCACGTGACCCTGGACGTGATTGACACCTTGCAGCATGCCTTCTTCAACATGATGTTCCTCAAGATGTACTCTGAGAAGAGAAGAATATTCTACGAAGCGGAGCAAATTATCTTCAAGCGTATCAGAGAGATGTTCAGTATTGACCAAGAAGATGTGATAAAAGTTGTTTGATACTTTTTTATATGACAGAAAAACAGATCTCGCCATTGGATAGACATATTTTTTTACTGGAAATTGAAGAACTCTTAAAATGACATTTGCGACACAGTTGAATCCTTTTTACTTTGGCGCCAAAAAACAGCGGAACCAATATTGAGCGAAGCCTGGGAAATGAGAGCAAGAGGAAGAGAGGGAGAGCGAGAGAGGGAGAGAGCGAACAGTTTAGTATAAACGCCAAGAAAGAAGCGCCCGAAGTTTTGCTCTCTGCGCATATTTGCGGTTTCGGTGGTTCTGGTGTGCGCATGTGCAAAGCCCATGTGTAAGCTTTTCATCTCTCTCTCTCTCCCTCTTTCTCTTCCTCTTGCAAGTGTTGTGTTCGTGCGTGAAACGAACTAAAAGAGAGCGAGAAGAGAAGAGCGCCAGAGAGCAAGCAAAGGGAGAGAGAGGAGAGAGAGAGCAAAGAAAAAGAAGAGAGAGAAAGAGAGAGACAATTTGACTTGTGAATGTTGTAGCAAATTTTATCAGTGTGATTCACGCACACGACATTCATATTACAGTGTACATATGAATCACAAAAACAGTGCTCATAGCCAAGGCAAAGGGGGAAGAATTAATTGAACAGTAATACATATATCTATATTTTTGTGATATATACATCTGTCTACACATTGATATTACCGCTTCGAGTGACCCATATGTACACCATGAACATAATGAGAAGCCAACATCGCCGCGGTGCCACGCACAGCCTGCCCCCAGACCCGTCGGACAACCTGGGCCTGAGGAGGTGTCGCAAGCTGCCCCAGCCGCCCCACTATAAGCCGCCAACGTCGCCCACCATGCCGTTGGCCAAGCTGAAGCTGAGACGTGACCTCATCAACTGTTCCTCGGCCACTGGGTCAGATCCTGGCGTGACCAGTGGCCGAAGCCGGAACCAGGTTTCGCCCGTGCCCCGCTTCTCCCGGGAGCATGCCCTGCTGTACCAGAGGTCAAGCTTGCCCGGGTCACCCCTGAGAGCGCGGCCCACCGGGTCGGCCTTCCTGGAACACTATGTGCCACCCCAGTCGTCCCTGGTCAGCCACCGGACTAAGGGCAGCTCACAGCCCGACCTGTCCATGGGACACACCCGGCGGTTCCCGTCGATAACGGACATCACCAAGCCGCCATTTTTGGAGCCAACATACTCTAGTGATAGGTTAGATAGTTATAGTAATTACGACCAATATTACAGGACGAGGCAACACCAGCTGCAAACCAGGTCGGAAGTTGTACCACTTCATCAGACCCGGCCCGTGTCAAGTGTACCATCGGCCTCGTCGTACCACCGGCCCTCGACGGCCACCGGGACAGAGCGGGACAATGTTGACCACGACCCCAGGTCACTGTTTAAGAAGCAGCTCAAGTACTTTGTCGAGGAGCGACGCGACGCCCTGGACACGGTCTACAATAGGCGCCATCTTGTTGACCATGGTCATCTTGACCATGTGCGCAGTCAGCATGACCACCAGGGCGGCCATCATGGTGGTTCCGACAGTGACCTTAATGCCCTGATGCACCTCTACTCGCACCCGCCCGACCCCACCATCACACCGGGCCGAGTGCCCCAGGCCGGCTACCCGGCCTACCAGTCAGTGCCCCAGGTGTACACGTCGCCAGTGCCGCCATCTTCGTACGGCCGTCAACATGGGTACGAGCAGCATTATCATCCTCACCATATGACTTCGCAGCAACAGCTACATCATCACAGGATGCGAAGCAAGTACTCCACGTCCAGCCCATCACTACTTGGTACGTCGCCGACTCAAGGTCTTCCAGATATGTCTTCAACTTCCGCCATCATGGGCTACACCCAGGCTGGCATTTTGAGACGGTCCCCCAGCCCGTATGGTCAGCGGTCAGTTGACTTTGACTTGTCCCAGACCACCTATGTGCCCCATAGATCGTCTTTCAGCTATGGCTCATATGATGACTATTATTGATCGCCATCTTTCAAGAAAACACATATTGTGGTCAACGTTAGGTATCTCTACGTTTTACTATACAATTGTTCTCTCGTTCCTCTCTCTCTCGCTCTAGTTGAAAAAAACATAGATTATAGCTACATAGAAAACATAGGAATTCTATGCAATTTGATGCAAATAATTGTGATATCTACATAATGTATATTTTTGATTGTTTTACAATTCAGTATCAATTGTTAATCTGTCGTCTCTCTCTCTCTATCTCTCGCTCTCTATCTCCTTCTCTCTCGTGCTGTTGCTGTTGTTGAACACGTATCACGTGACCAAAAATGATATAAGCATTCTATGTCTACATACGAATTCACTGTTGAATATGCTGACCAGAGTATGGCGGAAAAAATCTACGATATATACAAGATATGTACAAGTTCTGTGTTTAGGGACAAAAAACAAGTCAAATATAAACATGTAAAAAATATACTGAATTAACTGATAGCCAAACCAAATTAAGCCAAACTAACGAATGGGAAAATATGATTCAAACATGTCGCTAATTGAAAAAATATGCTAAAAATTCGAAACTTGCATAATTGTAATAAAAAAACGTCAGATTCATTATGTAATAATGGAAGTTTGTGATATTTGGAAACGAATATTCTGAGCATGCAACGGCACAAAGGAAACCGAAGCAAATATTGCAAACAGTACAAATACATACTAATGAATAGCTTTATGGACAACATTGGAATATGAGGACAAGCGAGAAGAAAGCTGGTCACGTGACCAATTTTCGTTTCCTACAGTCAACGAAACACACACATAGGGGGATGAGAGACCCAATGACCTGGTTTCCCATTTCAGGGTCGATCTCTCTCCCTCTCCCTCTCCTTCGCTCTCTCTCTCTCCTTCGTTCTATCGCTTGCTACCGTGATACAGAGGGAAGCCAGCACGCGAAAGCGGTGGCGCCACCTGTCTCTTGTTTTGGATCGATATTGGCCTATTGTCGCCTTGTTCCATGGAAGCGGACGAAGTGACATTGCGACTATTCAATGTCTGGTTGACTTTGTTGACCACTTGACCAATGATGTTGACAATCTTGCTCAGGCTGTTTCCGTTTCCTTCGCCGAAAAAATGCAGCTCCTTGTTTGTGGCATTGGACTCCAGGTGGCGCTTCACATCGGTGCCCACCTTGTCGATCCACTTGGTGGCATTGTCCAGAAACTGGCCCACCTTGACCTTGAGCTCGTGGTGGTCACCCTTGCCCAGCACCTTGTCCAGCGGGTCAGGTTCGGCCCTGGACAGGTTGTTCAGGTAACAGAGGGACACGATGACCGCCATGACAGCTGAGGCCAGGAGCAGACCAATGGTGTACAGGGGCCAGTTTTGGCAACACTGCCCATGCCTACTGCGTCCTGTCTGGGGCATGTTGCACAATATAACAGAATATAAAATATATGGTACAAAGGAATCAGGGGACAAAGGAAAGCTATAGAACAAAAAGCTATTCTGAAATATACGTGTCAGCAAAAAAGCACTTTCGATTCTAGTAGCAATCTGGATTTGGATTTCTAAATTTAGTGCGTAGCCTAGGTCTTGTTTAACCAGGTGTCCCAAGAAGCGTGCACTTGAGAGACGACCCCCGGCGCATTTTTCTCATTTGACTATATTTTCGCTTAGCAACAAGCAAAAAAGTAGAACTTCACGTTTCGCAACTTGCTCGGCAAATGGTATGAAATGACCGACTTCCGGTCATGTGAATAAATCACATTTGACCGCACGAGAGGAAGGGAACACTGGCCAAAGTGTTCTAATTACATATAGGCTGCTAATTAACGTTTTGGTCACTCTGTTTCTAATTACAAAACGAGAGTAATTACTGGCACGTGATACGTGCACGAGAAAAGTGTTTAGCTGGCCACAGGAATTTATTGGAGCAAAAATGTGACTTTATAATTGCATTTCGAGGGGGCGAGTCTACTGCGACTGCGCAGAACAGCTGGTACACCACTCAACGTCTACCAGGCACCGGGGCAGCCATTTTGGTGGCGTCCATGGTGGCGTTGGCCTTGAAGGCGTCGCTGACCTTCTTGGCCATCCTTTCGAAGGCGGAGCCTATTTTCTTGGCCAACTTTTCCACATCTTTGCCAAACTTGTCCAAGTGGTCCTTCAGGGTCTTGGGTTTCTGGGTAGTGGTCACGGGCATGCCGGGTATGGGCGTGGCTTCGGCCTGCCTTCGGGCTCGCTGGTGAGGAGCTGCTGGCGCCACCTGGGCCTGTTTCGTTAGACCGGCCATGGTTTTGGCCATGAAGCCCGTCACCTTGGCGGCCATGTTGGATGCAAAGGCGATACCATTCTCTTGGGACTCGTCATTGGTCGAAGCTACAGACAAGAAAATGGCGAACAGTATTATTCTGCAGATCATTCTTGAGATTCGAGCGAATATTGTTGAAAGTGACTTTGATTGCAATCGGTAATCAAGTCAACTTTCAACTGAAGTAAATTTACTGATTTCATTCTTTCAAATACGCATTGCAACACTGTGTACATTGTCCAAAGAGTGGCCTGGTTAAATACAGTAAGTATCTCGTTAGGTTTAAGCACCTGATGACGTTGATTATGCTAATTACAGTTGCCTTTAATTGAATCATCCATCAAGAGACAGCTTGCTGGTACTTGAATAAGGATAACGTGATAAAGTCATTCGCTGTCAATTAGGCTCTTTGTGACGATTTAGCAAAAGTAGTGATGGGCATTCGCTTTGAGAAAGTTGTAGATGAAGTTTTCATATGGTACAGGTGATTCAGAACAAATGTGTATTGCTCGATAGGAATACTATAGTCAAGACTATCTATCGGTTATCAGCTGTTATGATATGTCGACATTCGAAAATTTACCAACGGCACAATCTTCAAGGGTCACCACTTCTTAATCAAGGTGACAATCAAGCCAGAATAAACTCACCTTATTTGCGAATATAAACCCAGTTCGTCTAGACCTTTTTTGTGTTGGTCTAATTCGAGTAGCTGTCTGAACCTGATTAGCCTAATTAACTAAAATTAAACAGCACTGCGTGTCTCAGGGCTTAACAGAGACTAAATATTGATTGACAGAACGCATTGCCCATCTCTAGGGTAAGATCTTGAGTAAGCAATTACCGTCATTGCGGACACAAAATTACTAGCTACGTGACTACTCTGACGTAAATTAGAGGTTGCATCGAGTGAAGAGTAACCCAGAAAGCCCTAGATGGTCCAGTGGCGAAACTTTTTGTTTGCGCATGCGTCGTGCACACTGAAAGTCCAGTAACGGCGCCCATCGCTATTGTACATCTTATACAGTAGTGCTGAACAGGTTAATGAAACAAGCCCAGCCTTAGAAATACTTGTCATTCATAACTTTTACTAATCAAAACGAAATCAACCAATTAGTGAAAGATAGAAGCAAATTAGAACTTGAGGGACATGTCGTCCTTCTTGGCCGGAGCCATGTGCTTGCGACTGGACTTCTTGATCAGCTGGGCCGAGCCCCTGGACAGGTCCTTGGAGGCGCCACTGTTGCCCCGGACATGGCCCTCGTTGTGCAGGGTCTTGACCTGGGTGATGTTTTGACCCTTGAACATGTTGATCTCCTTGATGTCGGTCTTCCAGTCGGCCCGGAAGTTCTTGTACTTGCGAGCCTTGCCCTTGGTCATGGACTTGAAGGTGGCGTCATACTGGCCCGCCTTCTTGTACTCCATGTTGGAAGGGATCTTGAACACGTTGATCATGTTCACCCGGCCGCCCATGTGGCGCCCACCGTGGGGGCCCATCATGCCCATCTGGGACAGGGACATGGAGTGACCATGATGGCGGCGGCACTCGGCCAGGTACACGATGGTCAAGACCACCAGGGCGCAGAGTTGGGACTTCATCATTTTGCTGCTTTGTTGACTGGTTCAAGTCTAATGATGGAACTCATTCAGTTGATTGTCTCTTTTAAAGGGATCGCTGACAGCTAATTGTCTCTTTGCTCCACCTCTGACGTCAGCCATTTTTGTTGGGACAGCTGGGTGACATTGGTTTTGAAAATAAGCTGATTCTTTACAATAATTAGCTTGTACTTCATTTGTGTGATCAGCTACAGTTCTCTAAATTAACGGCTAAATCCGTCTAATGGAATTATCGCTAATCGCTGCGGATCGATTCTGATTTTGAGCACTTTTCAAATCGGTTACACAAGAAGAGTTACTCGATAAGCGAAGACAACCTCAATGACTACTTCGGCACTGAATTTAGCGTCCAGATCAGAGTAGGCACGGATGATTAGTAAACGGATTCTAGCAACTCTATTGAATTTGGCGGCAATTTTGAATTCTCGTTTTCTTGCCGCCAGTCGGCTTAGGACAAAGAAAGTGGTCGGTTAACCGCGATCGAATACCAGTCGGATATCCGCTGTCGGATACTCTTTTTTCGAATAGGCTATGGTCGGTTTCAGAACCGATTCTACTAACCGAGCCTATCTCTAGTCAAGAAGTAAAAGAATCCCGTCTAAGATTGCACTAAAGAAACGGTCCCGGGCAGAATTTCAAAACACGCAACGCCAGCGAACAATAAACGTTGTCGCCTACAGTCGGCTGTTGCGCATGGACATTAATTGTTGCCGCGTTTAATCAATATGGCCAATCAGGCTCAAAATGAATCGGGCAATGCAAGCGTCCCAGTCAGTAATTTCGACGCCGCGAACTGGTCGCCGTCATTCAGTGACTTACAGGACTTGGAGCTGAACGAAGCCGGCTCGGCGGCCCAGAACAGTCAAGCCGCTGATTCAGAGAATCTCATCATTGGAAATGTTCTTCTCACTCCGCCTCGTGTTCGCAGTCCTGAGGTTTCCAAGGATACTGATGTCAACGTGACTGTAAACAATGGCAACCGTAAGTGTTGGTATCAGTAAAAGAGATCCTGCTAAACAATTGAATTGCAGGGGTTCCCGACACTTCAAACAGTTCTTTGATTAAACTACTGAACCAAGTGAACGAGAAATTTGGTCAACATCAACTTGGACACTTAATCAAACCGGCAACAAGTCGGCCTACGGTGCCAGCAGCTACCTGGACCCCGGCTCAGCATTCCACTAGCCAGCCATATTCGGCCACTACTCAGGACATTCTCAGACAGTCACAAGGAAACAGGTCTTTAACTCTTAACACCCAGCAATTTCAGCGCACGATGCCTGGCGTGACGCATGGAGCACCGAATTCAACTCACGTGTCGCAGAATTCGAGCATGGCTTCCAGTTCGGCGAACATACAAATCATTCACGGTGGTACGGATCGTGGACAAGCTCAGTATGCTCAAAGGACATACCAAAGAATACCCACTGTACCTACGGTTCAAGTGACGCCTCAAGTGCAACCACGTGCACAAAGTATACTGGTGGGCAACCAGCCTAGGAATCAGGTCTTGTTACCAAGGGTCACCCTTCAGGCCCAGAATGTGCAGCATGCGCAAAACATGCAGCAGGTCCAGAACAACCTAAAGTCTAGAGTGATACATCAAGCCCACCAACTACAGCAGGCCAGGAATATGCATAACAACCTGAACACTCAGCAAACCAACAATATTCATCAAGCGGGTAGTAACCAGCAAGCGGCGGGAAATGCTGCCGCCTCTCAAATGGGATACCGTAGGTTACTTGTCGACCAGAACCAATTTAGGGCTCTTCAGGCGATGCTCAATCAGCCCCAAATTACAAACACCCCTGCTATGCAAACGATCCCCATTCGGCAAATGACCCCTGTTCCACAAACGACCCCTGTTCAGTACATGACCCCTTCTCGGCAAACGACCACTGTCCATCATACAGCACCTGTTCAGAATGCCCCTCCACCGCCGTATTCAAACCACCAGGTGTACCAGCAGCACCTTCTCAATCAGTCGTCCGGATCTACCACTGTTTACACAGCAACACCCATGACACATTACGGCAACATAAACCCTTTGGCTGACGACGACGAAATAGTATGTCTGGAGCAACCGGCCGTCAATAATCAAAAGCGACGGGCGTCTGCCGAGGCTCCACCGGAAGTGCCGAATAAGAGACCCAACATCCCTGAACCGGTGACCGAAGAACCGCAAGTGGATCAAGTAATATGGCCGACGTTGATCAAGTCGGCGGCTAATATGTTAAAAGATAAGATTGACGATGAGTTGAAGAAACTAGACGGTTTGTCGCCGAATTGTACCACAAGGTCAATGAAACTTGTCGTTCGCAGTACGAGGGAGAAACTTGAACACTTCAGGTCGAACGTCGTAAGTGCCTTAGGGTGGGAACGAAGTTTCGTCGAACTCAAGAGTACCATAAAGGATCTAGATGAGGACATAAACTTTGTTGATTGTGCTCGAGCAATCAAAAATGAACCACCAGAGGCGCTGAAAAGTACTGGAACAATATCCGATGAATCATCGAATAACGAAGTGGCCCGAGAAAATTTGGCCGTGAGTCAAACTGAAGCCACTAAGCCTAGTGAGCAAGTGGAAGAGCCGGCAGCCCAGCTGCCACCGGAAGTACTAGAAAAGAGTTGGGTGCCGTTTACTATCGAAGTGACCACAGATGGTACGAAGATGTACAAGTGCAACTACCCTAGCTGTGAGCTGTCCTTCTTTTTGGCTTCCACAATAGAGAGGCACTTGAAGCAAGAGCACAAGTATTCGAAGGAAGCTGTTGTCCAAAACCACCGAAGTTCTTTAGGACTGCGCGCCACTGTCAAGTGTCCAGATTGTGATAAGCGGTTCGCTTCTAAAGAATCCATACTGTTCAAAGTCCACCGGGATGAGCACGAAAAGACGGCGGCGGACCTTTTGAAGAAGAACACAAAGATCTCAAAGAAGTGTACTGGTTGTGAGAAGTCTTTCATTTCGGTTGCTAGCCTTACAAAGCACGAGACTTCCTGTCCTGGACTTGTTGGGCAAGCTGTGGCCGAAGACGGCCATGACGAGGAGGAAGTTGACAATGCCGAAGTCAAGGAGACAGAGGATGACTATTTCAACAGTTCGGATGACACTTTGCCAGATGGGACTTCGGCACAGGCATCGAGTTCTAAGTCATCCGCACCTTCGCCGAAAATACAGTGCAAAGTTTGTCAGAAAACAATGCACAAGAGTTCTTATTCTAAGCACCTCAAAAAGCATCATGCAGAGGATGCTCTTGGTGACGGGAAGACTAATGAAGTGTCCGATCAGCTTGTCGAGAAGTCGGATGACGAAGCTAGCTTCATTTGCGTGACTTGCGAAATCTGCCGCCATTTGCAACTGGTAGACAAGCCTACGAGACACCTTGGCATCGTTTCCTGCATGACGTGTTACGAGTATGCAAGGAGATGGCTTAAAGCTCCAAAGGTGATCTATTGTCAAAATGGATTCAAGTGTATCAGCGACGACCAGGAGGCGCAGCAAGAGGACCCAAAGTGTTTCGCTTGCATCCTGACCCGTGCAGTCCGTCTCTTCCAGTTTCCGCCGGAAAGGAAGGCTCTCCTTGACAGTGTGTGGCCGAAGATGAAGCCTAGAATCAAGGGACAGGTCCCTGATTCTGGTTCTGGGAAACCACGAGGAAGACCCAAGAAGGTCATAGACCACTGTAAGGATCTCAACTTGACCAGTGGTCAGAGGCTGCAGTTGGCCAAACAAGTTGTGGTTTCTATCGAAAAAATGGACGTTAATTGTTGGACAGAGCGAGCTAAGGCTTTAATTGAACGTCATGAATCTCGGAAGACGAAAGATCACTGAGCTTTATTATATAAATTAATTACATCTATAATCATTTGCATTCAATGAAACTAATGTTTGAACAATAAAAGTATACATCAAAAACTTGAACAACACTAGCGCCGCCTGTAGTGGAGTCTAGAAAACGTTATTGTAAACAGAACAAAAAAAACGAACTAGAATCTCAAGTACACTGTAGATATGTTTTAACGACGGTAGACAGTGTTCTGCGCTATAAAGGGGTACCTGTGATTACAACCCCATTTTACTTTCTATATTATACAACTGTACAGACATGGTCAACGTGGGCAGCATCTTCTCTGCCATGCCACTGGTAGCTGGTGTGGTTGCAGTGGCTTTCTTTGTTTACCAAGAATACAAGTCATACTCAGAGCGACAGCAATCGTACTCAAGTGGACCCAGTGGTCAAAATAGGTCTCAAGGCTCAAGTACACGGTGTCCACCTCAGCCGGACAATGATTGCATCATTTGCAAAGACTCATTCTTTCCGCCACTGGAAATACTGCCCTGTGGCCACATATACCATAGAACTTGCATTCGAGAATGGTTTCTACTTCGACTCATTTGTCCAATGTGCAAGTCACCGTTGACCGGAACTCAGAAAGCAGAGTACGAGAAAAGACTTGACCTCTAGAACCTTTGAGGACGTTCAAGACCAAGGCTCGACGTGAATTTGGTGCGACATTGATGTACCCAATCTAATCTCAATATACAATTCGAATCTGAGAGGATTATTCTTCAAGACATCATTTTATGCTCATCCGTCCAGAGATACTATTGCAATTTTCACGGTTCAATTCATGACCCAAATGTTCTCATGTAATAAAAAATCATTGCTGGTCAACGCAATTTACTATCGGCATTAATTACTTTCTAAGTTGAACCTGTGACTCTGATTAGTTCGCCTTATCTACGGCCATATCTGAAGTGAATGACCTCAGTGGCTGGCATTCCATGAAATGGCTAGATGTCGCTCTGTGAGAGAGAGAGAACGAGCTCAGGCTCAAGGAGTGCGGAAATGCAACTGCAAACAGCTGACTCAGAGTGTTTTCATGTGAGTTGCACTCGACTTGATGCGAAGTCACAAACAAGCATGGCGGAAAAAGGTGACAAGTCTTCCTTCTTTTCCAAGACAAACCTGGTCACCGGACTAGTGGGCGGCCTGGTGGGCATTGGTGCCGCCTACTACCTGGCGTCCCAGGCCGAGGAGACCAAGAATGCTGCCCAGGCCTACAGCCATGGTCAAGGGTCCAAGGGTAAGTGTCCACCTCAGCCGTGTGACCAGTGTGCCATTTGCTTGGAAAACCTGACGGCACCCTTGGAACTGTTGCCGTGTAGTCACGTGTACCACAAAAACTGCATCAAGCAATGGTACGCCAAAGACATGACCTGTCCCCTATGCAAAGGATCCTTGTCACGTGACCAGCAAGATGTGTACAAGAAACGACTTGATCTCTAATGTTGAAAATGATTCGAGTGAAATTTTCAATGGCACTCATTCTGTTCCTTTTTATTTGGTTGACAAGAAAAATTGGGTTGATAAAAGTTAAATGATGATCAGTTTTTAGTTGATTTTCTCTTCCTGTTCGTTCGTGTTGTAGTTCTAATTTTTGTCGAGAAGATAATGTTCTTAAAGCTAATCATATATATAAATCATACACAACATAGTTATTTACATTTTAGTGGAAAATATGCTGGAGAGAGGAAGCGACCGATAGTGATGAAGACAAGTACGAACAACCAGAGGTGCATGTAAAAAAGAAAAGCAAACTCAAGAGGAGAGCGAGAGAGAAAAGGGTGAGGGCTAGAGATGCAAAACTATATCAAGGCAGTTTTTCCCTCACGAAAGGTCACACCAGCTACTGACTCTGTCTAGAACCTCTCAGATGGAGTTTCAGAGGGCGACCATTTTATATAAACTGTTGTATGTAAGTTCGCGAACATTTTCAGAGGGTGAGAAGTGCGTGACACGAAGAGAGCTCAGAATCATCTTCTCTAGTTTTCATACTTAGTACAAAATGAAAATAAAGCTTGACGCTTCTCATCTCGATGCATTCCTTCAGAGTGCAGGCTTGCTCTAGTGTCGAGTCACAATTTTTGCATGTGTCTACTTCCGGTTTCCTCAGGTTAGAAAGAATAGGTGTATCTTTGAATAAAAAAACTTGATGAAATCATTTTCTTGTCCGATCTATATCACGTGCTTTGAGGGCTATTCATCTTAAGTGGTCGCATGAGAAAGAGATAAAGGGAACAATTTAACGCGGTTGCTTGTTGTAATTAGCTCGAGCTTCGGTCCTCCTCTCTGGTCGGTCATTTGGAAACGGACGATTTACATTGTTTCGACTCTGGTTGTCTCGTTCCCCTTGACGGTCGCTTCTCCCGCCCTGCTGCCTGTCATCTCGTCTCGGGCCACCGCCTTCTCTGAAAGGTCGGTCGTACTGTCGCGGACCCTGACCGAAGTCCCGGCGACCTCCGCCATTGTTCAGCGGGCCTCCTTGCCCCTGGATGTTGCCACCTCGGCCCGACCCCTGGCCTCGTGGCTGCGAGCGTTTTTCTTCCACGTTGAACCGATGTTCATTGAAGTAGATTGGCTGCAAAACAGGAAGGTAGAGAACGACTATTAGCGATCCGACAGTTACAAAACATTTCCTTAGATAAACAGATTATCAGTATCAAATAACTTTGGTCCTCATTAAGTTGTCGGTAAGGGCAAGTCCTTAAGTCATCATTACAAGCATCGAGCAGTGGGCTAAAGCAATCTTTTCTTACCTTCTGAGAGAGGATGCTCTTAACAATGGCCGCATCGTCAAAAGTAACGAAGCCATAGTTGGGAGTTCGGTTAGTTCCAGTCTTCTGGTTGGTACGGTTAATTCGAATGTCCAGAATACGACCGAACTTGGAGAACCAACTGCCCAGCTGTTCTTCCGTAATATCAGAGGGCAAGTTGCCGACAAAAACTTGCTGTTCGTCGGGATAATTAATCGCCACCTTTTGACGATCAGCCCGGTCTTCTTCACCTTCAATCACCACCTTTTCTCCGATCTGGTCGACACCAACAACTGCAGTCGGAGCAAGCGGCTGCTGCTCTCGGAAACTTTCCCGGTTCCGGTTTGGTTGACCGCGTGTCCTCTGCCCTTGCCTCTGCTCTCGAGGACCTTGACCAGGGCTCTTTTCATTGGGCAGAGCAGCGGTCACTGGTGGCACGTCAGAGGCCAACGACGGGACAGCGGGAGAAACTGGCGCCAATGGAAGGACATTGGCCACCTCAGCATGCTGCTGTTGGCTCTTGCTTAAAATGAGAGGTTGAGATACCACAGGCAACGCTCGAGCATTTTTTGCCGCATTGGCAGCCTTGATACGAGCGGCCATGTTTGCGTAGGTACGTGGCTCAAAATTCTCTTCCAGAACAGGGTCAGCACGAGCCTGATCGCCACCTTTGGTGCTCATGTCCCAGGGCTCGTCTTGCAACAATGGCTGCTGCTTGGTTACCGCGACAGGAACAGCACCCGGAGGCAACTCAATTGGCTCCCCGGCCTTCTCGTTATCGGTGAGGTGGTTACCGTTAACAGCAAGCTCTGAAACGACCGCGCTTTCTTCGTGAGTCAATGGAATATTAACTGCTTCCGGTTCCAAGACAGTCTTTTCCGGTTCCTTGACTTCGGTTTCAACATCGGATCGATCATCTTCAACAAAAATCTCGTCTTGATAGCGGAAAATATCGTTGCGAACGTAATAGTTTGTCGACGACTTAGGGGCCAGGACAAAGGTCTGAAAGAACCGACGAAGCGGTCTTCCATCGTTGGACAATTCGCCGGTAACTTGAACTACCACACTCTTGCCGATGGTTTCGAGAGAGTCAACTTGGCGTACTTTGGTGTGACAATCCTTGAAACTCAGCGAGATTATTTTGCTATTTATCTCAGCTTGACCATAGACAGGATTGGTGATCTCTCCAGGCTTGCTCAAAGATCCATGAATGAACGACGAGTCGTCAGAATAGAATCTAAATTCAGAAAGCTTCGTAAGTATAACAGCATTTACAGCACATTGAGTTCATATATTTCATAGTATCAGAAAAAGTTGTCATCAAGTTACCAGCGGCCTTTCGAGCAACAGGCGTGTCACTCAGCCATCTGGCAACTGAATTAAGACGCAAATTATCTCATCACGTTCACAGCAAGTCGCTAGCGTGTCGCAATCAACAGCTGGCGTCCATCTTACCTGTGCAGGAACTGCGGCGCTTGATTCAGCACAGTGTAATACTGGCGGACAAACTCACGGCCCAGAGATTGAGGATTAAATGGCGGCTGGTGGACCGCCGATGCAGCTTGATTAGGGGCACCGTTGCTGCCCTCAGTGGCCTGGGCAGCCACCGGAGGCGGAATAGACGATTCCCTTGCGGCAATGGTCTCCATTACCATTCTCATTGGTTTTGAGCTCGATTGTTTTCTTCAACTTAGAATTATCTGAATGAGTAATCAAGACGTTAGTGTTTATCAGAGTAAATAGACTCGAATGCGCTGCATTCATATCAGTCATTATAAAAATTAATATCCCCAACGTGTTTGTCGGACAGGGCAAGTCATATATCATCATTATTTAAAAATTAATTTAGTAGGAATTAAAACAAAGGTCGAACTTACTTTGCAACAATGCGATCTAGTTAAGTGACAATTTTAATTGTTCATTTGTTACAACGAACAGAGAACGAACACGTTGTTTGCCGGCTACTTAGGGTACTATGTAAACTGTTCTTTTCAACTGAAAATATTCCTCAAATATACAAGCTAGTATTTTACAGAAACTGGTACAAACTGATCAGGTCTAAACTAGAGTGATTACTGATCAATAATTAACAAAAAGAAAAATATATATAAGCGTGTATTTATATTTCTCTAGGATTTTGTAGCGAGATATAAAATGAGAATCAAGAGCCCTTCTCTCCCGAGACGCTCACGCCGTCTTCGCTGCGCCGCCTAGCGGTCGGTTTGAGAACGCATTTTCGAATCCAACTACTTCCACCTTGCAATAATCTTGATTATGGGTCGAATATTTGTCTTAATTCTCTTAGAACACTATGATAACGAACTTATCAATCATTTCTCATGCTGGTATGAGTTTAATGGGCCACATTCGGATCATGAAAAACTATAGTTCGATATTCGGTTACTTTTTAGGTTCTTTCGGTTCTGTCCAGCTGCTCAGGTTTGTTATTGCTGCTCGGATAGTTTCGCATTTTTCAACTTGCAGATAAGATGTCCGGCAATTTGTATAAGGATTACAGAAAGGTTAAATTTGGTTTCAATAAATGGAAGAAAAATGGTCGACGGCCGGCTGATGTGGATAATTTGCGGTTTACTGAAGTAAATCCCCTGATATTGAAGAACCATGTAGTGGGCAAAGGAATGGGCACTTCGGGTAATGCAATTTAAACTGAATTACAGACATAATTTCCTAATGACTTTCATCACCTAGACCTTGCGTGTATACCAGAGATGATGAAGCTGTTTGACTGTCTTGAAAAGAACGACCATCATCAGTACAACTGTAATGCTCAGGTTTCCGTTTTCCAAAAGTGCTATAATGTTTTTCAGGTATTTTGTAGAACAACATCAACTAAATTAACTAAACGCTGTTTATTTCTAATACAGGCAAATAAAAAGCAAAGAGCAATGGGCAAGACAGCAACACCAGTGCCCGGTGCTAAGAAACTACCGACGGAGCAATTGAACACTTTACTTCGCATGTATCCACAGCATTTCAAAGAGTAAATTAAATTAAATGTAATTAGAGTCTGAATCGCATAGTGATCAGTTTGAGTCAAGTAAAATGCTTAGCGTTTCAATTTAGTTGAAAGATTTAGCTTAAATCTTAGTTGCTGGATTTCAGTGCATGAGATCTTGCAACAGTTTCACGGCAATTTGAACTCAATCAAATGTCACAATTTGTCGTTCAGCTGCTGCATGACCTTAAGACTGACTATGTTGATGAAGTGGAAGCGCAATGTTGGACGTATATGGACATTTGTACCTAAATATTTAAGGTCTTGTGGAACAAGACTCCCAAATTGAAGTGGCTCATCGTACATTCATATCATTGTCTTTTATAAGGACTTTGGCTGAAACGGTGAAACCAATATCTGCTAAACATATGTCCTTTATCTGACAATGATGTACGTCAATATGGTTTTTATGTATGAAACAGGTAAGCGCATATGAATTACAGTCACATGTGGCGCCGCGTAATGGCTTTCAGATGGTGGCCCGTTAATGTTCTTGTATTAGCAGTCTAGTCACTAAGCAGTGACACTGTTGAGGCACTTTAACGCCAAAAAGACGACCCGGTAATGTATAGCATACATTCAATTTGATTACTGTAGTTATTACAGTAATTAATTCCGCCCATTGCATTCCTTCTTTTACCAACTATTACGACTTTTCAATTTGGCGCCACCTGCGATAGCCAATAAATATATCCCATTCGCAGATTGCATAAGGCGATAAATGAGTAAGACCGTTACTCGCTCCGCCGTTGGCGCAGAGCCAATGAGAACGGGACATTGGCGGAGCAACAGAACTCTCCGTCGTCTAAGGTTCTCTTTTGCTCCGTCACGCATGCGCGGAGCTAATTTTTGAGCGACTACACTTCGACTGCTGAACAGTTCTAGCCAGTTCTTAGTACTATCGAGTTTTTCGAAGCTGCTGCTTCTCTGTATATGTTGTTGCATAGTGCAGTTGTGTGTCAGTGCTGTGTGTAATATTTGCCTCTCCTCTCTACCTCTCTCGTTTTCGTAACACAAATGCGCTATTAGGAGTAGAAGAGAAGAAACCCATTCTTACTGTGATTCAGAACCATTTTCAGAACATTCTCATATGTTCCAATTAATCGCCACCCTATGGACATAGCCTTCTACCGCAACATAAACAACACTTATAGTAGAGAATTATGAAACAGAGTTCAGCTGAGTCAAATTACAGTAGATTATCATCGGACCTTTCACTTGACGAGGAACGCGAAGCATTGAGACGTGAAACCGAACGTCAAGCACTGACTCAACTGGAAAAGGCTCGGGTTCGATATATTACCATGCTTATATTTCACTATACTGTCCCCTTGACCATCCTCTGGTATCAGGGGTGCTTTGTGCATGCTACCCTTTGTCTTAATCAGTCAAGGGCATTGTGCAAAGGCGGCCCTGAAGCCACTTCTCCCTTTCTGTCTCTCCTTTTCTCTCCCCTCTCTGCCTCTGTCGGTCTTGTTGACTGAGCCAAAGAGATATAAATAAACTGCACGGCCTCTCTCTTTTCGCTCTGTGTTCTATTCAGAAAACAGAAAGTGACATGGCATTGAAATTCTCTTTCAAGCAACTTAATTAGCCAGCCAATTAACGCTCAATCTTTGTATTTGCAGTCAAAGCCAGTGGCGTTTGCCGTTCGAACCAATGTGGCCTATGATGGTTCAGTTGACGACGACAGTCCTGTTCACGGTTATGCAATATCCTTCGGAATCAAAGATTTCCTTCACATCAAGGAGGCAAGTTTGTGCTAAATTGTTTGCCATTGTTTAACGGGACCTTCTTGACATGTCTAGAAATATAACAATGACTGGTGGATAGGACGTCTAGTCAAGGAAGGCGGCGATGTTGGCTTCATACCTTCGCCTTTGAAACTCGAAAATTTGAGATTACAAGCAAGTCAAGAATCCAGGACTCGACTGTACGCTTCGAAAGCTGGCTCTACAAACTTAGGTGGACTAGTTAACAATGTTCTAAATAGTCAAAATAATTCACGAGGGTCTACTCCACCTACGCCAGGTACGTTGGCGTATTCGGGATTATGATCCAGATCACTGTCTAGTATAGTGCTGATGAGAGAGAAACTTTCGGCTAATGAGCACCACTGATTTCCTTCCTTCCAGACCAAAATGGTGGAGACATGAATGATGAGGCTGACGCAGCAAATCGAATGGGAAAAACTGCACTGTCAACGCCGCCAACGAAGGAGAAGCGGAAGCCATTTTTTAAAAAGGTATTCCATCCGAAAGCAAAATTACCATATGATCATCTCTAATGAGTGATATATTCCAAATCTAAAGCAGGTCGAAACGGTGCCACCGTACGATGTTGTACCTTCAATGAGACCGGTAGTCTTAGTTGGCCCTTCGCTCAAAGGATACGAGGTTCGCTTGACAAGTATTCAGTTTTGGTCAATTAAGCTAATTGCAATTAACTCGATCAGGTCACTGACATGATGCAAAAAGCCCTGTTCGATTTTCTGAAACATCGCTTCGAAGGACGAATCATAATTACCCGGGTAGCTGCTGACATCTCATTGGCTAAGAGGTCCCTCTTGAACAATCCCAACAAGCGTGCTCTCATGGAACGATCCAATTCAAGGTCATCCGGATTAGGTAACTTAGAGTATATTCCATTACAAATTCGATCGGAATTCTTACCTTTGTCTGTTTGCAGCTGAAGTTCAAGCAGAGATAGAGAGGATATTCGAGTTGGCTCGAACTATGCAGTTACTTGTCCTTGATTGTGACACGATAAATCATCCTTCACAGTTGGCTAAAACATCACTGGCACCTATATCGGTCTACGTTAAAGTAGCTTCGCCCAAGGTCAGCCATTTCCGCAAGATCTAGTCTACCTGCGCTAACCTAATGAATGTCTTTTCTCAGGTTCTTCAGCGTCTTGTTAAATCACGAGGAAAATCACAGGCTAGAAATTTGAACGTTCAACTCGTTGCCTCAGAAAAGTTGGCTCAATGTCCACCGGTCAGTATGATACTACTTTGTCTTTGCGGCAACAAACCCAAACTAACGGTCACTCTCTGATTGCAGGAGCTGTTCGATGTCATACTAGACGAAAACCAGTTAGAAGAAGCCTGTGAACACATGTGCGAATTCCTTGAAGCCTACTGGCGGGCCACCCATCCTCCGGTGAAGAATAGTCAGCAGGGTCCACCCATGCCCGCATCAGTGCCTTCGAACAACCATAGACCATCGTTGCAAAGTCAGCCGGCTTCGTCGGACAATCATCGGTCCGACTCACCGTCAGCCATAGCGGATATCACTAGATATAAAGCACGAAGTAAACCAGATTACAGTGATGAGCCGCAGCGCCCCATAGTGACGGACGGCTTCTCACCGCCGGGCACGCCGTTCGGCTACGATGGGCGACCTGCGGCCAACTATGCCCGCTTGCAGAGGAGTCAAGCATATGGACCGGGCCTTGACCCGATGGACGACGAGTTCAGTATGAATCAAATGAACCAAACCATCTATCCCACCGATTCGCCCAATCTGATGGACAGAAATTTTGCCGATCGTGATGCCTGGCTGACCACTGGTGGTCAGTCAGCTGGCACCGGTGGTCATCGCCAGTACGCCGATGAGTTTGACGCCTTCGCCGATCCCAATGCAACACACAACCTGTACCTGAGGAGCCAGGACTCTTTCGGCTATGATTCCTTCGACTGTCTGGGAGACGAGGGTGACCCTGTGCTTGACCACATGCCGCCCAGACCCCAGAGGCATGAACGGAACCGGCCAATGAATGCTTTCTGAGACACTTTGGCAAGCATACCCATTTCGGGGACTGAATTGGAGTCTTGGGACAACCTTTAATCCATCACCATCTGTGGAAAAGGTGTCGCTCTCCCTTTCTTTGCACGGCACACTTAAAAGTCTGAAGAAAGGGTCACTATTGGCTCGGCTGACCAGTTGACCACTGACTATGCCCTTTATCTGCTTTTCGGGCACCTTGGGCCAGTTATTTGGGACGTTGGGTCACGTGAGGAGATAACGTTTACTGAAGATCACTGAAGATCAACAAGCTTTTGTCTGCACTTATCGCAAAAGTATATGCATAAGGCAAGAAACGTAATATTCAAGATGGCGTCAGCTGTTCAACAAAACTTCTCACTATCTCCCTTTCTATCCAATTAATCTCGTTGCAAATTAATCTGTTCGTGTACGCCATTTTCTTTGGCGATCATTTCAAAGATTATATCTCAAAAAATTGTTCTAGTTAAAAAAGAAATCATTGACAAAAAGGTACGAAGTAATTACTAAATTACAAATTCTAATTAACTAATTGTCTCCTTTGGAAACCAAACCTGTTGACCACATAGTTCTGCCTACATTGACCATAAAATATATAAAAGAAATGTTTCCGGAAAGAATTTACGGACTAAAGTCAAGACATGAGAAGACTTGAGAAGAAATTTTCAATTGTGCAACTTTGTCTCCAGAATAGTGTAATGTTAAACCCAACTTAATCGGCATTGACAGATGTCAGCCAACTTGTTTCCGGAAAATTCAGCATCACTATAAAACAAGAGATGAATAAATATTATTTTACCCTTGCGCTAATCGCTGATGACGTAACTAGGGCTACTGCGCAAGTATTGGTAGGCTGGTTTTTACTGGAAGATATTCAGTCAACACGATGTTCGCTGTCTTCGCTCATCAGGTGCGAGACCACATGGAGCCCAGCGCCGACCAGTTGGAAGACATAGCCCAGAATGTCCAGATAGTCCGCGTCGTGGTCGGCCATGACAGTTGCCAGTGAGATGGTGACAAGAAACAGGAGGAGAGTCAGCTTCATCATAAATGTCCGCTTCAATTGCCGGGCAAGAGACCTGGTCTTCCTTTTATCTTGTCTCTGTCGCCGCCAAGATCTGCTCCACCAGCTGCTTCCCCCTCCAGAGCTGGCAACCCGCACCCCTGGTCAAGCGGCGCTTGACCGTGAAACAACAACATGTCTGCGGCGCTGACCACTGTTGGCTCCTGGGAGGCGGGAGTGCCACCAACTGCATGAGGTTCATCCGAGCCAACCGGCTCGACTAGGACGCCATCGCGGCCCACGGGCTGCCCATTTATTCCTATGACAAGGTGTTGCCCTTCTTCAGGAAGCTGGAGAACAGTGTCCAATACAAGAGCCGCTACCGAGGAGACAATGGTCCGGTCAACGTCACAACTGACACGTGGCCTTTCCTTGACGGCTTGACCAGCCGCTGGACATCAGCTGATGGGGAAATATTTGGTCTTGGGTCTTGGGATTACAGCGCCCGATACCAGAAAGGCTTCTCCAGAGCGCAAAGAAGTGCCTCTCGGGACATACGCCACTCCACGGACCGGGCCCACCTTGGGCCACTTGACCAGGAGAGGCGGAATCTGCTTTTTCTCACGTGACCAAAGTGCTTTTCAAGGGGACACGGGCAGTGGGTGTGGAATACACATGTGTGGCCGCCCACTGCGACAACACTCGTCACACCGTCCAGGTCTCGAGAGGTTTATGGGTCGACCCAGCTGTTGCTATTGTCCGGCATCGGGCCGCGGGCTCACTTGCAAGAGATGAGCATCCAGCTGGTCGCAGACCGGCCCGGAGTGGGCCAAGGTGTGAAAGACCCGGTCACCGTGCGGATCCGCTACAGCACAAACATAACTACCCCTGAAGATGGTCACGTGACAGAAAGCAACTATGAGCAATGGCTGACGAAAGGTACAAGTGTGCTGCAGTCCAATCAATAAGCGGCCATCGCCTTCTTGCCCACTTATAGGTCTACTAATCAAACTGACGATGTCCGAGCCATGAATATACTATACTTTGCTCAGCCGGGCATGAACAGCACAACGCTCAAGCTGGAAAATGAATATAACAGCCTAGTGACCAGTGTCAGAGGCTATCTGAAGCTCAGGTCAAACGATCATCAAGTGCTATGTCCGTGAATATGGCGTGCCCTCAATTCAAGCCACAAGCAAGTGCAAGATGGGCAACTCGAGTGACCCCATGGCCGTCGCGGACGACTAGCTGCGCGTCTACGGGCTCCAAGGGCTCGGGGTCGTCGACGGCTCCATCTTCCCCTTGCCGCCCAGGGGCAGCCCTGCAGTCCCCTGCATGATGGTGGCCGAAGTGGCCGCTACGCCCATCAGGGGCATCTTGTGACGCTCTATAGAAGGTATTCTTGCTACGTTGCACTATTTGCCCTTTTTATAAACTTTCCAACCCTACTGACTAATATTCGAGTCTCAATAGGAGACAAATATTATCGGATCCAGATCTTATTCTTGATCGTCCGCTGAGTTTACGAACGATAGATGGCGCCAGGAGCACCTGATTTCACTTTTCCGTCAGATTTTATGAAGCGCCATCTTGCCGACATAGAAGGAACTGTTTCCGCGGCTCAGGTTAATTCTTTATCAGTTACTATTAGGCCATTAAATTTCTATAGAACAGGCTTCTGTCTACACCTGACCCTCATGCGCTTCTGAGTCGACTCATAGATGAAATGGTCAGTTGTCTTCTTTGGAAATTCATTGCAATTGATGGTCTCGTCAATGGCGTCCGGGATCCAGTTTGCGCATGCGCGCTTAAAGTCCTCACAGAAATCCCTGCAGGGCCACACCAGGTGGTCAAGGTCAAGGCACTCGGGCTGCGCTATGAGGCAAACAAATTCCTGGGCATATGTGTAACACTCCGAGTCCACTATTTGTCTATAGTAGAAAAAGTTCTTCTCCAGTGACGTCATGTTCCAGTGACCAATCAGATTAGGGAAGGCGGTCTCATTGTAAGGCAGCACTTCGGAGCAATAGTTGAGCCCTATGCGGCCACACTTCCGGGCCGGAGGCGTGGCCTCGGTCACCAGGCCCTCTAGAAGCCCGGGAAACCGGATGGCCGTGGCCCAGGCATCTTGACCATTGTCCCCACGGTCGCCATCTTTGCGCCGCTCGGTCACGTCCAGCGAGCTCTGGTCAATGGTGTAATTCCGGAACAGGCCACGCCTACTTTCGGCAATCTCGCTGGCCAGGACCAAGTAGATGTCCGCCGAGTTGACTTCCGGTCTTCGCCACAGGAAGTGGACATTGAAGTACACCTCGATGTCATCCGTGCCTTGGCGCGCTTTTTCAATGGCGATCACTTCCGTTGTCTTGTATATTTTCGAATAGTTCGAATTGTTAAATATGGAATTGAACTTTTCGCGCAATTTCTTGGACACCTTTTTGAACTGTACTGACGACAGGTCTTCATATGAGGCCAAGTACGGTTCGCCCGAAGTTATGACGAGACGACCCTTGAAGACTCGTTCTATAAAACGATAAAACAGTAATATAGACAGCCATCTTTTTTATGGGCCATGAAAGTATTTTTCCTTTTCCCCCCTTTTTTTACTTTCATATCACTACCAGAGTTTCAACTCACCCCTCAAATGTTTACCATGAACATCGTGTACTATTGATTACCATGACAGACAGTGAATATAAACAAAAAGAAACCAAGGGTGTGACCAAGACCATTAAGGGAACCAATCACGTGAGACGGTCATTGCAACAATCAAGATTAATCACCACAATGAGCGATAGAAGGGGAGAGAGAGAAGGGAGAGAATATGTTAAGCAGGCTAAAGTTTGAAAAGTCACGCACTAATGAATTGTTCCCTCAGTATAGCACCCCTGCAGGAGAATATATGCATTCTCGTACAGAGTGTACCATACCCCTTGAGACTGAAAGACTTCTCACTGTGCTCACTTATTATACGGTCCCTTTCATTATGCGAATTCATGACGCGCATCGACTTAAGAGATAGGAAGAGAGGAGAGAGGGGAAGAGAGCACAGGCAATACCTATGTCTCTCTCCCTCCCTCCCTCTCCCTCTGCGCTCTCGCTTCCTACTTTTTTCTGCCGTTATGAAACTTTTCTTTCCTAGTCGTGACTTGACGGAAAAAAGAGAAGGAAAAAGGTTTAAGTTTCCATCAAAAATTTTCAAGGCACATAATGTGATACCACTCGTGACCTGCAATATTTATAATATTACAATATAAGCGAAACAACTCACGAGTATAGTAGAGACCTGAAGTGGTACCAATGAATATGAGAAGGACACCCAACATGAAGCACATACAGGCGCCCGGGCTGCAGTTTTCCGTCTTGGTGAACTTAATCTCATGAGGGACCGTTTGTACATAATCTTGCGTCAAGTGGTAGCGGTCATCTGTCACCGACTCACTGACCGAGGGCACCGATGACCCCAGATTGCCCAAAAGGGTCGTTGGGTCGTAGTTCACTGACTGACTGTCAATGTAGTTGATCACTGGGGAGTAGTGGTCAACCAAAGATGGCGGACGGGAAGCTGTGCTGTACACTTCGCCCCCAGATGCCCGCCGGGCCAGGACGGACGGGGCGTGAGGGGGCGCCATCACCTGTTGACCATTGTAGAGGGACCGCTGACCATGGCGATGGTCGTGACTGTGTTTCATTTGTATCTCAAAATATTGTTACATGAGAAAGGGATAGTTTTGCATCACAACTGAACGCACGAGAGTCTCAAGTTTAAATACTTCGCTCTCGCTCTCTTTCCCTCTCTCCCTCCCTCTCCTTCTCTCTGTCCCACCATTCTTCAGGCAACTTTGTCTCCGCCAGGTGGCGCCGTTGCTCGCTTCGCGTGGGCGCCTTTGCGTTAAGGGGTCATCACGGCAAGGAGACAGTTAGAAGAGCAAGACATAATAAAATAGACGAAACGGAGAGGGAGAGAGAGAGGAGAGGAGAGAGGGAGAGCACAGAGCGAGAAAGGGAGAGACGACCATGTCCGTGACCTTAAGTTGACAACTGTCATTATAAAAGGAAGACATTATATGAAGCTTTTCTGGCATTTCATTTGCTTCCGTAAACTGTAATGCAATTACAAGACAACCCCTCAAGTCATTTGCTGTTGACAATATAAAAAAGGGAATCAGCCAATACAGGGAACGTTCACCCTCACTCGAAGTATTTGCGAGTATTCCGCATATTGCGTGCTCTCTGCGCACGCGTCGCCAAGCGCACGATTTCGAGCGGTTGAGAGGTTGCCATGACGACCAGTAGAACTGTTCTGAGAAGCATAGATGGGCAAAAACTCGGCTCGAGTCCTCGAGTCGCCAACTTGACTCGGCACGACTCGAATGGTCGGCACCTCAGTAACCGAGAACGACTCATGACTCCTTTGAGAATAACTTTGAAGACTCATGACGAGAAACATTTGATAAAGCAAATTGTGTAAAACATGACTGCGGAAGCTGAATGCGTGTTTCCCTTTTTGTCGGAAATGATGTGATTGGTGATAAGACGTCTCTAAGTTACCTTCATAGCTGGTGAATGACTAACAATTGCTTGGCGCCAATGGCTAATATTCGAAAAATGGTTTGTTTTGTACGAAGTACCTGAGATTCAAAGACTCGGACTCGGACTCGAACTCATGCTTCATGGCCTTCAAGTTGACCAGTGCTCATGACTCGAAACTCTGGCCCCCGACTCGACTCGACTCAGACTTGCTACCGAGCCGAGTCGAGCCGAGTCTTGCCCATCTATACTGAGAAGGGAGTGGAGAGAGAGAGGGAGAGAGCGAAAGAGAAAAGAGAGGAGAGAGATTCCCATTCAATTATGTGCTTCACACAGAGGGAGAGTAAAAAAGCCCTTCTTGGTCGCCGATAAATATATATATATGTATGTCCATATAACTCTAATATCAGTCGAGACACAGTTGACCACAAATTTCTTTCTTGTCAATACAAAAAAGAAAAACAAGTATCTTTTCAGTACCATGTGTGGTGATTTGTTTAACGGTCCCTGACGGGCTCGTCTTGAGCGTTGACCACGATGACCACGACCGCCGTGTCCGAGGACAATTATTACCCGACCCACAAAGTGGTGCCCGAGGAGGAGGAGCCAAATAACATTAATAACAGTAATATTGGAAATAGCAATATTGATAACAGTAATATTGCCAGTTATGATTTCATATTACGAAGTACGGGACTTGCTCTGCAGTCCTTTTGTGCTACTGCTTGTATTATACTTTCATTTGTAATATTTCGCCTCCGAAGGGACAAGGTGAGTAGCCATGGTCATCTCTTTCTTCTCGGACTCTAAATTCGGCCATCTTGCCTTTGCTGGCCTGTTCGCCATATTTGATTATATTTTTCCAGCAAATTGCCACTTCAAGATGGATAATGTTGGAAATGATACTCTTTGGTTCGTTCCTCTTGTATCTCACGGTAATAAAAATAACAGCAATAATCACGTGACCAAAGCTGCGTGACCAAAGTGGCCATTTGATCTTGCGTGACTAATGGCTGCCCATTTTCGCTGGCTTCCTCTTTCACTTTCTGTCCCCGCCCACACAAACATAGGTGATCGTCAGATACTTCGACCCGTGTCCGAGTCATTGTCTCATTGAACCATGGCTAAGGGAACTCGGATTCGGATTCGCCTACGGTTCCATAATAATCAAGCTGTACCGCATCATGGCCGAGTTCCGGACCCGAAAGGCCCACCGGGTCTGCATCCGGGACAAGGATCTGGTCAAGTATTTGGCCGGTATCATTGTGGTCATCATCGGCTACCTGGCGGCTTGGACAGTGCTATGGCTGGACACCACTGACCACGGGGACCGTCTCCTCAGCCACGACTTGGCCGGCAAGCTGGTGGGCCACCTGGCCGGCTCCAACATTGTGAGCCACTTGACCATCAATGGTCAAACCTACGTGGTCTGCAAAGAACTGTCCTGGGACTATGTCACTGAAATTGGTAAGTATGCAAACGGAGACGACCCCTGACAATTCAACACTAACATTGGAAATATGAACTTTACAGGGGAAATATTATTCCTACTAACTGGACTCTACATTACGTACAGCATTCGAAATGCGCGCCAAGAAGTGTACCGAGAAAAATGGACCCTGTGTTTCTGTGTTTACATTGAGACCATTATCTCTTCCTGTCTCTACATTGTGCGCCATCTTTTCTGGTCAAGACTGCACCCGGACTACATGTTTCTTTTATACCTGATCAGGTGCCAATTAACTGTGACTATTGTGCTAATTATGCTAATTGGGCCAAAGGTGAGCTTGACTGAGTTTGAAGGAGCCTTCTCTGTCGGGGGACCGTTTGCTTATTGCGATCCGTGTTTTTGCAGCTTTGGAAACGAAATGAATCAAATTGCCACCGGAAGAATAGGAATATTTCATGCAACGAAAGCGAAAGCCGCAACACCCCTGGCATACTTCGCCTCCACGAGGCCATCTTGAATGCCGAGGACGTGGACATCAGCGACATCAACCTGTCCGACATGGACCCCGAGGAGATCAGGGTAAGCACCCCTGAAATTGAACAACCCCTGGTATTAACAAACATTCTGGCCGCCATTTTGTTCGTCACAGTCGGAGCTGCGCCGTCTCTACACCCAGCTCCAGGTGCTGCGCAACAAGACCATGCGCAAGGACAACCCCCACATCTCCAAGCGCAGGGGTGGTCGCAAGGGGACACATCGGCGCTTCTCGCTGCAGCCATTCCACAAGGCCAGCTGTCACCACAGCTCACGCAAGGGGGACTCCATTAGACAAGATGGCGCCGAGCAGACCGAGATCTCCAGGACCCCTGAAGAGTCCACGGCTTCCTTCGAGGGCCCGCCGGCCTGAAAAGTTGACCATATGTTTGTCCCTTTTTTTACCACTTTTTTAGCTCGTTACTTTTGAGGGACCGTTTGTTAAGTGAGTGGAAAGGTTTGAAAAGGCTTAAGAGAGAGAAAAACGTACCGTTCTGACTGTAAATAATCAACTTCAAGAGTATTACAAGAATATTAAAAACAAAACTAATGTCTTCCTGGTACGACCAAGTTCTCGGTATTGACGTTTTCAGGTATGTGTTCGCCTTTTCCGGAAAGCTGAAACTGTTATATTGGCAACATATTACAAATATATTACGAAAAAAGAAGAAGAAACGCGAGAGTGGAAAGCAAACATAGATGTTTTAGGGGTCGATAATAAAAAAAAACTCGGGCACACTTTCGGGACACGAGACATATCTTTACCATGGTAACCTTGTCCTCGTTGGCAGAGGTGTGATCGAGGACAACTTGAGGGACTGTTTCACTATTTACAACAGCTGTCATATTTGGTAAACTAATGTTCGCCATGTTTTTTTCTGATGAAAAGAAAAGCGCAACCTCAACTCGGATGTAAACATAAATGTATGGTTTTTTTCTCCAATTCATTCATTTGATTTAGATTACACTTCCGATAACTCTCTCTCTCCCCCCTCGCTCTCCCCTTTCTCTCCCCTTCCTTTCTCTCTCCTCTCCCGTCAACACTGCCCCCAATATTTTTCTTTCTTATTTGTCATTTGCATAACATAAAATGTATGTTGAACAAGTTTTTCAGTGTCATGAGCCATTGTACTTAACCTAAATCATTGCATTCGAATAACGGCACCTTTCACTTTCTCCCTCTCGCTCCCCTCTCTCCTCTCCCTCCTTTCCCCTCTCCCTCTTCCTTCCTCCATGCCGACCACTATGCGATCTTTAGGGGTGGCAGACAATATAGGTAATTCATAGGAGGAGTTTCCAGATCCGGTTCCTCTCGCTCTCTCACTGTCTCGCTCTTCCTTTCCCTCTCTCGCTCTCGCTCTCTCCCTTTCCCTCTCTCCCTTCGCTCTCTCAACTTTCCGTCTCATCGGCTTACCAGCCAGTCGGTGCTGTCAGTCAATTGCCTGGACTCGTTCTGTCCAGTTGACCCAGTGTTTATGACCAGCATATCATAAAACATTGACCATGGTCAAGTTTACCTTGTTTCTGTTTGCACTTTCCATAGCGTCCCCCAAACTTTTTTGCCCTGTATCCTGTGTTGACCATGAGCACATATCGGCCGATGAAGTATCACAAAGTGAACCAACGACTCCCATAGACGACAACGGTCCACGCTACCAATGAAACTGGGGAGACGGCCCCTGAATATTACGACGACGGCCAACCGGAAGCGGAAACTGACTACGATGACCACGACAAACATTTACCATACTACAAAGAGGGACAGTCTCTGAATAAGTTGCAAAAATTCCTGTTGACCAATGTGGAATCTATGATCAAGGCCACCATGCCCGTTATATTACAGAGTGGTCAAGAGACCAACATCTCCTCCTCGTGCATACAGAGCTTCTTCGCTCTCCTCTCCGCTCTGCGCGAAAACAAGATCTGGGCTTACCGCAGTAAGTAGACGACCCCTGGGGTTCACTTGACCCCCATTAGTGAGATGTGTCATACCTTTATATCGGGAGTTTCCTTATCATGGCCACCAGGGGACTGGGCATGCGACCCCAATTTTTATACTATTTATTCGTCACTGTTTTCCTCTCTATGACAAATTTAGCTCGGGCCGCTCTCTAGCTCTCCCTCTTTCCCTCTCTTCCCTCTCTCCTTCTCTCTAGGTGTTTGTATAAATATACAAATACTAGTTTTTTCCTCTCTAAGTATAGTGAGGAATGTAGATCAAAGGGACAAAAGCATAAAGTCCCATAAAAGTTATTAAGCAGTCGAGAATTAGTGGCTTTGTTTTGTCACTTGGTATTATTGGCCTCAATAATGGCTCTCTCCCTCCCCCTCTCTCCCTCTCCATCTCTCGCTCTCCCTCTTTCCCGTTTTCCCTTTTCCTCTCCCTGTCCTCTTGACCACTTACTTTGGTCTGTCAAGTTTGATTAAGAACAATGGCCAGACAAAGAATTCTAATGTGTCTCTCCTTCTCCCTTTCTCCCTTTCTTCCGCTCTCTCCCTCTCGCTCCCCTCCCTCTCGCTCTCATCTCTTATCTCCTTTATCCTTCGCTTTCTCTCTTGTCTACAAATGTCATGAAAGAAAGAGGAAATTGATTTTTCCGGTTTTCATCATGATGAAAGGAAAAACTTTTACTTTTTGCAAGTTAATTGCAAAGTTCCCGATTCGTTTCGTTGATGAGAGCGAAAGAGGGAGAGAGGGAGAGGGAGAGAGCGAAAGCAGTCCCTCGAGGACGTATGAGGTAAACTTGAGCCCGAGCGGGCCGCGGGCACCGGAGTGACCTATTGACCAAAGCTCAGGTTTGTCGAGCGACAGTGAAAAAGGCACTTTTATCGCTTGACCATAAAAAAGGGGTGTTACTCTAATTAAAGTCACACCGTTGGAAATTAAGATGCGATAACGAGTGTCAACAATTAATCACGGCACTGATTTGCGTTGCAGTGCTGGACGCATCGGGCAAGCCGCCGTCAGGCATCCTGGAGGGCACACTCACCGACTTGGGCGCCTTTGAGCAGTGCTTGAGCGTGGTGTCCGACACACCCGGCCCGGACCAGTTTGCCGGGCGGTACTGCCTGCTGGACTTGTCGGCCAACTTCGACCACGATCCGCCGCTTGGTATGGCGAGCCCGCCGCCGGGCATCAAGCCGGACGACATTGTCTGGGACGGCTCGTTGCAAATCTTCTGGAGCATGAACAGGCTGCTCTCCTTCCGCTACGGGGCCTGCATACCCTCGACCTGCACCGGCGACGATCTCAGCCAGATGGCCAACTACTGTGAGTACTGAGACGGTCCCTTTGGTGCCGAGGTAACCGTTTTGAATGTTGCGCAGTCGCACAACCAGCAGGAATGAAGGCCAATGTCAACTCGTGTCAAATGGACACCCCTCAGGCTCCGGACGTGGTACAGATTTCCATCATGTAAGCTGAAACACCTGCCTTGGGCGAAGTACTTGAATCTTCATCTTTTCAGGGGTACCTTCGCCGCCATCTTTTTCCTGGTCATTCTTGGCACCAGCGTCGAATATGTACAAATGTGCAAAGTTGAGAATCAAGGAAAGCCCGCCAAATGTCACAATTCGCAGAGTGAGTCTACTGAGAAAGCACAATGTTGAAACGCCCCCTAACTATATTTCTCTCCCATAGAATCCTTGGCCAACTTTTTGACATGCTTCTCAATTCACACCAATACGAAAAAGTTGCTAGCTACGACGGAAAACATTTCCGGATCACCCCTGAGGTGTCTAGACGGCATTCGATTCTTCACACTTGCTTGGATCATACTCGGTGAGCGCCATTGACCATCAGGGGTCATGCAGGACTCGCTAACATTCATGTCATATTCCAGGTCACACATACTTCTACACCGATCTTATCCACTACCATCACTACCGTAAATGCAGTCATACTAAAATATTGACCTTATCCACTAAGTCTCTTTCCTTTTCTGATATGTCTGATATGACAAAGGTCGAGCGAGACAAGTTCGTGACGTAGATGACACCCTGGCTTCCATGCCTCTAGCAAACTTCACACTATCAGTGGACACATTCTTTTTTGTCAGGTAAACCCCTGAAGAACATGCCTCACTCAATGACCCCTAATGTCGGCTCAATACTTTCCCGCTTACCTTCACCCCTTTGCGCACACTCAGTGGCCTGCTCTTGATATTCGCCAGCTGGAGCAAGATGAACAAGTCAAAGGGCAAGGTGAACATGGTCGACTTCATCATCCACCGAGTTTGGCGCATTTGGCCACCATACGCCACCACCATCGGCCTGGCCATGATATTGCCCTTACTGGGCTCTGGCCCACTGTGGCCCAAGGCAGTGGAGTCGACGGCCGCCACCTGTAGACAGTCATGGTGGACGAATTTGCTGTTTGTCAACAACTTGCTCGACGCGGACCAAGTTTGCCTCTTTCACACCTGGTTCCTATCAGCTTCCATGCAGTATCACGTGATCGGGGGCTTCCTACTGTACGCCGTCTACCGGTCAGTTTGATATGTCACATGGCGGCTTTTCGTTTTCTTACCGAACGCACTTCTTAAACAGGTCCCCTACCATAGGCATCGTCATGTCCATATTGCTGACGGCCATCAGTTCACTCATATCTTTCGCTTCTGCGTATGCGCACAATGTGCGAGTGCCTTCAGTGGTAGCCTTTGAAGTCTTTGCCGACTATGAGCAGAAAATACTGAAATTATACACGGCCCCCTACACGCACTTTGGGTCATACTTGTCGGGCATCATTGTGGGCTACTTTCTGGTCAAGCACCGAAAGGCAAACATACCAAAGGTACGTTTTGTATCCTTGGAAGATTTTCAGCCCACTAAATATTTGTTTTATAGAGTATCCAAGCCGTGGCATGGGTGATCTCTTTCTTGACCATGGCGCTGGTCAATGCCGGCCCACTGGAGGCCTTCCGCAGCAACCTACCATCTCTGGTCAACTCTAGCCTCTACTACGCATTCGCCCGGACGGCCTGGGCATGGGCCATAGGCTGGATAGTGTTCGCCTGTGCAACGGGCCGCGGCGGGCCCATCAACCAGCTGTTGTCCTGGTCAGCCTTCGGACCCCTGTCGGCCCTCAGCTACCTGGCCTACCTGACTCACCCCTTGCTCATGTTATATCACACCGGGCGAGTCCGGGAACGCATCTACTTTGGCCACTATGAAATGTGGTCCATATTTTTGTCGCGCATGTGCATGACCTTCGTGCTGGCCTACTTTGTGCACGTGATCATAGAGGTACCCTTTGCAAGGATAGAGAGCTACGTCTTCCCAAAGAAAAACGTGTCCCCGCCGAAGACTAAGGTAGACAATGTCAAGTTTTAATCACGTACGTCACAAGTATGTTTGTGTGATGTTGGGATCATATAAACGTGCAAGCAATTCATCTCTTCAGCTCTATATTCTTTCATATGTACATTACGCACTTTTCATCTACACTTTAGGCTTCATAGAATAAATGAAAATGATCCACAGGACTGTCTTAAGGGATAGTGATGGTTACAGTTGACTGTTAGTAGGTTTCTTGGATGTGCGAAGCAAATAACTTAGCCACATGGCCGGCATGGCCGTCGACAGCTGGTCGTCAAATGGTTCACTAGGGGTGCCCATGTTGCACGTGCCAAGTATACCGGGGCCCAGCTACGTCTTGCATAGAGGGCGAGTTAGAAAGCTATAGCTCAAAGTTACAAGCCGTCGAAACCGCACTTACTAGTAGTAGTTGCCAATTTACCGGTTCCGAGAAGCCTTGGCAACCGTCCGGACCCTTGGCTACGGTTTCTCATTAAGGGTTCTGTAGAAACATTGTGCATTTTCCGAGACCATCGTTCATGCCTCGTCATGAAGCGATTCCGGATACGCTCTGGTCGGTTCTCGGTTTGACTATGGCGCTCCAAGGCCTGTCATGGCGTCTTAGCTTCAGCTATGGCGAAAACAAAGCCAAGACAGGTACGACCATGATGCTGAACACAGTGGCAACGGTTTGAGTGTAACCGTTAATGGCAGCTGAGAGCTCTCAGATACAGCGGAAGAACCGAACACTGTTACTGGCGGTTCCGGGTTCGCGGTTCTGAAAGACTCGGGAACCGATGGACCCTTGGTTTCACGGAGAACCTCTGCACTATCCGAAATGTGTCTCTCATGCCTCGTCATGGCCCAGCTCGGTTCTGGTCGGTTCCGGGTCCAACTAGGAATGCGTGGTTCATTCTGATTCGTTGGAAAGGACTGCCGGTTCTGTGAACGACAGCCAATGGCAGCAAGGCTGACACGCAGCTGGCCGTCGAGAGGAAGACTAAGGGGACAAAAAAGCACAGCTGTGAACCAGAAAAGACGAGGCTCTGCAATGTAGTTACTTGCTCGCGACCGTTTAGTAGTGATGGGCTGAGGCTCAAAATTAAAGTCAGCAAAGTGCCACAAATGGAGAACCCTGCGACATACGCGAGTACGTGGACTTTTCTCAACTCAAAACCCATCTGTACAATGAGCCATATTTGATTTTTTAAGCGGTCGCCAGCTCTTTCCCAGCTGGCTAGGCTGGAAATATTGGGAATAACTGGAAAGGAATACCTTCATGGAGTGCATAAAAGAGATGCTCTGCCTGGTAGAAGTCATTCATTTCAAGTTCTCAACTAAAGCCACAATGAGCAAGCTGATCCTAATTGTCCTCCTGGCGGCCATCTGCGTCAACACTGTCATGGCCGACGACGACTACAACATGGACACTCTGGGCTATGTCTTCGAACTGATCGGCGCTATGCTCCACGTGGCCTCGGACTTGATGGGCAACGATGACAGCGAGAATCGTGTTGACTGAATGTCTTTCAATAAAAATACCCAATAGCCCAATATAGTGTTGCTGCCGTGAGCTCTCACACGTGCATATTCCGTTTCCGTCATTCCTTTGAAGATGACTTCGGTCTACAGAACAAATGGCAGCCTTAAACTAAGTATCTTGTCGAATTAAACCCGTTTCTTTCACATGCAATGCTTCAAACAACTTAAGTCCGGTTGCGCGTCAAATACAGTGGATACCTCGATCAGATACAACTTAATTTACAGTTGATTAATGTATTCGACCAACTTTACTTCAACACTACAGTAGCTCTAGGTATATTTGGGTAACACGAATATACCTCGAGATGGGTAATATATAAATATTTTTTTCAGTCAAAGACGTCTTCGGGTCAGCTTAGATTTGTCATAGTGATGTGACTCTTGTCCAGATTTATGTGCAATACTCGTTTCGGTCGAAGGCTAGAACACATCAACGAGTCACAGAGGTCAACAATAGAACAGTTTTTCTTTAGGAAGATCCCTTGAAAGGGAACTTGAGGTAGAAGTTGGTCTTCATTTAGAACAACTCGGCGGGAGAGTGGGACATAGTCCTGTCGACCAGTGCTTTTTATATTAAGCGAAGGCATCTCGAGTTCGATGAAATCAGAGCAATCTTCGTCCGCCATCTTGTTTACTGGTGCTGATGATTCGACTAAGGGGTCAATCTTTTCATCTTGAACAATCTTTGGGCTTGGACATGTCGATTGAGCTTTTGTAGCAACAAGGCTTGGAGGCGGCCTCGTGGTTTCCGGAAGCTCGCATTTTTGGTCATCAGCTTCCTGGTCAACCGTTAAACAAGCACCATGGTGATGGTCACAAGGAGGCGAGTGGAAGCGAAGTGTCTGATATTCTTTCATGTACAGTCGACTTTGATTGAATGATGAACCCAGTGGATAGGAAACGGCCACTGGTTTCGTGAAGGATGACAGATTCAGTGATTGTGACACCATCGAATTGTTGGAAACAGGAAAGCAGTCAAATTCAGTTCTTGGCTTAGTTTGACTTGATTCACCGAAGGTTGACGACGACAGCTTGGCTGCCAGTTCGAACATCATCACTTTAGTAGATGTGCTTCCCTCCTTTGGCGGCCATGTTTCTTGCAATGCATCGTCCGAGTCATTTGACGAGCAGCCCGATTCCGAAAGGGATCCATAGCCGAGCGACTCGTCACGAGACTTGCGTCCGCCGCTGGACCGTATTATACTGTTTCCGGAAATGGTTAAGCTAGACTCAATTGTAGATACTTGAGAGCTGTCGAAACTAGTAGGGCACGTCTCATTTTCTTGGTTGACCAGAAACTGCTCATCGTCGAACTGTGAATCCGGAAACGGAAGCGGAACCAGAGTGCCGAAGGTCTCTTTGGTAAATAGTGGTACGTCAAGAACAATGTCCGTCAGTTTGTCAGTTGATTTGAAGACAAGAAAGGCAAATATGCGCAGCAATTTCTCTAATAATGATTTGAATTCAATTGTTGCTGTTGTAATGACGACTAAGCTATCTTGAATTTGATTTGATTGTTGCTGCTCTTCCTTCCAGTGGTGTTCAGAGTAATTAAGCACGCTGGAGAACATTTTCCGGTAAAACTGGACACTAATCTTCCTTTGTTTCGTGTGCAGTAAAGTAAACATATCTTGAAGGATGACATGAGTGGACACTGACGATGAAAGATAATTGGCGGAAAATATTGATGAAAGTGAATTCAGGAAACTGTTTACCGCCATCTTGAACGATGCCTTTGACTTGGTGACCATTGAGTTTATCAGATTAGTCTTCAATCTGGACATTAGACAGTCAAGTAAGTGACAATCGTGAAGAATAAACTGTTCAACGAAGTCCTCATGGCCGTTACTCTTGTCCCAGAGCACTGCCAGGGCCATCTTGTTTACTCTTTGATTACCAACAATAGATTGGCACCTCAATGATGAACCTTGGCCATTGCTATTGACTGAACTATCCTCCACAGTGGTCACGTGACCAAAGATAATGCTCGTCATGGTCACACTGCTTGACAATCGATGGACTTTGCTTACGGATTCTTGGCCAAAGTTGAGTGCAACCGACCCATAAATGATTTCCGGCAAACTGTTCACTATTCGGTGGCCATTAGGACACTTCGGCGTGGACCATTGGCCAGCAGGGGGACAGTAATCGTAAACTAATTTTGTGTCATTCAAGAGAATGATTCGCATCTTGTTGAAAACATCAAACGAGGCCATGGTTGCCGACAAAATGCCAAAAACCGCCAATTGTGTCTCTCTTTTCCACTTGGCTTCGAACTACATTTAGAACTGTTCAAGAATTGTAAAGTAAAGAAAAACAAACACGAAACGACACTAAATTCAGCGGCAATTTGTTGTCTCTCTCTCCCGAGCGTCTTATGATCAGTAGAAGTTGTTTTGACGTGTGACTAGCACTTGCCTGCTACTATTTTGCTCTCCCTCTTCCCTCTCTCCCCTCTTCCTTTCCCTCTCTCGCTCTCTATCTCACAGCGACTCCAAGCGGGAGTCGCGGCCTTATACGAGCTTACGGTAATTCTGGGAGGAGCTCATAGTATCGTACAAGGCTTGCGGTTTTCCCGGTACGACTAGTGATGGGCAGAAGATGCTCAGCGAAACGCTTTGCAGCGAGGCTCAAAACGCAACAGATTTCGTGATCATCACTAGCGATATTCGATTGTCGATAGCATCGCTATCGGTGTTGCAGCATTTGTTTGTTTTTGCGTCAACCTTATAACTCAGTGTCAATGGAACGCAACAAAATGTAAAATCAAAACAAAAATAAATTTTATACATACGACCTGTAAAAACATATTTTCGAGAACTTTGAATGCAACTTTATCTCAATGATTACTCAAAATTAGACCAATCGGTGCAGTAGTAAGCATTCAAGTAGACTTTCGCAATATCACCAATGAGCGACCGATCGGGCAGCGATTGGGCCATTCCGTACACAGCAGCCTGACCAGTGAGCTTCTTCTTCGACTTTGGGGCATCCAGCAACTCCGCCGCCACCTGGCGGACATCCTTGACCAGTCTGTCGGCTACGCGAGATCCCGTGTGCATTAGTGTCGTGCAAATATGGATGCCGGCGGGAAATTGCAGAGTATTTAGGTTCCATCCCTTTGCAGTCAACTTGTCGCCCATTTCCAAGATGGAGAAGTCGTTCGAGCCAATGGCTATCACCGACATAAGGGGGTCACCGTAGAGGAATATTCCATTCACCTTGACCAGTTCTTTTTTCATGTATCGTGTAGCTTTCATCACCTTCTTGACTGCGTCCAGATAGCCAGCGTGACCGTGATACATCAGGGCCGCCCAGCAAGTGGCAATATTACCACCGGCCCGAGAGCCCGAAACCGTCGGGCTGGCATACACGCCACCCGGCCAATCGGTCACCACGGAATACTGACACTGTCGGTATTTCGGATGTTTGTACATGAGCACCGAGCTTCCCTTGGGCGAGTAGCCATACTTGTGAGTGTCGGCCGAGATACTGGTGACCCCTCGCAGTGAGAAGTCAACAGTGGGAATTTCATAACCGGCTTCTTTCATGAATGGAATGAGAAAGCCGCCGAGACAGCCGTCTACGTGCACGGGAACATTGTACTTATATCCCAGCTTGGCAATCTCTTCAATTGGATCAATGATACCATTCGGAAAATTGGGTGTAGAGCCAACGAGCATGATGGTATTTTTAGTGATGGCAGCTCGCATAGCACGAATATTCACTTTCATTGTTTTGGGATCGACTGGAATGTGGACCATCTTTATCTTCAAGTATTCAGCACCCTTGTCAAAGCCAGCATGGGCAGTGACGGGTAACACCATTTCGGGCTCATCGATGCCTCGCTCTTGAAGAGCGTAGTCACGATAAGCCTTACATGCCATAATGATAGACTCTGTGCCGCCAGTTGTCACGCAGCCACAGCTGTCAGCATCGCCATTGAACAAGTTGCACGATATTCGCACGATTTCCGCTTCCATCTTCCTGATGCCTGGAAATATGTCGGCATGAAGTGGATTCGTGAAAGCAGTTTTGCCATATACTTCTTTGATGAGCTTCTTATATTCATTGTTCGAAAAATCGGTGTAGATTCCACCGGAAACGAACCCTTCTTCCCAGGCCACGCTCGTTAGACATCCATAATGATCCACCGTTGACAAGATTTTTTCCGGTTTCACTCCCTTTTCCGGCAACGTTTCCTGGAACACTTGATCCTTGAACGGCTTGTACAGTTCTTTCATGATTGAGTTCGAGGTCTTGTCAATTTCTTTGCCAACGAAATATGACACAATTGGCAACTTTTTAGAGATCCTGAAGCCCCAAAGCTTCAGTGCTTTACCTAAGCTACCGTTTCCGTTGAGCTTCACAAACCTATCGTAGATACCATTCAACTGGACTAGAACAGTGGCCAAAACTAGTGTCATGGCAACAATCTGCCATGATTCAAACTTGTCCAGGTGCCGGTTTACATCTATTCGCAATTCATTCAGAAATACGCCGGCTTTCTTCAGGTAAGGTTGAGCTAGAGCCTAATAAAAAACAGTCAATTGCTATTCCTTCAAAGTATAAAACGGTAAATATACTCACATGAATATGTTCAAGGTGCAGTAAAACATCGTCCATTTTGTATTGATACATACTGTTTGCTGAACAATGAGTTGACGTTGATTATCATCACTTGAAAAAATAACATTTATCGCCCACCCTCTGTTGTCATAGGAACACTGCGCAAACGCTTAAAAATCGAACTCTCGCTGCGCCATCTGGCGTCGTCCACTCTCGTGACATTCAGGACACATCTGGAAACATTCTGAAATGGGTTTGATTACTAAACTGATCAAGTGAGTATTATGCATTAAACTTCTACTGAATATTCACGATATGACCTTTAACTCCATAAACCATGCTATCTGCAGAGTTGGCGCTCCTGGAGCTGCTGTGTACTATTCGGTTGAAAATCATCTCTGGGACCCAGCTGTTGGAAGCCCCGAAGCCGAGAAGCAGCTGGAGCGCAGTTTGAATCAAATTAACCATTATCGTCATCAAGCTGATGAAAAGATTGAACCTTATAGGAAGCAAATGACAGAGTCAATGGGCGTCTCATTGCCCAAGAATATTCCAAATCTTACTTGTGCCGGTGCCTGGTATAACTGTGCTGTCAAGACAACCATAAAATCAATTGCTGATTTTGACGGGAAGCAAGCACTAGACAAAATCAGTAAATTGTTGGCAACTCCACCACAGTCCACTGAGAAGAAAGTAGCTGTTTAATTTTACAATGGTCAGTGTACAAAAACTAATAAAATCGATATAATCTTAATTGCAAGATAGTCCAAAGTTCACTAGAAGACAGATTATTAAGTTTTTAACACTCTAAGAGATTACGTGACTCCTCTTCGAGCAATCAGCAAATTTAGAACAGGATCCTTCTTGATGTACTCCACTGCCTTGCGATGGGTGACAATGGTGAAGTCGTAGCCATTGCACTGCAAAATTTTGTCACCAAGACGAAGACCAGACCTGGTTGCCGGTGACTCACCACTGATGTCTGTCACATAGATGCCATTGTCGGTAAATCCTTGAGGCGATTTAGTGTAATCCTGATCAATGCCACCGCCAATTTTGAATCCACACTTGAGTGCTTGCTGACCATTTGGATCATACGAGACCTCTTTCGTTAACTTGATTGGAATCTAATTGAGAGGAACCAGCAATTGATTACATAACCTAAAACGGTGACAAATGATGTGAACACTCACGCTAAGACATTCTATGACAGTTCCAGGTTCATGCTGGAAAGTGGACATCGTGTTTCCAGAACAGTGGTTAATTCGCCTTCGAAAGGTCCAGCGAAGGAAAATCTACTGACTTGAGAACACTTCTCACGACGACCACTTGTTCTCTGTGCTTACGTCTCAAAAACTGATAAATTATTTATCATTTACGTTTCTTAGGAGAGAAGACATCTCACACTTACTGAGACGATGCTGAAGGTCTATAGTTTCCTCTATGTAGTAGCTCCCCAGATACAGACATTGAGATTGACTAAATTATCGCGAATAATTTAGTGTCTGATTAGAATCGAAAAAGTTGTTTATTACAGTTTGACTCATTCACTGTTTATGCTGTCATAGGCAGATGGGCGGCAACTTAAACTTTGGGGGACTGTTTCCGTATTGCGATCACAGAGGTGTCTATCGTTTTACAAATGTACACTGATTAGCTTAAGGAAGCGAATTAAAGCTTTGTCGTCACAGCATCGCCTTCCATGGTTATGGTAAAATTGTTCACTGATTTTTGGTCTTCGTTATCGACAATGGAAGACGAATCCTGGTCAAGAGTGTCTTCCGATTCGTGTTCCAAGTTATGATGGTCTTCACCGCCATGTTCTTCTCGAAAAACATGTAGATCTTCATGAAAAAACTTGATGTCACGATCATAGCTACCAAGTGGCGCCACCTCTTTCACTTTCAAAATGGCCACGCAACCAAGGTAGATGAAGACAACATTCACGTAAGTGTACGCCATAGAAACAGCTGACATTACCAGACACTCATATCTGAGGTCATCATAGTACATCGCCTTGTAGCCAGGCTTGGCTGTCCAATCGGGCAATTGGTCAACGGTCCCTGTGCCAGCGTGTAACACATAGCTTTCAAAGTGCCCCTTGACGCAGATGCGCACCACATAGGCCAACAGCATGCCGCAGTTGACGACAGGAACCATGAGAGCGGCGGCAAAGGCAATGCCGATCATGGGCGGCAGGGCAGCGTCCGTCTTGAGCAGCGACAGCCCCAATACGCCACCGCACATGGTGGCCTGCAGTGCCCCGTACCACAGGTTCTTGGTGGAGCCGTACACTTGAACTAGAGATGTCGGGAATGTGTCATCGTAGTAGAACGTTATGTTCAGTACAAGGCAGCCCCAGAGGAAGCCGATGAGAAGGCAGACAACGAGCATGACCGTGTTCATGTAGAGACCGAGTTTGATTAGAGAGCGACTCTTGACCACAGTGCCGAAGGCCATGGCAGTCACCGTGTTCATCACTGGTTCAATGCACATGGCCGCCGACAGGCCAATCATCTGAATGCCCACCAAACAGTTGGCCGTCATGGCCGATGCCAGGGCCGTGTACAGCATATAATCGAAACTGAAAGACGACCCCTGTCGCACCTTCTCAACGACATGGTGAACGGTTGCCATCGACTCGGCGGTCTTCCAGTCAGTTTTCTTTCTCTTGTCCTTCTTTGGATGTCTCAAAACAACGCCCATATCTTCAGCTAGAGTATCATTACTCTCATGTGGTCCAGTAAGGTGTCGTTCTTCAGCGTCTTCATCTTTGTAGTACAGGCTGAAGGGCACTAAACCCAGAGATGTCCCCTTTGCTCGCCCAAAGCCTAGACGACTGAGGTAACCAACTGTCTTGTCACTGTCCACCAACTCCAGAGGGACCATGTACAGGTAGCGGTTTGAGTTTAGTGATCGTTTCCTAGTGTAATTCGAAATTAACAGATGATCGAAGCAAAGTTCCAATACCTGAGTTTGTGGAAATAGAACAAGTTCGATTATAATTTGTGAACCACTAGTTTTTGAACACTTACTTCATTCCAAGTTCGTGATGGTCTTCCATTAGCTGGTGAGTATTTGTACACTGTGGCCCAAGGAACGGAAACAACAAGGTAAACTACGTCAAGTGTCATGGCGGATGTTTACAGCTTGACTGCTATAAAGAAGATGACATGTTGGTTCGGATTGTTCCGTGAAAAATTTCAAGGTCTGGAAAAGACGGTCTGACATAACGCTCATCGCTTCTAGAATGGCAAATATCATGGCTTCTTCTTGCTCGTCACCCTGTGAACATATATTTGCAACATACGTAGAACTACAGTGAAGCCAATGTGACGATAATGGACGAACGCATATAGATGCACTTCAGTTTTACGCAGTCATTCATAAAACTTTTTGCTTCTTCATTCAACTCACAAACCAACGTTGTTGTTTTGCTTGGATTTTTTCATAGTGAAATACTTGTAACGGCTTTCAACATTTACTCGCTCGTCAATTTGTCAGACACGCTGAATAAGGGCTCGACGAATCTTCTTTCTGGCAGCCATATTGGTAATGACAGCTTGTTTGATCTCTTTTTCTTTCCAAGCAACGTATTTCAAAGTTCAGGAAGAACTGATGATATAACTCTCCTTCGAAATCATCTGGTCAGCTACGAATGCTAGCAAGTACTTGGCATCATGTGCATATTTGATTCGTCGACTAGTTTTGACTCCATTCATGACCGTTGTCAACTTGTCAGATTCCATCGAAGATACATTTATGAACAGTTCAATACTTTCTAGTTGACCAACAGCGAGTGCGTCAGCAATCAACTTGGACCGTTCGATTCTTCTCAATATCTCTTGCGAATCCAATTCACACTCGACATGGTCAACCTTTGCACCACCAGCATGACCAAGGTTAGAATAGAATTTATACCTATCATCAACTATAATCAGCCGCTTATTCTGAACGGAGCGTTTCCGCCTAAAACGCTTGGCCGAATTGACCAAAGTCATGAATTCGAGTTCCAGTGACCCCGAGGTCATCAGGGTGAATTTTTCTTCGTCTAGGTAATGACCTTCTCTAGCTGAGAAGACAAGGTATGACTCGTTGACAAGATGCTTGCCGGCGGCAACAGCTTGAAGAAAGAGCGTCTTGTTCAAATTTGTCACAGCTGGTATCGTGTCCCTGAGAGGTGGTCGAACTACGACATGACTTGCAGAGGTGACACTTGTAGAGACGTTGCCACCAAGTTCAGATAGTAATGCGATCTGCGACATCTTGTCAGAGATTCCTATGAATGCAAATGACCGCTTATCGTTTACGGGCTTCATGGTGTGCTTCGGTTCTCGGGGACGTCTTAAAATCACGACATGCGGCTTTTTCATGATGAACTTGACATTTCTATTCTTTTTCTGTATTCCGGAACTACGCGACAGTTTTGCGCTAGTCGGGAAAGTTCTAGAACCCGACATATCATCATTCATGTCCAACTGGTTCAAACGACAACTCAATTCGTTTTCAGAGGTAAGGGCGCTGTTTTCCTTTGAGCGATTCAATGCAATTCTGTCCATGGCGGAATATATTTCTTTCCTTAATTGCTCCAGCTGTGTGTCGATTACTGCTCTTGCAGCGAGATTAGTTTCATGTCGTTTCTCACTAAGGTTAACCAAGCGTTCCAAGGCACAAAATTTATCAGCCATCTTTGTTTTGGTTTCAATAATTTGCATCCTTTGTTGACGAGCTTCAAAAACGATGGCTTTGAAGTCTTCTTCAAGCTTCGCGCCAGCCATTTTGTGTCGCAAATGTTGGTAGTTCATCCTCAGAACAAGAAAAAGTATAATTCAAATGTTTACTAGCGGCAACTAGAGTTCATCAGCTGTCACAATTTTCCGCCGTTCCCTAGATGGCGCTGACGGCAGAGCAATTTGTTCCTTTTTGCTTCTTTCTCACTATCTTCGTCAACCCGCTCTCTCCCTCTCTTTTGTCATTAAAAAACTCACTCAAGCAAGGTAATCCGACAAACCGCTTAATTAGGTTCACTGTCAGCGACGGGTTAATTAAGAGCAAGATTTCATTAAAGAACTATATGAACTTCACGCTTGAGCGGAAGTTACTTTGAGCTATGCACCGATAAGGGAGAGAGAGACAAAGAGATTATCTTTTCAAGATACAACTAAAGATATGTTTTCGACCACTTGAAAGAGGTGTGGTAAGACCAACTTATATAAGAGGGAGAGCGAAAAATAAAAAAAGCAGAGTAAAACAGGTTCAATTAGTTCTCTTGTCGCGGCCATCAAGGAAGCGGTCAAGGGACGTAAAAAAGAGAAAGCGGCGCCATTTTGGTTTGAGGACAATGGGTGTCATTGTCTCTGTAATTGGCCATCTGTCTTTATAAATCTTTTCTGTTTCTTATAGTACCTTTCGTGATAATAAAGGGGTCGGCATATCACGAAAGAATACTGCTTGTGACGAGAAGTATAAAAGGGACTTTCACTTTGACCCTCTCCAGCTTGAGAGGGCGAGAGGGAGAGGGAGAGAGAAAGAGAGAGAGGGACGATTCAACCTCATTTAAGGATCAAATGAGTGCTCACGAACTTGGTCACGCAATCAGCTGAACTGTCTCCTTTGTGAGGAGCAATTAATCGTCGCTTTACGACATTTGGAAACGGAATGAAATTTTTATGCAACCCCTCAGGCAGACAGAGACCATCAAAGGACACCGGATGTGGACCCGGTTCCGGTCCAGCGGGCACGGGCACGCTTCTTCCTCAAGTAGCCCTCAAGGGACAAGAAAACACATCTATGAATCAAAATAATTTATGCCTATAGAAGAGCGGCGGAGAGGGGAGAGGGAGAGAGCGAAAAAGAGGAGAACAGGTTCTGACCACCAACTATGGTAAGTTCAGGGCCAAGCAGGGAGTCGAGAGAGTGGGGGAAAAATATGGCCTCCGGGTGTCCGTAAAAGTGGACAGCACTTTATAGATGACCCCTCACGGTATACAAGAAACAACATCGAGCCCGGCGCTAAACTGTTTGTAAAGGCAAAGAAATAAAGCAGCCAAGAAAGTGGCGCTAATGGCTGCCCTTGAATCATGATAAGGGGTCGTCTCTGTGCTGCAGCTCTGCTCACAAGTTTTACCTGTGTGTTTACTTTCTGTCAGCGCAAGATAAATGTGTACCATGTAACTTTCTAACATCTCAATACTTGTGGGTGGTTTCAGGAATGGTAAACTATGGGAATATTTTTTTTCATACTTGCGGTACATGAATGGCATATTTTCCAGGGGTCGTGTAATAACAATATTTGGCTTTATGTTATGTCTGGTGACCCTAATATATATGTTGTACAATTAATTTAATGACTACTCACCGCCCATGCCAGTGATTTGCTCGTGACTAGGATAGAGAGAAGTCTCTCAGCTCTCTCTCTCTCTCTCTCAATTGATCGTGATATCACATAAAATATTTGTACTATAAACTTTGCAGTATAAATTATATCACATTAGAGTGGAAGCTTTCCTGAAAAATTACAGCTGAAAACTTTCATAAAACTTTGCCGTCTTCCAGTCATTTACTTTCCCGCGTTTCTTTTTTCCTCCGTTCGCTCTCTCCCTCTCTCCCTCTCTCTCTCTCAAAAAGAAATCAGGCAGAAAATTGAAATTGATTGTGATCAATAAGAAACAATTTGATTTGCTGATTGCAATCATTTCGAAGTTTCAAAAGGTTTTCGCTGTCATGACAGACAGGCAAGCGAGAGGAAAAGGGAAGAGAGAGGGAGAGGGAGGGCTCCATGACTGGCCATTTTGTTCTACAATAGAGATGAGTGAATACGATAATGTGGAGACAACCCCTTATGCCTTAAGGTAGTCCGAAAAGCCAGAGAGGAGAGACGGGATTTCTCTCTCTCTCTCTCCCTCTCCCTCTCTCGCTTTCATTTCTCTTCATTTCGCTGTATTACATATCTCGTCGGTTCCGCTCGGTTTAGCGACCAGCCCGACCATGGAGCCGCTCCGTGCAGCTCAGCTGGAGCCGCGGCTCAGTCAGGTGTATCAAGTCTACGAGTGGCGCAGGGTTTAGTCCAAACACAGAAAAACGAAGTGCGAGAGGGAGAGGGAGGAGATGAGAGGGAGAGGGAGCCGAAAAGTCAAGCCGCAGTCACGAAGCCTCTCTCCTCCCTGCCCTCTCTCTCTCTCTCTCCTACCTGCCCAACCTTGGCCATTAGCAACGGAGTCCAGACCTAGCAACCCCTGTCCTTGTCATGGGTGGGTCTCGTAGCAAAAAGGCAGAGAGGAAAAGAGGGAGAGGCAGAGAGGAGAGAGAGAGAGCAGCAAAAAGGAATCACGTGACTGACAAACCAAAGCTCCGGCGGCGCAAGAGCCGACTAGCGCCGCCCGGGAGCACAACCGGTTCCCTAGTCGGAGCAAATGGCGGCGCAACAGGTTCTTTGTGCAGGTAGCTTCTCTCTCTCCCTCTCCCTCTCTCCCTCATGCTCTCAAGGGAGTTACAGGTACGGAAAGAAAGCTCGCTCTTCCTCTCCCTCTTTCTTGGTCTACCTTGTATTCGCCATTTGCAAGGAAAGCAAAGCTCTCCGAAGTGCTCTTTCCAGTTTCTTATATGTTTTTCATGAAGTTAACAATTTACTTTTCGCAAATTTCGCGCCAAATCAAATTTCACATGAAAAGCTAAATAACAATCACGTCGTCCATTTTGAATCATCATTACGTGTAATATTGATACAGTCGAGTGACACAACAAGGATACATACCTTGGATTTGAAGACAGCCCCTGAACTCGTCTTCTCGCTCGTGTTTGTGTATTTTGTGACCCTTCTCGCGCTCTTGCCTTCGGCCATCTTTGCAGGGTACGCTCTCTCTCCCTCTCCCTCTTCCCCTCTCTCCCTCTCGCGCTCTCCCTTCCTTGAGAAGGTGACTTGATTCGCAAGTACGAATATTTATCATCTACTTCAGAATCAAAGAAGGAGTTGGAGAGCGAAAAACTTTCAACCTGTTCGTGACCACCGAGACATTATATTTTACTAATCGCAATTTTGAAACGGTCCCGCCAAGAGAAAAAAACTCATTACATATCAGAACTGGGGTGCCTGTGACTTGCTTGAGATGCTGTTTCAGTGGTCAAGGGACATGTTGACCACCAACTGACCAGCGGGTCTAATTTCTCTCCATTGCGTGCTGTTGTGTCCCAAGGATTGTGAGAAGACGGTCCCCGGGTGTTCCCAAGCACCCATCACCTCGGAGTTGAGATTTGTTTCCCACACACACCAGTGAAAACAGGGGACAGTGAGAAATAAAACAGTTTTATAGATACAGACATGAGAAAGTTGACCAAGTCCCGGGCCGTGCCCTGCCCCATCCCCAGACCGCCACCGTGCCCGCCGAGGTCCGAAAATGTCCAGAATCTGAAGCGGATGCTGCTCAACTCAAACAAACATGCCCTGGTCTCGGATTCGCCCGTCGAGTCCCGCCTACCGGACCCGGTGGGCACCCTTGACCATGTGAACGTGGACGAACTCCCGCCACCGCCCGACGAGTTCTTGGAGGACATCCGGGCGGTGAGGAAGACGGAAGAAATCGAGGGACCCTTCGAAGACCCCTTCGACCCGCTGTCGGGCCCACCTTCCAGCGAGTCCGACCACGGCAGCGAAGTCCAGGACACCAGTGTCCTGCACCTGGCGGCCCACTTTGAGCAAGTGGTCAATCTGAGCACCTACCATGGGCACGGCTCGCTGAACAGTTCGTTCACCGAGTCGGCTTCCGAGAGGTCATCATCGGGCCACGAATCATGGTCACCCCTACCATCACCACTGCCTTCCCCTTCCGTGACGTCACTGGACTCCGTGTCCACGGCCAACTGTACCATGGGTGTTCCCGAGCCAATGGCTGCCTTTGGAGGCCATCGAAACTCCATCAGTTGTATCGGGACCCGATTCCCGTTTCCGCCCGCCTGTGTTCCGCATGCCGCCTATGTCCCATTAGCAGCCAACGGGTCACCCCTAGGGGTCACCCTTGCCCCGTTCACCGGCAGCCACGGGCGCCTATCTGCCATAAATTCACTCACTTCCATTGGCGGTGGCACCCTGCCCCGGGCCGCGTCGGGCCAAATGGTCAAGCGCCCGCCAGACTATCAGACAGCCATGCACAGGTTATGCCTGATGAAGCAAAAAAACTGCCCCACTAGTCCGACAATGGCCGCCCCTCGGCCGGCCGTCAATCACGTGACCAGCGACCGTGTCACCTGTGCAGCCCGCGGCCCGGTCCCGGCTGTCGTCAAGCTGACGCCCCTCGTTGAGTCAAGAGACATGCCCGACGGGGCCCAGCCTACCATTAAAAGTGCCCTGTCCCGGGACCGGGCGCGAAGGGCCTCGGGCACCCCTGGGCACGGGCAAGCCGTGCGCAAGGCCAAGCGAAGAGTCCACTTCTCGGACCAGGTGACCCTTGTGGCCCACTCGGCGGACATTGACGAGGACCACCTGCCCAACCCGCTCCTTGACCGGGTCCTGGGCAAGAGGTACATGGCGGCGGCCGGCATTCAAAATGGCGCCGGTGGCTCGTCTAGCACAAAAACGGACAACCCAAGGACGACCCCTGTGCCGGCCTTGATTGCACCGCAAACGTATCTATAGCACAAATATGTATCTCATGTGAAAAAACATTAACTTATCTCATTGGGTGGTTAATGGCCAATTGTGTTTTGCTTTGATGGTCAAGCAATAGTTGGTGGTCAAGCAAGAAAGAGAAAATGGTATTCAATCAAAAATATCCACATACCAGATCTGGAATTGTGAACGATGCAAGAAAAGCAAGATGGCTGCCTCAAAGAAAGGGATCATTTCCTATTCACACGCTGAAATTGTGATCTCAGAAAAAAACCATGATAATATTCAACATTTACTGTAATATTTTTATACATATACAAATACTTTTACACCTGAAAAGAAGAATCCCATAATAAAAACTGTGCCTTTGTTTCAAAATTAGAATGGATGTCCGCCATCTTGGTCCCTGATTGCACTTTAATAGCGACCCATCCGTCTAATGATGATCACCTTTTTCGAGGGGACCGTTTCAAAAGGTGTCCCGGGTCAAGTATAATAAGCTCAGATGGTATACATTTATAGAATAGAACACTTTGATGATGGTAAAGGGTGTTGAAGTTTGTGTGTCACGTCCATGTTTGTTTTTGCACTAATGACATAACTTTGTGTACCCCAGCTTCGCAGACAGTCCCTCACATCACGAGCTTCCAGGAAAAAGGGGTGCTTCTGGGGTGCTTGCCTTGATGATAGCCTTTTCTCCTACTGTCTGTACCTCAGCTCACGAATAATGGGCCTCTTTTTTATGAAGAGGCGACCCCTATAATTTTTTATGGTCTCAAAAGTACAATGCATGTCGAATTTTAAGACATATAGGTGAAACTGTTGAGAGGAGGGGGAGCAAGGGATGAAAAGAGGGGAAAGGGGGGAAAGCAAAGATCGGCCATATCTGCTAGCAAATAATTGGGGACATTGACCACGACCGTATCTCATTCTTCAGGAGTGGGCACGATTTTTTTGGGCATCCGTTTGCGTAATCACTGTGATATGAAGTACAAGAGAGAAAGAGACAAGAGAGAGAGAGAGAGAGAGAGAGAGAGAGAGAGATACAAGCAATTAAACGACGGCCCCCTTGGTATGAAATCATACGAAAGAGATTGTAAGGGAATGCCTGCACTGTGTATGCAAAGTTGCTCGTGAATATTGCAAGACGACCCCTCAAGGCTGTACGTACAAGTTCTGGTGAAGTATTTGATATATTTTTCGCTTCAAGGAAAAGTTAAGCATATCACGAAATATGATTCTACGATGAACGTGATCACATGACGGTGGAAGATGTTACATGAAATTTCCTTAAAATAATTAGACGGCGCTCAATTTCAGATCATATTGCTCGATTAAAGGCGGATCTTCGACATTGAAGAGGGAGAAGAGGAGAGGAGAGGGAGAAGAGGAGAGGGAGAGAGCGTCTCGGTGGGTTCTTTGTTCTCGCAATATGAAGCGATGAACGAGCTCATTGCGCAATTACACGGCAATCCCTCGGTGCCGCGATAAAAGGTAAGGGGTGTGTTTCTAGTTTGTCTTTCAGAAACGGCCATTTACTTTCTCTCTCGCTCTTTTTTGCTCTCTCCCTCTCCCTCTCCCTCTCTCGCTCATTCAACTGATTCACGAAGTGCTGAAAGCTGAGTCAAGCTGAAGCTTTGGTCAACTTAAAACCAGTCACTTGTCCTTAACCGGGGGTCGTCTTCTAAATGGTCTCTTGCAGCTCTCTCTCCCTCTCCCCTTCTCTCTGCCTCTCCTCTCTCGCTCTTCCCTTCCAGAGTGTCTTGTTGTAATATATGACCACAAAGATAATACCAGGCTTGGGTCGTTCTGTAAAGCAGCTTATGGGCTGAACTGGTTTAACGTGAAAAATATACAGCCAAGATGGTCAAAGTCACACCACATTTCTATAGAACTTGAGGGCGATGTCGAGAGGAGAGAGGAGAGAGAGGAGAGAGAGATAATGGAACGCTATCTCCTCTTTTTTGGTACGTTCATATATAAAGTGACCCCTTGTCTGAAAAATTACTTTTTCTTGGTCAATGGATATTTCACAGTAGAAAGAAAAATGGGCGTCACTGGCTTTTAACTGCAGTTTCATTCTCTCTCTCCCTCTCCCTCTCTCTCTCTTTTCTATGAAAAAGTGAAACTTCTTCTCTTTCTCATATTCAGGGTCTGTATTTCAAATATGGTACGAAAAAAGTTCCCGATTGTAGATAACAGCAAAAGTGAAGTTGAATAATAGAGAAAAAAGAAACGTTTTTATGTCTTTCCATATGAATGATTTTCATTTTTCAAATTTGGCGCCATTCATCTTTTCCATTTTGCGTCTCTCTCCCTCTCTCTCTCCCTCTCTCGTCTTCTCTTTTCTTCAAGTCATATTGCGCAATATATCACGAACATTATCTGTGCTGTCCATCCGACTATACTATCAAGATAAGCCGATAACAAAGGCCGCAGAAAGAAGGCTCTCTTCTCATAATGCAAATCCGAGAGCTGAGATATATTATGGTATAACTTATTCGCTATGCATATGGTGAAACTGCACCTACATCTTGTTCGCCATTATGTAATTCACGATACTCTAAATGGTATGAATCATCTATGCGAACAAAGTGCAAAGCCGCCCACATTATGAGCTTGTGAACAAGAGATGAACATCCGTATATTACATCAGGCAAACAGGTGGAGGGAAGAGCGAGAGGAGAGAGCGAGAGGATTCCAGTCACGTGACTCCGTCTTCGTGACTGTATTACGCTTCATGTGATAATTTTCTTGTCACAGCTTTTTGCGCTTTTGAAACCGATGACTCAGAAAGCTTTCTCTCTCATTTAGAATACCTGTGTTCACAGTGGTTATAATCGCAAAGTCAACCTATAGGGTCAGAGAGCGTGGTAAAAAAAGCTGACAGCGGCGAGAGGGAGAGGGAGAGAGGGGGAGAGAGGGAGACAGAGGATGATACATCATCAGAGCCGTCAGTAGTGATGCATCCATCCGTGTCCACAGTTGACAGCTGCCCACAGAAAAGATAATACTCAGTGATAACACAAAAGACAAAAAGCTAAATCAGGGATGACTCATCTCCTCTCTCTCTCTCCTCTCTCCCCTTCCCCTCTCTCCTCTCGCTCTTTCCCTCTTTGGCCCGCTTTAGTTGAATAGTCATCCCTTTGCTGTTGCTTGCTCGGTAAATATAGCTTAGAGTAATGCCTTTCTCTCTCGAATTCTTTGCCAATGATGCCATTTTCATCTTGGGCAGTCTAAAAGTTAAACAACTTGGGCGACCACTGATGGTCATGGAGCCGAAATTGAGGTAACATCTCACATATTCAGTAGAGTCATTACGAGCAATCGGTGTGCAGAAATAATAACCGAATAGAGTGTGATTCCATCAATTGAGTCGCTCTTTAATTGCTTGAATTAAAAGAGATGTTCTCCCTGTCAGTTGGATTTGCTATTCGCTTGACATTTTAGCTCAAAGTCCTCAGCAACGCCATCTGGTATCTCAAAAAGTTTCTACTGTGAGAAAGTAACACTGATAACAGCAAAACTGAAGTCGAATAAGTAAAAACATCACTCACCAGCTGCGCCATCTGGTGTCTCTGAGAGATTCCAATCGGGTTGATAATTTTTCGCGCACTTGGCGCCACCTACCGAGAGCCAGCGTCGGAGTCAATATAATTTATCGTTCCCATCGATCAATGTCATAACCAAAGACTTGACCCTCTGGAGAGCGTGAGAAAGAGGGAGAGGGAGGGAGAGAGGTGATAGCTGGCAATTCAAGCTCCGACATGAAAACAACATTTCGAGCAATTAATCCGAGGTTCCTCACATGTTCCGAGAATCAGCTGTAGCTGAACCAGGTCATGCAACTTTTTTGTTGGCTTCCAAGTAGAGACACCCATACTACTGAGTAAGGTGTAGTATTTTATGCGAATTCATTAGTGAATGACTTTCTCTCTCTCCCTCTCCCTCTTTCCTCTCGCTCTCACTACTACTATTAAGCAGAAAAACAGTTTTCATCTAATCTATTCAATTGGCAATTACAGCTGTACATTCATCACCCAAGGTCAACTTGATAGTTACATGACAAGAGGGAGAGAGGGAGAGAGAGAAAGGGCGAGAGGAGGGAGCGAGCGAACGAGAGCATCCTCCAGTTGAGGGATGTTCTCTCTATTTACATTTCGTCCTCCTCATATAAAAGCTAAATTGTTTACATAGTTGGCTTCACTTGAGAAAAGATACTTCATCGGAACACATGATGGCAGCCATTTTGGTTCTAGTAGTTGTACTTTTCGCTCTAATTGTGTGGTACATGAGAGACCACTATTCGTATTGGTCTAAGCAAGGACTGTCCACTGATCTGGGCTTCTTTTTCAACTTCATCAACAAAACTTTTCCGGAAGCGGATATGAAAGCCGTCAGCAAACATGGTAAAATATTCGGGTAAGTGAACAGTAACCGTTACCGTCGAGTTCTATTCATGACGCGCCATCTGGCGGTTCGGCAATCAATTGCTCTCAATTAATCTATCAGTATTTCTTTTCAGATATTTCAACATCTTCACGCCGGCTTTGTTCATAGCTGACTACGAGCTGGCCAAGAAAGTGCAATCTACCGAATTTCACAACTTTGCCAATCATATGCCGATATCTCGCCGGGACGACTACAACGGCGAGTCAGTGTTTTCACTGGACGACGCCGAGTGGCGCCACATGAGATCAATCATCACCCCGTCCTTCACGTCCGGCAAGTTGCGTAAGATGCATCCTTTGATTGGCGAAAGTGTCAAGGACACTATTGAGAATATGCGAACTATGAGAGACCCGAAAACGGGCGAGTTGGGCATGCATCACATCTTCTCGGGCTTCACGCTAGATGTCATTGCAAGCTGTGCCTTTGGGACCAAGCTAAACTCTGCCCGAGACCCGGAGAACCAATTCGCCCGTTTCGGGCGACTTTTTTCCGACAAGCTGACCGTGAAGCAAATTGTCGATATTTTACTCATCCTGGCCTTTCCTCGCTTCTCATTGGACGTCCTTGGACTCAATGGTTTCAAGCGCAAGCCATCGCTTTTCTTCTCTGACGTCACCAAGAGAATTGTCAACCAGAGGCGACAAGATGGCGGTCAGCAACGCGAAGACTTTATCAAGTTCCTGATGGAGGCCACAGATGGTCAAGGTCAGCCCATGACCGACAAACAGATTGCCGACAATGGCATTCTGTTCTTCATCGCCGGCCATGACACCTCTAGTGTCACGCTGACCCATGTCATCTATCATCTTGCCATACATCCGGATATTCAAGATCAGCTGGTGGCCGAAGTTGATCGCTTCTTATTGGACAACGAAGGTCAAGAAATCACATATGACAAGATGAAGGCGCTCGTCTACACGGAAGCAGTCATTTTGGAAACGCTACGCACTACACCGACGGTCCCCAGGATTTTCCGGGCAGCTTCGCAAGACTGTGACCTAGAAGGGGTGAAACTGAAAAAAGGGCATGCACGTGATAATTTCAAATTACGTCATACACCATGACGAAGAGAACTTTGAGAGAGCCCAAGAATTTCTTCCGACAAGATGGCTGCCGGACACGCCGTTACGTCACAATAGCCAAGCTTTCATGGCCTTCTCTATGGGACCCAGAAATTGCATCGGTATACGTTTTGCTATGTATGAGATGAAGCTCATGGTTTTAGCAATGATGCAAAACTTCAGGTTCGAGAGGACGAAAAATACACAGGTACCTGTGCAACACTTACCTGGAGGTTTATTGATACCTAAAAGTTCTATAGTAAGGGTCGTTGACCGCAACTCGAGTTCTTGCAAGTGATACACTGTAATTTAACGCTCATTGGTGGAAATATTTATTCTTGTCAACTTTCGGTCACATATAAAGAGCATTTTAATGACATTTCCCGTGCTGACCTTAGACGACAGAGAGGAAGAGAGCAAGGGGAGAGAGGGAAGAAGAGGGGAAGGGAGAAAGACAGATCAATGACCGCTTGCGCATAGCTAATGTTTAGTCTATGAGACACCGTCTCAGGTAAATGATCTCATTTCGATCCCATTCTTGACCGCTAACTGGAAGAGACATTGACCACGAAAGGAGAGAGAGAGGGGGAAGGAAGGAGAGAGAGAATAGAATGTCCACTTGACCGGACATCCTAGCGGAGTTCTTTGAACTGTTCGGCGAAATTGAAAGAGTATAAATTTCAGAGATTTCATGCGAATATGAATCAGTTCTGTGATAGCTTTCTGCAAACATGTCCAGCTTACTTTGTATTTTATCGCTAGCCGCCATTTTGGTCAGCCTAGTGTCCCAAGCTCACGCCATAGGTTGCTACACTTGTGAAAGTCCCATGGGGTCAAGGGACAAGTGTGATGACGGCGGGTGAGTAAACTGTGACATGAACCTAGATAGCCATTCAGGAAACCGCTAAATTTGAATATGTTTCCTAATTGCTCCCCCTCGCTCTCTCTCTCTCCCTCTCCCTTTCGCTCTCCTTTCAGCTACTTCGCCTCTTATCAAGAGAATTGCGTAGCCTGCCGAAGGTGGTCAATCGTTCGGAATGGCGTCCAGCTACTGCGTCAAGGTAGTCGGTAGAGACCGTAAGTACATAAAGACCCCTTTTATCATTCATCCTCTAACAATCGAACATCGATCCCTTCTTTCTCTCAGTATCGAACAATCAGTTCATCACAATGAGAACGTGCTCTAATCGCCAGAGAAACGAGTGTCGGAGTCCAATACTGGTCAACGGGCGCTCCATAGACGGTTGCATCTACTCATGTAACGGAAAGTACTGCAACTCGGCGACAGGTGTCGCTGTCAACTTGTCGCTCCTCACGGCGCTGCTGTTCGCCATCGCGATGGTCAGGAAATTCGCTTGACCAGGGACCGTTTACATAGTTTTCTCGACACCGAGGTCGTGATTGCGTAGTTAGGCTTTTGTAATCAATGGTTGCCATGGCGACGGTCATCTTCGTACCTGATGACTGAGCTAGAAAAATAGAAAACATGGCACAGGAAACGCGCTTAAATATGCTATTTCCGGTTTATTATGGTCAATAAAGTCCGTCCACTAATGACTCGAGAAACAAGTTCACAGAACTCGAAACATTCTCAAGGTGATCCTTTGTTTAGCTGATGTTTGAATAAAAATGGCTGCCGGAAGTTGCACAATTCAGAGTCACAGTAGCAAGTTCACATTGGCGAATGGGAACGGAAGCCTTTTAATTGCCGCCATTTTCCTGGTTACCGGTAAAGTTCTCCGCATAAAAACAAATGCCAAGAACTCGCCATAAAATAGTGTAACTTTTTATTCAGATTATTATCACTCTGACTCTAGCTGAGAAAGTTTGACCAAAGTTCTATCACATCATAGCCAAGAACCTGTTCTTATATATCAGCCATGAAGGCAGCCATCTTGCTCATTGCTTTGGTAAACTCCATCCAACCGGGTGAGTGTTAATGTAGATTCACCGAAACGGCTCAAACTTTCAGTCTCCATTTCACACTTACAGGACAGTCCCTGGACTGCTATGACTGTGTCTCAGGCGGCATCATGCCCTACAACGAGAAGTGTGACCGGGGCAGCTGGTGGTCCTATGGGTCAAAGCAGGAAAACTGCATGCCCCAGGACGCGGCGGCCGGGCAGACCGCTGCCCATGTCCACTGCGTCAAGGTGGTGGGCACTGACACGGGCAGTCAGACCACCATTGTCATGAGGGGCTGCAGCTCCTCCTACCGGGAGGGGTGTCGGGAACAGATCAACTTCCGGGGCCGCCAGGTCAATGGGTGCATCTTTTCCTGCCGGGACAAGGACTACTGTAACCACGGGTCAAGCCTGGCTGTCCCACTGGTCGCCATTTTGTCGTCGACCCTTCTTCTTCTCGGCGTCAAGTTTATTTAGCTTTCATGTACTCTGCAAACAAAGGCCGTGTTCTGCCCATCACTAGTCCCTGATTGGACTACACTGTATTTTCTAATGACACTTGCAGTTGAAATGTACTAATCAAATACTATCTAGCAAATGAATATCAAAGATGGCCGACAAACACTTAGACACGAGCTCATGAAGCAAGGTTGCACTGCATGTCATCTTTCAGCACGTTTATGCTCAGTCAGCCATTTTGTTTCCCTTATCTCAAACACGTGCTAAATGACTGTTCAAAATTGCAAAAAATCAAGATTTAACCAGATAATAAAAAAAGTATGAATGAATTGAAGTCGGTAGTTGATTTAGTTCAAATTCTTTTCACAATGAATAAACATCAAATTATTCTGATTTTAGCATTTTGTGTTTTTGCAGAATGCAAATCATTTGCGATTCCTAGAAGTGCAACTGAGTGTAAGTAATTCTAAATGAATATTATAAAACAACTAAACCATCATCTATGTTTAGTACTGCAATATTCGTACTTGCGAGTGTTTTGCAATCAGACCCACATCGATGGTATCAACTACGATAGTATCGAAGCGGCCAAAGTTGTCTGTAAACAGTGTGACCTTGACCACATTTGCTGCCCTATCCAAGATGGCGCCGAGTGCCGTAAACTGCCTGTTCTGACAGAGGAAGAGTTGAAGCAAATATTTGGCGCCAATATTTCTGAGAAAACCATTATCGAGAAGAGCATCCATTTTTAATGAATTCCATTGTATTTTTTCTTAATTATTCTATGCAAATTATTCCCGATATTAAGCGATACTTTGCCATGATTGTAGGCAATGTCTCAGAACTGTTCTAAATGGTTGACTTCCTTAGTTACAAAGTATAACAGGATGCGATGTGAAAAGTAGAATAACAAGCATATTTCAATGCCACACCCCTGACCACTCGAAATGCATGGGAAAATATTCCCTCAGTGTCCATATTTGAAGCTAACCAGTAACACTAAACCATGATGGCGACCAAACCCGCCATTATCATGGTATCATTGGTGATCTTGGCATCTATTCTTACAAGTAAGTATGGAAATAATTCCATTGAGCTGATATGAAAGTAATATTTTAGGCCACGCCCTCAAGTGCTTCAGCTGCAAGTCAATAGGGACGGAGAACGACGAATGCGATGACCCCTTCGACGCTGACCGCCATCTTGGCCCAAGGACGTGTCCTCCGAATGAGAAGTGCGTCAAGATCTTGGGTCACCGGAAGCGAGACGGTCAAGACATTGTGGTCAGGGACTGTTTCCGAACCATGTACGAGCCCAGGGGTGGTCAAGGTTACCGCAATAAGTCTCTCGTGTACTATGACAACAAAATTGACGGTAGAATATTTGTATGCAATGGTAATCTCTGCAACTCATCTATGGGTTTAAATTATTCATTTAAAATTATTCTGATTTCCATCTTTTTCTTTCTTTTCTGTTGAATTTCACTTCTAACTTAAGCTCTCTATTCACACATGCGCACAAACACCTAGCCGTTAAGATGACCCCTAATGCTTTGAGCTACTGGGGTCAAGTCTTTGTTTCGTTTCCAAGGGAACGGCAGTTGCTGACCACTTGCAATACAGATATACAGTGTAGCGTGTTGAACAAAATATGAAATTATAAAGTCAAATAAAAATATATTATCGAGTGATCAACAATCGATGGTAAAATAGTTCGAAAGCAAGCGCCATTTTCTTACATCACGAACACGATGCACGAGAATCCGAAAATTCAAGAACTCACAACAGTTCTAGAACATTTGAGGCAAAATTCAGCAAAATGGCCAAGAAACGAGTCTTTCTCTTGACGAGCGCCATTTTGGTCACCTTGACCACAGTGTCGGCCATTCGGTGCATCAGGTGTCGGGCAACCGTGGACGGGACAACCAGTAACACGTGTAACGACCCCGTAGACGCCGAGCGGGTGGCTTCCCTGCCCGTCCGAGACTGTCCCAAGGACCAGGTCTGCGGTAAACTGGACGGCCTGTTGCGCAACGGCCAGCGGGCCATTGTGCGCGATTGCTACCGACAGCTGTACGGGGCTACCGATGGTACATACCGCCACACTTGTCTCGACTACTACCAGGAGACGGTAGATGGCGTTGTCAGCTTGTGCAGCACTGACCTGTGCAATGTTTCCAGTAGAAGTGACCCCTGGCTTTTCTCTTTTACTGCTTTGCTCGTCTACTTCCTGTTTTAATTACATTCAATTTTAATGATAGATACGATATGAAAATAACTCAACTGATTACAAGAGAAAAGATTAAAATGGTATGTCAACAATATACTCATCGACAAGTCAAAGTCTTCTTAGAATGTCTGAACGATAACTTTGCGGCCAGCGTCATAGGAAAACTTGTGCTGAGCAAACATGTTACTCTGATAAAACTGGGCCAAGTTGATGTCCGACCGGAAGCGGGCCGCGCGGGTAGCGAACAGCTTTTCGGGTATTTCAATCATCTCAATGGCACCCATGTCTGCGTCCGGGTTTTTGCCCCGATGGAAGTTAATTTGTTCTCTGACCAGTGATTTAAGTTGGAACACAAGCAACTCAGCGGCTGACCTTTGGTACATCAAGTACTTGCCAAAGGTTGACCTCATACTGCGCATGACGGAGAATTTCTGAGTATCAATGAACGATTCGAGCACCACTCGGATGGCCAGGTTCACGTCGTCCTGGCTCACCATGTCCCGGAGGTGCATGCGGGCATTGGCTTCGGCGCACCGGATGACCGCTTCAATGTGACGGACAGTGATGGGCACAGAGCCTGTGGTCAGGGACTCTCGTCGTAGTTCCGAGTAGAGACGAGCCACTCGATCCTTGTCGATGTAGTTCAACTTGGGCCGAACCTTTTCTTTCGCGTACATTATGTACTTTCTTAGGATGTCTTGAGTGATAGGTTCAACCTTTTCGCCATCTTCGTCTTCGACAAGAGCGGCAAGTGCTGCCTCATCAGTGTCCATTTCCTCCTCGTTGTCAGGGTGGCATTTCCGGTGCGACCTAACAACAAACTGGGCAAGACGTTCATCGGCTATCGGGTCAACAGTGTCACGAACCACGCACAGAATGTCAAAGCGAGATATGATTGGCTCGGTAAGGTCAACATTTTCGGTAAAGGTCAAACTAGAGTCATATCGACCGGAAATGGGATTCGAGGCAGCAATGACGGCACAACGTGCCTTCAGAGAGGCCACGATGCCCGCCTTTGAGATGGAAATACTTTGCTGTTCCATGGCTTCGTGAATAGAAGTTCTGTCCTTGTCGCTCATCTTGTCGAACTCGTCAATGCAACAGACACCTTTGTCGGCCAGAACCAGGGCACCGGCCTCGAGTGTCCACTCTTTAGTCACGGGTGACCGCTGGACGAAAGCAGTCAAACCGACGGCCGATGCTCCTTGGCCGGTGGTGAAGACAGCCCGAGGGGCAATCTGGGCCACATACTTCAAGAACTGCGACTTGGCCGTGCCCGGGTCACCACATAGCAAGACATTGATGTCTCCTCGGAGCCTGTGCTTGCCACCAGGGTTTTTAGATTCACCGCCAAACAGGGACAGCGCAAGGCCACGCTTGATGTCATGGTGACCATAAATGGAAGGAGCAATGGAAGCCATGATTCGCTTGCCAATGTTCATCTCCTTTGACAGTTTGACAATGGTCTTAATCTCTTCGTCCGTCAAACTGGACGAAACGGAAGTCCAGTTGTCCTTCTTCACCACGTGGTTGGCATTGATGACAGTGCTGAAGACAGGAAACCCGTTGGCCACGTTGAGAGAGCCGTCATATGAGTTGGTATAGACACCGGTCAGGTCAATGTCATCACCGGGACGACAAGAGTCACAGAGATCGCCTAGAAGAATGACATCTTTGGACCTTGGGACGCGACCAGCTGTCACCTTGCCCGGTGGCTCTTGGATACAAATGCGCTGGTAGTTCTGGTAAACAGTCTCCTCCATGTTGATGGAAAACGGGCCACTAGACTGACATTCGGGACACGAGCCGGGCTTCACTTCCCTTTCCTGGCTCTGTACAAATGGACCAAGCAAGTAGCCGCACTTGTTGCAGTCATACTTGACCACTCGTAGCTGAGGCAGCACCGAAGTGGTCGAGGTGACCACACCGTGTGTTCGAATCAGCTGATTCAAATGCAGTTGTCTGAGGGATCTGATCTCTTCAATTAACGGCAAGTCACTGATTCGGACATAAATCGCTTTGTGAATTCGCTCGTAATTAGGAAACATAGACAGAACTGTGTCCTTGGCAGCCTCGTTGAATATGTCCAACATCTCCATCGGTGCTTCCGGCAAGAAAAAAGCAAGTACTGGTTCAACTGTTGCCAGGATACCGTAGTTCACCTCAAAGCTGCATTTGTTGTCCTCGGACATGGTTCTAATTTTCTCACGAAACACTGGTTTTCCTTTTTCGTCAGTGTATGTTCGCATCAAGTTCTTAAATCGATTATAGATTTCTCTCTTTGGGCCCAGTTGATTGACCCATTCTCGGACATCCATGCCATGAGTGTCTTCTAGATTATCAACAGACTCAATCATGTCCTCTTCAGGGATGGACAAGTCTTCCTGGCGTCGACCGGCTCGTCTCTTCTTGATGAAGCCGGGCCTGGTGTCATCCGACTCGGACGAGCCATACATTTCAAGACCTCTTGGTACACGACGCAAGTCCTTGCGACCTTCATCTTTGTCCCTGGCAGCCATTTCGGCATCAACGGCCATTCTGTCTCGCACAGACAGTTCACTGTACTCGGAATCATCTAAACCTTTGGCGTCAAAAGTGTCCAACTCGGGTCTTCTTGCATAGTCTTTCTCCCAGTTATCGCCGAACAGATCTTCGCCATCATCTTCCTCATCCACAAGTGGAGTGTTGACTCGACGACTAGCTGTTCGTCTCTGTCCCCTTTCGATAGGATTCGCGGCTCGGCGCATATCTCCTTCCGACCGTGCTTCATCATCACCATTCGACCTGACGTCTTCGTCATCTTCCGATATCAGTCCATCTACTTCATTGCCGTCCGTTCTTGACCCAAAGGGACCCAGGGGCGAAGATGGCGCCGACTCAAAGGCCGGCGAGGTGGGCGACAGGACGGACGTCGGTGACACTGGTGCCTCGCCATTCACTATGGCATTCACTATCGAATCGTCTTCAGAGCTCATGTCTGTTCACTTCGTTAGACTGAGTTCGATTGATTAGTATTAAAAAAGGTAAATTAGAGAGGCGAAATCACAATGAATAGATTGAGGTACAGTTTAAAAGGCCAACGTGAAGCACACGCTATGAGTCCTTTTAAAAGCAACTGTGAATTGGCTTTGTGTAGCTATTGGCGCCAAAATGTTTTCCCGCTCACTAAGCTCCGCCTACTTTGCTGTAGACTATGTATTGTCGGCTCCTTTCAGAGCGAAGTGACGGAAGACTTTTGCAGTTGCAAAACTTGTATTTTATCTCTATTTGGTTTGAGAGCAATATGAGCTCTTTTCTGAATGTGAAAATTCATTGCAAGAAATTAAATTAAAAAGAAATGGCATTTATGTTTACAGTCAAGGTGTTTGAAAGATAATTAATTTAAGTGCAGACAACGACAAAAGAAAATGAAGTGAATACTGACGGAAAGATAATTATTCGATTAAACAGCTTAATTTATCCCAGTCAAATCAACATGCGTGTTCAATCAATGAGCTAAGTAATCAACAAGGTTGCTTCTAGTCAAAAATATGATCCGCTTTGTATTCAACGCCTAGGTGACCTTGTCTGCCGCGGCGGGCGCTTCTTGTCACTAGCAGGGGTCGTCTTCGGCTCTTTCGAGCCAGGACTTGATTTTCGAGTTCCTCTTGAATTGATGATAGTGTCCCATTTGGGGGTTCTTGAAGTGGCTTCACGTTTCGGGCGGCCGTTAGGAGTAGTCATTGCCGCAGGTACCGTGGTGGCGCCACTTTGAGAGGCCTTTTTTGCGGCTGGAACAGCCTTCACAGCCACTGGTTCTGACTTTGGTTCCGGATCTGCCTCCGTTTCTAATTCCATCGGTTCGGCCGCTTCCTCTTCCTGGTGGTCACTTTGATGGCCGTTTTCTTCGGGAAGAGGAGAAGCCGTTGCCGGGCCTACAGAAATGGGAATATCGATAGGCATAGAGATGGGAACCGGTGATGCCTTGGCAGTTGAAGCTGTTCTAGCAGCGTGTTGCAGCTCTTTGATTATGTCATTGTCATCGTGGTCTTCTTGGACTTGATTAGGCTGTACAACTTGCACCATTTGCTCTGTCGGCTCGGGCTGACTGGGTGGCTCCTCTAACCGGGGCTTCTTTGCCAACGTCTCAATGGCCTCTTCCTCTAACGTCTCTACAGCATCCATGTCGGATGCAACTTCTTCCAATCGGTGATCTTTCAAAAGCGCCTTATATTTGTTTGTTGCGTCATTGAGGTCATGAGATATAATCGATTTGAACTGCTCTATGTCACAGTCAATTTTCTGAAAATCATTCTTGATATCTTGGCAGCGCTCTTGAAATGATTGTGATGCTGATGGAACGAACTTGGCCACGTCATCCACTTTCTGTTCCCGTTGTTTCACATATTCCTGAGCTATATTGAGGTAGTTAAGTACTGGCTCAAGCCACTTAGGGGGCCGTGGCCAGATCTATGGGCGCTCTGGGTTCCTCTACCTCTTCTCGGGCTTTCGAATTTACAAGCGAGGGTCTCTGCTTCGAAGCGACTGATGCTGGCGTTCTGGGCGGTGGTCGGCGCTTAGAGCTACCAGCATTAGGTGGAGTCCAAGGTTCAACCCCTTCATCACCAGTGGAAACCAGTCCATTCTTGGGGTATGGAACTAACTTGATGGGCTGCAAATGCGGCACTTGGGGTGTCAGAACGTCAATGTGAAGTGTTCGCTTGTGCTTCTCTCTTAGAATCTCTAACTGGGAAACAAATGCCGCTTGCCTCTCTCTTGCCACAGTCTGAATGTGTGCCTCTTCTTCAGGATCGAGATCAATCTGAGGCTGATAATCGACCATCGATTCAGAGTTTTCATCATTTTCCATATCACTCGAATTTTGTAACAGGATAATCTTGTCTCCATTCTCAGTGACCAGAATAATATGCCTCTGTTGACCCTGCGACGAGGCTGCTTGTTGCAGTTGCAAATGATTCTCATTCTCTTCGTCTAGCACCTGTTGCTGATGCTGCTTCTTAATCTGATTATTCATGAAAGCTTGAATTTCACTAATGCTGAAACCTTTGTTCGGCACTGCGGCGTCAGTCTGATCGAGAATATCTTGCTGATCTTCCGCTTGACCATCAGTGTCATCTTCATGTAGCTGTTCACGATTAGTAATTAAATGCTTGGCAACTTCACTTTCATCCTCATTTCGCTGGCCTTCTAATTGCGAATCTAAGAGAAACTGAAGTTCTTTCTGCAACTCCTCATCCGTCAGCTCTTGCTTCTCCTCGGACTCCTCTGTACCTTGACCAGCTTCCTCAGACTCAACACCAATGGGTGTTCCATCTTCACTGCACAGCTGACCGACAATTTGGTGCTGACCGTCGGCCGTTTCTTGGACAACTTGAAACACAATTTGTTCATCATCATGTTGCCTGACTTCTCCCAGGCCAGCCAGTAGTTCGGCTTCATCAATGTCCACCTGGCCTTTGGACGCTCGCTTGAGAGTTCTATTTTTCTGGCCATCGTCGGAATCACTTCGAGATCCCGTTCGACCATTGGCCGAATTAACCACAGTGGCAACTGTGGTCAAGTCTCCCGTCTTTCTGTTATTCTTTGACATGCTTGCCACGCTTCGGCAACCGTCGGCCACTGTCTCCCTTCCACAAAATTTCAAAACTTAATCACTCAATTGCTCGGCCAGTCTTTGTTCAGTTGAATAAGTGATCAGCAAAACTTTGACAATTAATATGTAAACAGACGGAATATAATGAGTTCTGCTTTTCATAGAAATATACAAATGGCTCCCGAAAAATCTGTCACAAGCTCCACCTTCAACCACTTAGGGGGCCGTTTGTGTAGTGCGCTCTGAGGAGGATTATTCACTTTTCGCGCTGTTGCCATGACATTCAAGGAGGTGCATAAAGATTCGTATGTTATATTTGACTCAATATTTTGATATTTTGACTTTTATTCAGCGGTAATAAGTTGAGACATCTTGTCCATACACCGACTTGAGATAAATACCTATCTTTCTCTCTTTATCTTGATAGTGTGAAAATGGAACTACATATAAGATTACGAAGCTGTGAATTGTGACAATTTGTCACTGACAAGCCTATTCCTAGTTTTTTGACTTTGTGAACATATCTGAGCTAAACTTAACCTGTGTAGGCGTGCTAGGGGAGACCTGGTTCGAATTGTTAGCCGAGTTCGTGAAATCGAACATTGCATCGATGTCTTCGATGTTCGATGCTCGCCTGGTGAAATTTAGCGGAGGCGGGCGGGGCTTGTTTTCCTCTGAATATGGCGGAGGGGGTGGAGGCGGAGCCAGCTGAGGGGCAAGAATAATAGATGCCCCGATGATGATAAAAAGACAGCCAACTGCGATCAATAGTGACCCAATGGCCGGCGTGGTCGAGTGGTCAGCGTTGTAGTCCAGGATGACCTCGGTAGTGCTGGTATTTAGTTTTGTCGAATTTGTCGTAATCGTTCTCTGAGTGTATGACTGCGCATGCGGCACAACAAGTATAATAATTCCAATGACCAAGGCCAGGAAACCTATGGCGGCCATTGTGGTCCCAGCGCTCTTGGTGAAGTTGTCCACCTTTCTCTTAGAAATGCTGCCCTTGGCCGGAAATGGCGTTGCCCTGAGTTGTGGAAGCTGCCAGCTCAGGTCATTGCGATTTTCGATCAAGTTGTCCTGAGAACTTGTACTGTTTTGTCGAGAATAGAATCGGCCAACAGGTGGCACTGCCAGGTAGATGGAGCCACGTGGACTTCGATTAGAGGGTCCTTCGTCGTCCATGTTTGTGTCAAGTTCACTGTCGCAACTCAACCTCCGATCAGGTACTTCCGGTCTTAGAAACCTTCCCGGAAGTTTGACGGTAGAACAAGTTGAATTAGTTCTATTATATAGAACTCTCTGAGGAATGGTTGAATATACAGCTTCTTCTACTTCCTGTTGAGACAAAGGATGAGCCATTTAACTTTTTCACAGCACTTTGATGACGACCCCTTGAAGCTTTTCACGACTAGTCCCATTGGAATTTCATCTCGTTCTGGCTTTGCTCAAATACTGAAACTCATCTTTATGAAGGCCTGGGCCATGATTTGCATTAATTGTCACCATTAATTAGCATGCTTGTTTGCTCAAGGAAAGGTAAATCAACCTGATATTCAGAGAAAGAGCGCCGTCATGGTGTACATGAACCTTTGTCGACGTCATCAACTTGACGCCGAGGCGTTGTGCAAATAGCTCATCTATGGATATTTCCAATATTACCGATTTACTTCTTATACCCGATTTGTAGATGCCATTATTCAATAGCTCTGAGCTTTTTCACAGCTGTTGAGACTGTACAGCTTTCATTTGCTGGCCTCCTAGTTGGGCCCGGTCGACGGACAAAGGCACGGCGCCGGGTCAGTGGTCTCATCTTCACTGTCCTCAACTTGTCCCGCCAGGTGGCGAATTTCGTTTCAACTGCAAGAATCACAATAGTGAACAAGATGGCCACTGATGAGATTATCAGGGGCCGTTTCAAAATAGTCAGCTGGACTGGATTGACACTAGCTTGGTCAACTTTCAGGCTCCCTTCCAAGCATCGGTAGTAAGCGTCCCCTTGACCGCCATTGGGAATGGCTTCAGTGTACAAGTGGCTTAGTTTACCGACGAGTTTCCAGAGCTGGTCAGACTCATACAGAGCAGTGAACTTGTACCTGACATACTTTTCAGCCTGAGCGTTCAAATTGCTTCTATAGAACGACATGACGACGTCCGACACAATCTCTTGAGGCGCAGTGTACAATCGGGCCAGTACCATGGGCTCGAGTTTGCATATAACGACCTGAGCCACCCTCTCCATACCTTCCTGGTTTAGCAATAGGGCTGAATCGCCTTTTTCTACCCCTGCCCTGAATAGTTCTATTCCCTGTGCCATGTCAGTGAAATCGTCACTCTCATAGAAGTGACACGTATCTACTTGACTGCAGTCGTTGATGGCGGCCATTTTGTGGTACAGTTGGCCCAAAACAGTACCTGAGCTGGACTGTTTCACGGCGTCGAACAAGGGGTCACTTTTTAGTAGAAATAGCTTGACACGGCTGAAATATGGGTCAAGCAGGTCTTCCAGGGCTTCTATTCGGCGGGCGGGTTTGGTGACGACACCGTCGGTTGACAGTAGGTTCAAGATGTAGCCAATGATGAATATCTGGACAAGTGTGTTGAAAAGAGTCCATAGACATCTTTGCACAGAGATGACCTTGAAGTAGTCTTGACCAATGGAGCAACGGAATAGATGCCAAGATGTCTGGACATACCTTCCAGGGCTGACTCCGAGTTGCATGCAGTGAAACAAGGACGCCATGACATGTACGATGATGAGAAAATAGCTCAGCGTAGTGGATGACATTTGCCGCAAAGAATGTATGACGTCAGCGGCTTCCGGTTGCTTCCAGCTAAGTCGGCTGTACAGTTTCAAGTGTAGCCCCGAGAGGGGGACACCTAAGCTGATGTTGCCGTGGTTGAAGCTGCTGAGCAACGTGTAGAAGACGGCGACATCTAGTTTCTGTAATACTTGTATGAGTATGATTTGCAACAGAGGCGGGCAAGGTCGGCAGCTTCTCGGATACTCGAAATATTTGTATCCGCCGGCCAAAGCCCTTCAGCGCTTTGTTTGACAGCATAGCGATGAAACAAACTTTGGTATGATGCTAAACGTACGGCCTACGACTACAGGGGTTCGCAAGAACGTCGATCTCAACATACCGTCGGGTAATACTCGGTCGGATACCTCACCGGTATCCGCGGCTGGTAGTGCTAGATAATCGACGGCGGCGCTCGCATACGGTAGTGACATTTTCTACCGTGCGCGCCTCTGATTTGCAAGATAACATGTCCATCATTCATGGTCCACATACCTTGGCGATGAATTTTCCCATGAATCCCGTAGGGTTTCCCGTTTCCGAAACGCCGCCCATATCCATGGTGGAAATATGTTCAATGCTGTAGCTATGCACATGTAGAATGAATGTGTCAGTAATCAATGGAGCTAATATGGTTACCGCCTACTTGACCCTCTTAAATGCCGAATGTACAAATGATTCACTCGTCTCTACAGCCTCGGCCATGTTGCCAAGGTCGATTATGGCCATTTTCAAGTGATGACCCCTGATCTCGTTGATGTCGAAGCGATGAGCAATCTTCAAACAGGTGACTGACATGACCAAGCTGATGGTGACCCAGACAAACCGTAGCCCACTGATGGTCATACCTGGCTTCCGTTAGCTTACGGTTCCGGTCTCTTAGAGTCACTCTCGGGTCACTTTCGGGTCGCTTTCGGACCCGCTTGTCAGATAACGGCTCCGAACTGGTTTTCAAATGTCAAGACTTTGCAGCTCCACTACTAGAAAGACAAGTCGCCGATATCAATATACATGTATACCTGCAATATACTGCATTTATTTCTACTGGATTCTGCGCAGTTCGTCCTTCGCGATACAGAGCGTAGACGTACGGACATCTCGAAGGTTAACTATTTATAAATGGATTCGAGAAACATATTTGTCTAGTTGTCACATCTTCATGGTGGCAGTCGCTGGTATGAACCAATCCAAGGTAATAGATGTTTGATATATTTTCAGTGTCGCTCATGGTAGTAAGCTGTTCTAATTGCACTTGGTCAATATGAGACAGTCACCAGAGCAAGGTCAAGTATTCGCTGTGTTCCTGAGGGTGAAGCGGGTCGGAGGCTTCAAGCCCGATCCGCCCGCCCGCCCGATCCATCCGCGGGCGGCCACAGGTGGACGAGCTGTAGCTTCCACTCTCACTATGGCGCGTGCGCAGTACGGCAAGTGACGTCATCGGGTGGATACGGGTCACCCGATTGAAAAATTCAAGGGTGCGGGCCGCCCGTTCCACCCTCTACCGTGATAAATTAGCCATATTCGCATATGACAAATTACACTTGTTTCTGTTTGTCCCGTTATTATGAGAGACACAACTTTGCCGGCTACACATCATTAACTGTGTTATCACTCCGTGTTGACACCATAGGAGGCGGGGCATCATATATCGAGCGTTTACTTCAGCGAGCACGTACCTGAAGCTATGTTTGTGGAACCTCTAACTGTTTAGACCTAATGGACAAAATGGTCTCTCAACAATGGCGGGACTAGTTTGAATTGCATAAAAGTTTTCGTGGTCCAATATAGCGGATTTTGAAAACAGTGCGATAACAATTCTAGCAAATTAAGCTAATCAACGAGATTTTCAAATTCGACATCGAAGGACTAAGCGATGATTATAATATTTCCCTCACTTAATTACCATGAGTGGTCGCTTGGTTGAATAAAAATGACCAAACATCCTGAAACACCGATTCGTAATCACGACCATGTACCTTCAATTAGGCGTGGATTGCACTATGCAAACGGTCCCTCATTTCCACCGGTATCTTTCGTATGCTTCGAGCCAAAGCAACTGTCTTTCTATATTTCAGCTTATGACCCGTGTGTTAATTCTCGTATCTCGTAACGATGGAATTAAAAGACCCTCTTGAAGATGATGATGTGACAGAGACGATGGCTAAGAAACCGAAGCTAGAAGGCCAAGAAACCTCTGGCGGCCATTGTGGTCCCAGCGCTCTTGGTGAAGTTGTCCACCTTTCTCCTGGAAATGCTGCCCTTGGCCGGAAATGGCGTTGCCCTGAGTTGTGGAAGCTGCCAGCTCAGGTCATTGCGATTTTCGATCACTGCCAGATAGATGGAGCCACGTGGACTTCGATTAGAGGGTCCTTCTTCGTCAGGTGCTTCCGGTCTTCGTTTGACTGTAGAACAAGTTGAATTAGTTCTACTATAAAGAACTCTCTGAGGTGTGGTTGAAAGCTTCTTCAGCTCCCTGTAGGGAAAAAGGATGAGCCATTTAACGGAACTCATCTTTATGAAGGTTTAGGAAATGATTTGCATTAATTGCCACCATTAATTAGCACGCTTGTTTGCTGAGGGAAAGGTAAATTAACCTTATACTCGAAGAAAGAGCGCCATCATGGTGGACATGAACCTCTATCGACGTCATGAACTTGACGCGAGGCGTTGTGAAAATAGCTCATCTACGGGTATTTCCAATATAACCCATTAACTTCTTATACCAATTCTTATACCGATTACCGATTTGTAGCTACGCAGCCATTATTCACTAGCTCATACATAGAGCAGCTATCTCGTACCTGACATACTTTTCAGCCTGAGCGTTCAAATTGCTTCTATGGAATGACATGATGACGTCCGACACAATCTCTTGAGGCGCAGTGTACAATCGGGCCAGTATCTCGGGCGCCAGTTTGCATATACTGATCCGAGCAATCTTCTCCATACCTTCCTGGCTGCGCATCAGGGCGGTATCGCCATTTTGTGCCCCTGCCCTGAATAGTTCTGTAGCACATTAGAGTTAGTAGAACATTCAGTACTTACCACTGTTCCTTTGTAAAAACATGCTGTCGCGAAATACATCTTCACTCTATGAAAACTTACACTTATCTGAACTGACCTCAGTTCAAAATTAGCACTGAGAAAGCTAGCTCATACACGTGTAGGTTAAACTAACTTTGACCGTCAACCGCTAGGCTTTCTCTGTGTATATAAGGAGCCCGATTTCCTTCATTTAATTCAGTTACTGTTAGAATGTTCGTCAGACAACTTGGACTCTGACATTAATAAAACAAAAGCACTAAGCAAAGCACCCCTGGTTCCCTTCAGTTCTATTCCCTGTGCCATGTCACTGAAATCGTCACGCTCATAGAAGTGACACGTTTCTACTTGACTGCAATCGTTGATGGCGGCCATTTTGTGGTACAGTCGGTCCAAAGCGGTGCCTGAGTTGGACTGTTTCACGACGTCAGACAACAGGGTCACTTTTTAGCAGAAATAGCTTGACCTGACTGAAATATGGGTCAAGTAGGTCTTCCAGTGCTTCTATGCAGTTGACAGTAGGTTCAAGATATGGCCAGTGATGAATATCTGGACAAGTATGTTGAACAGAGTCCACAGACTTCTCTGCGCCGAGATGACCTTGAAGTGGTCTTGACCAATGGAGCAACGGAATAGATGCCAAGATGTCTGGACATACCTTCTTGGGCTGACGCCGAGTCGCGTGCAGTGAAACAAGGACGCCATGACATGTACGATGATGAGAAAACAGCTCAGCGTAGTGGATGACATTTGCCGCAAAGAATGTATGACGTCAGCGGCTTCCGGTTTCTTCCAGCTAAGTCGACTGTACAGTTTCAAACTTAGCCCCGAGAGGGGGACACCTAGAGTGATGTTGCCGTGGTTGAAGCTGCTGAGCAACGTGTAGAAGACGGCGACATCTAGTTTCTGTAATACTTGTATGAGTATGATTTGCATTTGAGAAGAGAAAACGTCCATGATTCATGCTTGACATACCTTGGCGACGAATTGTCCCATGAATCCCGTAGGTTTTCTAGTTTCCGAAACTCCGCCCACATCCATGCTGGAAATATGTTCAAGGCTATAGCTAGACACATGTAGAATGAATGTGTCAGTATTCAATGAAACTAATATTGTTATTGCCTACTTGATCCTCTTAAACACCGTGTGTACAAATGTTTCAGTCTTCTCTACAGCCTCGTCCATGTTGCCAAGGTTAGGGATGGCCATTTTTAAATGATGACCCCTGATCTCTTTGATGTCCAAGCGATGGGCAATCTTCAAACAGGTTGTAGCACATAGAACATGTTATGGCCCGTTGTGACCGGCCATAATTGTACCTAACTGCCTCGTGTCGCCGGTTCACCTCAGGCGACCCTCCTTTGACCCCTCTCTCTGAGAGAATATATAGCCCTGTATTAGCGTTATACTATTGTCTTACCTTAGTCTTTAGCCAGTCTAGTATTGTATCCGCTCCGACGAGGTGCCTAGCCCTCTGTCGAGAGCCCCTTGTAACTATGCCTGTAGTAAACCTAACTAGTCGAAGGTCTACCGTCTCTGCTATCGGCTACTTATAGCCGAAGCTACCCACAGTTAGTGTATGTCCCTGTAAGTGACACCCAGAGTGACCGGTGCTACACTTGGTCCCGTCAACGGCCCAAGTAAACCATTGCGTTGTGCAAACCCCTGTTTTGGACGATCTGACCTAAATAGGACAGTTCGGCCATCACAGAACATTTCTACTTACCATTGATGAAACATGCTGACTCTCACAACCACTCACATTGAAACTACAAATCGAACTGAATAGAGTTAAAGTTCAAAAACTAGCTTACTCTACTAAATACACGCGAGGTCAGTTCACTGTAAGTGACCGCTACTAGCGACACTATTTTCAGTATAAATAGAGCTACAATTTCAGTAATAAAATCAGTATTCACTAGCTATTCATAGAGACAACATCTCCTCAAGGTGACTGACATGAGCGAGAAGATCGTGACCCAGACAAACCCTAGCCCACTAATAGTCATATCTGGCTTCCTTTTGTCTACGATTCCGCTCAATTTGGGGTCACTTTCGGGTCCACTTGTCAGATAACGGTTTCGAACTAGTTTCCAATGTCAAAACTTTACAGCTGCACTACCAGCTAGACGAGTCACCGATATCAATATACATGTATGCCTGCATCGTACTGCATTTGTTTCTACTCGATTTGGCGCAGTTCGTCTTTCGCGATACAAAGTAGAGATCAACATCGGCCGGCTAGTGGTACGGTGGCCGTGCTGGCCGGCCACGGGTATCAGTGAACAGCTGTTCTAACGTTACTACACTAGCTTCGGTCAGCAATACTCACGGCCAACACGGCTGGGTCGGCCGGCCAAGATTTTTCTCAATTTTTACGGCTACGGCCCGGCCACGGCCAACCCAAACCTTCGCCGTGTTGATCTCTAATACAAAGCGTAGACGTCCGTACATCTCTCAGATGCTAAGTATTTATCATCAAATTCGAGAAACATGCTTATCTAGCTGTCACATCTTCATGGCGACATTCGCTGGTATGACCCAATGACGGGTAATAGGTGTTTGAGAAATTTTCAGTGTCGCTCATGGTAGTAAGCTGTTGTAATTGCACTTAGTCAACATGAGACAGTCGCCAGAGCGAGGTCAAGTATACGCCGTGTTCCATTAGCCATATTTTCATATTACATATTGCACTTGTTTCTGTTCGTTCCCTTATTCTGAAAGACACAAATTGCCTGTTATACATCGTTAACTGTGTTATCACTCCGCGTTGACACCATAGGAGGCTGGGTGTCAGATATCGAGCGTTAATTTTAGGAAGCACGTACTTGTAGGTATGTTTGTGGAACCTCTGTTTAGAACGAATGTACTGAATGTTGACTGATCAATGGTGGAACTAGTTTGGATTGCATGAAACTTTTCGCGGTCCAATATAGCGGATTTTGAAGGTTCTCTGATAACAATTCTAGGAAATTAAACTAATTAACAAGATTTTCATCATTTACTGCGAAGGACTAAGCGATTATATTATTTCACTCGCTTAATTGCTCGCTCGGTTAAGTTAAAGTTGACCGAACATCCTGAGAAACAGATTCGTAATAATGACCATGTACCATCATCAAGGCGCAGATTGCACTATGAGAACGGTCCCTTATTTCCACCGGCATCTTTCGTATGTTTGGAGTCAGAGCAACTGTCTTTCTATATTTCAGCTTATGACCCGTGTGTTAATTCTCGTTTCGCCACAATGATGGAATTAAAAGACCCTCTTGAAGATGATGATGTGACAGAGACGGTGGCTAAGAAACCGAAGCTAGAAGAAGCCACAGATGATCAAGTGAACAGTTTGAATGATGATCAAATCGCTGTGGCTGAGAAGACAGCGAATCCAGTGAATGATGAAGATGACATTGATCCACTTGATGCATACATGCAGACAATTGAAGCCGAAGTTAAGCAGCTCAAAAATGTTAGAGAAGAAAAAGTAGGAGACAAGACAATATCAGTCGTGATTGGTGTTGCGAAGAATAAGTTGAAAATCAAGGGAGAACTTTTAGAACAGAATCAAGACTTAATGGAATACTCCAGTGAAGATGAAGCTACGACAGCGGAAGACCTAGCGGAAATGAATTCTAACCTACAGCAACCTAGCAAGATGAAGAAGGTCACCACTGTAACCATGGATGAACTTACGTACATACCTTTTCAAAAGAGCTTCTACATTGAAACAGCTGAATTGGCGAGAATGACCCAAGAGGAAGTAGAACAGTATCGAGAATCTCTGGGCGAAGGAATCAAGGTGAAAGGAAAGAATGTGCCGAAGCCAATCAAGATGTGGGCTCAAGCTGGTATGTCGAAGAAAATTATGGACAACCTGAAAAGGTATGGCTACGAGCAACCGACGCCCATTCAGGCTCAGACTATTCCCGCCATTATGTCGGGTCGAGATCTTATTGGCATTGCCAAAACGGGCTCAGGAAAGACGCTTGCCTTCCTTCTACCAATGTTCAGGCATATCCTTGACCAACCGGAACTGGAACAAGGCGAAGGACCAATAGCCATAATCATGACACCTACCCGTGAGTTGGCAACTCAGATATGGTCAGAGTGTAAGAAGTTTGCTAAATCACTTAAGTTGCGCAGTGTCGCCGTCTACGGAGGAACATCTATTTCAGAGCAGATTGGTGAACTTAAACCTGGAGCTGAAATTGTTGTGTGCACACCGGGACGAATGATCGACATGTTGGCCGCCAATTCGGGCCGAGTGACCAACTTGAAGAGGTGCACTTACATTGTCCTGGACGAAGCTGACCGAATGTTCGACATGGGCTTTGAGCCTCAGGTGATGCGAATAATTGACGGCATTCGACCCGATCGTCAAACTGTGATGTTCAGTGCTACTTTCCCACGAATAATGGAAGCGTTGGCTAGACGGATACTGGATAAGCCGGTAGAGGTTTTGGTCGGCGGCAGGTCCACCGTTTGCAAGGAAGTGGAACAGAATGTCTTGATTGTTGAAGACGATGACAAGTTTTTAAAGCTTCTAGAGCTGCTTGGGAAGCACTTAGACACAGGAAGATCGGCTATTGTCTTCGTAGACAAGCAAGAGTCAGCTGATCGACTGCTGAAAGAACTCATGTTAGCCAGTTACACTGCCTTAGCTTTACACGGTGGCATTGATCAGACCGACCGAGACAGTATAATATCAGATTTTAAGGCGGGGCAAGTCAAGGTATTGGTGGCGACCTCTGTGGCCGCTCGTGGTCTTGATGTGAAGCACTGCTGTCTGGTGGTCAATTACGATTGCCCTAATCACTATGAAGACTATGTGCACCGATGTGGCAGGACTGGTAGGGCGGGAAACACTGGCTTTGCTTACACCTTTCTCACCCCTGACCAGGGCAAGTATTCGGCCGACATCATCAAGGCATTTGAGCTGTCAGGCAAAGAGATACCGCCGGAGATTACGCAGATGTTCAATACTTTCAAGGTGGCCCAAGAAATGATGGGCAAAAAAGTCAAGGGTGGCTCAGGCTTCAGTGGCAAAGGGTTCAAGTTTGATGAATCTGAAGCCAACTACAAGGACCAGCAAAAGAAACTCCAGAAAGTGGCCCATGGTCTGCAAGATTCTGATGACGATGAAGAAGCCGACTTGGAGGCTGACATTTTGACCATGTTGGCACCTAAGAAGACGGTGAAACAGATCTCTCAGGCCGCTGGCCAGGGACCCATGGACAGTCTCACACCAGGTGGCTCTGGGAAGCCTCTTCTGAACATTGACGAGAAGATTGAACAAGCGAAGCGACTGGCTGCTAAGATATCTGGTAATCTGTCCAATAGTCAGTCAGCCTCGTCAGCCACGGAAGCCATCTTGCGTGGTCAAGGCATGAACGCTAATTATTCGAGTGCACTGGCTGCCAAGTCACTCGCTGAACAGCGGGCCGAGCGCATTCACGCCAAACTCAACTACATACCTTCCCAGGAAGAGGATGGCAGTCGGCCCCAAAGACCAGCTGACGGTGATAACAATCAAGGCGAAGAATTTCAGCGATACGAAGAGGAACTTGAAATCAACGACTTTCCTCAGCAGGCAAGATGGCGCGTCACGTCCCGTGAAGCTCTGGCCCAGATATCTGAGTATTCCGAAGCTGGTCTCACGGTCCGTGGCACGTACTATCCACCGGGAACTAAGCAACCGGAAGGGGAAAGAAAGCTATATCTCGCCATCGAGGGCACCAATGAGCTAGCAGTATCGAAAGCCAAGGCCGAAATCATTCGACTCATCAAAGATGAACTCACGAAGCTACAAAGTTCAGGTCACCAACTCAAAGCCGCTGGTCGATATAAAGTTCTATAGATTAAGGATAATAATTCACATACATCGCTCTTCATTCGATTGAATATAATAACTTCAGCTTGATAAAAAATTAGAACTGTTTCACTTCAGAAAAGGCAGCATGTCGCTCAACTTCGGTAAATAATGGCTCGGCGCCGAGTCCGAATACTGGTCAGCGTCGGCAATTTTGTCTACACCGGTGCCAACCAATATGGCCGCTCCGAAGCCATTGTTTTTGGCAAAGAGAATGTCCACTCGGTACTGATCACCGAACATGGCAACCTTTTTAGGGTCAATGTCAACTATGTCCATCGCATTCTTGATGCCCTCATAGAATAGTGGAGTAGGTTTCCCGATGAACGTTGGCTTCTTCCCAGTGGCAAATTCAACGTAGGCGACAGTACATCCGGTGTCGGGAACCATGATGTCCTTCCTCGCCAGAGGCATGGCTTTGTCCGGATTGGTGGCCATATACAGACCGGAAGAAGGGTCAATGCTGCGCACATATGAGCACAACTTGATTAGTTTCGCCATATTCATTTCAAAGTCGAGAGACAGAATGACTGCGTTGACTTCCGGGTCAAGGGTGATCTTCTCGAGATCGAACTCGGTATCAGGCCCAAAGCCGGCAGTACGGATTCCAGCCTTGACAAGCTCCTCCTCCATACCACTTTCGGCCATCAGGTACACTTTGCCCTCGAATTTTTTCTTTTTCAGGTAAACTGCGGCCACATAGGTTGAGCACATCACTTCATTTTCGTCCGCTTTGAAGCCCAGTGCCCTCAGTTTGTCCACAATCTGCTTTCTCGTCACTCGGCCATTGTTGGTGGCGTAAATCACCTTTTTGCCCTTTGCCCTTAAGGCCTCGATGACGGCGGCTGAGCCTTCGATGGCCGAGTTGTCAAGGTAGCAAACGCCGTCGCAATCCATAAAGAAATAGTCTGTGGTGTTCAGCAGATTGTCGACCGCTTCCTTTGTTGTCAGGTGTATCACAGAACTCGACGCCATCTTGTTCTAGAACGAATAACGATAATAATTTTTGTAACAAATAGATATTGGCTTCTCGGATGACCCCTTCTTGTCAACTACAGCAAAGATGCGCTAGCTCTCTCGACTATATTTACTGAACACATGTTTTTGTAAGAGAGGCTTCTCTTCGTCGATAGCGTTTCCCATATTTCCTCGCGGGCGCACGCGCTGTCGAAAGGTTCACTGAACTGTTCAAGCTCGTGTACACCTTTGTCAACTTTTCTAGATTGAACTGCAGGTTGAACTTTGACTTTAATTTAGCACTATTCACAAATTCGATGCAATCAGTCGGACTATTTCGGCACTAGTATTGCGCAAAGATATGCTGAATAACAGCTCTTGCTCCGGGTCGTTGTTAGGTAAATCTGGTTGGCTGTCTTCTCTGGGTTCTAAGCAAAATACAGATTGTAAATTACAATTGAATGAAAATGGACGCAACTCACTGATGATTTTCTGAGCTAAGTGTCTGGCTATGGGACATATGACGTCCTCGCGACTTCCAAGCAGGTAGTTGGTAGTATAAATTCCACCCTTGTATAAAACCCTGATCCAGTCGGGACCTAAATTGTCGCAATCACTGATAATGTACAGATTCATCTTCGGTGCCGCCGCGATGGTCAGCGGCGTGCCGTCTTCAGTGATTAGCTTCTTACTCCATGCTGTATCAATGGCGGAAGCCTTGGGATGACTGGGCTGCTCTAAAGCGTCGTCCATTCTAATTCTAATTGGTATCTAGTTTAGTTTGCGAATTCAAAGCAAGCAAGTTCAGAGAAACCGAGCTTAAATTATCAGCATGTGTTGACATATTTTCGCACATGCGCAAAGCCGACTGGCGCCTAAAAGTAGTCCCCTTGCCCTGTGGCTTCCGTGCCGTGCACGTGACGTATCGGGTTCTTGAGCGCCATCTTTGTTTCGGCCATATTGTAGTCTCGCTCTCTGCTCTGACATTTGTTGTTCTCACGCTTGAAGAAAAGCGCAACCGAGAGGAAGGAGGGAGAGAGAGAAGTTGATGCAAAACAAGTTTCTTGAACCGGAGAGAGGGAGAGCAAGTAGAAGAAAAGAGAGCCCGAAACAGAGAGCGAGAGGGAGAGAGAGAGGCGGAGAAGAGCCGAGAACTAGTTTTTACAGGCACAGAAAAGCAAGAGGGGGAGAGAGAGAGGAACCATTAGCAGCGACCTGAGAGAGAAGGAGCGAGAGACGAAGAACCTGAACGTGGAATTCTGAATACCTGTTCGTTCAACTCTTGGGGTCTCCTCTCCTCTCTCCCTCTCTTTCTCTGGCGCCATGTATGTGTAATTGTTTCTCCCTCTCATTCATTCCGAAAACGAAACAGTCAACCAAAAATGCGGACAAGAGGCTTCATCGAATTTCCGTCGAGTTAAGAACTCGCCAATTTGTCGAATTTTGTGCCCACGTGTGTTTACGAATCAGAACGAGTCTAACTCTGAACAGTTCTAACGAACAGTTTGTGTGATCATTTATCTGTCGACACAAAGAACACCATGATTAAACTCGTCGAACAAGCGGACGGGTCGACGGCCGTTGTGTGTCGCAATTCAAACTCAGTTCTGTCCGTCATTCCTAAGACAACCAAATTAAGCTCATTAGTGCCTCGAAGCTTGATTTCAATTAACAACAATGTTCTCAATCGCAAACCATTTCAACTATCTCCTTCGAGTAGTTCTACTTCGAACTCGAACATTGTAAGTACTTGACTATATTCTGAGTCTATCTAAGTCTAGAAATGTAGTCTTCAAGTGACACGAAGACTCTACTTCTAAATTGCTCTAAACCAGCCTAAATTATCATCACAGTTGAGGAATTCCGTTTCACTAATCACAACCAGTTTGCTTGAGCTTGAAATTCATATCTCAGAGAGACGACCGTCTACGTCCATGTTTGGAAAGCTAAATTCCTGCAACTGAATCAAATATAAACCACCAGCTCGTTTTGCCCCCAGCTTCCGCTCAATCATTAGAATTATCTAGTTAATTGCCGTGATATGTCAATTGAGCAATCAACGTAATTACACGCTGTGCACTTGACTGTGGCACAGAAACAAACTCAATTGCTGTACTCTGATGCAATTATTCATTTACGTTACCAGTAGTCACTTGTGCAGCGTTCACTAATTGTTATTACGATTTACTTTGACACAGACCATGAAGTCTACCATAATTCCTACCAGTGGTGATTCAAGACAACTATTAAGTTCAGTCAAGAGAATAACAACGATAAGAATTGAAACTGAAGACCAGACAAAACCGGTTTCAAATTGTAATAACAATCAACAGAATCAGCTCTTAGCCCAAATAAAGGGATCAACTAATTCAGTTCATGATAACACTGAACCAAAGCCAGCTGCCAGTGGTAGAACATTTAGACCTCGTGGCGTAACGGAATACAATGAAGACAAAGCCTTTCAGAATTTGGTCGAACGTCACCTGAACAGTTCTGAAGTCATCACTGTGCCTGACAAGCCTGACCACCAAGTCATCACTCACAAGGTCCACAGGGAAAATGGCGTCTCTTCGCCGAATAGAATTCGAACGATGCCCAACAAGACACTGAACATTATTCGTCAAATTGAACCTACAGAACCTCCGCAAGTAGGAGTTGACCGCATGTCGAGAGACAGTTTTGCTAAGCATCTAAATTTAGTTCCTAAAAAAGACCTAGAACGAGTTGGAACTAAAGAACTGGAAAGGAGTTGGCCTCTTCGGTTGCAAGCTAGAACTGTACTCGCAAAGGACAGGTCGTACTATTTAGAAGATTCTCGAAATCAGGATGAAGTTGATTTTCTCGACAGAAAGCCATCAGAACTTCGAAGCCCTCAGAACAATCGAATATCGGCATTCCAATGGCTTCACGAGCTTCGTAGTAGAATCAAAGACGATAAACCAGAACCGCAAGTGATCGTGAAGGAACCTAACGGTGTTCTCGTACTGAAACGAGCTGCCGAAGTTCTGGGACAAAGTGATCTGTTAGAACCGTTCCAATCCAGTGCCTTGGCTTCCCCATCGTCTTCTCAGCAAGTTCGATCTCAGAACACGTTTGACAACAAGCGCCTAGGTGTCCTAGAACGCTCTGGACACGTGAATCAGTTTGTTCAAATGTTCACACAATACATCGAGTTTAGTTCGAATCTAGGAAAGTTCTACACTGATCTGCACCCGTATGTCAAGTTGTCTCTTGAAAAGAAGCGAAAGCGAGTCCAGTATCACCATGAAGAGCGCACGAGAGGACCTTTGGATCCAAGATGGCTGGAAACCGAGCAAGCAGGTTTCGGGGTTTCCCCTGAATCATCTTTAAGTGTCCGAGCGGTCAAGACGAGGTCTAGAAGAACTGTCAACTTGAATGGCAAAACTACGGCCACCGTTACCACGTGTTCTTCTCATGTGCACAGTTATGCCTTCACCAAACAAGAGAGACTGGAAAAGTACTTCACTCTGGACAGTGGGCTTGACTGGCGTGGGCGCTTGCTTGCCCTTCACTGTACACCACTGTCCATCAGTGTGCGCAAGATGCAACGGTGTCCCAGCTGCAAGGAAAAGTTAGTCAAGGGTCACTCGTGCGTCAGAAAGGCGGACAAAGAGCAAGTAGCGCCACCTCGTCCCACCGGAAATGGTCAGGGGCCGCCTCGGCCACCGCCGACCGCGATTGGCAAGCGGCCATTGTCTGCCGAGACGCCGACCGTATTGATCAAGAAGCCGAGGATCCAAGACGTCCCAAGTTCACAGAACAGGCAATCAAGCGGGCCAAGGCAAGAACCGCGGACTGGCCCGCTGTTTGGCATCAGCCCCAAAACTTGCTGCATTAACTGTGCAAAGTTTGATTGCCTTGGTCAGTGTCTTCAGCCGTCACTTGGTCAGCAGCAGCGGGCTACCACCCAATCAGCTCGTAAAAGTTTCAGCCCAACGAACAGCTCTAACCGGCCGGGACTCCGGTCTCGAAGGGCACCCGAGCCAGCTGTTGCCCCCAACCAACCCAAGATGGCCCCTCAAAAGGTGAACCAGCAAGTAGACTTGGCGTCACATGTGCCTGTTGACCATGGATCGTATACTCTGGTCTTCGAAGGATCTCAGCGCACTGAATCTCAAGTGAATGACAGTCCAAGGTCACAGCAACAGCTCAACTCGCTGAGACAGGAAGTAACAAATGGCTCAGAAAAAACTAAGCAGTCTGATGCCACTTCCGGTTTAAGGAGAGCAGTGTCTACTTACAACATCCGGTCTCCCGTAACGTTTCCTCTCAATGAGAAGAATGACCATTTTTCGGACGAAGGCGAAGAAGTCATCTTTGTGGGCTCCAACACCATTCAGCCCTCGCTGACCATTCGAAGTGGTCACGTGGTGGACCCTTGGGCCAGAGGTTCTAAATACCTCAGTGGCCAGGCTTCATTTTTGAACTCAATTAAGAATAACATTAGCAAGAAAATGTCCACGAACGTTATCTATGACCAAAAATCGAACATTGTCATCGAGGGATTGGAATGAGAGCGATGATACAAGCTTACTTTATTGGTGACGGTCGAGCATTTCTTTCTCATTACATAACACGTCATGTTTGGTACCATTTAAGGGGTGTTCAGCCTTCTAGCTCTCGTGTTACTGTTTAATTCATCTCTTTTTCTCTTGTTAATTGGTTGGCAATGTATGAATTTCATTCTCTCTGTAAAAATAATCATCCTGCGAAATTACACTTTTTGGCACCATTTCGAGGATTGAAACTGATTTTCTTTTCAACATTCCAATAAATCGTAAAATTTCAATAACTCAGTCGGAATATTTCGAACTCACAGATGGCGCCAGCAACTAACTCTGGTCAAATGTTTTTCGTTCTCGCCTTCTTTCTGTGGGATAACTGCAACCGAATCGAATGGATTGACTTCCGGTTTATGGTAATTATGATTAACACCTTTGAACCGAGAAAGTTAATCGTTTATTGTCTTTTATGTTTCCCATTGTAAAGGAACTCATCGTAATCACTCTGCTTTGGTTTGTTTTTTATTGTTCTTTTCAGAGCTCGCTTTTCTGTCGAACAGGATGCGTCGAACATTGTTGAAGGGTGAAATGAAGATGATTTGAAACACGAAGGCGAACAGTATCACCATGATGCTAGTTGCGAACAGTCTCTTCAGGAGCAAATACGAATCGGCCGGATACAGGGTTTTTTGGGCGAAAAATTCTGATTTGATGAGAACGTAGTTGGACAGATACACGGAGTAAGTCAAGCGGGTAAGTGTACTTCTCAAGTCGAACCATGATGTTGATTTTTGTTCATCAGCAGCGTCTTCTACTTTGTTCAGCTTGTAGCCGAAAACGTTTTCAAGGGAGGAAAAGTAGACGAAATACACAACGCCACCTAGTGTTTGAAAGGTACGGTTGATGATAATTTGCATCGGTGACCATGAATGAGGAATGAGTCGGAACCCGTTGTACAGAGTATTTTGGCCAGCTACTATGGCAAGAGGTACGTTGGCCCCTACGATCCACTTGATGTGGCCCTGAATGCTGTCGAGTTTCAAGCGGTACCCGGTGGACAAATAGTGGCCCACAATGAAGCCCATGAAGTAGGCCGGTATGTATATTGGGGTCGACATGTGAATGTAGTCCATGTAGTTGAGAATGCCTATCGGTATAGGATCAGGGACGTATAAAGTTCCTGTGATTTGATATTTGTATGCGTTGTATGCAGTGTGAAGCCAGCCATATATCATCATGGTGACGGAGAATGTGAGACCGGCTTTTACTGATCTCACTGTTATGTAGGTTGCCACGAGACCAAGAAAAAACAGCTGAAAGTCCATAGACGTTGAGTAGGTGTGGCCTGCGCACTGAAGAGTGAAAGGGAAGAGTTAACTGCATTTCTTGCGCTTTAGGTCACTTACAACATCAACCGCCGGAAACCAATTGTTGATGAAGATGAGGTTCTTCCACCAAGTTTCAGTGCACTTTTTGATTGTGAAGTCGGCCACTCGTGTGAAAAGTGGGCCGGACCACAAAATGGGCCAAATGAACTCGATGGCCGTGATGCACAGCACGGAAGGCGCAAATCTGGCCCAGCGGTCGAAGAGGGCGAAAAAGAAGGGCAGCTTCTTTTTTCTCGCCATCGGCATCAATATGGAATAAGTTGTCACGCCACTGATGAGAAGCGTTCCTTTAAATAATCATGTTTTCAGCTTGGAAATATCTTACCCAAGAAAGGTGACAATGCACATTCCAGTCTCATTAGTGATTACTTGGGTTGTTTTCGACCCGAAAATATCATTGTAAAAGGTTTGACTTTGCAAAGTATAATATGATATTGGTATTTCAAGACAGATCATAACATGGGCAAGTACACCAGAGATGACCACAAAAAATTTGGAAAGATCAATGACACCATTCCTTGCGCCCTTGTCATCGGGTCTGACAAGTTGTTGGACGTTGTCGATAAGAGATATGGCAGATACGAGCGGAGATACGGTGGCACTGAAGGTGCCTGTCAGTCTATAGTTCCAGACCATTTTTGAAATGTGATAAGTAGAGACTGACGCAATCGTGATGAGGATGCCTGTGATGAAACATCTGTGGAGGAAAAATTAGTCAATCCACTTGAACTCCCGCATATTTGTGCGCTCACATGGAATATATCTGCAATTTGGTGAGGTTCGATAATCTTGTTTCATAACTGATCGATTTTTTAGTATCACAGGTTAGCGCACCAGCTGGTTTCAAGAGGTAGGGTTCAAGGACGACGGCAAGGACATTGCGAACCTCTTCAGCTTGACAAGAAGATGGAACACACAGGCCGAAGTTGAAGGACATGCCCTTGAAGACGGCAATGTCGCCCAGGTTGACTCGCCCGCTGGCGGCCCGTTCCTGTCTGGAAGGTCCCGGCCATGTTGTGTGCTGCCTCTTTGTTTTGAGCGGGAACAAGTCGGGCATGCAGTACTGGCCATCGAAGCTCGGCGCACGAATGTCAAGACATTCATTGTAGTCACCAATGGAAGTTATCGTGGACTCGAAGAAAGCTGACGGTGTCTTCCCGGAAGAATCGATCACTGTTAGCATCACATCATGATTGGATAAATTGCTCCTACGGTTGTTAACGAATCAACTCACTGCGAAAAGCCCATTCGTAAAGTTCGTCGAGACCTTTGGAAACTTTGACCAAGCTGTCTGCGCACTGGCTTGAAATGGACAAATTTTTACCGATGTCAACCTCTCCAATGCGCATGTCTCTGACTTGTTGCCACAAAATCTGAGGCACTCCGGCCGTAATCAAGGTAAACATCCGTTTCCGGTGTTCGTCTGTTGTGTTCACTTGCAGCAACTTTACTTCCGGCACTTCGCAATCTTCACTGTCACACAACTTCAGTATGTCACTAAACTCACAAATTACACCTGTAAGCAAGATGGACACCAGGGATGGCAAGAGGAAATTTAACAGCAGCCTCATGATAAAAAATGCAGTCAAGCTCTGTCCTCTGAAGTACTAAAAGATGCGCATTCGAAAACACCAATAGAAACGTACATCTAATGATGTGAGAGTTACTACGACTTTTCTCGCAAGTTTGTTGCCGAGAATTATGCAAGCAGTTAGCTCTCTAACCGGTTTACCGGTTGAGTTGTGCGCATGCTAGCCGCGCAGCCACCATTGCCCGAAGGCTCAGGGTGAACAAGAATATCTAAACTGGAGTAATCAAGGTATTGTCAACTTTTAGCTAACTGATAAGACCGCAAGATGGCGCAGTGTTTCACGTCGACCAGTGAAACTGTTCAAGTCGGCAAAACTAGATGAGAATATGCGAACTAAGAAAGAATATTTCAGGTTAGTTGACAGTTATGATAACATTCAGTGATTCATTTTAATTTCTTTTCTACTTGTAGTCTCTTTGAAGACATCAAATGTAAAGTGATCACTCTATTTTTGTTCGTTGTTCATTATTGTTATCAGCGCTGGCTTTTCTGTCAAACATGATGCGTCGGACATTGTTAAAAGGCGAAATGAAGATAATTTGAAACACGAAGGCTAGTAAAATCACCATGATGGTGGTTACGAAGCATTTCTTGATTATCAGATACGTGTCGGCCGGATAAAGAGTTTTTTGGGCGAAAAATTCTGATTTGATGAGAACATAGTTGGACAGATATACTGAGTATGACAGCCTGGTAAGTGTACTTCTCAAACTGAACCAGTATGTAGATTTTTTTTGCTTAACAGTGTCCTGTAATTCGTTGAGACTGTAGCCAAAGAGGTTCTTGAGGGAGAAGAAGTAAACAACGAAGATGGCCGAACCCAATGTCTGAAAAGTCCGGTTGATGTTGATTTGCATCGGTGACCATGAATGAGGAATGAGTCGGAAGCCATTGTAGAGCGTATTCTGGATAGCGACAATGCCAAGAGATATGGCTACCGCTGTAATCCACTTGATGTGGTCTTGAATGCCGCCCAGTTTAACGCGATATCCGGACGGACAAGTAGTGGCCAACGATGAAGCCTATGAAGTAGGCCGGCATGTAGACAGGTGTGCTCATGTGCACGTAATTGAGATACTGGACAACCTTCATCGGTATCGGATCTGGAACGTACATGGTGGCCGTGGTCTCGTATGTGTGGGCATTATATGCAGTGTGGAGCCAGCCGTATATTATCATGGTGACGGAGAACGTGAGACCGGCTTTGACTGATCTCACTGTTATGTACGTCGCTATGAGGCCAAGAAAAAACAGCTGGAAGTCCATAGACGTTGAGTAGGTGTGGCCTGCGCACTGGACAGTTGAATATTACAGTTAAAGATATTGCGTTTTTTTGGTCACTCACAATGTCCTCAGCCGGAAACCAATTGTTGATGAAGATGAGGTTCTTCCACCAAGTTTCAGTGCACTTTTTAATTGTGAAGTCGGCCACTCGTGTGAAAAGTGGGCCGGACCACAAAAGCGGCCAAATGAACTCGATGGCCGTGATGCACAGCACGGAAGGGCGCAAACCTGGCCCAGCGGTCGAAGAGGGCGAAAAAGAAGGGCGGCTTCTTTTTCTCGCCATCGGCATCAATATGGAATAAGTTGAAATGCCACTAATTTAAGACGGCGTGTAAAAACCTTGCCCTTTGAAGCTTCCATCTTACCCGAGAAAGGTTATCATGCAAATTCCAGCATCATTGGTGAGCGCCTGAGCTTTAGCGGATCCAATAACTTCATTGTAGTAAGTTTGACTAGTCAGAACATATACTGACGTTGGTATTTCTACGCAGATCACAATATGTCCGATCACACCAGTGAGAACGAGCAAAAATTTTATGAAATCTAGCACATTAGTCCTGATGCCCTTATCATCAGGTCTGACCAGTTGCGTTATGTTGTCGATGACAGATATGGCTGATACGAGTGGAGACACAGTGACTGCAACGTTGTCTTCCTTGTCATAATGCTGAGCCATCTTTAGCATGTGATAAATAGAGACTAACACAACTGTAGCGAAGACGGCCGTAATGAAGCATCTGGAGAGATAACATGATCCGTTTCACATTGGTAACAGCTTAGTTGCGAACTCACATAGAATAGATCTGTAAGTCAGTAATATTGGAGAACCTTGTTTCAAAGCTGATGGATTTTTTAGTGTCACAGCTGATATCACCAGCTGGTTTCAAGAGGTATGGCTCAAGGACGATGGCTAGGATGCTGCGAATTTCGTCAACGGTACAAGTGGATGGTACACAGAGACCAAAGTTGAAGGACAGGCCTCTGAAGACGGCAATGTCGCCCAAGTTGACCCGGCCACTCGCCGCTCGCTCCTTACGAGACGGTCCCGGCCATGTTGCGTGCTGCCGCTTAGTCTTCAGCGGAAACAGATCAGGCATGCAATACTGACCAGTGAAGCTCTGTGTGTTGATGTCAAGACACTCGTTGTAGTCTCCGAAGGAAGCTAAAGTGGACTCGAAGAGAGCCGAAGGTGTCTTTCCGGAAGAATCGATCACTATCAAGGTTTGGTTGTAATTAAATCTACTGAATCGAGAGATGGCCAAGCCCTCTTATCAACTTACTGCGATAAGCCCACTCGTAGAGCTCGTCGAGACCTTCAGAAACTTTGACCAAGCTGACTGTGCACTGGTGAGTTGTGGACAAAGTTTTACCAATGTCGACCCTCTCAGTGCGCATGTCTTTCACTCGTTGCCACAAAATCTGCGGCACGCCGGCCGATATCAAGGTGAACATCCGTTTCCGGTATTCTTCAGTCGCGTTGACTTGCTTGAGCTTGGCCTCTGACACTTCGCAAGTTTCATCCTCGCATAATTTGACAATGTCACTAAACTCACAGTTGGCACTTGTAATCAAAATGGAAACCAGGTATGTCAAGAAGAAGATTCCAGACAGTGACCGCATGATCAAGGTATTGTCAAATTTCGCTCTCCAGTAAAATAAGAGATATCCCTTTCAAAAGAGAATGGAAAAAGAAGCGTGCACCCAGTTGAGTGGCTGACTTACTTTCCTCGTTAGTCGAGCTATCTCACATAGTATGATATTCAAGGTTATACGGACAGTGAGCGTGGAGACTGTGCGCATGCCCGCCACACAGACCATCGCTAAACTTTCATGGTCATCAAGAGGGTCAGAGTAGCTTTACTGTAGCTGTAGTCTGTGTTTAGCTGACCCAGTAGAGATGTTAGACAGGTTAATTATTTTTATTGCAACTTTCAGTTATTTTCAGTAGACAGGAAGCGCAATCTTATCACTCTGTTTTGATTTGTTCTTTGTTGTTGTTTTCAGAGCTTGCTTTCCTGTCGAACAGGATGCGTCGGACATTGTTGAATGGCGAAACGAAGAGGAGTTGAAAGACAAAGGCTACCAATATCACCATCATGGTGGTTGCGAAGCATTTTTTCAGCACCAGATACATGTCGGCCGGATATAGGGTTTTTTGGGCGAAAAATTCGGATTTGATGAGAACATAGTTGGACAGATATACGGAATATGACAGCCTGGTGAGTGTACTTCTCAAACTGAACCAGGATGTAGATTTTTGTTGGCCAACGTCATTATCCGTCTTGTCCAGTTTGTAGCCGAAGACTTCGTCAAGGGAGAAGAAGTAAACCAAAGAGATGGCCGAACACAATGTCTGCAGAGTGCGGTTGATGTTGATTTGCATCGGTGACCATGAATGAGGAATGAGTCGGAAGCCATTGTAGAGAATGTTCTGACCAGCTACTATGCCAGCAGAGACGGTGATGGCTGCAATCACCTTGATGTGGTCCTGAATGACTTCAAGTTTCATGCGATAGCCGGTGGACAAGTAGTGGCCCACAAGGAAGCCCATGAAGTAGGCCGGCATGTAGACAGGTGTGCTCATGTGCACGTAATTGAGGTACTGGACAACCTTCATTGGTATCGGATCTGGAACGTACAAGGTGGCAGTGGTCTCGTATGTGTAGGCATTATATGCAGTATGAAGCCAACCATATATCATCATGGTGACAGAAAACGTGAGACCGGCTTTGACTGATCTCACTGTTATGTACGTCGCTATGAGGCCAAGAAAAAACAGCTGGAAATCCATGGAAACGGAATAGGTGTGGCCTGCGCACTGCAAATTGGAATATTACAGTTAAGGACATGCAGTTCTCTGGTTACTCACGATATCCTCAGCTGGAAACCAGTTGTTGATGAAGATGAGATTCTTCCACCAAGTTTCAGTGCACTTTTCGACTGTGAAGTCGGCCACTCGTGTGAAAAGTGGGCCGGACCACAAAATGGGCCAAATGAACTCGATGGCCGTGATGCACAGCACTGAGGGCGCAAATCTGGCCCAGCGGTCGAAAAGGGCGAAAAAGAAGGGCAGCTTCTTTTTCCTTGCCATCGGCATCAAAATGGAATAAGTTGCAAGGCCACTGACATGAGACGGCATGTGAAAATCTAGACCTTTGAAGTCTCCTCCCATCTTACCCAAGCAAGGTGATGATGCACATTCCAGCCTCATTGGTGAGTGGTTGAGCTATGGCAGATCCAACAAAATCGTTATAGAACGTTAAACTAGTCAAAACATGAACTGAGGTTGGTATTTCCACACAGATGACGATATGTCCGATCACACCAGTGAACACAATCGCAAATTTCGAAAAATCGAGCACATCAGTCCTGATGCCTTTGCCATCGGGTCGGACAAGCTGCTGGACGTTGTCGATCACAGATATGGCGGATACGAGCGGAGATACTCTGGCCGTTAGGGTACCTGTCTGGTTGTAATTCCAGATCACTTTCGATGCGTGATAAACAGAAACTGATGCGATTGTGATGAGGATGGCAGTGATGAAACATCTGGGAATGATATGGTTATTTTCCTATTGATAGAAGTCGAGCTGCGATCTTACATGGAGTATACCTGTAGTTTGGTGAGATTGGAGAGCCGTGTTTCATAGCTGATGGATTTTTTAGTGTCACAGCTGACAGCACCAGCTGGACTCAAGAGATATGGCTCGAGGACGATGGCCAGGATATTTCGAATTTCGCCCGCAGTGCAAGTGGATGGTACACAGAGACCAAAGTTGAAGGACAGGCCTCTGAAGACGGCAATGTCGCCCAGGTTGACCCTTCCACTCGCCGCTCGCTCCTTGCGAGACGGTCCCGGCCATGTTGCGTGCTGCCGCTTAGTCTTCACCGGAAACAGATCAGGCATGCAATACTGACCAGTGAAGCTCGGTGTGTTGATGTCAAGACACTCGTTGTAGTCTCCAAAGGAAGATAATGTGGACTCGAAGAGAGCCGACGGTGTCTTTCCGGAAGAATCGATCACTGTCAAAATTAGACTGTAGTTAGATGCACTGCATCGATATGACCAAGTCTGCGTCTCATCAACTAGAGATGGGAATTCAGCTTTTCAGCTCAGCTCTAGCTCGACTGAGCTAAAAGGCTTATCTCTATCATCAACTCACTGCGGTAAGCCCACTCGTAGAGCTCGTCGAGACCTTCGGAAACGTCTCGCAAACTGTCTGCGCATTGGTTAGAAATGGAAAAAGTTCTACCAATGTTGACCTCTTCAGTGCGCATGTCTTTCAGTCGTTGCCACAAAATTTGCGGCACGCCGGCCGATATCAAGGTGAACATTCGCTTCCGATGGCCAGCTGTTGAGTTCAACTGCATCAGCGTTGCCTCTGATACTTCGCAGGTCTCATTTTCGCACAATGTCAGAATGTCACTAAGCTTACAGTTCACGCCCGTAAGCAAGATGGACGTTAGAGACGACAAGAGGAAGAATCGGAACATTGACTGCATGATTTAGCGACAAAGATACTCTGCTCTAGTTGATGATCTCTTTGCGAGAAGAAAAGCACTGGAAGCTTGCAACAAACCTACTGGATAACTGACTTTCCTCGTTTCTTGATTTATCACGCGTGATACCACTGGTGAACTTTGAACCGGTTTCACGGATGAGCTGTGCGCATGCTCGCCACACAGGCCATCGCTAAAGTTCAGGGCCAACAAGGAGGTTCTTGTAAGTCTACTCTAGCTGCGGTCAGAGTTTAGCTGACCTTGCTCAAAATTTCAGGTAGCGTAGTTATATTTTAATATTACTTTTAGTCTCTTTGTGGAACAGCAGCAAACTCATATCTATCACTCGGTTTTGGTCTGTTCTTTACTGTTCTTTTCTGACCTTCGGTCGAACAGGATTCGTCGGACGTTGTTGAAGGGCGAAATGAAGACAAGCTGAAAGACAAAGGCTAGAAGTATTACCATGATGATGGTTGCAAACAATTTCTTCATGAGCAGATACGTGTCGGCCGGATATAGAACTTTTTGGGCGAAAAACTCTGATTTGATCAGAACGTAATTGGACAGATATACGGAATATGACAGCCTGGTGAGTGTGCTTCTCAAGCTGAACCAGGATGTCGATTTTTGTTGCGTAACAGTTTCTTCTAATTTGTTCAGTTTGTAGCCTAAGAAGTTATCAAGGGAGAAAAAGTAAACGAAATATATGGCGCCACCTAGTGTCTGCAAAGTGCGATTAATGTTGATTTGCATCGGTGACCAGGAGTGCGGAATGATTCGGAAACCATTGTAGAGAGCATTCAGGAGAGCGACTATGCCCAGTGGAATACTGGCCGCTGCGATCACTTTGATGTGGTCCCATATGCCGGCCAGTTTTATGCGATATCCATTTGACACGTAGTGGCCAGCGATGAATCCCATGAAGTAGGCCGGTATGTACACTGCTGTGTTCATGTGCACGTAATCGAGATAGTTGACGATGTTTATCGGTATCGGATCAGGGACGTACAAGGTGGCCGTTGTCTGGTACGTGTAGGCGTTGTATGCAGTGTGAAGCCAACCATATATCATCATGGTGACTGAGAACGTGAGACCGGCTTTGACTGATCTCACCGTGATGTACGTTGCTATGAGACCAAGAAAAAACAACTGGAAATCCATGGAAGTTGAGTAGGTGTGACCTGCGCACTGAATAGAGGAAGTGAACGATTGAAGGCAAGATAAAGCTTTTCTGTCACTTACGATATCAACTACCGGAAACCAGTTGTTGATGAAGATGAGATTCTTCCACCAAGTTTCGGTGCACTTCTTAATTGTGAAATCGGCCACTCGGGTGAAAAGTGGGCCGGACCACAAAAGGGGCCAAATGAACTCGATGGCCGTGATGCACAGCACGGAAGGCGCAAATCTGGCCCAGCGGTCGAAAAGGGCGAAAAAGAAGGGCAGCTTCTTTTTTCTCGCCATCGGTATCAATATGGAATAAGTGGTGAGGCCACTGTTAAGGAAAGTTCTGTAAGCATCGGAACCCATCAAGCCTTGGAGAAGCTTACCCAAGAAAGGTGATAATGCACATTCCAGCCTCATTTGTGAACGCTTGGGCTCTAGGTGATCCAAAAATACCATTGTGGTAAGTTTGACTTTGCAAAGTATAATATGAGATTGGTATTTCTACACATATCACAATGTGTCCAAGTACACCAGTGATGACTACGAAAAATTTCAAGAGATCAAGCACAGTGTTCCTGTTATCTTTGTCATCCGGTCTGACCAGTTGCCGGACATTGTCGACAACCGATATGGCAGATACGAGCGGAGATACGGTGACGGTGAAGTTTCCTGTCTGGTGATAGTTCCAAGCTATTTTTGACATGTGGTAAGTAGAGACTAACCAAAATATCACCAGAATGGAACTAATTAAGCATCTGTACGAATAATATGAGTTATTTCCTTTGATACTGAAAGCTCACTTCGGACTCACATGGAATATATCTGCAGCTTGGTGAGATTTGAGAGCCTTGTTGCATAGCTGATGGATTGCTTGGTGTCACAGCTGAGGGCACCAGCTGGTTTCAAGAAATACGGTTCAAGGACGACGGCGAGGACATTGCGAACCTCCTCAGCTTTACAAGTAGATGGAACGCATAGGGCGAAGTTGAAGGACATGCCCTTGAAGACTGCAATGTCGCCCAGATTGACTCGCCCGCTGGCGGCCCGTTCCTCTCGAGACGGTCCGGGCCATGTTGTGTGCTGCCTCTGGGTTTTGAGCGGGAACAAGTCGGGCATGCAGTACTGACCATCAAAGTCAGGGGTACTAATATCGAGACACTCGTTGTAGTCACCAAAGGAGCTTATTGTGGATTCGAAAAGGGCTGACGGTGTCTTTCCGGAAGAGTCGATCACTATCAAGATTAGATTGTGATCGGATAAACTTGCTCAACAGTTTTTCTAATCTAATCTACTCACTGCGATAAGCCCACTCGTAGAACTCGTCAAGACCTTCGGAAACTTTGACCAAGCTGTCTGCGCACTGGTTTGAAATGGACAAATTTTTACCAATGTCAACCTTTCCAGTGCGCATGTCTCTGACTTGCTGCCACAGAATTTGCGGCACGCCGGCCGATATCAAGGTGAACATCCGTTTCCGGTATTCGTCCGTTGAGTTAACTTGCAGCAACTTTGCCTCCGACACTTCGCAACTTTCATTGTCGCACAACTTAAGTATATCACTAAACTCACAGTTGACACCTACAAGCAAGATGGACGCCAGAAATGACAATTGGAAGATCTTAACCAGTGACGCCATTTTCAAGCCGCTGTCAGACTTTGCTATCCAAGTGAAAGGAGAGATGTCTTTCAAATGGGAAATGGTTTAAAAGTGTATTTAACAATGTGGATGAATTACTTTCCTCGTTCAAGTTCTTGTTTTATAGAACACATAAAATTATACAAGCCGTCAACTGAGAACCGGTTTCCAGGTCTCTGCGCACGCTCGGCTCACAGAGCGAAAGGGAAACAGGTTCAGGGTCAGCTAGACTGTCTGCCTTAGTGTCGAGTTTAGTAATTACAGCCACGCTTAAGCATTGGTCATGGTTAGGTATGAGATACGTCGAAGGTCAATTGATCTTAAGCCAATCGCTGAGCTGTACAGGCCGTTAGGTTTTGTTAGTGTTCAATTTTGAACTGGAATAACTCGAATCGTGTAGACTCTATTCTTCCAGTTGTCCGAACGCTACTACTTTCTCATCAATTAGTAAAACATTCATGGAAATCGAGTTGAAGAGGATTCAAAAAAATTGACATTCCTCTTCAATTTGATACCTCATTTGGCTCAATGCCATATTTAACTGACTAATTAACTGATATGGAAGTTTTGGGAAATTTGAAGAGGAAGTTTCCCCATGTTAATCTCTATGAGGAATTTCATAGGGATAAAAGAGATTTCAGACAAAGTTTCGTAAAAACAGAATATTCCCCATGAAAAGTTTTTGAAAATTTTTTCCCAGTTCAGAAGGAAGAATTGGCCGTCATGAATTTGCCTACACTAGAAGAATAGAGCCTACACGATTCGAGATATTCCAGTTTAAAATTGGACAATAACAAAACCTAACGGCCTGTAATCATCGGCAGCCATTTATTTTAAGTTACAATTCGATGGCATTATATTTGAATTTTCGAAATTTAGCTTGAGCTAATTAGTTGCAATCTGTAACCAGTTCTTTGGCTTCCTGTTGACCATCGGTGTCTTCATGATGTTCACATTTGCCACGGCAGCCATCTTGGTCTGAAGGACAACCTGGACTGCTTCTCGCGCACTAAGTAGACATGTGGTTAGAATAGCTATGTATTGCAATATGCAACTTACCGCTTTGGCTTTGCACACTCCGGCCATGGTCAGCATGGTCAAGATGGCCGCTGTTGATGCGAGGAAAAATATACACCGCATGATTGCTCAACAACTGACTGCACTTTTCTAAGTCAATGGCTTTCATGTGATATTCCTTTTTATATAGCTGTGAAAACACTGCAGCTGTGACGTCGCTGCGCGAGGTTGTTTGTTTAAAATGATGAAATAAGTAGAAATATTTGATGCAAGAGTGAGCCTATGTGACAAACATTTCAGAAACTTTCTGTAGATTGAGGGTTATTGACCTTTAGCGAGAGGCAAGAAAGGGCTGCCAGTGAGTAGAGGGTAAAGGGCCCCAATCCGCCCGATCCACCCGCGGGCGGGCGGGTACGGGTTGAGATCGCGTACCTTCCACTGTACTAACTTGCGCATGCGCAGTAGCAAAAGTGCGGGCCACCCGATTGAAATTCTCACGGGTGCGGGTGGGTTGGGTGGCGAAAAAGCCGCCCGTTTCACCCTCTACTAGTGAGGTCGCCATGGATGTACCATCTATTGCATCATCAGCATGTTCTGTGTGGTATTACACTTATACTTTCACAGTCGTAAGGATAGCGGTATATCTAAAAACTCTTGATGGCATTCTCAAGGAGACATTTTTTGAAAGTTCCCATAACTTAACTGTTTATTGGAAAGACTTTGCAAATATACATATGTGCCCTTGAAAGAGAATTTACTAAATGTGTCCCAGTTCAACAAGTGGACCTTTCGGTGAAATTGGTTCGCGAGAGCGCCATCTTTGGACAAAAATTGACTGCAATTGGTTCAAGTATTTGATTTGTTGATTCCAGTTATTGTGATTGTGATGCGACAGCTACCGGCTCAGGGTCAGCTTTGGCGCCATCTTGACCAGCAACTTTGGCCGCATCTTGATTTTTGCGATATTCTTTGCACTTTTCACGGAAGCCATCTTTGGCGTGACAGCGCTAACCATGGATTAAAAGTATAATATATTAGCCAAGGCACATGATGACGTAACTTACCTTGTTTCTGGCCATACCACCGATGGCTGCCGTTGTCATGACGGCCACGGCCGAGATGGCTATAATTGTTGACCGCTTCATCGTGTAATATTGAGTAGAGTATGTCAGCTAGAACGTATTCACTTCAACTATGTTCTCAAAGCAAGTTGTTCAGATGAAAAATAGAACTCTAGTGACGCGTATTTCTAGTCGAGCAGACAGTTTTTATTGTCTGCCGAGTCGCAGACTATATTAATAGTCGACAGCCTTTTTCAGGCAAACTCTCGGCCCATCCACTCGACTGTCAATAAGTCGACTGCCAGAAGACTATTACGGGAGACTTCAGTTGGTTAGTTGCATCAGCCATTGCCATGGTAACAACAATACAGAACTATACTTACGCACTTCAGCAGGCAAGGTGTATGACTTGATAAGATAAAGTGCATTAAGCAGTCTTTCATGAACATTCAGTAGTCTCGCTTGATAGTCTTCCTTCGTGTCGAAAGATTGCTACAATATTGCGTTTTCGCAAAACGCAATTTAGGTGCAACAGGTAATACACACTTGTTGGTGGCTCTCGTTCGGCAGAGCTGGAATCGGCGAACAGTTCTCGCTCAATTAGAACACGATGGACCCGAATTCCAGCGAGTTGCCATGAACGTGAAAATATCCAAACTCTATGGGCGCGTTCTGAACCCACTTGGTAAGATGACGTTGTCCGGTTGTCAAGGGAGTAAACTTGGTCCAGAGACTGGGCTAAGGTCTGTACCACTGCAATGAATTGCTCATGCGCAGTAACAAAGGGACTTCAGTGGACTGTCTGTGGCCATCTGATAGGCATTTTCAATCGTGTGCGATCAAATAATGAAAAAGTTTATAATGCTATGGACAGAATACTAGGGTTGCTTATTTTTAATTTATGAACGTTAATTAATTTAATTAATTTATGAAAATATTAAAATTAATTCTGTGCCAGAGCTACATGAACTGGCTGTGCAGAGAAAGAGTGGACGAGTGATAAACGTCTAGAATTAGATCGCAGGAAAGACAGCACAGCTGTTTCCGTGACCGAATCTAAAATCTAAGCGAAGCCCTCCGTTTCATATGGTCTTGGTACAACCAACATGCTGCACAAATCTAATTAATCTCGAATTAATATTAATTAATTTAATCTATTAATTAATTTCGAAAAAAACGAAAAATAAGTTAGAATAAGTTCACTTGGACTCTAACAGATGGGGCCACGGGTGGACGCAGAAGCCAATGGGCACTTCCGGTGTAGAGCGGCCATGATGGAGGCAGCTGCCATGGCAACAGTCGCTGTCCGCTCGGCAACGTTGGCCGGCCAGAGAGCACTGTGACCACATGTTAGTCCATGCATTGAAAAGTAAGCGACTCACCGTTTTTCCATTCACCCCTGAGGTGGTCAAGGTGGTCAAGATGACCGCTGATAGGGCAAGAAAAATGGTGAAATTCTTCATCTTTTGAGAACCAGTTAATTGTTTCAGAGTGGCTTTTCAAATGACATGATCTACACTCTGTACTACTCATTATATCTCAAGTGATTGTTCTCGTAAAACCAGAAATAATCTACGTGCAGACCTTTTGTTCGTATGATAAGAAAACTGACTCCGCTGAACTCTGCACTGAGTCCAAAGTACATTTCGAAATGAAAGTTCGATTTTTTCAAAACGGTTATTAATGACAAAAAAATTAATTGACTTTGCTTTTTGTTTTATGGCTTCGATTGTTGTTGATGTTGTTATTTTCGACTATTCGTTTTCGGTCGAACGCAATACGGCGCAAATTGTTGAAGGGTGCAATGAAGAACAGCTGGAAGACAAAGGCGAACATTATGACCAAGATGGCGGTGGTAGCGACGCGCTTCACTGACAAGTAGAAGTCCGAGGGGTATAGAACTTTCTGGCCAAAGAACTCCATCTTGATGAGCAAATAGTTGGCCAGATATATTGCATATGACAATCGACACAATCCGGTGATGAATTCAAAATTCGACGTAGATTTCTCTTGAATTTGACTCTCATATTTCTGCAACTTCATGCCCGCGAAGCTGTTAATAGAGCAATAGTATACGAACAACATGGCGCCACCTAGCGTCATGAAAATGCGATTGGTGCTGATTTGCATCGGCGCCCAGGACTGAGGTATGACCTGAAGGCCATTGTACATATAATTTTGGAGAAACACAATAGCCAAAGGTATCATCGACAAGATGTTCCACTTGATATGGTCTTTGATACTGTCGAGCTTGAACCTGTAGCCACTGGCCAACATGTGGCCAGCGATGAAGCCCATGAAATAGCTGGGAATGTAGACGGCGGTGTTCATGTGAATGTAGTTCAGGTAGTTGATGACGTCTACTGGTCTCGGGTCTGGAATGTACAAGGTGCTCGTTGTTTTATAGGCATACGCATTGTAGCCAATGTGTAGCCATCCGTATATCATCATGGTGGCGGAAAATACGATGCCAGCTTTGACTGACTTGATGGTGATATAAGTTGCTATCAGGCCAAGTACGAACAGCTGGAAGTCAATGGACGACGAGAATGTGTGACCTGCGCACTAGAGACGATAAACAGGAGTATAAGCGCATATTTTCCATGGGAAGTCTAGACTCACGATGTCAATGACCGGAAACCAGTTGTTGATGAAGACTAAGTTTGTCCACCATGTCTGCGTGCACTTTTTGAGCGTGAAGTCGGCCACTCGGGAAAATAGTGGGCCCGAAATTATGAGCGGGTAAATGAACTCAAGGGCAGTGATGCATGCCATCGATGGCACGAATCTGACCCATCGGTCAAAGATGGCGGAGAAGAAGGGCAGTTTCTTGTTTTTCGCCATAGGTACCAGCATGGAGTACGACGCTACGCCACTGGAGCAGTTTGTGAATATTACAGTATTATGACATGAAATATGAGGGCTCTTACCCGAGGAAGACCATAATATTGAGGCCACTTTCATTGATCAACGCTTGACCAGCTCCGATGAGATAGTTGAAAAAGGTGAGCCGTTCATATGCGTAATATGATATGGGTATCTCGACGCAGACCACGGTATGCAATACAACCCCTGCCAAGATGACGATAAGCTTGAAGACGTCCAGTACAAAGTTTCTATTGCCTCTGTCGCTGGGCTTGAACAGCTGTTGGGTATTGTCTGCTATAGATATAGCTGATATGAATGAAGGGGTCTTGGCTGTAAAGTTGCCCGTTTGTTGATATGTCCAGACCTTCAGGGCGAATTGATAGGTTGTCCCGATTAGGACCATGGCCACAATCGAGGTGATAATCAGCCTGAGGGGTCAATGTTCGATAAGAGATAATATGACAGGATGGTCAAGATAGTCTTACAAGGAAACCAGCTGATGTGTCGTGAAGTTACTGAGTCTAGTTCCATAGCTTATCGAGTCTTTCGTATCACAGCTGATGGCTCCCAAGGGTCTCAAGAGATACGGCTCAAGGAGTACATTGAGAACATTTCGAACTTCTTCAGCTTGACACTTTGAAGGGACGCAGAGAGCGAAATTAAAGGACATCCCCTTGGCATACGGGATGTCCCCAAGGTTGACCTTTCCAGTGGCGGCCCGTTCCTCACGTGACGGTCCCGGCCATGTTGCATGCTGGGCATGGGTCTTGAGCGGAAACAAGTCAGCCATGCAGTATTGACCATCCAGGTCAGGGGTGTGCACGTCCAGACATTCATTGTAGTCACCGACGGCGGTGATAGTTGACTCAAAGAAACCCGATGGCGTCTTGCCCGAAGAGTCGACCACTATCAAGATGGCATCCCTTAGCTGTCATATTCCATGGCTATCTCATCTACTCACTGCGATAAGCCCATTCATAGACGCCGTCAAGACCGATCGAAACGTTGACCAAGCTGTCTGCGCATGCGCTTGAAATTGAATATGTTTCACCAATGTCCGACTTCCCAGTGCGCAGGTCAGCGATTTGCTCCCATAGAATTTGTGGCACTCCGCCCGATATCAGCTTGAACATGTGCTTCCGGTAGTCAGCTGTGCTCTTCAGTTGCGCCATTTTGTTTTCGGGTATCGAACAAGATTCGTGCTCACAAAATTTCATAATGTCACTGATGTCGCAACTCACATTGACTAGAATAAGTGAAACTAATATAAAAGAAAATGGCAACTTGTAAAAGGTCGCCATGGTGAACATATGAGAGTATAACTGAAAACAAATAGAGGAGAGAGAGAGGAAAGAGAAGAGGGAGAGAGCAAGGTCAGGGCACTGCAGTTCAAGTCATGGGATTAAGTAGAAAAGCGAACGAATTCCAGAACACATGGAAGATGAACTGGGATATGATAATAGTATAAGCGAAATCCAGTATGATAGAAATTTCATCAAGCTTTGTAACCGGTTTCCTGGCCATGTGGTTAAGCAACTTGAAGCCCCTTGAGGCCATTTTTGTCCCACATGCCGCTGTTTGCCTTGAAGTTCACGCGTACGTATTTTTCCTTCTTTTCTATATTACTAGCAAATCCTTGCATTAGCAATTAACTAACCATTATCATTATCTAAGCTGTTACCAAATCTCTGTCGTCATCTTATCTGAGAAACATATACAATTGAATCATTCTTACATTGTTTTTTTATTTTGTTTCTTGAAAATGCTGTTTGCAAATGGTTTCCACATGAGTGATACTTATTCAAGCGCAATGGCAATGAAAATATTTCGTATCTGAAATTAGTATAATTTAGTCGATCAAGTTGACTACTGATGGGCACAGTCGGTGGCATTTAGTCTGTTTTGCTTGCTCGAGCGGCCTTTGGCTTTCGGTCGAACAGGATTCGGCGAACATTGTTGAACGGAGCAATGAAGAAAAGGTGATAGACAAAGGAGAAAAGTAGTATCATGATGGTGGTGGCAAATATTCGCTTCACCGTCAGGTACACATCGGCCGGATATAGAACTTTCTGGCCGAAAAATTCAGACTTGATTAGAACATAGTTCGACAGGTATATGGAATATGACAAGCGACACAATGTGCTCATGAGGTCGAAACTGGAAGTTGGCTTCTCTTGGTCATTGCTGTTTTCGTCAGTTGTCGTGTCAGAGCTTCCCTTGGAACTAAAATAGACAAAGTAGATGGCGCCAGCTAGCGTGAAAAAGCTGCGGCTGATGATGATAAGCAGGGGTGACCATGAGAGTGGTATCACTTTGAGGCCATTGTAAAGAGCATTCTGGACCACGACGACCATGATTAGTACATTTGCAAGGGTCGTCCATTTAAGGTGGTCCTTGAGGCTGTTGAGTTGGAAGCGATAGCCAGTGGACAAGATATGGCCCACAATGTAGCCCATGAAGTAGCTCGGTATGTAGACAGGTGTCGACATGTGAATGTAGTCCATGTAGTTGACAATGTTCATCGGCACAGTGTCCGGTACATACAAGGTGGCCGTTATGGAATATTTGTGCGCATTGTATCCCGTATGTAGCCAACCATAGACTATCATGAGTCCGGAAAACGCTAGTCCAGCTTTCACCGATTTCACGATAAGGTACGTCGCTATCAGCCCGAGCACAAACAGCTGGAAGTCAATGGCCGTCGAGTAGGTGTGAGCAGCGCACTAGACATAGATGAAGATGCGCATGATTAGGCAACACTTGACAGGTCAATGTCACCCAGTTTGTTTTTGCTACTCACAATGTCAATGACTGGAAACCAGTTGTTGATGAAGATGAGATTTTTCCACCAGGTTTCGGTGCACTTTTTGATTGTGAAGTCGGCCACCCGGCTGAACACCGGGCCCGACCACAGAACGGGCCAAATGAACTCGATGGCCGTGATGCACAGCACTGATGGGACGAATCTGACCCAGCGGTCAAGAAGGGCCGGAAGGAAGGGCAGCTGGTTCCGCTTGGCCAAGGGTATCATGACGGCGAATGACGTCATACCTCTGAGTGGTCAACAGGTTGGTCATCTCTCCTATCAGCTGGACAATCAACTCACCCAAGAAGGGCGATAAGGTTCAGGGATGCTTCGCTGTTGAAGATTTGAGTCTCAGTGGAGCCGAAGATGTTGTTCAAGAACGAGATGCTCTGGTATGTTAGATAAGATAAGGGTATCTCTAGACATACAACTATGTGGGCGAAGACTCCGACAACAACGAAGACGAATTTGCATATGTCCAGAATTTGGTTTCTATCCTTGTAATCTTGAGGTCTGACCAGCTGTTTGACATTATCAACCATAGATACGGCAGATATGAGTGGAGGGAGATCAGCTGACTCAGATTTGAAAGCCATCAACGTCAGCTGATAAGACGTCGCAAGGCCAACAATAGTCACGATAGTAGCGATAAACAACCTGATGATTTATGTTATAGTATATATCAAATAGATGAAGAAATATTACGGAATACTTACATGGCTACAACTTGAAGGCTGGTGAGATTTTTGAACCGGGTTGAATAGCTTATCGACACTTTGGTATCACAATTGATGTCACCAGCTGGTTTCAAGAGATAAGGACCAAGGAGAACATTTAGAACATTTCGAACCTCTTCCGCTTTGCAAGTGGACGGGACACAGAGTCCGAAATTGAAGGGCATGCCCTTGAATACGGCGATGTCCCCTAAACTGACTTGTCCAGTGGCGGCCCGCTCCGGGCGAGACGGGCCCGGCCAAGTTGCATGTTTTTGCTTGGTTTTGAGTGCGAACAAGTCGGGCATGCAGTATTGACCATCAAAATCAGGGGTGTGGATGTCCAGACATTCATTATAGTCGCCGAAGGACGTTGTCGCTGAGCCAAAGAAAGAAGATGGCGTCTTTCCTGAAGCATCGATAACTACAAGATACAATGGCTATCTGAATATCACTTTTATCTACTCACAGCGATAAGCCCACTCGTTCATCTCTTCCAGACCCAAGGAAACGTTGACCAAGCTGTCTGCGCAAGCGCGAGAAATGGCAAATGTTTGACCCATGTCTCCATCTTTACTTCGTACAGCGTTTACCTCTTCCCACAATATTTGCGGAACACCGGCTGAAATCAGCTTAAACATCCGTTTCCGGTAACCAGCTGTCGAGTTCAGGTTCACCAGGCTTTGTTCTGATATTTCACATGCTTCGTCTTCACACAGCTTGAATATGTCCTCGAAAGCACAGTGGACACTGACCATCAGCACCCATGATATTATTGACCAGAAAAGTACTCTTTTTAGCAACATAGCTAAAGTAATATAGCATATAAGTAGCAAAGTTTAAGATGTTGATTCTATAGAATGAAATGACTTTTGAGCATGCCTGAGCTCAGGTAACTTTTTATCCTCATGGCAAAAATTAGTGAGAGGTCTTTCGTAATACCATATGTAACCGGTTTTTGCTGCTCTCCGCGCATGCGCCGCCCATGGCTCCAGCTAGAGATTAGCACAAATATTCCCAGACATAGCTCAGCTCAGTCGCTCGAGGCGATTCTTGCATCTGGATCAAGGTGAACTGTGACGTGACGAAAAAAATAGCTTCAAGTTTATAGGTAAGTCATATACGCACAGAAATCATCAATAATATCACGTAATTTTAATTCGTATATTTAAAGCATGTGTCAAATGTCATGACCGAAGCTGAACATAATTTTCAGCCTGCAGCGCCATCTATGTTACGTTTCTTTCTTAGCCTGCAAAAGAGTCGCCTTTCGGTCGAGCAGAATTCGGCGAAGATTGCTAAAGGGTGCAATGAAGAAAAGGTGAAACACAAAGGCAAACAGTATGACAAAAATGGTGGTGGAAACAATCCGTTTCACACTGAGATACAAATCGGCCGGATATAAAACTTTCTGGCCGAAAAATTCCGACTTGATTAGAACATAGTTCGACAGATAGATGGAATATGACAATCGGCAAATAGTGCTGACAAAGTCAAACTTTGATCTTGACTTTTCTTGAACATTGTTGTTGTCATATTTCAACTTGTAGCCGAATATACTGTCAACTGAACTCAAGTAGAAAAAGAGAGTGGCGCTACCTAGTGTCTGAAAAGTGCGATTGATGTTGATCTGCATAGGTGCCCAGGAATGCGGGATAAGTCCAAGTCCATTGTACAGAATATTTTGAATGAATACGACACTGTAGAGCATATTGACCACGACGATCCACTTGATATGATCTCTGATACCAGACAGTGGTAATCGGTAGCCAGCTGACAAGATACGACCTGCTAAGTAGCCTATAAAGAAGCTAGGTATGTAGACAGCTGTGTGCATGTGAACGTTGTCCAGGTAGCTGAGAATTTCGGTTAAGATGGGATCAGGCACGTAGAGGGAGCCAGTGGTCTGATAGTAGTAAGCATTATATGCTATATGAAACCAGCCATAGATTATCATGAGGCCAGAAAAAGCTAAGCCGGCCTTGGCGGACTTTACTGTAATATATGTTGCTATCAGACCAAGTATGAACAGCTGGAAGTCAACGGAAGTAGAGAAAGTGTGACCTGCGCACTGTGGAGGCAATATTGAAAATATAACACGAATGTAAGACACGAAAGTTTATATTTCAATTTCACTCACAATGTCAATCACGGGAAACCAGTTGTTTATGAAGAGTAAATTTTTCCACCAGGTGGCAGTGCATTTGTGAATGGTGAAGTCGGCCACGCGCGTGAACAGCGGGCCCGACCATAGAACGGGCCAAATAAATTCGATGGCCGTGATGCACAAGACTGAGGGGGCGAACCTGACCCAGCGGTCAAAGATGGCGGAAAAGAAGGGAAGTTTCTTCTTTTTGGCCAACGGAACCATGATGGAATACGTTGTCACGCCACTGATAAGATATACCACACATGAGATACAATTTGCAAATAATTGAATCTTACCCAAGAAAAGTAATCATATTTAGACCACTTTCATTGGTGATTATTTGACCTTGAGCTGTCCCAAATACAGCGTTCATGTAAGTATGAGACTGGTATGCATAGTAGGAGATTGGTATCTCTACACATGCAAGCACGTGACCACAGACTCCAAAAAGGACGACCACGAGCTTGCCAATGTCCAGGACAGTATCTCGGCCATCTCGGCTACTGGGCTTGACCAGCTGCTGGACATTGTCCACAATCGAAATTGCAGATACGACTGGAGACACCGTGACGAGAAGCTTGCCTGTGTGCTGATAAGCCAGTGCTATCAGCAAGACGTGATAAGCCGTCCCAAGGAAAATGGCGGCAAGTATGGAGCCGATGAATGCGCTGATAGAGTGAACGGTTGGCAACTTATCTAATCAAGTGTCATTAGAATACTTACAACGCCACTGTTTGGTGTAGAGTGAGATTAGATAATCTGGTTCCGTAGCTGACCGATCCCTTGGTATCACAGCTGAGCGCGCCAGCTGGTTTCAAGAGATAAGGCTCAAGGACAACGGCAAGCACATTGCGAACCTCTTCAGCTGTGCAAGTCGATGGGACACAAAGGGCAAAGTTGAAGGACATGCCCTTGAAGACTGCAATGTCGCCCAGGTTGACCTTTCCCGTTGCTGCCCGCTCGGAGCGAGATGGTCGCGGCCATCTTGTTTGCTGCTCCTTTGTTTTGAGCGGAAACAGGTCGGGCATGCAGTACTGACCGTCGAAGCCAGGGGTGTGAATGTCGAGACACTCGTCATAGTCGCCGAAAGATGTCACTGTAGACTCAAGGTAAGCCGAGGGTGTTTTTCCGGAAGCATCCATCACTATCAAGATAAGATAAGGGGTCAGTCCTTATCTCTTGGGACTCAAAATCTTCACTCACTGCGAAACGCCCATTCATATAGGTCTTCAAGACCCTCAGATACCTTGACCACGCTGTCTGCGCATGTCTTGGATATGGAAAACCGCTGGCCAATGTCTAGTTGCTTGCTGCGCATGTCAGCGATTTCATCCCACAATATTTGAGGTATGCCGGCAGAAATCAACTTGTACATCCGTTTCCGGTAGTCAGCTGTTTCATTAAGGGACATAAGCCTTTGTTCTGATATTTCGCAGGCTTCATTTTCGCACAATTTCAAAATATCACTCAGTTCACAGCTGACATTGACTAGAATACCAAAAGCAATGATCGACACGAGACATGCTCTATATTGAAGCAACATGTCGAATATTTCAACTAGGAATGAAACAGAATTATTTGTTTGCTATCTCTTAAATACAACTGATGATATATAACATATTCTCACAGCAACCTTGTTTCATGTGTATCCTTTCTCTGACCGGTTATATTTGTCCGCTAAATACATCACCTCAGGCCAAAACTTGCCCAGATTTTCAGAGTGACCTTGTGATACTACGTCTACGTTCTTTACATTAATATTCATCATATTTTCATACGTCTTGAACCAGATTCGACAAGCTAAGGTAAAAAGATGACGGCGAAATTTATCTAGGTACGCGGAAGTATAATACAAATCAGAGACACAGCTGTTTTGTTGAGGAACCGATCTCGCTTCGGAACAAGGGAAGATTCGATTCTCAGATCCGAAAGCAGGTAATTCGTAACACGCATGTACCTGAGCACCCTTGATGGGCAAGTGTCGTCTCAAAAATTTCATGAAACTTCAAATACTACATGTACTCGTGCAGTTTTTTGCACTTGACGACCTTGGACAGCTGGCCTCGAGCTATGTCGCACTCAGATACAAACACTGGCGTCTAATTTTCTACCTTGATTTTGACTTATCTGAAAAACTTGTATTTCATCAAATTCAGTGCATCAAGATACTTTTGTTTTTATTAACGAAGATACTTTTAAATACTTATAGCAACTAAGCTGACTTCACAGCTGATTTTCTCTAAATAGAACATTTCAATAAAAATGGTTTTTATTATTGAGCTCAACTGAAACGCAGGTATTCATTTCCAGGTGACGCAAACAGCTATTTGAAAACTTGATGACGCAATCTAGTCGACCTTTTTCGTCTCTTTGGGCACTGGTTTTCGGTCGAACAGGAGTCGGCGAATGTTGTTGAAAGGCGCAATGAAGAGCACTTGGAAGACAAAGGCAAACATGATGATCATGAGAGCTGTGGCGAAGAGTCGCTTCAGCACGTGATACCAGTCGGCCGGAAATAGAACTTTCTGGCCGAAAAATTCCGACTTGATGAGAATGTAGTTGGACAGATAGATGGAATATGATAAGCGACACATGGTGCTGACAAGATCGAACTTGGACGTTGACTTTTCTTGGACAGAGTCGTCGCCATAGTTTTGCAACTTGTAGCCGAAAATGTGGTTCAGGGAACTGTAATATACAAAGGAAATAGCGCCACCTAGCGTGTGCATGGTGCGATTGATGTTGATTTGCATGGGTGACCATGAGTGCGGAATGACGCGGAGGCCATTGTAGAGGCCATTTTGAACGATGACCACCCCAAAGAACAGCTGGGCCACGATGTTCCATATGATGTGGTCCTTGACAGTGTCCACCTTGAGGCGATAACCAGCGGCCAAGTAGTGGCCCGCTATGAAGCCCATAAAGTAGGCCGGTATGTAGATGGCCGTCGACATGTGAATGTAGTCCATGTAGTTGACAATGTTTATCGGTATCGGGTCCGGTACGTACAGGGTGCCCGTTGTCTCATATTTGTACGCATTGTAGGCAATGTGCAGCCAGCCATAGACCATCATGGCGACAGAGTAGATGAGGCCAGCCTTGACCGATCTAACCGTGATGTAGGTTGCAATGAGTCCAAGGATGAACAGCTGAAAGTCCACCGATGCTGAGTAGGTGTGACCTGCGCACTAGAGTTTCATGTTAAACATACCACAGACTCGTGAACTATTATGTACTCACAACATCGACTACCGGATACCAGTTGTTTATGAAGAGGATATTTGTCCACCAGTTTTCTGTGCACTTTTTGAGCGTGAAGTCGGCCACTCGGGTAAAAATCGGGCCCGACCACAGAACGGGCCAAATAAACTCAATGGCCGTGATGACAAGAATAGACGGTACAAATCTGACCCAACGGTCAAAGATGGCGAACAAGAAAGGCAGCTTTTTGTTTCTCGCCATGGGCACCATGATGGAATAGGAAGTGACACCACTGATAAGACAATAAGGATCTGTCATATCTCATATCTAGTAATCTCACCCAAGGAATGTGATAATGTTGAGCCCACTGTCGGCGAGTATGGCTTGATTGTTGGGATCGCCGAAGGCATTGTTCAGAAAGGTGTGGCTTGAGAAGGCGTAATATGATATGGGTATCTCGAGACAGACCACAATGTGGGCCAAGACGCCAAACATGACCACGATGAACTTTGTCATGTCCACCACAGTGCTGCGGGCACCCCTGTCGCTCGGCTTCACCAGCTGCAGCACATTGTCCACCATTGATATGGCCGACAAAAATGGCGGCAGGGTGACCAGAAAGTTGCCCGATTGCCGGTAATTCAAGGCCATCAGCAAAAAGTGAAGAGAAGTTATGAGACCAACGATGCCGAGAATGGATCCGATAAGCCACCTGATAAGATAAGGTTGATCAAATATAAGATACATATGTATGACAGCTTTCTCTACATGGCAGCCACTTGATGCTTGGTCAGTTTTGAGAAGCGAGTTTCAAAGCTGATGGAAGTTTTAGTGTCACAGCTGAGAGCACCAGCTGGTTTCAAGAGGTAAGGTTCAAGAACGTGTGAAAGGACATTTCGAACTTCCTCGGCTTTACAAGTCGAAGGAATACAGAGGCCAAAGTTGAAGGACATGCCCTTGAAGACGGCAATGTCGCCCAAGTTGAGCCGACCAGTGGCGGCCCGCTCCTTGCGAGACGGCCCGGGCCACGTGGCTTGCTGTGCCTTAGTTTTGAGCGGGAACAGATCGGGCATGCAGTATTGACCATCAAAGTCAGGGGTGTGAATGTTCGAGACACTCGTTGTAGTCGCCGATAGAGGTGATGGTGGACTCAAAGAGAGCCGCCGGCGTCTTGCCGGACGAGTCGATCACTAAATCATGTCAATCAGTTCATCCGTTTCCGCCATCTTTCTTATATTACAATATATTACAGCTACTCACAGCGAAGAGCCCACTCATAGAGCTCGTCCAGCCCACTGGAAACCTTGACCAAGCTGTCCGCACAGTGGTCCGAAATGGCGAAAGTTTTGCCTATGTGGACATTTTTCTCCCGCATATCAGCCACCTTTTCCCACAATATTTGCGGCACACCGGCTGATATTAGCTTGAACATCCGTTTCCGGTGATCAGCTGTTGCGTTAAGTTGAAGCAACTTGGTCTCCGATATTTGACAGGTTTCATTTTCGCACAGTTTCAAAATGTCGCTAAATTCACAGTTGACACAAACGATGGCAGTGATCAAGAGACAACCCCTAGCCAATGACCACATGGTCAAGCGAAAATAGATGAGAGGGTCAAGAGGTGACCAAAAAAGATGGATGACTGTGGTCAAGATACAACTGGCAAGTGTAGCAAGAAAAATTCATGGTATTTTCCTTGTTTGCTACTAAGTATGCTTTCTTCATATGATAGCTATACATACCTGTTAAGTATGTCGTAACCAGCTAATAACCGGTTTTTTTACCATCAAGTGAGTGTTTTCTAATTTTTGGGGTCTTTAGTCCTGAAAAATGTCAAGGTCAGTGAGAAAAAACGAGATTGCATCCCCTCTTACTTTCACTTCGCTTCGTGAGTGGGAAGACACAAGTCACGTGACATTCATATTCAAAATAGATGCTCTCGGTGCGCATGTGCGAAAAAGCAAAGAAAAACGGTTGCATCGTAAACATCTTCGAGAACAGTTCAAGTTCGAAGCTAGCACAACAGTTTGTCACTCGATTGCTGTGCTCAGTTTTTAAAGCTGTCACGCACGCGTGACCAGCTCGCACCTGAAAATGCCCTTTCTGGGTATAAACCTAAGTCGAGCCTTAGGTGACACTCAGTTGCAGAGGAATGTCCGTGTCAATCAATTTCAAGGGCGACGAAGACGAACAGTTCGACAGGACACAAATACGAACTGTCTCTACTCGACGGGAGTGCTGAAAAATTCGACAATTCTGGGCTTCCTGACAAAGTCACCAAAGACGGCCATCTTTATCAACCAAGCCCTCTTCTTCCTCTTGTGTGACAAAGTGTTCTTATCGGCTCGTGACAAGAATATCACAGCCCTCTACTCCCTCTTGTTCTACAGCGTCGGCGCTTATCTAATCTCCTACGGCAAGGAACTGGTGGACCAGGGATGCTTTACGGTCCAGGTCAACGTGTCCGAGCACTCCAATGTGCGCCATCTTGCCCTCTCGGCCACCAAGCTGGTGCTGGACATTGTCAAGTTTGTCACCTTCACGGTCACCGTGATCTTCATCCTCCTCGTCTTCGGTGTCCCCGGCCATCGGCAGTTTGACCCATCTTGGCTCTACATCTTGACCACGGTCACCTATTACGCCCTCACGGACCCTTGGGTGGCCGATAATGGCGATAAGCTGATTGCTCGGCTCAAGTTGGACGTCCTGGACAGCTTGGAGTCTCTGTGGACACCGGTCATACTTCGGGTCACGTGTAGCTTCTTGTCAGCCATACTGGTCACCTTGGCTTGGTTCGGCATGCAGCCATCTTCTTTCCTGCTCATCATGGCCGCCGTCTACGTCAATGTGTACCTTTGTCTTCAGGAGACTACCATATGTTGGAAAACACTGATAAGAGAAAATTCATCTCTGGACAGATACAGATATGCAACTAGTGAAGAAATTGCTGGCAAGAAGGACGACGTATGTTCAGTGTGCTTAACACCCATGACCTGGAAGACAAGGGTGACATCTTGCGGACACCTGTTTCACTCCGACTGCCTCAGACTGTGCCTCAAAATGAATTACAGCCAGTGTCCCATTTGCAAGAAGCTACTTTTATGATTGTCAAAGACTCAGAATCCTTATCTTGTCCGCAATGATAATGTACAGATTGGGTAACGTAATTAAAACCTTCCTCCTCTTCGAGCCGGTCGAGTCATTGCTCTGCCTCTAGACGAGCCGCGACCTCGGCCCCGGTCAGAACCTCGACCTCGGCCCATGCCTCGCCCAGAGCCACCGCGGCCTCGCCCTCTAGATACGAACCCACCACGGCCACTGCCACGATCGGTTAGACGAGAACTAGTCTTCCGGTGGCCTCGACGGTCATCGGTGCGACCACCTCGAGACCGCCCATCGTCAGCACCCAAGATCTCCGGGATGTCCTGGTCACTCAGGCCACTATCGCTATTGTCATCTCTGTGATTCTCGTCTTCCAGCTGATTAATTTCGTCTCCAGATGCCATTTTTTCTTCCGGCTCAAGCTCCGCCTCTTCAACTTGAGGCTCTTCATCATCATCATCATCATCATCAATACCATCAACTTCACTTTCATCACCACTGCCAACAAGAACCGGTTCTTTATCAAACAGAGCATTACCTTCGACATCTTCAGTCTCCCTTGAATGATCTATCGTCGTCTTGGCAACCATCACCTCATTTTCAGGCACGTCTAACTTGCTTTCGTCATCAGTGATGGTCAAGTCCTTCAGCTTCATACTGCCCCACAGAAAGTCCAGGAAGGTTGCTTGCTGTAACAGCTTGTCAGCCCGAGCAAAATGGCGCTCAGTAAAGGGAATCAGAGTTGACAGAATGGTTTTCGAGTCAGACAGAGCGAGGATGTCGTCAACTGGAATTTTAGTCATGGCCAGCTTGATGACGGCTTGAGCAGCTGAGCAATGTTTCGAGTTTTTATTCCAATCCAGTGCATAGCGGAGTAGTTCAATCAGCTGATCGCGTCTTAAGTCTGATAGAACTTCACGAAGATCACTGCCGTTTAGCAATATTTCCTTCAGAATGCTCAAGCTCCTGAACGGCTGAGCCATCTTAATAGATATTTTGATTGCCTTGATCCAATTCTTTCGCTGAATCAAGTTGGCCAATGTTTGCTGATTAGTGGACAACTCATCCTGTTTCTGAGCAGCTTCTTCCGTTTCCTCTTCCGTGACATCTTTCCAGATGACAATGCGAGAATCGGCGGCACCCGTTGCCACGAGTGACTCATCCTTAGACACGGCCAAGGCCCACGTCTTGTCACTGTGGGCATCAATGGTCTTCAAGCACTCTGTTTTCTTCACTGACCACAACTTGAGATTTCCATCACTAGCGGTGGATATAATCTGCATGCCCCTGGTGGCGAAAGCGAGAGATAATACAGAGCAGTCATGGCCCTGAAAGGTCTTTAAACAACTGTAGTCGGCCAGTGCCCACAATTTGATAGTTCCATCGGCCGAAGATGTGGCCACAATTTGGTCAACGGGCGAAAACTTGATGCACCAAATTCCGCGCCGATGACCCCTCAATGTCCCGAGATGGGTTAAACGCTTGCCGCCATCTATGGACCAAATTTTAGCCGTCTTGTCTTGGGAACCAGAGGCCACAAACTTGTCATTGGGCGCGATGTCCAGCGAATTGATGTCCTTGTCATGAGCTTTGGCAGCGTCCACAGTGTGCAGAGACATGACATCGGCGTCCGTTTCCGACGGTAGTCTCCACAGCTTGATGGTAGTGTCCTCTGAGCCGCTGACAACAAGGTCAGTCATCTTGTTCGGCACAGCTAGTGACGTCACTGAATAGCTGTGGCCAGCGCCCCGGTAAAGACACTTTGCAGTTTGGTGTTCTGGGTCAAAGGTCCAAATTCGAACAGTGTTGTCTTTAGAACTTGAAGCAAACATGTTCGGGTCCGAAGGAAACACCTGAACGGTGAGCACAATATCGGAGTGTCCTTCGACCGTGAAGCAGCTTGAGGTTTCCACGCTGAATATCTTGATTATCGGCGAATTAGTGGACACTAGTAGGTACTTTTCCTGATTTCCTAAAAATCGAACCGACAAAACTTCGTCCACGTGTCCAATGAGTTGACGCTTTAGGGTCATGTCGTCTAGCGAATGGAACAGAACATTGTTTTCATATGATACAATGGCTACTTCGTTCAGTTCAGGACATAAAACCGATTGAGTGATGACAGAGTCATTTGAGTCGGTTATTCGCTTCAAGATGGAATTGGTTTGAGTGAAAACCAGCCTCGAATTGTCCAAGTCCCAGACCTTGACAGCACCATGTTGACCGGAAGTGATGACAAGCGTAGCTTTCGGGTCATATTCTTGCGTTATAAATGTCCTCTGTGCTGGAGTTAGAAGGTCGAGCCCTTCGATTGACTCGAAAACCGGAAGCTTTTTGAGAGCGGCAAAGTTCTGAAGTGACCAAAGAATGATGATATTATCACGACTTGCTGAGATGATCTTGTTATGATCAGAGGGCAGCTGTTTGATGACAGTGACCACGCTGACATGACCTTCGAGCTTGTTCACCACCTTGCTCGTCAACAGATCCCAGATGACAATTTTGTTTTCCTGGTCACCGGAAGCCATGACATAATACCGATCTTTTTGAGGCATTAGTTCGAAAGTTACCACCGTTATCACCCCAATGGCGCCTTTCAGATTGTGTGTACAATATAGGCGCTCAGTGTCCCATATTTTGACTGCCGAGTCGCAGCCACCGGTGGCCAACAGCGTTCCGGCCGTTTTGTCAAAGGCCATTCTAGAAATGGGTCCAATGTGTACACTCTTCCATGTTCTGACCAACTTAACCGGATCAGCGCTCCACTTGAAATGCCTCAGCAAGCCCGATGAGTACGCAATCACCAGGTCGTCTCTGTCAGCAATCTTACTGATTGTGAACTGAACCACGTCTTCAATCGACTCGTCGGCTTCATTTTCAGGTATCGACTTGACCACCTTTCCAGACTCAATGTCCAGCACTTTAATTGTTTTTTGAGAGCTACATGATAGCAGATACTTGCTGTTGATGTCAATCTATAGTTAGCATAAACCACCGTTAGATATTAATCGCCAACATGCTGACATTGATGACAGGTACTTACCTCTACATGAAGCTGAGTGAAGAACGGTTCGATAGCTACGGTTTGCCTCAAACTAAAATGGAAATCAAATCAAACTTATTAAAACGCACAAATATATTGATTCAAATTCTAACAAACCTCGTTTTTTCCACGTGCTTCATGTTTACAGCTGTGCTAGTTCGAAAAATGGCGCTAGGTGGCGCTTCAGCTTCTATCTCAATTCGGACGAAGTTGCATTCGGCAAAAAGTATTACGATATCGTATTTGGTTTAATTTGAATATATTTCGGCAAATAAACACTGTCTAAATTTTATTGAGCCAATCTTCAACAATGATCTAATTTAGTAGCGCACTGTAGAATCCGTTGCATCTTTGACCGAAGGTTCTAAGTGAGTTCCATCACAGAAAGGCCGTCGTGATGATTTCTTGCAGTTGCAAAACCAATATTCACCACTCTGCTTGCAAGTCCAAGGTATGGGTCTTATATTGATCCTCAGATGTTGAATACGGTGAGTTCCATCACAAAATGGCTGCGGATTCAAAAACTTCAAAATACATCATAGGATCAAAATTGCTGTTACATACCTGATTCTTAGAGTGTCCACAGGCACAGTACATGTAAATCTTCCCTTCTTTACAGTTGACCATCGCTGGTTTCTTGTCATATATCTTGGCTTGGGAGAAATCTTGATGATATTCCCAATGTACTTTAGCGTCCGGTATGTTCAGTATGTTGCGCTTCAGATTGTCTTCAACGTCATCAACTGCTTCCGGCGCTTTGCCTTGATTCGATTTCCCTGGAGTGACTTTGATCGGATCATCGGCTTGGTTAGTTAATCTAGTTGTAAACAAACTCCTTGCATGAGCATTTAGACTATTCTGATCAAGTATTCGATGCTGATTCACTCGTGAGCAAATTCTTGAGCTTCTAAGCAGGCTCTGTACTTTATTAGCCGGAAACATGATGCAATTCGCTGAAGTATTCAAATTAAACTTGATTCAGAGGAAGAAACTGATAGCAGTCCAAATTCGGGTGTTTACAGTTTTGTGAGGGACCGTTTCTTTAGTGCAACCAGAAAAACGCATTCGATCCGTTCTCATTTCGTGAAACAATATAACGTGATTGAAAGTGATTTACTAGATAAAATATATGATGCAACTTCGGAAAGCCTACACTATCCTTTCCATTCGACGATACTAATTAATTAATAAGAAGAGTCATTAATGTTGAAACTACATCCTTGCAACAACTTGCTCCTTCGTCTCATCCAAACTTAATGTTGCAACATATCAGCGACGAAGATGAATTCGCTAGATAAGGTCAAGAGTGACTGTGAACAATGGCTAGAAACGTATCACACTGGGCATCCCTCTCGCTCTTCCTCTCTCTCCCCCTCTCTCCCTCTTTGCCTCTCTTTCTAACTGTACCATCGTATATCTCTTTCTGGTTTCAGTTGCATAATAGTCAGTATATTGCATTATAGTCGGAAAGGGGACACGAGATGAGACAGAAAGACAAGCATTGTGTGTGCCTGAGAGGGAAGAGGGAAAGAGGAGAGGGAGAGAGGGGGAGAGAGATAGCGAAAGAAGACTAGTAGACGTATAAAGGTCCAAGGCTGTGCTCGGTATGACTTCTCAGAACTCGACAGATTGACAACTGTAGTGAAGGAGTCCGACGTGAACTTTCGGAATTCGTAATATAGGTTACAGTCGACTTGAAGCGAATTGAGTTCTAGAACTTTGTCGTCGACTTGTCCTTTGTCAGAGCAGGGGCGAGAGGAGAGGGAGAGGGAGAGGGAGAGCGAGAGGAAGAGAGAGAGAGCTAATACAAGTACCAAAACTAGACTGCATTTACTATTCTTGTCTCGTTTTATTTGATAAATTTCCATTTGTTTCTCTCTCCCCCTCCTTCTCTCCTCTCCGAACACTGAAAGACAATTAACGTCCTCAGTAGTTACCAACTAATGATCTGGCGAGTGAGACGAGATGAAAAGTGGTAAGGCGAGAGAGAGAGAGAAAGAAAATGAAAGCGAGAGCGAGAGAGGAAGAGAGCGAGAGAGGAAGAGAGCGAGAGAGGGAAAGAGCGAAAGAGGGAGAGAGGGAAAGAGCGAGAGACAGACTTGGAATTAGATATAGAGCGAGCAAGCGATGACGAATATGTGTGTATCGAGCGTGTGAGAGAAGAGAGGGAAAGAGAGAGAGAGCGTCATACATTCATCTCTTCTCTCTCTCTCTCCCGCTCTCCCTCTCGCTCTGCCTGATACAACCACCAGAACTTCGCTGGCGCTCCTGTTCGATGGACTCAAGTGATGCGCAGTCGCAGAACACTGAATATTTCGAACTTGTACATTTCATTATTGGGAAGCAAGTGAAAAAGGGAGGAGAGAGAGAGAGAGAGAGAGAGCGACTGAGAGAGCGAGAGAGTGAGAGGGAGAGAGAGAGAAAGCGGAAGAGACGACCATACACTGAGTAACTCGACTGCTACCCTTGAGCCCTTTTGGTCATGGGTCTGATTTCCACTTCGTCCGTTTTACCTATAGAAGATAAATTTACAAATATATATTACCAGTAGCTTAATTTGTACGACTTTAATTTACCATACGGTCCCCGAAATACTACATGTTACCAGGTATCGGAGAAGTGAACATGTTTGTACAGTGAGTGTCTGTGTGTCTATGTGTGTGTGTATGTGTGTGACTACTAGCTGGTCGTCGGGAATGATATAACAGCAAATCTTGACCGAGAAATACTATACACACATACAGCCAATTAGGCGGAAGTTGACGTATAAAACAATATTACTCAACTACCATGGACTACGGGCATGGGGCCCGCTTATCCGACTCGGACATAATGGACATTGGGGACAATATGAGACACAGGGGCCGAGGTACCAATGGTCTGGTCAAGGGTGTCATGGCCACCGATGGACACCTTGACCGCCTGATGGCGCAGCTTGAAGAGGACAACCGGACTCTGGCCGAGTTGGACCGGAAGCTGGTCAAGGAGACCGGAAACAGTATATCATCGTCACTGCCTAGTTTAAGTGGACCCGATCAGCTGCCCAAGGATATAATTGAAAGCAACGGCAACATACTGGTCACCGATGAGGCCCGCCATCTTGTCGGCTTGACCACTGGCCACTCTGCAACAAACAGACCACGTACGTACCATTTTCATATTACTCACTCGGTTTTTCAACTCCAAAATGGCGCCTGACCCTTGCATATTTATTACAGCCCTGTCTAAGGCCCCCTCGCTGACGTCACGTGATCTTGACCAGCTGATGGCCAAACTTGACCAGGACAACCGGGTCCTGGCCGAGCTGGACCGCAAAATGAGAGAAATCTCGCACCCTCAGCTATCCATGTCACTACCAACCCTGACCTCTGGGCGCCTTTACACCCATGGTCAACAGTTCCAGGTTCCAACCAATACCCATCAGCACACCACCACCATACAGCCCATAATATTGACGCAAAACAGCAATGTTCATCACCAGCATACCAATGCCACCGGCCATCATCACCATCTTCTCCATAGTCACGCCCACCAGGGGTCGTCTCTGTTGCCAACTGTACCTCTGTCATATGGTCAGACCAAGCAGCAGATACAACAGCACCAAAATCTAGCTTATGCCGTAAGTTACTCAGCAAACGGTCCCTCGAAAGCTAATGCTCTCATATCTGTCTCCGCCATCTTGGGGTCACCGCTATCAGGTGACTCAGAAACTGGAACAGCTGCGCCTAGCTGAGGACGTAGTGGACAGCATAGAGATACCCAACAGAGGGCGCTGCAAAGTTCACATTGCGAAATACTCGTACGACCCCTACAAGCAGTCACCCAACGAGAACCCAGAGGCCGAGCTGTCCCTAGCGGCAGGGGACTTTGTGCTAATATTCACCGACATAGACGAAGATGGCTTCTTCTACGGAGAGACCCTTGACGGGCGCCGAGGGGTCGTCCCTTCAAATTTCGTCGAAAAGCTGACCGGCGAAGACTTGTTCGAATTTCAGGCCACAGTCCTCTACGGGTCAGCCAAGGCGGCTGGCCAGCACCAAGATGGCGACCAGGAGTCCACCGCCTCATATCCGCCCGAGTTTTACGACGCCATCTTGAACGACGCCATGGGTCACACCAGCTTCCAGCACCTACTGGCCCCGGAAGACTTTCACCGCATGAACGACTATGTCGAGTTGGCCGAGTCGCAGGACATTGACGAGGAAGACTTGTCGGACATTGAACGTGCCCAAGCAGTGGCGGCACGTGACCCAGGTACGTGACGCCATTTTGTAGCTGTGTGAGCGGGGGCGTCTCGTAGATGCGGTGTGAACCAAATATTTGCTATCCCTCTATTTGCACAGTTTTATAATATGAGAGAATAAGTGATGATTTCATCGCCCACGCCTCAGCTATTTGGAGACTAAGTAGCTCGGCTCTCCCCCTCTCTCTCTCCCTCTCCTTCTCTCCCTCTCCCTTGCCACGACTAAAACCTTGGGTCATATGGCAATTAGCCAGCCCACACACCTGTCGGCTTTTCAGCTCGCCCACTCAGGATATGGGCAGAGAACAGCGCAGAAAGAGCTCGAGGGGGAAAGTGAGATACAGAGTGAAAGTTGTCGCATATTAAATTTCATCCTTGCCATATATCATAGAACTAGATAACTTGTTGAGGATACAGAGTAGCTGTCATCGACTTGAGACTAGCGATAAAAAAGAGAGGCATTGAGAGAGCGAGAGAAAAGGTTCTGATGTACTTGACCACTGCTGACCGTTGACCATGACTAGTGCCACCTCCCAAGAGACTGATAATGGAGAAGCAACTGCACAAGAGCATCCTCATTGGCTGGCTTCACCCTGACTGTCCCAAGGGTTTCATTGACCACTACCAGATCTATGTGGACGGCGTGCTCAAGGCTTCCATAGCAGCTGCCGAACGAACAAAAGCCCTCATCGAAGGCGTCGACAGCTCAATGGTAATTTACATACGACCCCTAAGCAAAAAAACGGACACTTGTAGATTACTTGACCAGCCCACTGACCCCTGATTCGTTTTCCAACAGCCCCATCGCCTGAGCATCAGGGCAGTGACACCCCATGGGCGCATGTCCCGAGATGCAGCTTGTACCATAGTGGTAGGAAAGACGGTCCCCTTTGCCCCCTGCAGTGTCAAGGCGACCAATATTTCGTCAGAATCTTCGCTCATATCATGGCTTCCCTGTAACTCCAACTTCTACCACGTGGTGGCCGTCAACTCGGTGGAGGTCAAGACGGTGGGCCCGTCTACGTATAAGCACCTCATCACGGGCCTGGCGGCCAACACACTGTACCGGGTCTCGGTTCGGGCCAAACCGGGCAAGTTGCTGTGCACGGACGAAAAGAACCCCAAAAAGTTGGAAATGTTGACCACATTTGTTGATTTCCGAACCTTACCAAAGAGTGAGTCGCAGGAAAGCCCACTCTGGCCCACTTGACTCACCCCTGCCCACATTACAGGTCTTCCCGAGCCACCGGTCGATATTCAGGTGGAATCTGGGCCCCAAGAGGGCACCCTGCTGATCACATGGCTTCCGGTCACCCTTGACCAGTATGGGACATCCAACAGCTGCCAGGTCACCGGCTATGCCGTCTTCGCGGCCCACAAAAAGTTGGCCGAAATTGACTCGCCCACAGGTAGGCCACTTCCGGAACCGGGAATTGATAGTCCTTTTCAATCTCAATTGCAATCGCATCAAGATTAAATCAATCACACTTTGCAAACCGCAATCAGTCACGAGGCAGTTCCTTAACGACCTGTCCCCTCTTGTCTCTCTCACGCTCCGCCCACTTTTTAGGAGACCACGCCCTCCTTGACGTTGGTCAAGTGGAGAGCTTCCATAAAAAGATGATCACCGTGCGAACCAAGTCGGGTGAAAATTTGTCCCAAGATTCCATGGCTTGTCAGATACCTGATGATCTGCTTAAGTTTCAAACGCACAGAAAGGTGAGCGCCGCCATTTTGTTTGCTTTTTCACTAGACATAGTTGAATCAATAGAGTTTATTATTACCTGTGATAATATTTCGGATAAAGAGAAAAAAGAAATCGTCATTTACGTCACTTGCTTGCGATCACACGTCACTGACATCGATTATCGATTCAATCCTAAAAATAGCTCTCTCTCTCTCTCTCTCTCTCTCTCTCTCTCTTACGCTACATTGAGAAGCGTTTTCTATTGTACTCGGTGCATATTACATATTCGAAGGTCATGCCATTAGTTCTGTACCATTGAGCGCATGGAAATTTTTATACTGTTCCCCCAGAATTCGATTGCTTTTGTGGACGGCAAAGCAATCTAATATTCTTATTTATAAAATATTCAACTTGTCGATAATATCGTGTTACCCATGCATCATCTCTCCCTTTCTCCCTTTCTTTCGGTGTCTCTCTCCTCTCGCTCTCTCCTTTTTTGTCACGTGCGTGACATTGCGTGACTGGCTCACAATAGGGATGACTGGTCACGCAATATGCGCACTGCACATGTACGTCAGCCCTTCGGTATTCACAGCACAAAAAATTTAATTTCTATAAATCAATTTCAGGTCTAAACTAGTCGTAAATTATATAGAATATTTCCTTTGCACTCCTTCAAGAATGTGAATTCCAAAGTAGACTTTGTTCACGTCTTCGGAATTTTTCTCCCAGTGGAACTTTATCCAAAACAAATTAGCTCCTAAATAATTCGAATCTAAAAACTCATTTCCACAACTGCCACAGTATCACCGATGCAATCGACCGCTTCCGGTGCCCGGTCCTTCTACCGGTTCCGGTTACTATCCGGTACACGAGTACCAGCAACTTGCGCCCTCGGCTGACCAGTACATGACTACATGCGTTCAGGGAATGTATGTCAATTGCGAAGGTCAAATGATGCAGTTTACGCCGCACTTCCAAGAGATGGCGCCACTAGCTGCTGACCATATGTCAAACAATAGTCACAGCTCTGCCGTAGCGGGTGCTCAGCCCGTGATGATGATGCCCCCTGATATGCAAACTGTTGACCATGGTCAAGCGCCTATTGGTTGTCTAGTTCAGGTAGAAAACTTAGTGTACCACAACCAAGCGCAGTGTGTCCGCCATGTTGAATCTGTGTCTGTGTGTCCGGTGAAGTTTCTCTTGTCCCTGTTTGGTGGTCAATTTTGTGTGAAATTTCGATTAGCGATTGTCGATTGTCATAGCCAGCCGTTTCACTCCTATTGACTGAAAAACTAATAGCAGGTATTCTATGCACTTTCAGTACGGTCCCCAGTCAATGAAGACAGCCACCGGATTGACCCCTAGGCAGCAACAGATGCAACAACAGCACCAACAACAGCTGACCGGACAACACCAGCAACATCAGCAACAGATGACCGGGCAAGTTCAGCAGCAACAGGCGGGCCACCATACTTTGCCCGCTCAGATCGGGACCGGAGCAAATTTGATACCTGGTCAAGTGATGAACATAAACGTACCTTCCATAGGTAAGGCGAGCTTTGTTTCCCAAAAACTCACCCCTAGGTCTGTTCATGTCACAGAAATCACAAGAGGCACCCCTGGACTCCATGACACCAGTCACACCTTGACCAACAATGACCCCTATGGTCAAGATGCAAACCCAAGGCGTCACATGATGTCGGACTTTGAGAAGCAACAGCTGCTCAACCAGGGCAAGCAAATGGGGCCCGCCAGGGGTGTCCGGTGGTTCGTGGCCCTGTACGACTATGACTCGCTCAGCATGTCCCCTAATCCCGATGCAGCGGAGGAGGAGCTCTCTTTTCGGGAAGGAGACCTGATAAAGGTATGTTTAGCAATTTTGAGACGGCCCCTAAAACGTCCATCATTCAGATCCATGGGGACAAGGACCCGGACGGCTTCTACAGGGGTGAGCTGGACAACCGGATCGGCTATGTGCCTTGCAACATGGTGTCCGAGGTGCAAACTGACCCCAACACGGGCATGCCCCTGCATGACCCCTACGCCCAGGTGCCCCCTGGTGCCAAGAAAATGGTCGCCCTCTACGACTACGACCCGCAGGAGCTGTCCCCCAATCCGGACGCCGAGGTAAGCAGGGGGTAGCGCGGCCAAAGTTTCTGCTCACCGTCGGCCTCTTTACTTTCCGACCCAGATGGAGCTCGCCTTCCAGACGGGAGAGATTATCTACGTGTACGGCGACATGGACGAAGACGGCTTCTACATGGGCGAGGTCCACGGGGTGAGGGGTCTCGTGCCGTCTAACTTCCTGACCGAGGCGGCCAAGGAGCTGGACCAGATGCCGCGTCACGTGAGTTCCATGCCAGGTGGGAAACAAATTGGAGTAGCAGCAGAGTTCATGGTCACGTGAGAGTTTTGTGTACCCTGTTTGTATGTGTGTGTGTCCATGCGTGTCCCCTTGTGTGCGTGTACCTTGTGTGACCTTGTGCTGGTCACGCAGGTGTCACGCCCAAGCTCCAGTCCTGTGTCTCCTCTCCGTTGACCATGTTCACACCATATTCACACACATGCACACAACGTTTTTGACCGGAAAATGTGTCAGACATGTCTTTATGTCCAAACTTCCGCGCATGGGCACCCCTGCGTCACGGCAGCCATTTTGTCCAACACATACAAAAGTGTCCAGACCTTGCGTCGCAATCTTTCTTGGCCATCAGCTGATGACTCTGGCTATTCTTTCCGTGTCCAGCTATAACATGTCATCTATGTTACAAAGCCTAGTCAGCCATCTTTGATGGTCAAGAAAATGGCGCGACCAGGGTCGCATTGTCTGTCTCTATGTGTATCATGTGCCAAAACTCCACTCCATGCTCTGCTCTCTCTTTTATCTGTCTCTCCTCTCTGGTTGTCTCTGTATCTTTCATATCATTTTTCTTTATCTCTTGCAATCAATCCTTGCTCCACACATATCGCAATTTTTCACCGGTCCCCCTGATCCGTGTCTCTCTTTACGTTGATAGCCACTAGTCTCACCCAGTGCACAAAAATGACTGACCGCCATCTTTTTTCACCTTCCGTAACCTTTCACCCCTTCACAGCTGCGCCGAGGTATGACCAACCCCCGAGACCCGCGTTTCCCGGCACCGGGCCAAATGTACCCAACAGGAACCTTCCCACCGGGCCAGTACCCTCCGGGCCAGTATCCACCGGGCCAGCAGTTTCCGCCGGGCCAGAGGCCGCTGCTGCCGGGCCAAGTGGGCTCTCAGCCGTTTCCAGGGCAACTAAACGCAACAGCGTTTGGTAGGCAGCCCAGACCCAACACCCTTGACCTCCAAGGTCAAGTCCCACCGGGCCAGCAGCCTCAACAGCAGCCCACCGGGCTCCTTGGTGGCCTATTTGGTGCAGGAAAGAAGTTGATAGACACTTCAGCGACCCCTGGTGTCCAGCAACAACAACAGCAGCAAGGCATGGTGGGCCAACAAAACCACCAACAGCAGCCCACTACCGGCGGCGGCCTACTGGGCAGTCTTTTCGGCTCTTCTAATAATCAGCAAAGTCAACAGCAGCAGCAAAACCAAATGGGCCAACAGGGAGTCATGGGCCAGCAGGGCGTCATGGGCCAGCAGGGCATGATGGGCCAACAAGGTATGATGGGTCAACAAGGAATGATGGGTCAGCAGGGAGTCATGGGACAAACGGGAAATATGGGCCAGCAAGGTATGATGGGTCAGCCGGGCATGAATCAGCCGGGCTTGGGTCAGCAAGGTCAAATGAACCAACAGCTACATGGTCAACAGGCAGCCATGATGGGCCAACAGAATGGTCAATACAATGCCCAGAACTTACAGCAAGCTGGCCAGTACGGGGGTCAACAGCAACAAGGTCAACGGCCGGGCATGACCAACTCAAACTTGCCCGTTTCTTCGATGCAAAGCCAACTTAACCAGCAGCCTGGTCAAATGAGCCAAGCCCAGATGGCCGTGACCAGTCAGTACGGGAACCAGCCCATGACCAGCCAAGCGGGAATGCTCCAGACCCAGCAGGGAATGGCCATGGGCCAAGGAATGGGCCAACAGGGGGCAATGCACCAAAATGCGAACATGCCACTGACAAGCCAAGCACAGGGAATGGGTGGTCTCTCTGTGGCCGGTAGCCAAGCCCACCAGAGGCCAACCATGGGCATGACCACCACCAGTCAGGCCCAGATGGGTCAGCAGCAGCAACCATACCAGCCTGGTCATGCCCCACCACTGGGCCAAGCTCAGCCTAACCGCTTTGGTCAACAGCAGCAGCCCTTGCCACCGGGCATGCAAGGGCAGCATCCCGGTGGCCAACATCCAGGTGGACTGCATCCAGGTGGGCAACATATGCCCGGCATGCAGGGCATGGGCAACATTCCCGGATCGGGCCTTGCATCGGGCCTGGCCTCGGGCTTGGCCGGTGGCGTGGGCTCTGCCCTGGGCGGCATGAAGTCCCTGTTCAAGAGCCCCTTCTAGACGAGAACAACAGACAGCTGCAACTTCTCACTGCCAGGTGACGCCACTTGTCTACCATTTCATGTCTACCTTTAGGAAGGCACCTTCTACACTCACTCCATTTCGTCATTTCATTCACTCGACAAACTCAAATTGACAAAACGTAATTAGTTTTGATTAATTTTCTAATTATTATCGGAAATATTTCTTAAGATTTGTGCCTTATATTTCAACAAAACAAAGCATATTTGACTTGTTCTCGAAAGGTTTGTTTCAAAACTGATGTAACTACACTGAGATGTTTTCACCGGACATGCGCAGTCAACTTCAAAAAAGACACCAAGTGCTGATTGGCTTAAAACTAATTCAACTTTAGGACTAATTATTATACATTAATTACACTGTGTGAAGGTGTGTGTCAAGCAACATAACCAAATTAACTAATTGGTGTAAAAATTAAAACGGAGAGATACGTTGTTGTTCATGAAACTCATGGCAAGGACAACTTAGCTACTGGTCAAGGGTTGACCCTGAGGGGTGTTCACATAATTGCTGGTGTTTAACCAAGTACGATAAAATGATAATTGTCAAAACAAAAAACAACAACCTGCGTGCACTTTGATATTGCGTAATTGTAATTAAGTTACATGTTTAATTTCTACTTATCATCACACCTGAGACATACATCTATGTTCACAGTTGCTATGGATTATATTTTAAGTCACGAAACTCATGTAATTTTTTCCCGACCTTCAGTTTTCTGTGATTGTACATAATGGGGGTATTTTGAAAAACTAATTGTTGGTTAATCCTATTATTGATCCGTCAGTATTCATAATTGTAAATTTATGTTTTTTAAATGGCAAACAAAGCCTGAATATTTCGACAAAAAAGGGAAAAAAGTGAAAAAATCGATCTTAATTCGATTTGAAATTAAAATTGCAAGTTTACGATCACACAATGCACTCTGGAAACGCCCCCTCATTTGTTGTCAGCTGGCGACATATTGCTCTAAAAATATGCATTTCCTGGAACAAGCTTCGATTTTTGAGCAATCATGTGAGAGCGGAAACGATTGAACCATCAAACAAATTTGATTGTCAGAGAAGGAGAGGGAAGGGAGAGAGGAAAGGGAGAGAGGGAGAGGGAGAGAGATGAACAAATGGGAGTAGTGTTCACAAGTAGACGGTAAGAAGGTAATATTTTTAAAATTAGTCCTCTTGTCCAAAAAGCACCCCTGTTTTTACCGGCTATAAAAATTTGGGTTAACAAGGCAGGAGGCACAAAAAGGAAAAGTTTGCTCTCCCTCTCTCCCTTTCCCTCTCCCTCTCTTTCTCTCTCATCTCTCAATCACTCTTCCGACAGCCCATAAAAATCAATATTTAAAGGGACCGTACAATAATAGACAATAAGTTTTCTACTGGCTTAATTGCTTTGTACCTCATAACGGACGAGAGAGGGAGAGGGAGGGAGGGCGAGAGGAAGAGAGGGAGACCCCTTGCACTGACAGCTGAAACAATGCTCAACTATGGCCACATGTCGCGCATGTCTCGTTGCAAGTGGGGGCGTGTTCAAGAGCAAGAAACTGGCCCGTTTTTCACAATCAGAACAAGTACCCAGTCATGTCATAAAAGACTTTTGTGCAAACTTACGACTACCATGTCAAGAGGGAGAGAGAGAGGGAGAGAGAGAGGGCGAGAGAGAGATGATTGTACACAAAATGAAATTAGGAAAACACCCTTCCCTTCTCTCAAGTTGGTCAAAAATAAAGCGCAAATATAAATAATGATTTTCGAGTCCAGCTGACGTCATTGGGTGAAATAGTTTTTTTTCTTTCCTTGCACTCATACCTTTCAACTAGCTCTTTGTTCTGTAATATTGATGAAGCAGCTAATTTCTCTCTTCCGCAACAAGCTGCAACATGCGCTTCGGAGACGCCCCCTCAATATTTCGCCGCACTTCGATTCTTCGCGCTCTGGGTGACTTTTTGTTATATGATTGTTAACCGAGGGGGAAATGTGAAAAGTGAAAGTAACCGAATAATGGTCAAGTCACTTTCACTTGTGCTACTCGGTCAGAGTAGACGAAGGGGACCTTTTCTTATATCATATATTTCTTATACTTTTCGCAGCCCGCGCTGCCCGCCGAGTGTTTCGTGACAAAGTGTACCCCTTCAGCTGTGCGACATGGTCAACTTTTCGCCCGATGCGGCCCTAGTGGGTCTGACGCCATTTTTCCTGCTGTTGGCCACTTCTTTCATGTCCACTGACATTAGGGCCGATGCCCAGTCCCACTGGGCTGCCTTGACCACTTCGGCCAACCGAGTCTTCAACACCCGGGGCATCATTTTGTCCATGCTGGTCACCTCGGTACTGGTCATAGTTTACCGGAAATGGATGGACTACCGCCGGAAGTTCTTGCTGCTGGAAAAGATACCCGGGCCACCTTGTCACCCGATCCCGTTTCTGGGCCACGCGGGCATCGTGCTTGAACTGGACCGGGCCGGGTTCAAGTATGGTACATACGCTCGTAAGTATCAGAATTATCATTTCAGGGACTGTTTCAAAATTTTCCCTCTAGTAATATACCAAATGCTGACGGGCATAACGGGAATATTTCAGGGCGAAAAACTGGTCAAGATGTGGATGGGAGCTCGCCCGTTCGTGCTCATATTCACCCCTGAAGCCGTTGAGGTTTTGTCTCTCATAACTGTCCACTGCACTGCATAGATGACCCCTTATTTATATTCTCTTCCAGACCGTCTTGTCGAGCAACACACTGACCGAAAAGTCCGTTGAATATGATTGGCTGAAACCCTGGCTGGGGGAGGGGCTTGTGACATCGAGCAAATACAAATGGCGAGCAAGGCGCAAGGTGCTCACGCCCGCCTTCCATTTCCGGATCCTGGAGGACTTTCAGCCCATCATCAATGAGCAGGCCCATGTGCTGATCAACAAGCTCGCCCGACTGGCCCAGAAGGGTCAAACTGAGGACATTGACTTCCTGCCCCTGGCCACCCTGTGCACGCTGGACACAATCTGCGAGACGGCCATGGGCATCAAGGTGGGCTGCCAAGAAAATGAGTCCGACTACGTCAAGTCCCTGCACCAGCTGTCGGGCATAGTCATCACCCGGCTTACCCGGCCCTGGCTCTGGCCCGACTGGATATTTCACTTGTCCCGCCACGGGCGGCGCTTCAATCAGTGTCTCAAGATTATGCAAGATTTTACTATGAGTGTCATCAAGGACAGGAAGAGACAGTGGATAGAGAACAGCGAATCCAAAATGGCGGACAACGGGAACGAACCGGAAGTCGAGAACGGAAAAGGAGCCGGAAATAGGCGGGCGTTCCTTGACCTGCTGTTGGAACAACATATGGTCAACAAGTGGTCACTGGAAGACATGCGCGAAGAAGTGGACACCTTCATGTTCGCCGGCCATGACACCACGGCCATGGCCATCAGCTGGACAATGTACATGCTGGCTTGCACCTGGACATCCAGGAAAAGGTGCGCGAAGAGGTGGACGCCATCTTTGACCAGGTGGCCCTCAAGTCGGGGTCACCCGAGGGCCAGGAAAAGGTGATGGTCAACTCGGAAATGATGAAAAACATGAAATACTTGGACTGTGTCCTGAAGGAAGTGCAGCGCATTTACCCAACGGCCCCTTTCATCGGGCGACTCTTGTCCTCAGATACGGTCATCAGCGGCTACCAGGTACCCAAGGGTACGACCTGTGGTATCTTGACCTTCTTGCTCCATCGCAATGCCGACATCTTCCCCAATCCGGAGAAGTTTGACCCCGAGCGCTTCCGGCCCGAGAACTCGGTGGGCCGGCACCCCTTTGCCTATGTGCCCTTCTCGGCCGGGCCACGGAATTGCATCGGGCAAAAGTTTGCCCTCATGGAGCAAAAGATCGTCATCGCCAATATGGTCAGGAATTTTCATGTCGTATCTCTTGACCCCAGGGACAAGCTCATTGTGGTCGGCGAGATGGTGCTCAGGCCCAGGAATGGCCTGCACATGAAGATCACCAGGCGCACTTTTAACACGGTCCCTGACGTAGTACCAGCTCCCAAAGTGTCCCCAAGGTCTATGTAACGCCAATATTTATTATCACATATTTATTCGAATAAAAATCCGCTTGAAGGACAACATCTTGAAGGCCATGCTAAAAGTCTTCCGAAAAAGAACTATTTGACATAACGTACACACTGGAAGGTGGCGCCACTGGTCTTGGCTTTCTGCCTCGCAGAGAACGGTAGCAATGGCTGCAAAAGTTGGGGTCAAAGAAAAGCACCCTTAACACCCCTAAAACGAGTCCACAGACAACCATGATAAGTCCGAGACATAGCGAATAATTCTGCGGCTGATCAAACTTGAAGTCGAACAGCTTGAAGTAGTCGTCTTTGTCTTTCATCAAAAAACTGCCGCCGATAAGCAGACAAAAGCCCAGGAAAACGGTCAGCACGGCGGCCAGAGAAATGGCGTCCGCCTTGATGAAGTCTACGCCAAGGAATACTCTCTTGTAATCATGTGGATTATTCTTGTAGACTCGACGTTTAATCTTCTTGGGCTTCACTGGCTTCTCCACTTTACTAATATAGCGGTACTTGTCGAACAAAATGGCGTCATGTTGCACAGCTGGTAAACTTTGACGCTTTTCATATGACATCAAAAACACAGGGAAACTGTTATTGTTATTATCAACTATGGCCGCCATGTCTGGTAAGTTGCGCTGAGATTTGTGAAATGCAAAAATATGAAAATATAATTTTAGACTAGACTCATGGAAGGCCTTGAGGAAGTTTATCGCTCAGAAATTAGCGAACATGTGATATGCAGCATTTTTTGTTCACTACGTAAGCAGTCATAGACATCCTGTCTCAGTTTCCCCTTCGTCTTGCCTTTCAGCCATGAATCTGGAAATATTTTATGGCTGCAATATCAATATCACAGGTAAACAAAACGTAGTAGGCAAAGCTGGTCGTCTTAAACATGAGCATGTTGCTCACATTTTACCACAAGTGGAACATTTTTTAGCACCTGGCTATACGATTTCTACTGAATGGCGCTAACGAAGAGTTTGCATGCAGTTTCCGTAGTGTAGCGGTTATCACGTGTGCCTCACACGCACAAGGTCCCCGGTTCGAACCCGGGCGGAAACACTTTTTGCTTTTTTGTTTTCATTCACTTTCGCTCAATATTTTTGCTACACTCACCAATTACAGCTAGACAGCTGATATTCTTGACCATTTGTAAACGGTCTTGCCTTGACTTGATTCCTCTAGCCAACACATCAGGTATCCATGGCATTCAACTATGTAATAGATGTATCTTGTACGTTATCACAGAATTTCATACTATCTCAAAAGAAGGCGTTTACTGCAAAATAAAAAAGCTTCATTATATTTTAGAATGAGTGGTGTATGGGCGCCATTTTGTGTTTCTCTCATTTTTCTACGGGCAACCTTTGCCGACCCCTTGGCTTGTAACGGATCTGAACGAACGTTCAGTTTAAGTTCAACCGACGGAACTCTGGTCAGTCCTGGCTACGACCTTGGTCAACCATATCCCGATGACTTGCATTGCAATTGGGTTATACTGCGCAAGCTCGGCCATGTAAGTATCATGAAAAGTCACCCAGCTCATTGCAAAATATTTTCCGTCAGGCAGTTGTGGTGGAGTTTGAAAGCTTCGACCTTGGACAAAATGGCGCCTGTCTTGGTGACAGCTTATCTTTCGAGACAACCGACACCTACACTTATCCGAAGCTAATCAAGCGACTATGTGGTCAGCACTTACCTAGAAGACTATATTTCCCTATCGGCTACAATGTGAGGATTAGGTTCCAGTCAGATTTCGTTGGGCTCAACTACGGCTTCAAAGCGCAATGGCACTACAGCGATGGTCCCCCATGTCCGGCTGGTCAGGTGTTGTGTCGTAACAGGAAGTGTGTCATGGAGAACGTTACTTGCAATGGTATAGACGACTGCGGTGACGCAAGTGATGAGACTATGTATTGCAACAGCGTCGACATTCCTATTCAAGAAACTATTGACTGTGGTCGACAGGTAATTCAGCCAAGGCTTGACCACATCTTCAAGGTAGTAGGTGGTCAAGCAGCTGTTCCAGGCTCGTGGCCTTGGATGGTCAGCATCCAGAGGGACGAAACGGAACCCAGCGGCCATTTTTGCGGCGGCGCTTTGATCTCGAGTCAGTATGTCATAAGTGCCGCTCATTGCACCTTGAATATGGAGGGTAAAGATTCCGTGCGATTAGTTTTCGGGAAACACTTCTACTATGAAGATGAGACTGAAATTGTCAGATATGTCAAAGATTACAAAATCTTCTCCCAAAATCCAGCGGAAGACAAACCTTTTCATTTTGCTAGCAGATATCGGCACGGACATCATGATACTCAAATTATCGGCTCCAGTGCCGTTCAGCAACTATGTCCAGCCAATCTGCATGGCTGACCCCGCCGACCGGCTTGACCCAGGGACCGTTTGCTACTCCGCAGGCTGGGGTCAAACCAGGGGCACTGGTAACCACGCCCTGAAACAGATAAGACAAGTGGTAGCAGCTGATTGCGTTCAAGGGGTTTACTCTGAACTGTTCAATAATGAGACAATGCTTTGCACCGGGCCGGCCGGGCACGGTCATCAGCTGTGCAGCGGTGACTCTGGAGGACCTCTGATGTGTAGCAGGGATGGTCAGTGGAATCTACATGGCGTTGTGTCACGTAACTCACAAATGAATAACCATGAGAATATCTGCGGCGATGGAACAGGAATTATGATTTTCGCGAGAACTGCTCATTTCCGGAACTGGATTGATGAGATGATTAACACCTTTGATCGAGTATGATAATCGATATGTAATTGCAAATTGAGATACATGACAAAAGGGTTTCATTTATACCAGTCCCTATTTTTCTCCCACTTGACCACATAAATCAGAACTCAACATCATGAAGCGTTTGTTGCGCTACTATGGCTACGCCGACAGGGGGCGCTCGCCTTCGATGCTTCCATGAATGCCGCAAATTCATCCATGGGTGCTATCTGCTCTATCTGAGGCCTGCTGAAAGGTAGCCATGGTGATGAGATACCACCCATCTTGTTCTAGATCGCTAGGCGTCAATGCAGAGTATCAGGAAAAGAATAGACAGTGTTTAGCTTGCAGAGACACGTGACCTTCTTTCACGCCCATCATGAAGACCGCGCGGGCGCCATTTTGTCTCTTTTTCGCTCTGTTCACTGAACTAGTCGCTGACCCTCTGGCTTGCCAGGGGTCGATTCGAAAATTCGACCCACTTCTAACAGAAGGGACACTGGTCAGCCCGGGCTTTGACCGGAGTCAGCCATATCCGGACAACTCTCAGTGTGATTGGGTGATACCACTCAATGTAGATCACGTGAGCACGGTACGAAACAGCTGACTAGTTAATCATGGTGTATTTGTGTTAGGCGATCGTCGTAGCCTTCGAAAGTTTTGACCTTGGCCAGAGTGCAGCATGTGATGACGACAGTATAGCTTTGGCAGTCAGCGATGTCAGAAAGGATACCAAACTGGTGAAACTATTATGTGGCCAAAACATACCTAGACCCTTTTATTTCCCAGCTGGTATGGAAGTGAAAATGAGTTTCAGGTCCGACTTCATCGGGATCAACTATGGCTTCAAGGCTCGTTGGCACTACACCGACGACCCCCCGTGCCCAGCTGGTCAGGTTCTGTGCCGTAACCGGAAGTGCGTCATGGAGAGCGTCACGTGTAACGGAGTGGACGACTGTGGCGACGCCAGTGACGAAACGCTGTACTGTGACTCTGTCACTATGCCTATGGAAGAAACGACTGACTGCGGTCGCCCGACAATTCAGCCAAGGCTTGACCATCTGTTCAAGGTCGTCGGTGGTCAGTCAGCTGTTCGAGCGTCTTGGCCTTGGATGGTCAGCATTCAAATGGACGTAATTGAGCCGAGCGGCCATATTTGCGGCGGTGCTTTGATCTCAAGTCAGCATGTCATAAGTGCCGCTCATTGCATCACGCATGTGAGGAATAAACGGTTCATGCGACTTGCTTTTGGAAAACACTCCTATTATGACGAAGACAGAAACGAAGTCGTCCGATATGTCCAAGATTACAAAGTCTTCAACTCTTCATCCGATGACTATACGAATGACTCTCAGATACCTTTCGATCTAAATGCAGATATTTTGATACTGAAATTGTCGGCTCCAGTACCATTCGGTGAATATATCCAGCCAATCTGCATGCCTGACCCTGGGGACCATCTTGACCCAGGGACCGTTTGTTACTCAGCGGGCTGGGGTCAAACCAGGGGCACCGGTAATCACGCATTAAAGCAGATAAGACAAGTGATTGCCCCTGATTGCCCCCAGGGTGTCCACGCTCCGCCATTTAATGATGAAACCATGCTTTGCAGCCAGCCCGCCGGTCATGGTCATCAGCTGTGCAGCGGAGACTCGGGAGGACCCCTGATGTGCGATAGGGACGGCAAGTGGACACTGGCCGGAGTGGTGTCCCACTCTTTGGAAACCAACTACCATGAAAATATCTGCGGCAATGGAATCGATAATACGGTTTATGTTAAAACTGCTCATTTCCGGAACTGGATTGATGAAGTGATTGAGAGTTTCGATCGAATGTGACTTATATTTAGTATTAAAATGAGATAACCTACGATAAGAGAGTTTCGCAATCAATGTTTTTTAGCTTCTAACCACGAAAGTCACATTTCAATATCATGAAGCATTGATAGTCACACCGACAGATGGCGCTTGTTTTCTAAATTTCCTTGAATGCCACCAGTGATGGCACAAGTTGGGATCAAAAAAGAGCAACCTGACAAGGCAAAGCCCAAAGCCTGACACTATCATGACAAGGCCAAAAAGTATAGAAAAGTTTTGTGGCTGATATTTCTTGAAGACAAACAGCTTGAAATCGTCTTCCGTATCAGCTAGTAGACAAGTGCCGCAGATAAGTAGGCAAACACCCAAGAAGATGGTCATAACGGCCGCCAGGGCAATGGCGTCCGCTTTGATGAAGTGGACTCCAAGGAATATCTTCTTACAGCCCTGAAGATTACTTTGGTAGACTTGACGTCTTATCTTCTTGGCATTCCGCTGATAGCGATATTGTGTTATTGCGCAATCGTTCATTCACTTACTCACAGTATGAATTTTGTTGAGGTATCTGGCCTCGGCCAACAAGATGGCCTCGTTGAGGCCCGACTCGCCCGGATGTCTCGTATAGGATAACAGGAAAACTGGGAATTCGTCTCGCTGATAATACATCTCTTATCAGTTCTAATTTGCTGATACATAGAAAAAAAGTCGAACATACAGTGTATGAAAAACAAAAATCTAAACTAAACACATCCTTGGAGGTTAACATAGTTGCATTCATTAGCTAGAAAGTTAATTAGCCTTGTTAATTAAGAAAGAGCTGTTACGGTTGAAACTTTGTGTTATTCGATCACCTTGATGACATCACGGACGGCCTTGGGATTGGCTGACATTTTGAATGTTATTCTCTTCTTAAGACTAAAAAACTCTGAGTCATATGTTCACATTGCAGGAAGCTTTTATTGAGAAAACGATGAAATGGCCAAAATTACACTACAAGGTAAAAATGGCGGTCTGTGATATAGGTGGACAGCATGATGATGCAATAGCAAATCGCTAGCCTCAGTAAATTGAAGAAAGCAAATTCAGTCTATTCAATTCGAATCCATGTACAAGAGTGTGTCTCAATATTTGAGTGTAGCCAGTCCTGTGGTTCTCGCAACTTACATTGTTTGGATCCATATGCTAAAACTGGACACCATATCAGCAGGGTCAACTTTCCTATCAGCGCTCGCAGTTCCGGTCTCACTTATGAAACGGTCCCGAGCACGTGGTTTTCGAAGGAATGATTTCGTGCCACTTGACCACATCTTCGGCCGACTCGTTGTCCACTGCCTGATTCCAGTGGGCGTGGCCGGTGACGGTGGCTGCATGCCCAATGACCACTTGACCAATGGGACCATCGGTGCCGAAGGTCTTGCCCTTCATGATGACGAACTGCAGACAGTAGTCATTCTCATGACCTTCGTCCAAATAGAACAAAAATGGCTGATTCCAGGTCGGGTTGGTGCCCAAGGAGGGTCGCGTCTCCTTATACAAGATGGCGACATTGTCTTTCAAGAGACTGACGATTATGTAATACTCAGCTGACCCAAGACGAGTGTCCGCCTTGGCGGGCAGCTGTTGACCTTTCCTTATCACCACCTTGAGACGTTTCACGTCAGCCTGATATGATAGCTCTACTTGCAGATAGCCCAACTCGCCCGCCAGGACGTACTCGCCCCGCTTGCCCGTTTCGGGACATGCAAGCGACAGGCGCTCATAGCACCCTAAAAGCACATCGGGCTCCAGGTCGGGCCGGGCCAGTGGTACGTAGAGGTCGCCGACCAGCTGTTTCTTGGCCAGCTTTCGGGACTTTGCGTAACAAGATAACCGGATTCGAAAATTCTTGAGCTCGTCAAAGTCGTAGCCTTGGAAAGATATCTCTTCGTCATAAAACGGATTCAGTGAGTTCCGTATCGTTTTCGTCTTGAATCGCTTTGTCTTTAGCTTGTTGAACGCTTTGAGACTTATCTTGACATATGACGAGCAATGCTTGCGAAACATTGACGGAATATTCTTTATCTTGATTATCGTCACGTTCAGAGACTGGGTCGACGAGAAGTAGTTGATGTTGAACTCAATAGATGGCAGCTCGACGTCCTCGGCAGAGTGCTTCACGTCGGACGATTCTTGGATCCGAGAGCTCTTGGCTTCTCCGCCGCTTGCGGAATCGCCGAACGAGTCGTTGGAGCTCTTGGCGATGGACGAAGCTTCGGATCCGGTATCCGAAATGTAACCCATGGGCAGGGCCGGTACTCGCAGGAATTCTCCTTGGACGAAAAGACCTGCAGCGGTGACATCTGACGGCGGTGGATAGAGTGACCCATTGGACTCCACTGAACTCTGGCTGATGCGTCGCTGATAGTCGATAATCTGGTACATGCGATTAGACGATGGACTCTTCGTTCCCTTATCTCCCGGGAATAATAAAACCTTATCTCGGAAGAAATCGTAGTCTTCCTGAGTCTTCTTTGTCGACTTCCTAATCTTCAGGTATAAAAGAAGTCCAGCAAAGGCAACTATTGTTGAACACAAGCTGATAATCACTATCAGTTCAGTCGTGGTCACCATTTTTGTGGCAATCATGGGACAAGAGCAAGAACAAAGATGGCTGACATAGTATCACGGACTCGAAGTAATAACAGAATCTAAATTCAAGTACTTGACTTTTTGATTATAAGCAAAATAAAACTGATCTCTGATTAGTTCGGAGCTTTCTAAAGGATATAGAAAAATCACATACTAAAACAAAATGGCCGCTTTGACGGGAAAGCAAAGCTGGAAAAGAGAAAGAGCAAACATCCTCACATGGAATGTCTGTTAGAGTTTAAATGTATTGCAATTGACCTCATTGGTAAAACTGTTTTCATGTAAACCGATACGGGGAAATTTGATGACACACAAGGGTTGCTAGAGTTATGGAAAAAGATAGCAATCTTGACCAAAGTAAAATGGCGGTCCACTTTCAGCAGTAGGTCATCAGTTTACACATTCGCATATTCATGGTACAAATAGAAGATTTTTTATCGAATTAAAAGAACTCAATGTCAATACTTTAAACGCTTCTCTATGGTGCTCCTGCGCAGTCTCGAACGTATCGCATATTTGGTCACATTCAATATTCGGAGATAAGAAGAATAAGCAGTAAAAATGAAAAATGACAATTTAATATGTATATACTTTTTAAAAATGAATATTGTTTTTCAACGCATCAAACATGGGAAATCGATATCTCTTCTAGTGTCCCTCATATTCTTATCACATGAGATTAGGTTTGTTGTTTTTATTTCGGTTTAATTGATGAAAATTGTGTCGATGAGATTTTCGTTTTTCAAATATAGAATCATTTCATATTATCTTCTTCACATCAATATTTTTGATCGAAAAAACTTAATAAGCACTTCATTGTATTGTTTATCTAACCATTACCAAGACGTCACTATCTTCATAGACTCAGGCAGATATATATATATCGAGTGAGAGCATACTTCTTTCCAGGCCATCAGAGGTCACCACTGGACACAATCTTCAATGTGTTTTACTATTTCACGGAACTGATGGTCAATTGCCATTTCAACTTCGCAGAGCATGCGCAGACCGATCTTCGTAAAGTTGAATTTTTAAGAAAAGTTGCGAAACGGCAATCACGTCCCCTCGTGGTTTCTTTGACTTCTAGCGTGACCCATGGTCAAGGGTGACCGTCCGCCATTGGTAGTGCTACTCTCGTCCCCTGACCTGTGTGCTTGGTGCATAACAGGTTCACTCGGCTGACTGAAAATCATTTCAACCTACAAATGATACATGATGGGCGAATAAAGTATGCAGAGCTTAATGAGCATGTTACATAACTCAGAGATGAAATACTTACCGCAAAATCTGAAGCGAATATCCTATTCTGATGATCTTTGTGCGCTCGGTCAAGGCCGCTCTTGTATATCTTCAACACGAGGTCATTCTCATCGTCCGAACTGAAACCACTTGTACTGTTTCGAGACAAGATACATACTGATTACCTAATGACACAAGCGCATGCTTCAACTTACGCAAAAGAGTTAGTAGATGAAGTGTTACTGTGACTGATGTCGTATACCGGACTCCGGTGGTCAACCATGCCGCCATTTTGTCGATTCAGCAGAGGCTCCAGGAGAATGGACGAGCGAACGGCGCCCCGAACAGCTGGTCTTTGGGACAAGAGATGAGACGACCCCTGATTGGCGCCTCGCTCAACCGATTGGCTGAGGTCAGGCATGAAGGTAAAGTCCCGGCCAATGAGTTGAGAATAAGCATTCCTGCCGGAAGTGGCAGCGCCGGGGATGTACTGAAACATAGAAGGCCGAAGGGTTGTAGGGATGGGCGTCGACACAACCACATCTGTGCCCCGGCTCCGGGACGTTGGTACACTTGACCCATTGTCGTAGATTTCAGACTGACTTGCTGAGCTGGACATCCTGGTGGCAGGTATGGTCAAGGAAGCCATAGATGACGAGACACCGGAAGTGTCCGACAGCGACAGGCTGTCTTCCGTTAGGGTTGAGGTAGAGCAATTGTGAGACGGTCCCTGGGAGCGGCAGGAGGGGACACTGATGGTCTCGCCGACGAAGTACGTGTTGAACCAGAATGAGAATAGTGACGATTTTTTCATCAGAACAAAGTTCTTCACTTCCACCTTGACGTCACCGGCAAGGTATGGAATTTGCTGAGGGAGAATGTACTCAAAGCTATTCTTGAGGGACCGCTTGCTCATCTCTATCAGCTCTGACTTGAATATTGTCTTCTTGTTGTTGGATATGACGATGTAAAAATTGAGTCCACCGTGTGGCGTCGGCAACTGAGACAATCGTATCTTCTTTGGCTTGAGCATGCGCGGATAGTAGCGTCCGGGGCCAGAGCCACTGTGGGTGCCATCTTCTTTCCTGACTAGATCTCCGTAATACTCGACATATCGCCGTTGACTTGGTATGGTGACACCCTTGTTGTCCTTAGTCCTGAACTCGCCGTACATGCGCATAGCTTCGTCCGGTGTGGAACAGTTGTTCGAATGCAACAGAAATGCACAGATCATGACCCCGGTGCGACCCTTGCCCGCCTTGCAGTGAATGGCCACCACGTTCTCCGGGTCCTGGGACAGCCAGTCATTCACGTCCACACAGAACGGGCGAATCAGTTCCATTTCGGGCGGGTTGTGGTCGTCGAAGGCATACTCGGCCACTCGGTTGTGGAAGCGAACCTTGTCATACTTGCGCTCAGAGCACAGATTGTAGATCTTGTAATGGTCCCTGTGCTTGGCTTCCAGAAATTTGAATACATCGTCTATGTGGTTCCGAAAGACGCCTTCCAGCTTCTCGGCCGGAAAGCCCATTGCAATGATGGTCGGGGTGATGTCTAAATTGCACAATGCAAGAGAGGCAAGAGAGGGAGGCAAAGGGAAACAAGAGCTCAATTAGTCATGAAAAAATTCCTCACATTACATAACATTGAAATGTGAATCTGGTTAAACAATTGATTGACAGTTAACTTTCTGTTCGGCTCACAGTTCAGCGAGACAAACAAACAAAGCGAAGGCAAAGATACACAATCAAGGGTGACCAGTGGTGGTCATCTACTCACAGGTAAGGTCAAGATCGAAGCCATCTTCCTGGTAACGGCGCTTGTTCTTGGACACTATGCCTCGGATCATATTACACACCGATGACCATCTACTTGGCATTCACACATATACTAATTTACAAATCTACACTCCGTGCAAATAGGTTCCCCTTCACCGCCCCTCGAGTGAATCAGTGTTGCTATATTCGAACATCAAATGGTCATAGTGAGGCATCAGTAGCGAGAAAAGAGATACATGAAACAAATTTTTGCTACTATGGCTTTTTAGGGCAAAATGTGCACGAATGAGAGGGAGAGAGAGAGGGATCTCTTTTCGTTTTGACAGTAGTGAGGGAGAGAGAGAGTCTCGTGCTTCCTCCACTATGCTAGAGGGAGAGAGAGCGAGAGAGAGAGAGAGAACACAGGATCAGCCGATGGGAAACTCACTGCGCAGCCGCACATTGACGTCACGTGTACCGTTTTCTCGGGGACCGTTCTCTACGTGCAGTTTGCTTTTCTTCTTTTTCGCTGTTGCCAAGTAGCAGATAAAAAATTCAAGATTCCATATTTAATGCAAAATTCCAGTTAATCCTTCATATTTAACTCCACTTTTATTTCACCATATTTACGTCACAAAGAAGCTCGTAACGTTGTTTCGCTTTTGTTTCAGAGAAACTCACATGAAGTTAATTGGAACATCCGCATTACACATTTGAAATGACACTCGGCGGAATTTTCAGTGTGACCATTTTTTGCCCTCTCGCTCATTTCCGCTTCCTCTCTAGTTCCCTTCAGAATTTTACAGCATGGCTTCCTGGATGCAGATAATGACATTGGTGAAATGGAAAAGTGCAGCATTTAGCATTTACAATGCAGAATGCGCAGAATTATCTTTGTTCCAGAAAAATTAATGAGCGCACTTGAAGTTTCCGTTTCCGGTTCTATGTTCATTTTAATTGTGACCTTGCACGCTGATCTCTCCCTCTCTCCCTCTCCCTCTTTAATCCCCTTTTCAGCTTTATATGAAATCTTTTTTGCCGAACACTTGTCTGTCAGCTAAAGAGTGTGTCCGTTGAACTTTGAGCGGACACGTTGCAATCGCTTAATTGCGTTTACTTAATGACAGCATCTAGCGCTCATTATCAGTTTGATTGACAAGCAAATAGACAATAGAAGGGGAGAGAAGGGGAGCGCGAGAAAAAGAGTATTGAGCTGAGTTACCTGATAGCGTAAAACAATTAATTACGCAATATGCAGTCATTAACCGATACCTTCCCTTAATTAGGCTAAAAGAGTATGAGATTTGAAATTTATCGCACTCGACACCAAGTAGGTCTCAAGAGATAAGCTTCTCTTATCAAACCCCTGACAATCAGTAAACAATGGTACATCCCAAATGTCAATCTTGTCTAGGTTGAACGGTGAATTCATTTAATCACTTCTACTTCAAGTGGCACCGAGGGGTCGATCAATCATTACTTTAGGTTGACTTCAAGGCAGGTGACGTATACTAATTACGGTTCCACTGACTTCCTCAACCTGTCCACAGTGTCAAGAGATAAAGAGGTCACGTGACTTGAATGGCGTCGAGGTGGAAAGTGCACGTGACCGAGCAAATGGCACTTTTGAGCTTTCATCCCGATAGGTAGACTTTAACTTCGCGTGAAACACTTTCATTGTCTAATCTTATCTCTCACAGTATGTGAAATCAGTAAGAGAATAAGTAGGAAAAGCTCAGCGATAACGTTTCGTGACGCAACTGATAGTGTACACTACTTTTATTGTCTAGACTAAAGTTCTTGAACTTTGCCCATCCGTTCGTCTCTAACAATTACGAAGAGTCAATCTTTTCCGCCATCTTGTCTCTCTCCGTCTTTGGCCACCAAGATGGCCTCTTTGTTCGCAGTGCAGTATCCTGATGGTACAGAGTGTAGTCATGCTTGGCAATCTCTTCATGGTACACCAAAGCGAGTCCAAGATGGCCGTTTGCGGACCTCATTTTTCCGAGTCTCTTTTTGCCATCGGCAGAGGTGAGCCTCGAGTCCGGTTCCACTGAGATGACCCCTGAAGTTGCCGACTCGACAGGCATGATCCGTTTTCTGGTCACCCCCGTATGGTACGTTCTAGCGGTCAGCTCTTGACCAACATAGCAGCCCTTGAAGAAGCTGATGCCATGCAAGTAGTCACCGTTCGACTCAAGAGGGAAAGCTGAGCCACTCGGATGGTCAAGGTGACCTTCACCGAGTCCGATACGGTATCTGAAGAGCCGATAATCGAGTTCGCTTCGATCGCTTATCATCCCTAATGTGTTCATATCTTTTCTCAAGTCATCAAAATTTGCTTCCCTGGAAACAAGACGGTGAAGACACATAGATGGCAATCTTGGATCAGCTGTGAGCACATGATCATGACTTGAACTTCCAACTGTCGGCGAGCTTGGCTGTGACTCAGTGTCAGGAAATATTGCATAAACATTCATATCTTGTCGCATCTTGACAGAAACTTTCTTCTTCAGCTTGTGAATTATCAGATTTTTGTGCACAGTGTTCACTACTTGGGAGTCACATTCAACCAGCATTGAGTCTTTATCTGTTCGGTAAACCAAAATGTCGGCCATAATTCTTCCAAGATGATTGAGCATAAAGGCGTAGATACATCTTGTTTGATTGTCACTCAAATGATTGACATCATTGGTGATCAGTCCTTGTAAATAGTCAATGGAATCGGGGACCGTCGACGCTGATCACTGAGCGGCTTGACAGCTTGGATACTGATAACGTTGATAGCTTGCTTCTAGATGAATAAATATTGCTATCAGCGAATTTTGTAAGTTGTCGACGAATTAAGTTGCTGAGAATTGAATGCATCGTTGAAATGTTCACCACCTCTCCAGCTGACCGGTGTAAACAAACCGAGGGACCGTTTCCTTAATGCGCTCTGTGCTTCCACTCTTGCCGAAATTTTCAAACGGCCATGAATTTTATGCAATGTAGACTATTCTGAAATATTATTCTAGCACACGATTGTGACTTGGCCTGACTTGTTATGTATCATTATACAACAGTAAGAGGCGAAATATCCGTGTGCCAGTGAATATCATAAACTCTTAATTGAAGGTCGACTTAACTGATCACATTATCAAGTTGGTCCCGGAAAAGTATAAAAAAGATTGTCTTTCTAATATGCTATATCAGTTCAATGCCAAGTCTAAATATGGAATCTTTCCTTTGCTTCCTGTTGCTAGCTCTCACGATACAGTGTGCCTTGTCAACTCCGGCACTCAATGCCACCCAGTCGAGTCCAGGTGGCGCCACAAGCCCTTCGCCGCTGATAAGCGCACTATCGTCCCCTGAAGTGTCCACTACAACCGAAAATGGCGACTACGAGGACGTGACCATTGTCCCTTATCAATATCGTGAGTTTTTGCTTACAAATATAACCAAGCCGCCATTACTCTTGAATTAAAGACCATGGTCATTACTATGGCTACCCTTACTACGCAGGTCCCCAAGTCGGCTATGGTCGCCCGTACCCAATCTACCCGCCATCATATGGTCGTGGCTACCCCTACTATGGCCAAGAGCACCACCAGGTGTACTATGGCGGCCATTACTGAAGCGTACATCCTTTCCTCATCGAGTGATCTCGCAAACTATATATTTTTGAGACGCTCCCTCGTAAACTCGACTAATAAAACTATTTATATTGAAGCCCTTTGCCAACCGCTCAGGTACGCAGCTGTCAATCTGAAGTCTCAGAGCGTCATGGTACAAAAAAACTTTGATTAGCTTCATCAACACTTCTTGACGTACTAAAAAATGAGCAATATTCAGGCTGCGCATTAAGCTCTCTGGTCATCACTAGATAACAGATCAGGATGATATTCTTGACCACTACTTGCAAATACCGATGCAGACAAAACCCTGACCAGCACCAGAGTCACCTAGCGGTTGCATCAACTCTAGGGAAAATACATGACATTTTGTATCATGCCAGCATATGATCAACTAAAGTAATGCCATTGCTACATCGTTACAGATAACGCATAGCTCATCTTTCATACTCACGTCAATCTGTCAATCACGGAAGTACACAATGACGTCATGTATTTTGCTCAGAGTCAACATCACTACCTGGGTCTCATCTCGCTATATAAGGCGAGGTTGGCTACTCAGCATCACTGAAGTTTTCTTCACTGCTCATCATGCTCAAGCTGGTCTTCCTGATCTTGGTTATTCTCTACCTGAGCGCCTGCGCAATGGCCTTGGAGTTCTCTGACGAGGACATTGAGATCGTCGCCCAGGCTCGTGAGTATATATATTTCAACATCGTTCGCACTTATATGACGACCCCTTCTGTATAGATCACGGTGGTCGAGGCGGTGGTCGAGGAGGTCGTCACGGCTAGACGTACCTGGCTTGGAGGTGTCTTCTCTCAAATCAATTGACTTGCATAAATAAATATAATTATTTATTTCCGAAAATCTTTCAGTTTCATATTTACTCAGATCGTCAGATAGCTTGAAATATATATATGCCAGCGTGAACGTCTAACTTGCACTTCACACTGGAAACCGAAGGGGTCGACAGCTGAGGAACTGTGCTCATCTCTGCCTCAGCTGATTCCGAATTAGATGCTAAAACTTTGTTCAAACAGCAGCTATGACGAAAACATGAACACTGGAGATGGGCATGGCAGCAATTTAACTTGATAAGAAATCAGCAGCTGATTACTTATTGAATTCGAATCTTAGCAGATATCTAAGCTAGGCTTTTCAACATAATAATTGATTATTCGGCTAAGTTAGTAAGGGCGGCACAATTTAAAAATGCCGCCATGAAGACAAGTGACAGGCTGTATCATTAGCAGTGCTAATTATTAATTTCTTCATGTTGGAATTCTTCCCAAAGAGTTCTTTTCGGTGGGAATTGATTCAGAAATACACGTATTTCGACACCGTTAATTACGATTCCCTACAAGGAAATTATGCGAAGCGACATCTAGCGATAATTGTATTCCTGCCTCGACTTAAACGATTAGGCTATTGGAGAGTTGCTGTGTTCGGTCGAATGAGTTAGCTGTCTAGTACTTGGTTTCTATTTGCATGCGAATGACAGGAATGGGCAGCTTACGTAGATAATCCTTCATCACAGTGTCAACGTATCAATCAACCAACTTGGGAATGACGTCATAAAATCTGGGCTCGCAAACAGCAAGACTAACTGGATCAAATTAACTAGGTATATAAAGCGGAACTAATTGTTAAAACATCACTCAAGTGTTCCCTTGACCAGTCAGCATGTTCAAGCTGGCAATCTTTACCGTGGTGCTGCTCTGCGTGAGCGCATGCGCACTGGCATTGAACTTGGACGATGATGACATTGTGATCTCTGCCCAGAATCATCGTGAGTATATTTCGAGTGCTTTTGCATTTACATGACGACCCCTGCAAAATAGATGGCGGTTACGGTGGTGGCTATGGCGGCTATGGTGGCGGCTACGGTGGTTATGGTGGTGGTCACGGCGGTGGCTATGGCGGTTACGGCGGCTATGGTGGTGGCTATGGTCACGGAGGCGGTTATGGTGGTTACGGTGGTCACGGAGGCCATCACGGTTAGACATTTTTGTCCCAAACTTCCACTGCTCGTGTCATTCGACTTAACGAATCAATAAATACACAATTATTTATTTGAAACACATAATTAACTAAATTAGCAATTCGGTGAGATTGCTGTGTCATCTCTCCCTCTCTTCCTCTTTTCTTCTCTTTTTTATATAACCAAGGAAGACTATTTTCCAGCTGAAGCTAATTGATTTTGATTGGCAGTTATGGTGACGTATTGCTAACAGCGAAAGCGACAAAGTCATTAAAATGGTACACGTCGTCACATTTAACTAAATTGTAGTTAGAGTCATGAATTTGTCGCAAGCATTCTTCAGTTCACTCATTTCCGTAACTTTACTGCAAACTGTCATCGGACAAGACAAGCCTTATCCTTGGGAAGATGACTACGACTCGGCCATTCGGGCCGACGATGAACCGATTCTGAGACCGATGCCCGCTGAGCCGACAACGGTGGAGACACCAGTCACCACTACTCTGGCGCCGACGACCCCTGCTCCAGTGGCGCCGCCCACGACTACCACCTCGACTCCAGCGACCACAACAAGGGCAACAAGAGCTCCGAGAGTGACAACACAAATCACCCAAAGACCATCACTGGCCACTACTACCAGAGCCCCACAGAGGGCGCTCATGGCGGCCATTGAGCAGCTGTGCTCCAATCAAAGGACATTCTTGCTTCGAAAGATTTGCTACCGAAATTATCAGAGACTCAACGACGTTGGAATGGTGGCCAACTTGCTTCTTCGATTCTTGCTCTAATATTATATAATAATAAACTTGTATAGATACTGTCATCATCGAATCTCGCATCTAGAACCTGGGTTTTGATGAAAATACAGTGTACAGCGGATTTTCAGAAGCTCAAAACCCAGCACTACGCTGACGCTTCCGGTTTCGTGAAACAAGTCTTTGATCGCCCTCTAGATGGCGCGCTCTAATTAATGACGTCCTCTTTAGGCGACAGTAGTACAAAACTAGCAAGCAAATACTAGTTTTAGTCTTACCATTTGACCATCAGTAATGTCATACCTGTATCGACTATGCTATTAATGGCTTTACCCGCCTTGGAATTTTTCGAGCAGAGAGCAACAAGTGACGTCATTCCATTCAAGTAACTAATCGCAAATAAACTTCGAGTTTACACTGATTCATTCAGATTGCATCAGCTTGTACACATGTGACGTAATCAGACCCTTGCGAAGAACCAAATGTTGTTCATATTACTAACACGTTTCAATGTTCATATGATTTAGGTACAGGGCATGAAAGTGAAATATTAGTTAGAATTATACAATGTCAACGAAAGAAGAACTTCAAGCTCTATGCCAAGCTGGACTTCCGGCCGATTCACTGCCCCAGCTGAGACCCCTTGACCCAAGTGTGCCCCATGCTCCGGCGAAGCCACTGACCTTGACCAGGCAAGAGGTCAAGCTTGCCATAAAGAATGCCCTGAGATATGTACCACGAGTTCATCATCAACAGCTGATCCCTGAGTTCGCTCAAGAGCTGACCACCTATGGGCACATTTACATGTACCGATTTCGCCCGCCGGGCAACTTTGTCATGCGCGCCTACCCGGCCGACTGGTATCCAGCCAAGACGCAAGAGGGCGCCGTGATGGTGGCCATGATTATGAACAATCTGGACCCAAGGGTGGCCCAGTTTCCGGAAGAGCTGGTCACCTATGGCGGCAATGGTCAAGCCTTCTCCAACTGGCTCCAGTTCCGGTTGACCATCAAGTATTTGTGCGACATGACCACGGACCAGACACTCGTCCTCTACTCTGGTCACCCACTGGGACTCTTTCCTTCGGCGCCATCTTGCCCTCGGATGACAATCAGCAATGGCATGATGGTCCCCAACTACTCCACTAAAGAACAGTATGACCGACTGTTTGCATTAGGGGTCACCATGTATGGCCAGATGACAGCTGGGTCATTCTGTTATATCGGCCCGCAGGGCATCGTGCACGGGACCGTACTCACATTGCTGAATGCTGGGCGAAAGTTTCTGGGCAGCGGTGACCTGGCGGGCAAGGTGTTCCTCACCTCGGGCTTAGGGGGCATGTCCGGGGCTCAGGCCAAGGCTGCCGTCATCTGTGGCTGCGTCGGGGTCGTTGCCGAAGTGAGTCACGAGGCACTGGTCAAGAGACATGCGCAGAAATGGCTTGACGTCATCGAGGACAATCTTGACCGCTTAGTGGACCGGGTGAGACAGGCCCGTCAGAGCAAGACACCCATTAGCATAGGTTACCATGGCAACGTAGTGGATGTCTGGACCAGAATGGCCGAAGTTTACCAGGAAACGGGCGAGCTTCTTGTCGACCTGGGGTCAGACCAAACTTCCCTTCATAACCCATTTTTAGGGGGCTACTATCCGTACCAGGTTACTTACGAGCATGCGCAAACACTGATGAAAGAAAAGCCTGGCCAGTTCAAGGAAATGGTCCAGGGGTCGTTGAGGAAGCAAGTGGAAGCCATTAACATTCTCGCCAAGGGTGGTATGTTTTTCTGGGATTACGGCAACGCCTTCTTATTGGAAGCTGGTCGGGCTGGCGGCCATGTTGGATCCGAGGACTCTTCAATCGGCGGCGAGTTCAGATACCCGTCATACGTTCAGTACATCATGGGTGACATTTTCTCCTTGGGCTTCGGGCCATTCCGCTGGGTCTGCATGTCACAGGATCCTGTAGACTTGGCCAAGACAGACAAAATGGCCGCCCAGGTGATTGAGGACACTCTGAAGCAATCCAATTTACCAGCAAATGTTCGGGCTCAGTATGAGGACAACTTGAAATGGATCTGCGCAGCCGCAGATCACCAGCTGGTAGTTGGGTCTCAGGCGCGAATACTTTACAGCGACCAAGTCGGTAGAACCAGCCTCGCCCTAGCTTTCAACATGGCCGTCCGCGACGGGACCCTCAAAGGCCCGGTGGTGATAAGCCGAGACCACCATGACGTCAGCGGCACGGACAGCCCATACCGCGAGACGGCCAACGTCTATGACGGGTCCAACTTGACGGCCGACATGGCCGTCAGCAACTTTGTGGGCGACGCCGCAAGGGGCGCCACCTGGGTTGCCCTTCACAATGGCGGTGGCATTGGCTGGGGTGAAGTGGTCAACGGTGGCTTTGGCCTTGTGCTTGACGGTTCGGCCGAAGCGGACAAAAAGGCGCGCAGTGTCCTTGGGTGGGATGTGTCCCACGGAGTGGCCCGCCGGGCATGGGCGGGCAATGCGAACGCCAGGCAAACCATATTGACCACAATGGATGCCGACCAGGGTTTAAGTGTAACCGTGGCTAGTGAAGTTGATGATGTCTTGTTAGGACAACCTTGCTCTAGAATGACGAAAAATAAAGGTTTTCGAATTTTATGAAGTTCTCCAAGTTATATGTCTTCGCTGGTTTCACTCAACAGGTGGCGCTATGCTCGAGTCGATTCTGAAAATGTAAACATCAGATTTGCGAATGAGCTTAATTTGTCTGATTTAGTTGTACATCTCCTAGTTGAATGAGAGCTGTGATATGTGTTCAGAATACTCGTAGTTGCTGACTGCCGTGAGATGGAGCTCGCTGAACAGTTCAGAGAACTCTATTACCGGAAAGATATATTTAGAACACAGTTTCTCGAACTATCCGGCAACTGGCTGAAAGGAGCATATTTACTATACGAACGTTGATTAGTGTAATTCAGTTTGTATCTGATTAGAAGCCCAGTCATGAAGATTACCGAACTAATTGAGTCAACTCAGTCCTCACAGAGCTGTTTGAAGGATGCGATGAACAAAGTGATGAAGTACTTTATTCAAGACAGAATTCAACTAGAACTGAACAACAAGATCACTGGACTGAATACCATAGTTTACGCTAAATCAGATACTAAAGCATGTCACCACAGAACAAAAGGAAATGAACTGTTCAAGCAACAGAAATACGAAGAAGCCGAAGCTGAGTACAGTAAAGTGAGGTTGCTGTTTGTCTTGATTGATTTGTCTAACTAGTGTCTTCTTCACTGACAGGCCATAACCTTTGCGACATTCCCTTCTATTGACAATCAAGAGAATGGGAAAGAACTGGCAACTGCATTTGCAAACCGATCAATGGCCTTGCTTCAAAGCAAGCGGTTCACTGAATGTCTGGAAGACATTGATTACGCATTCAGGTTCAATTATCAAGACAGTAAGAAGCTGCATTATAGACGAGAACAGTGCAAGAACAAGATGGCGGAAGAGGGTGACAATGTCACGCCTTCGAAACCGGTTAAAAGCGAGCCAATCCAGAAAATTCGCATCAGTGATGGTCATAACAGAGTGAATCGGAAACGCGGCTGCGTTGCTTCACAGGACATTCAAGATGGCGACATAGTACTAGAAGAATCGCCATATGCTTCTGTCTTGAAATTTGGCCAATTGAACGTGCTTTGTTTCGAGTGTTTCAAGCCGTTACCAGCTAGACGTTTCCCGTGTTGCTCATGCTCACTGGTCAAGTACTGTTCTCAAGCGTGCAGCGAACTGTCCTGGACCCGAGGACACATGTTCGAGTGTGGCTACACCGAGCTGTGGGACCGATTGTTCGACAAGAGGTGTGAATCGAACTTTGCATTGGCATTCAAGATGTTGATCAGGGACACAGTGAGAAAGTGCCTTGATTCAGTTCGCAATACAGATTGTAGCAGTTTACACGTTCAATTGCTAGAGGAAATTGCCAATTTCAAAAACAGCGCGCAAGAAGACAAAGACGAGAATCAAGATGGCGATGAAGATGTTGCCAAGGTGTCGGCATATGTTCTCTATTTTTTGAACGAATACTCGAAATTGTCAAAGCTACAACTCGTTGAAAGCAAGGACTGGTCTCTGATTGGAGGACTTCTTTTTCTTTATCACAAACACCTCATCAGCAATTGCACTCAAGTCAATAAAAGAACTCGAAAAGTCCATTCGCTGAAATCAACCCAAGATTTTGATCCTCTTGAAGATGCCGAAGTAGGATTTGCATTCTACAACGTATTCAACTCAATCAACCACAGCTGTAAACCTAATTGCGTCATCAGTTTCTTCAGAGGCAATCAAATAGTTCTGCGAGCCGTTCAAGATATCAGTGCTGGCGAAGAGATTACAGTATCATATGGTCCTACTTGGAAATCTCGCGCCGTTCTGGAGCGCAAATTGTATCTCAAGTCCAACTATGGCTTCGACTGCGACTGCTCGGCTTGCGTGAGTCACGAGCAGTCCAACAGCCAGTCAATGAAGTGTCCAAAGTGTCAGGGTCCAGTGTGTGCACCCGTTGAACCGGAAGACACCAAATGTTCGAACTGTGACGGACAAATTTCGAAAGAGCAAATGGAACAAGCGAACATTAATCTACGAATTTCAAAAATGGGTTCGTTGAAACTGATCACGAAAGATGTGGACATTCGAAAGGCTGAACATCCTTTACTCGAAGCTCACCGCTTCTTGAGCGAACTGTTCTACTCGACACACCGTGACCTCGGCGTGATCAAAGAGAAATTGTCGTTCACTTACAAGGTGATGAGAAAGTATCGGCTCATGATCATATACGCAAATGATTCTATGAAATGCATCGAAGAGGAATACGACACTTATCAGCTGGCTTATCTCAATGGTCTATTGAAGTTGATTGATAGACAGAGAGATCTAGTCGAATATGTAGACCGCGCAGATAAGACTAATGATAAGGAATATAAGGACCTCTTTGAAGATACCAAAGTGTCGATGGTCATCAACCTGAAGAAAGCTTTGTCTTTGGCCGCGAATCAAGTCGAAGGTGGCCATCTTGAAGTTTATCAGAAAAAAATCAATGAGCTACTTGTAACTTATGAGAATTAAAAGTTTTCTGGTTCTTGAAGAGGTCAAGAAATTCTATATAACACGCAAGCATGTCACTAAACGGTACCCAAGCAATACATGTGCGTGTCATGCCGAAAAGTTCTCTCGCAAGCAGCGCCATCTACAGCTTTTCGAACCAAGTACAGAAACGATTGATTTCGAGCTCTGCCCAGCTGATCGCACGACAAGTTTTGCACTCTAAATTCTCACTAGTTACAACAATTATCAGTTATGTTTAAACTGGTATCTTTCAAGCTTTATCTCAAAGCATTCCTAGTTCCACTCTTCCTCTACGCAGCCTTTTTATTTCCGCTTCCAGTTTCCTTTCGGTCATTCAGCAGCCATGACAGCATGGCTTCAAGAGTGACCCCGGATTACAAAGATACTCTGATTACAACCTGGAGTACCGGAAGCAGCTGGTATCTCAGTTGGCAGTGGCGTCACCGTTTTCAAGCACCAGTTATACTGCGGTCAACCGGAAGCTTGCAGTCCCGGAACCTTTTCCGTTCACCTTTCAACCGGATACGAATCAAGTCAGCGGCCCGTTGTCTGCATAGATGGCAATCAGTGAGTTGAAAGAGATCTCAAGTACAATTAACTGAAATATCGTACTATATTAGCCTCATCAATCCAAAGGTGTCCCATAGAGGACTCAACATGGTGGTCATCGATGGTGTTTCCAAGACCATCACAAAGATGGCCAACTATGACACTTACCAGCATGATTCGGCCACTTTGGAACACGACTTGCTCATGCTCAGAGATGGCGACATTGTCATCCTGGTCAGCCATGATGAACCAGCTACGAAGTTGTCTTCAACGGCAAGATTGCTGTTACATGAACTGGGCTCGGGCAAGTCTCAAAACATATTCTACAGATCGTCATATTACTTCGTGTCTCAAAAGTCGATCCAAGGGTACACCCCTTTCGAAGGTCTATCGCTTCCGGTTTCCGGTGGCTGGGGACCAGCTCTGAAGTTCGAAGCTTGCATACCATATCAAATCGATGGTATTCCAGTTCAAGTGGATGAGACCATAGACGAAAATGACGATAGGCGCAAGTTCTGTGACATTTATGGCGACACCTGGGAACTTTTCTGCGAACCATCGGTGGTCAATGACCCCTTGATAATTGCAATGGCTCCAAAAAGTCAACCCTTGTCCGCTGCCATTGAAAAGACACCCCTGGTCGTATTTACACAGGGGTTGTCTCGTATTCTTCCGCTGACTCTGGAAACAATCATTAGGCAACCTGGCATTAATCCCAAGAATGTCATTGTCTTCTACAATGAAACCGTATCTTCCTTAATGACCCCTCTACTTGACCTATTTGGATTCATGGCAGAGTCCTATGAAGATAATGACAAGATAAACTCGGCCATAGAGACTGTTAAATTGCTGTTTCCTGACTCAGAGCAATTCATCTTGATTGAAAATGACGTCATCTTGTCGCCAGATTTTTTGTCCTTCATGTCACAGCTGACTAGAGCCCTTCAGTATCCTGGGTCTGATCTCATAGGTATCTCAGCTTTCAATGAAGATAGTAGGAGTGATCAAGCTGGTAACGAGGCCACAATTATGCGAACCGATTCTTCCAAAGCAAGGCCAAGAATGGCCGCCATGTTTAAAAGTAATGCCACCGTCAAGTTTAGCGGCGCGAAATGGTCATTCTCTGACGACGCCATTTCCGGCGCCATTTTGATTCCTCAAGTGTCAAGAGTTCTCTATCTTCCTCAGGCTTCGCCAGAACCGCTATCGGACTCAGAATCTACTTTCTTATCAGCTTATCTACATGCCGACAGTTCGGTTGCCCAATCTGATAGTGTCCTCCTTCAGGTCACAGACCAGCTGGTATGTGCAGCGAAATAAAGTGCTTGCTTAATAGTCAAACATAACTGTATAAGTATTTCATATTTTTGAAAATATGAAAAACGTAAAACCGGGCGAAGCGGGCGACTTCTCATCCGATAGAGACTACAACCCTAGTCTAGCTATGAGTTATGTAAGTGAGGATTAATGGCTGCCTGTATTATGCTGATGTACGCGAAACATGAAAGAATATGAGAGGCGCGAGACTTGTAGTGATGACACCTGGCATTGCAGTAGCAGCTCAGCACCTGTCGTATCAGTATAAAGTTTACAGCTAGAGCAAGCTAATCGGAACGGCCATTGCTAAATTTAACGCCAGTGACTTTCAAGCCCAAGTCGAGAAACAATGATGAAGCTTATCCTCATACTGGTCCTAGTGGGCCTCATGCAGCAAACTGTCATGGCCGACGCTGATCTGGGTATCCTGGGTGACATCTTGGTCCTGGTGGGCTACCTGATCAACTTGGTATCCGGACTGGTGAACGGCGCTAGCGAAGGCCGACAATGCGACGGTGGCTGCTAATTCAGGTGGGCCGGCCCACTACCAAGTGCTCCGGCATTCGACTGAGTGGGCCAGAAAATGGCGAAGTAGCCGAGAGCCATTTGTACCTGTACTTGACCAATAAATCAGCTTTACTCTAAACAGTACCCTTGTTTCTCACATTTCGGACCCGGAACCGAACTCTGGTCATGCATAGATACTGGACTTCCGGAGTGACTGTTTGACTATCGACAGCGTCATCGATAGTATCGGTGTTCTAAATATTATATCGCAGTGCCGACACGTCGTGAGCAATATCGTTTAATCTTCCTCAAAGTCATAGTCTTGGCCCACATAGTCAGACAAGTCTGCCCACTCTGGACCACTTCGGTCACCGTCTCCACCTCTGTCTCGGTCTCTGTCGTAGTCTCTGTCGTCGTCTCTGTCCCGGTTTCGCCCACCACGGCGCCCACCACCACCGCGGCCGTGCCGGCGGCCAGTTGCTATTGGTGAAATTTGTTGTTGCATGACTGCTACCAGAAAATTAATCTTATATTACCTTCTTGAAGAATGGCCGAAAAGATCAGCGCCATTGTGACCGAATATAGTATAAAACTGACCAACCTCATGATTTACGGAAAAGGTAGATATTCACAGGTAAGAACGATTTGCCGTTCAGTGTTTTTCTCCATTTGATTGAATTCCTAGGAGTTTACTTCCTGTGTAACCGAAATTGCGTAAGTAGCTGGTTCTCGCTTTGCAACTATTAATCACTGAAACCATAGTCGTAACTACGACTCGTAGTTCACATAGTCGGACAGGTCATTCCATTCTGGCCCAGCATAGGAGTGCCAGGATGACCAGACAGAGGGCGCTAGTTGTGATTTTCATGATGGGCGATGTGAGAGTTTGTGAAGAAAAGTTCAACGTAAGATATGTTTTCACTCTTGTGATATAGCTTTCTAAATTAAACGAATTTCATGCAACTCACTTCCGCTCACCGAAATATCTTCCTCATGTTCTTGTACTCAGCCGCTGACCCAGAGATGACCAGTGATGACCTCTGGTGGTCGGATATGTATCTGGAGAATGGTGTAAATCACCGGCACAGTCATTTGCATAATGCTTTTGAGTTAAACTACGTAAGACATCAAAGATGGCCACTGCAGCCCACTTGCCCACACTAAGCCCAGTGACCGCGAATAGAATTGATGGTACAGTAGTAACTTACGAGTAAGACAAGTAGTCTAAAAACTTTTATTATACTAATGAGAAGCACAAACATAACCCAGCCGGGTTGAAGTGGGCTGAAACTGGCCCACAAAGCCGACTAGCAATCAATAGTAGTCATCGTCATCATAGTCGTCGTAGTCGTCATAGCGGCCATAACCTCCTCTACCTCGGCCGTGACGGCCGCGACCACGACCACGGCCATAACCACCCCGGTAGGCTAGACATTGGTTCACAATTAGTAAACTACGCTTCATATGAGCCACCCCGTACCTTCAATTGCCACAATCAGGATGAGCTGGATTAACAGAATCAAGAACAGTTTTAGCTTAGTGTTCATTGTCACAGATTAGATTCCCGACTGATAACCGAAGCTTTCTCGTTGCCTTCTAATTGGAGAGTTTTTAATTAGTTCTACACAAAATATTAGCGCTTTTCATTACGCATTTCCGAGAGATAATCTTACGAAATCATTTCAAAATGGCGGCAATGCAGCTACTGCTTGTTGCTATACAAAGATGGCGGCCGTTAGATAGATTGCCGGTAACCAAAGTGAGACGTTTTGAATTCATTTTTAATCACAATAACAATTAGCCATCTGAAAGGCAATTAAATCCCATCCACACCCAGAGATAGTCTTCATCTACCAGTCGTCGTAATATCGACCACGACGACCGTAGCGCCCTCTGCGACCCCGCCGTCCGCGGCTTCGGTAGGCTAGAGTGTCAAAGTAATCACACTTCAGCTTAAATTGTGATGAAAAAATTTACTGATTTACCTTCGGAAAGAAAAGAGAGCGAGATTACAATTAGAAGAATAAGGAAAAAGTGAGAAAGTAAGTTCATCCTCGCAAGCCTTTCTGAGGTAAACCTGTTGGTAATTAAAACAAGCAACACTATTGCTCAAGTCGATTAGCCTGCAAGTTAATTATGGTCTTCCGCTGTTCCGGCATTTGTTAGTGATTTCTTTTAATAGACTTTCGCGAAACCTTTTCGTCGAGACCACATTGAAAGCCCACATGCCGGTGGGCCTTCCAGTCCACCTTGCCAACTTTTTGACTGAGTCCGCCATCTAGCGGCTTAGAATTGTCGTTGACTCTAAAGGGTCTCATAAGCGAGGCAGCGCCCTCTACCGCCTATTTATTTGATTACTGATTGCTTGATTGAGAGTTAGAGGGAATTGGATTTAGCCTGGACTTCTCTCAGCTGAGAGACTCGGCTCACCCCTATTCTGAATATTCTGAATAGAGACCGACCAGCCCATTAGTCGGCTATGGACTTTATCATAATTAGCGAAATTAATTCGGTCGAGAAATGCTTTTAATTTCTGTAAGGTCGTCATGGCGACAGTTAGACCAACTAGCTAGTTGCCTTGCGGCTTTAATTGACGATTACAAGTAGTCATCTTAGTCGTCATAGCGACGATAGCCCATTCGTCGACCATAACCACCCCGATGGCGCCATCCTGCGGACGGTGTTGGAAACAGATTACTGAGCGTTATTACTGTTGCACTAAATTGCCATTTTCATGCCAGCGACAATCTAGAGAAGTATTGCAATTAGCAATTTCAGGACGAGTTGGGCAGTAATTGAGTTCATTCAGGAAAACCTAGAACCTCAACTGAAAAAGAAATATTTATATTCGAAGCTTAAGTATTCTTAACTACTGTATGTCACAATCAAGTGCGCAATTTCATGAAATTCGAATCAAACTTCACAAAATGACTTTTATAGGCGTTCAAAAAAAAGAAATATGAGATTTCATGAAAGTTCTGACATACATCTCTGGTGGAGTGAGCTCTAGATAGAACCTATATAAGATTTCCATAAAAAGATGAAATTCGGTCTAGCTGCCGACTTACATCATAGGTATTCCTTCCGATAGACCTACAGTGGGCCATGTGGGCGAAGCTTGGACGTCACGTGCCCATGTGTCACGTTCCGTTCGCAAATAGTGATCTGCATGCGAATATTTTATTGATGGATTCATATATATATTTTTTTAGGTTTTGAAGCGTAACTTTCGGTGCGCGAAATCGCCATTTTGACTCGGGCAAGTGTCGAGACAAGTTGAAATATTGTCTTCCCAGTCCCAATATGGCCGCCGTGTTCCATCCTCAAGAGCTGGAGTACATGTACCCGGGTGCCCTTTACCCGGCCCGCAGCCCGGACCGGCCGGGTAGAAAAGGGAGGAGCCAAAGGTCGGCCAGCCAATGGGAAATTGCCAAAGAAAGTATTCAGGTATGAAATTTATCTCTTTTCTGATCATAATTCCCATTTTTCCCATGGTAGAGAAAGGAATGTATAATATACTAGTCTAAAGTTTTGAATCCTCAAGGAATTATAAAGATATAAAATACAGTATTATCACGAGAACAGCGCCTGAAAATGGCGGCCAAAAAATGGGTCTATGTTAAGTAGTCCCTAGCGCACCTGAAGCCCAGATTGGAAGCCGTAGAATCAGGGGTGTTATGGGACCTTGCGTCACATCTATGTCGAAGCAAAACTTTTCGTGGCACATGAACGATCCCCCTTTCTTGACCTTGTCTGTGCCCTCGGCTGGTCCCTTTGGGTCAATGGCGGCGCCTGTGCCGTGGTCAGCGGCCCACCAGTCGGCCGTCCATTCCCAGACATTGCCGATCATGTTCTTGAGCCCATATTTGTTGGCCGGGAAAGAGTCAACAGGGGCCGTCCCTACATAGCCGTCAGTCCCTTCGTCAATATGAGGAAAGGGTCCCTGCCACGTGTTGGCCATAAATTGCCCCTTAGGGTTCCACTTGTTGCCCCAACTGTAGAGACGGTCCCTCAGGCCTGCCTTGCATGCCATTTCCCACTGGGCTTCAGTGGGCAAGTCTTTGCCGGCCCACTTGCAATAGGCAACGGCATCGTTCCAAGACACATGGACCACCGGGTGATCCCGTCGGCCATCCAGGGACGACCCCTCGCCTTCGGGCTTCCGCCAATTGGCACCTTGAACTGGGAGCCACCAGGGGGCGCTTTTTACAGACTCCTTTATCGATTGCTTCAGTGAACTGTTCTTGATGAGCGATCCGAGAACAAATGAACTGTCAAACTTTTCCGCCTCTGTCACATAGTTGGTCTGTGTCACGAAAGCTTCGAACTGTCCATTGGACACTTCGTGAATGTCCAGGAAAAATGACCCAAGGGTCACCAGTCTGGCCGGACCTTCGCCATCTTGCTCAAAAACGGGCCGGCTCGTGCCCATCAGGAAGTTCGAGCCATTAATTAGAACCATTCCGTCGTCGCAAAGTGTCGACGATAGGACATTGCATTGCAACTGTTCGTGTCCTTCGAGTTTGAACACTTTCAATGGTCTACTTGACAATCTCGTGACAGCCTCTGAACATTGGCAGCTCGAGCCGTGTTCTTCGAGTGCTCGTGAACTCGACGACATTTTCGACCCACTGTCGTCAGCTGTTACCAGAGCATGAAATATGCACGAAATCAACATAATGTGCAAAATCTTTTTGGCCATTTGTGAACAGTTCAAAGCCCTGGAAGGAAGGGAAAGAATGGAAAAATGAAGTCTGAGTAAACATTATTCAAGAATATTAATTTCGCTTTTAAACTAATTAGCATATCATCGCCAGCTGCTGCGGCCGAGTGCGAGAGGAGAGAGGAAGGGGAGAGAGAGGGAGAGAGATCTTTCACGCATAATAGGTGAATATATGTTTGTCTCGTTTCTTTAGCAGTCTCTATTTTCCTCTCTCCCTCTTTCCCTTCCTCTCTCTCCCCCTTTCTCTGTGAAAGAAGCAAGATATAGCGGTTGCCATGGCAACCCATTCCTGTCCACGTCTATGTACTGTTAAAAGTTGTAGAAGTAACGACAGCGCAACTCGAATTTCGATAGAGAGAACGAGAGGGAGAGAGAGAGAGCGAGAGGAAGCGAGAGGTGAGAGAGAAAGAACTTGCTGGCGTCGAACTTGCAGTAGCAGAGAAAGTGTGTTCTAAGGAGTTTGCCTCCAGTTCTTGTACAGTTCAGTGTACGTCAACTCGAAACAGTTGAGTCTCAACACGTTCCCTGTTCTTCTCGTGCAACTGTCCACACTCGAACCTGTGTGTACATCTAGAACATTTGCCGAATAGCGAGCTTGAGAGAGGGAGAGGGAGAAAGGGAGAGAGCAACTTTGAAGCTTTTTCAGTATGTTCTAAAAACGCTACGCCTGTTGACGTTATTCTTAGAACTGTACAGTTTCGAGTGCTCGAAAGTGGAAAAAGGGAGACAGCTGAGTAGAGTTCGACGCAATGTTCAGTGATTAGAACACTTCGAAAGCCTTCAGAACCGTGACTGACAACTTTCAGGAAGAGGAAGCTGCTTCGACATGCCAGTCACTTTGAACTGTTCAAACTAGTTGCTTTGGGCGCGACACTGCAATGGCGGACCCGGTTCTGGGCTACGATGACGAGGTAAGGGATAAAGCTGCTCTCAAAGGTTCAAACTCGAAGCTTGAGTAAATATACTTACTTTGAATACGAGAAAGAACAAAAGCAATGGCTCTGCTTAACTTGCCAGCTGTTAGTATCCATGACAGCCAACTGGAAACTGATTGCATGTTTGTGTCACGTGATCCGAAAATTTTGTAGATTATAGTGAAGCGTGTTTCAAGGCAAGAATGGCATCAATATCGAATCAGGTTCGAAAGTATTTTTGACGGACAGTTCTATATCGATCATGTTCTCAAAGGTTTTTTGCCATTGGACACATTTTCGAGTTCTAGAACCGTCTTACTAAAGGTTTCATTTTCCAGACTGAAACTTCGAAAAAAGTCTCATTGTACATTCCAGTACGTAAGTCTTAAGACCTCGTGACTCGACTGTTCGAACTGTTGAAAGGTTCTAAAGAGCTAGAACTTTTTTGTCTCGAAAAAAGAAGGCTTCAGCTTGTGCTTGTCGTTTTTTGTCGTCAATTACTTTGAGCAAACATGTCGTCGACTTTGAACATTCTAGAACAGTACACCTTGATGACGTGGATTAAATTGCTAGGCAAAATATTTGATTAGATTAATCCGAAGAGTAATTACGGTTTTAACGATTCCCGTCAGTCTTTGCAAGCCTGAGTAGCCCGCTAATTAATTAGATTGTCGTCTACAGAGAAGATTAGTCTTGGTCTACACTAGAGACTAAAAGATTACTTTATAGTCTTCACCTGTGCAAAGTTTGTCTCGTCATAGTTGACTTGACGACGGAAAAAGAATGAAATGACAATATAAAAAATATATTCAGGTACGTTTTCATGTGATAGTTACAAATGCAACAGCAACTAGTCGACACTTCGATCTCTCCCTCTCCCCCTCCCTCTCCCCCTCTCTGCCTCTCCACCGCGCGAGCAAACACTTCTCCCCTTTTTCGACCGAGTATTGATTTTAGAGTTCTAGAACTCGACACAAAGCTAAGGTCGAAATGTACACACAAAGTCCTTTACAATCTCAAGGTTCTAAAGGTTCGAAATGCAACTATTTGTTGGTCCCTTTTCTTTCGCCTCGAGCCGAATTCGAGTGCGGAATAGAACTGTTCTGTGTTCAGCGATGACAACACTCACAAACCAGTCCTAACATATTCGACAGAAAACGGCTAAAAGTTCTAGAGCAGTTCGTTTTCAGAACAGTTCACATATGGTACACTTGAGAGCATAATGAGCATGAAGAGAGGAGAAGGCATTTAGAACATTCGGTCTCCCAGCGAAAAGTTTAATGTTCTAGAACTCGAGTAAGCCAATTCAATTTGGAGGCAGCTGAAAAAATATGGTACATGTTCAAATGTCCAAACTCGACATGTCAACTCTCGGGCCACAGTTGGCGAACGGAATTTATGTCCAAATGCATTTCCGAGTCCCTGAACAATCGTGGACATCAATCGTGAAATCGAGCCTTCGAGCTCGGGGACACAATGTTCTAAGGACAAGTGGAGTGGCCATAAAGTGTTCAAGGACATTTCGAGCGCACAATGGGTTCGACAAACACAATGTCCTAGAACTTTAGATGAAAAAGGAACATGACCTCGGGTCAGGTCGCCGTTACATTCTGTTTATCTTAGAACTCGACGAAATTATTACCATAGAACTTTATCTGGCGATCGATAATAGAACATGGTGACGTGTCTCTCCTCTCCTCTCTCTCCCCTCTCGCTCTTCCCTCTCCCTCTCGCGAGCCCAAGTACGCCACAGGCTCGGCTCAGGTTGTGTTGGCAACTTATCTCTGCGATCGAAATGTGTCCAAGTTCTAATTTGGAAAAAGTCATGAAAGGGATTAAGTTCTCTTGAGCTTGTCTCGAGTTCTGAGTTACGTTCGAACTCTTAGAACTGAAACATCTAAGTAGAGGACATTAAGAGCGAAAGTTGGATACTTAGTCCCTTTCTCAGCGGTGATCACATGGAACAATGCTCGACGTGACTGATCACGCACCGCATGAATCACGTGATCAGGGATAGACACACACAGAGCTCTGTCTACTTACCTTACTTACCGTGATACGCTCGATCAGTCACGGACTTTATCGAACTAGAAGTAGAACTGTTCCAAATGGTTCTCGTGTTCCAAGCCATAAATTCTTGAGCACGATAATGACAAACTCGATAGGCGACAATTTATCATCTTTGTCGCTTACGGCCGCCATTTTGACTGGGTGGCTGGTCTTGAAGGACGTATAGGCTGGCTAGAGTCGTGTTCGCTCTCTCTCCCTCTTCCCTCTCCCTCTCCCCTCTCTCCTTCCTACAAAACATTAGTTTTTATATCGCAACCTTAAAGGAACACCTTCTATTTACTCTAGTCACGTGGCATGTGCAGTGACGCCATGACACTTGACCCGAATGTCGCCGTAAATCCCGAAAACGTCTCATCATTTCGTCTCTCTCCTCCTCTCGCTTCCCTTTCTCCCTTTCTCCCGCTCTCTCCCTCTCTTTCCCTCTCTTATATCAAAGCACACCAAACTTATGAGAGAAAGATGTATAAAAGAGTCCGTGAGATGAATGCGGATGCAATTGATTTCATCTTCTAGTAGAATAAAGGGAGAGGAAGGGGAGAGGGAGAGCGTGCACGGTATGAAAAGCCATTCAGCAAACTTCTATGTGGCTCGATACACAAAGTTCTAGAACTCGACGCAACTTCCGTCGTCAGGCCAGAGTGCTTGATTAGAATACCATGTCATCAAAGGCAAGCTGCGGCAGTGTTTCCTTAGGAGATCAAAAACACTGCCACCAGGTGGCGCTGATGGAGAAAATCAAGCATAAAAAATGCAAACTAAGGAAACGTTCCCTAAGAAATTGCGCCAATATTGAACACATGTTGATCTCTTCCAAGGCTCGTGTTCGCTAGGAATGTTCTATAATGGAAACGTTGTGACGTAATTGGATACTTTGCCAAATTTAATTTGCAACTTCGAAAAGCCTCGCAACTGTCTAGCTGGCGTTCTATTAATATGTCAGTCTCGCAACTGTCGGCACTGAAGCTGAACAATGTTGCTATTAATGAGAAATTCACTATCTCAAGTTCGCCTCCAATTTAACTTTGAACAGTTCAAAATGAAGTGACGTGATTGCTGGTGTGATCTGAATCTAACCATGTCTAATCCAATTCAGGAATTAGTGGCCGTGGCAGTTGACGACCGAAACTGGCGCGGAATTGGCATTTCGCTCGTAGTCATAGCGGCCATCTTTTCGCTCATCGGCCTCGCCATCTTTCTCTTGACGCCAAGTAAGCTAATTGCCAGTCACATTGAGTCATGGTGTCTAATTGCTGTACGTTCTTAATTGCAGATGCCCACGACGAAGACTTTGGCAGATATCAGGTTGACTTGGAAGACTTGATAGGAAGGCAATATAAACCGCGGCTTTTTAACGGCACCTGGATTTCCGGTAATTACGAAAGCGATCAATTCGACGCCAGAATAAGAAACTGTTTGATATTGACAACCATTCCCTTTCGAATATCAAGGTCTCGCAAGTGTCCTTCAAGTTCTAGAACTTGTCTGAAAAGTTTAACATTTAAATCGAAAGGCAGCCTTGCAAGAAGAGTTCGAATACAATGCATGAACTTTCGAACCACCAAGTTCGAGAGACATGTTGAACCTTTTATAGGGTCTCAGCTTTAAATCTGTGTGAAGACGTTCAGTTCAAATAGTCTAGACAACGTTTATATTGCAAAACATTTGCAAAAACTAAAGGGTTGATTGCTTCTCTTTGAACTGTTCTAAATGTTAATTCTTGTTTTGCAGACAATGAATTCATCTACCAGCAAGGAAACGGGAACATTGCAATTTACAATTGCGACACAAATGAGACAAGCAAAGAACTTATTCGAAGCACAATTCTGGTAAGCCTGCTTAAGTCGCCAGATGTTCGACAAACTGATTGTTTACAGCAGTCATTACAACAAAATGGCGGCAATGTGTGCATGTTTCAAATGAGCATTGGCGAAATCATTCTGTGGCCCTTGTTTGCCTTCATAGATGAGAAGATAGATGGAGAGATGGCTCTAAAAATAGAACTTCCTGTGTAGCTTCGAACATAACACAAGTGTGAACTGTTCTGAGGGAACACATAAAGGCCGAAGGTTTGCGAATTGCAGCTGCCGGTTCTTTCTTTATTCGAAGGGAAGCCAAGAGACAGAGCCAAAGGAGAAGAGGGAGAGAGGAAAAGAGGGAGAGAGCGATATGAAGCAGAGCGGAAGTCAAGAGGAATAATGCCGTATAGAACAGTTCACACACAAGTAACTTCGATGTCTGTCAGAACAGTTAATGCTATTGCAACGATCTAAGCTTGAATGGTATCTGAGAAGTCACTGATTGCCGACTCGGCAATATGTGAGAAGAGGGATAAAGGGAGCAGAGAAGGTCGATAGCAATCAAGACCTGGTCGACTGGAATGTTCTTAGAACCAGTCTCAGGGCTCTCGTGGTCCATTCCTTAATCTGGTTCGTCATGCAAGACGCATGCGACATCAAGTAGCTCAGTGCTTAAGTAATCAGGAATAGTTCTAGACATGAAAGGGACATGATTTGTGAGGAGAGAGAAAGAGGGAAGAGGAGATTCATGAGATTCCTCCTCTATGGGAACTAGTGATGGGCAACTGGTTTTAGTGTGCACCCAGAGCTGCTAGATTTCGGGCCGAATGTTGATTTCATTGTCTCTTTGCAGCGGGAACATAGAGTAGACCAGTGGTCACTGTCCGCTGACCGGAAGCACTTATTACTGGCCACTGAAGCCCGAGATGTTCTAAAATATGGAAAAGTTCGAAAGTATAAAGTATTCGCTGTTGACACTGAGTAAGCTCTGCCGGTCTTCCATAAAATTGCTGACATGCTCACGAATTGCTCACGCAGAATCATCAGTGACCTTGAGGACATAATCAAAAGTGGCCTGGACGCCATTCCTGACCCGATGTACGTGCAGTATCTGAAATGGACACCGAAAGAAAATTCCATAGTACGTGTTTGAATCACATGTGTGGCCACAGCTTGAACCTTTTCTTTCAGATACTAGTCATGAACAACGACATCTATTATATGACAAGTGTTGCAACTGCGAAGTTGCAGCGCATCACGAAAGATGGCGTCCCTGGTCTCATTTACAATGGCATTGGTGATTGGCTCTACTCTGGTAATGTCCTTTTCATGAAATCTAAATTGAAAATCTTAATGTCTCTTCCCCAATCAGAGCTCGTGTCTGATAATTTCATATGGATATCACCCAAGGGAGACAAGATTGCATTTGCAGCATTTGATGATACAAATGTGCGCGAATATTCCATCAGCTTATACAACCAACGACCAGAGAATGGGTTTCTTTCGCCTGACATCTATGTCCAAAGATACCCGAAAGCTGGCCAGGTCAACCCGATGGTCAGCTTGATAGTTGCGGACCTGACAGGTGGCGACATCTCGAGTCAGCTTCAGCCTCTGATGCCACCTGACAGCATCGCCGATAAGGACCACTATCTTGTCGACGTGTCTTGGGAGTCGGAAGAAAGCATAGCAGTCCTATGGACGCTGCGCAGTCAGAACAGTTCGGTTCTGGCCCGGTGCTCTGGGGTCGACAACAGCTGGTCATGCGCAGATCGGCACTTGCCCTTGATGAGCAACATTCCCATGTTGAAAGAGTTGGCATCGTGCATCTTGCTGACCAATGGCATCACGTTCATACGATTCCCAAGACCCGATTCGGTTCAAGGGACCTTTTTCAACGTTGCGGTCTCAACTGACAAAGATACCAACATGAAGTACATTACTCATGGAAATTATGACGTCACTCGACTGATCAGATATGACAATGCAACCAGGACGCTCTACTACCAGGGGACAAGGGCTGACCAGCCGTGGTCAAGGCATATTTATAGCACGAAATATCCATCCGAAACTAAGGTGTCCCATTGTCTGACCTGTGACCTTGATGTTGATTGCAATAATTACAACATGCACCTGAGTCCCAACAACGAGTATCATGTCATCGAGTGCTTGGGTCCCAAGTTGCCATATTCGCTTCTCAAGACGTTTCGCAATGACACGACTATCCCTATGCAAGGGTGGCTTCTGGACGATAATTCAGATCTCAGGGAAACTCTCAAGCCCAAGAAAGTACCGAAAAAGAAGTTACTTTCCATAGCCATAAACAAGTCCAATCGCAGTGAGTGAACGGTCCCCTGATACAGTTCGAGATTTAATGTGCTGCCCTCTGACTTACTAGAGTTCAACATGATGGTCTACATACCACCCAAGAGTAATCCCGATGAAGAGGAGGATGAAATACCGCCCAAACCTGTGGTCTTTGAAGCGTAAGTAGAACGACCCCTTGGCCTTGAACTGACCCCTGATATTTGAACAGGCCAAGCTTGGAAGACCAGTCCATCAGTTCAACCTTTGGCCTTGATATTGGCGACTATATAGCATCGAAATTGGGTTTCATTTACATCAAGATTGACCGCGACCTAATGTCCTTCAGGTCGCAACGAGAAGAGCCATCTAACGGCCGACACTTTAGCTCGAAGGAAAAGCAATATTACGACGATTTGCTGCAAGCAATGCAGTCAGTGGTCGAAGGTGGTCAGGTGGCCCACGTTGACAAGCGAGTGGTGGCCATCATTGGCAAGGGGTCATCGGCATACAATGCACTGTCCACGCTTGCCCAGGAAAAGGGGGACTTTCTGGACTGCGCAGTCGCAGTGTCCCCCATCACCTCATGGCGCTACCAGAATACCATAACATCCGAATACCTCTATGGTCAACCCTCGAATCAAGAGAACTACGCGCTCTACGAGACAACTGGATTAATCTCCAGCAAATTGACACAGTTGGCGGCCAAAAAGTTTCACATTATTCACGGAACAGCTGACGGTGAGTTAAACCTATTCTCCTTGCACTTACGAGACAGTCCCTTGCTGTTTTTACTCTCGCAGAAGTGGTACACGTCCAAAACACCATGATGCTGGTCAAGGCACTGGTGGCACAATCAAGAATACAAAACAACAAGGCAGAGGCAGGATATAGTTGGCACCTGTATCCCGACGAAGGCTACAGGTTTCAAAATGGCGCTCAGCATCATGCATACAAAAGTCTAGGGGATTACCTTCAGGGGTGCTTCGATGAGATTCGTCGTCGCGACTTGGTGGTCAAGTGAAAGGGTGTGGCCAGCACTTGTGCACAAGTGACAATTTTGTTTGAAGACACTGTGAAAACAGCGCATGCGCACCCAACAAGACAAAGGTTCTTTGAGAATACAAGTCTCGCCACGAACTGTGTATTACATAACAAGGATAGAAGCAAGAATAAAGGAATTCAGTTTGCACTGCGGTTTATTAATAAGTAACCTTAATTGCCACAATTGAATTGGCTTTTAATGGCACGGTTATAACATAAAATAGACATATGGACTAGTTAGATTACGAAATATTCATTTGCACATGTTTTCCAGTTGGCGGCCTCAGTTTGGGTGTTAATATCAGTTTAAAACTTCGAATTCGGATAAAAGTTTCCAAAACAACTTTTAAAAAGTCAGCTGTGCTCAGTGGTCCAAAATTCGGAGATTGCCGGAGACAATCTTGTTTTCCAAAATGGTTCCACTGGGTATGTCAATGCGCTCTCCGTGATTGGCAATAATGATGACAGTTCCCCGGAGACAGACCCCTCGGCCAAAGGTGACGTCACCGGAAACGGTCAAGTGGTTGAGTTCAACCAGGTCGGGAATAGACTCGAAGCGGCTCTTGAAGTTGCGAACCTTGGCGAAGTGATTGTCGCCCAGCTTGACCAGGGGCACAGTGGCGAAGGGGCGGCTGGGGTTCACGATGAGCGAGCCCTTGCTCAGGGAGTAGAGGTTGGACATGATGAGCAACAGGTCTTGCGTCTTCTTGACGGGCAAGAAGCGCCGCCTGGGGACATTGATGCCAAGTGCGCGGTCAAAGCCTTGCATAGCAGCGCCGGCGGCCGTTTCCAGCTGGATCACGTCAAGGCCATAGTCAAGGTGCTTGGGGTTCACTATGACGTCAATGTCCAGACCACCGGAGGTGATCAGGTTCTGGATGTCCTGTAGACGAATCCATAGGTTGTTGGTGTTGAAGATGCGGAACTTCTTGACGCTCTTGAACTCGTCGACGTGCTCCTTGGGAACTTGGGCTATTTCGAGAAGCCGAAGGTGGCCTTCGTAGTTAATTAGCGTGCCACCCTTCACGTCGGCATTGGTCTTGTCGGTGACCTCCATGACGAAGCCAGGGGTCGTCTCAGCATTCTGGCCCACTAGCGAGTTGAGAATGTTCAAGTCCACCGTGGCGCCCAGATTGTCGATGTTCGATATGAAGCAATAGTCGCGACCTTGAGAGCAGGAAAGTAAAACGGAAAACATTAATAATGACAATGAGCAGCTAATGATGTTATCTAATCGCTTACCTTCCTTGATAAAGTAATCAAGGAGCCCTGAGTTGGCGAAGGCTTCGTAGAAGTCACCGTGGCCCGGCGGGTACCAGGCTTCGGCATTCTCCCCTTCGGTGGACAGGCTGGTAGCGATGGGCATCAGGCTCTCCTTGTTGATGCGAGGGAAGCGCGATTGCATAAAGGTGTAAATCTTGACCCGGAATCCTTTGTACTTTCTCAGAACCTTTTCCGAATCTTCGTCCGTGTTGAAGCTGTTCATTAGAACTAAAGGCACGTCAGCGTCGAACTCCTTGTTCAGGTGCTCAATTTGCTGCACAGTAAGGTCAAGGAAGGTAAGGTCATTGCGAACGGGAATCAGCGACTTGGGGCCAACACAGCCCATGCTGGTGCCCAGGCCACCGTTCAGCTTGATCACAACCAACTTGTTGAGCATTTGCCTGATCTGATCCGGTTCAGGGGCAGACAGAGACTGGTAATCACGCACAGCGCCCTCTGGTAAGGGCTCAATCTTGTCCCAGTCGACGGCAGGTCCTCGGCCACTGACGAACTTGGAGAAAAGACGGTGAAAGTTCTTGAACTCGGTGGCCATCTTGCTTTTTTCCACCGGATTGGCGCTGATGAGCAACCTCTCCAACTCGGCCGTCAACTGGCTAGAGGCGTCCTTTTTGGTCAACTCCTTGAACTCAGTCACACCGGAAATCTTCCTTTGGTGACCCATCATCTTCTTCAGCTGGTGCTCGGCCATGTTCAAGACGTGTACTCCTTCCTGTGACGTCACAAAAAGAGAAGAAAAATGGCGGCTCGTTAGACAGACACGGGATTAGCAGTAGCTGAGTGTCAGGCAAACTAACTACCTTTAAATAGGCATCCGGAAAGGTGGGGCCATTATTGTTTAGTCCATTCGAGGCGTTTATTATGTTGGACATGTTTCTCTAAATTAAGTTGACTGGTTTCAAACTAAAGTTCTAAAATGATGACAGAGACAACAAGCTTAAAACTAGTAGGAAAGCTCGTGTCTCGTGAACCAATAGCTACACGTAAACGAGTTAAACTGATTCAGCTAAATCGGTTTGGTTAAAGAGTTGCTTATTCGTCTAAAAGGACAACTTATAAGCGACTTGAACTATAATCAGTTGTCAGAGTTCTCTCTTTGGAACACTGCCACTCCTTTCCCTTCTCCCTTAAATCACGTAGTTTTCCTCTCGCTTACAAAAAACTGATCACATGAACCATAGCGATTAGAAGATAACTAGTTGTGAAAACTCCTCATTCTAGGGACTGTCTCATCGTCTCAAGGTCGACAGGAATAGTTTCCCTCTTTTCGCTCTCTTCACTCTCTCTCTCTCTCTCTTGCTCTCGTCTCTTCCCCTCTTGATGCCACTCGATGCTATCATGTTTTCAACTGTGTCGCGAGCTATAAATTCACCTTCAGTTTCACACAAGCACTCTGCACTCACCGGCAATACGAAGTAGATAACGATTATGTTAAACACACCCCCTTAGGCACAATCAAGAAGCTAATTTACTTTCAGCAATTAGAAGAGGGAGAGAGATGATCAAGAGCGTGCCCTCGGTTGGCTGCCAGCGCAGAGCAACACACTATCTCGGGGACCGTTCCATTAGTTCACATAGGAGTTACTAGCATTTATTCCAGTGTCGCTCGTTGCTTATGACTTTCTGATAGAAAGTTTTTATATAATTCTAATTTTTATTGTCTAATCACTAGAAGTCAAACATTTTGATGAAATACCTGTCGATGGTTTGCAACATGTGGCGGTAAACTTTTTTCAGTGAGTGATCTTCGTCGGGATAAATTTGAGCTTCAAAATCAACATCCTCGGCCACCATTGCCTTTATCAGCTGGGCAGTGTGTTGAAAGTGTACATTGTCTTGGAAATATGAGAAGAGAGATTAATTTGCCCATTAGCGGTAAAAATACCCACCATCGTTGGTTCCATGGATGACCAGTACTTTTCTGTCACGCAATGCGGAAACGTGACTGATTACAGATGACTGATTGTACTTGTCAAAGTTGTCCACAGGAAGGCCAAGGAAGCGCTCAACATAGCCGGCGCCTATGGCGTGAAATATACTGTCTGAAGCAAATTAGCAAATCAAGACATGTTACTCACGATACCAAAGCCAATCAGTGATCGGAGACACGGCTACGCCACAGCGGAAGACGGCCTCCTCGTCAGTGTCCAAGATGAGGGCGCGCAGAGTGGCGTAGCCGCCATATGACCAGCCCCAGATGCCGATCTTCTTCCGGTCAATGTAGGGCAAGCTGTCTCGCAAGAACCTACGGAAGATACCTGATGAAACCAGTATCAAGCGTAATGAATCTGTACTTTGTCACTTTGATGAAGTCTTGGATTTCAACAGTTCCCAGCTGATTGTGCATCTGGAACGTTTTGTTGAGTCCTTCAAAGCCACCGCCCCTGACGTCCATCTTGGCATAAATGTAGCCACGAGACGCCGACAGGTACGACCCAAAGTCTACTTCATGGTCGTCCGTCACGTATTGCTCTTCGGGTCCACCGTAAACGTAGACCACCAGGGGCGCTTTCTTTGACCCATTCAGTGGCAAGTCAGCTGGTATGTAGAGACGGACATCGGCGTCTAGAAAGTCAAGCGTGATTATAAGATGACCCCGAATGTGTCAACTTACAATATGGTCCGGAAAGATGGACGCGCAAGACTTTGGTCTTCGGCAACTGCATTGTGGAAAGACTACTGTTGAGCTCCTGGTTGTCTTCGAGAGTGACCACTTCCGAATGATTGGCCGTCCTCTTGATGACCACAGTGGGCAGGCTCGGCCCATTGCAAGTGAGCGCGTAATATTCCATGTCGCCGCTGAATTCAACTTCGTTGTTTGAACATTCACTTCCGCATGTGATGCAAACTACTTCCGGCACAGCTTTACCGGCAAGAACTTTGTACAGCTGTCGATGTCTTTGTTTCCCAGGTTCAGTTCCAATGAAGTAGACTATCTGATTGTCTTCATCGTAGTCTGCGAGCGAAGTTACCTGATAGTCTCCCGAAGACAATACATCAAGGGCTCCTTTATCAGATACTCGTACCACATGTTCAAACATATGTCCACTGGGACCAAGTACCGGATACCGAGTGATGAAGCCGGTTGTGTAGACGATTTCTGGCATCATATAAGTATAACCGAAACCATTTGTCTGATAATCAAATATTTCTCTGCACTTCCAAGCGCCATCGCCATCTCTTGCGCAAATCTCGACATTGGTCTCATTCACGGGCCGATTCCACCAACCAACCAACAAGGTGTCATTCGTCATCCAATGTATGACTGACAGATAGCGGTCACTGTGACAGGAAATTTACCTAAATTGTCGATCGCTAGCTAAATGGAACGGCCAACTTACACGTGCTTAAAGCGCTTCGGTGGCGGCAAGTGGGCCACAGTAGCATTTTTGCTGGACAAGTCAATAATGGCCACTGTTGTCTTTGGTATTGGTGTCCCCGGCTGAAAGAAAATGGCGGTCAGCCTTTTCCAATCTCATGTCCAGTGTGTCATACCTTCGGAAACTTGCAAGTCACGATTTCTTCATACTGATTCAAGGTGTCATCGTAGTCACCATAGTAACCATACTCGGCATCCTTCAGATTGCTACTTTCGTAAGAAACAACTGCCAGCCATCGACCGTCTTCGCTGAAGTTGTATGTCGGACTTTCGGTGTCATCATCAGTGGCCCAGTCTGCGGGTACTGTTCGATAAAAAAGATGGCCGACCGGAGACTTGAAAATACTAATTGGCTCAGCGCCACCTGATGGCTGATAGTATATTTCCGAATCGGTGACAAAGATGACCTGACTTCCGGTCGATCCGAAGTCTGCCAGTTGCAGCTCAATGGGCACTTCCTCCTGAGGTGGCTTCAGGTATGTCACTGTTCTATGAGAGATACGTATCTATTCACCCGAATTAGTAGTTACGTCATCACCCACCTGTTCTCTATGTTGTACAAGAGAAAATAAGCTTGTCTCACTGCGCCCTTCCTCTGCGCATGTCCGAGTATGAAAATTAAAACAAACCACTGAATCAGTTGATTGCGAAACTTACGACTGTAAATTCACCAAACATGAGGAACTTCCGGTCCGGTGAAAGTTGATGCATTTCCGTGTTCACCTCGTCGTCCTGAACATCCAATGGTGTCACCCTATGAGCCGCCATCTTGAAAAGTATAAAACTCACCCCTAGAACCATCTTCCCTTTGCGATGTTCTATTCCCGGAGCAAGTTTAGCATTGTGGTAAAAATGTTTCTGCGTTCGATAAAAAAAGTTTCAGCTCACGCGTGACCACAGATATGAATGGAAGTATCACTCACGTACCAACTCAAAAGCATGAATCAGCATCGTTCTGTTCAGGGTTTCCACATCGTATATCTTGAAGTGACCATTGATGTCTACGTACAGTATTTCGTGACCAGATATCCAAGTGCCATTGAAAGACTTTCCTGTGAAAGTTGCATCAGAAATATGACCCAGACAAAGCTTGTCGCTGTCACAAGGGATTTCCGAGCAACAGCTGATTGTCACGATAATGGCGAAGACAATTAACCTGAGCATCGTGGCCGACATTGTCTCGTCTTAATTGCTTAAGAATACTGAAGTTTCATTAGCTACAGCACTCCGTTTTATTTAGTATTCCTTATATTCCTTATATATATGATATGCTAACGTCATAGAGTAATCGTTTTCAAGGTTTTACGCCCGGGCTCTGATATCGACCATCTCACAAAGCAACCGGAACCGGAAGCCCTCAGTGAGCTGATCTCTTTATGCATTTGCGAAAAGGACGTTCTAGTGCGAATGAGCTAATGGGCACTTCCGGTAGCCTTGCCCAGAACTATAAGCAATATGAAAGACCTGGCCAAGATGAAGCCATCAGAGTAATGGCTCTCCTTAACGAGATCACACATAACCGGAGACGGAAATGGCTTACAGAAAAAGAAACGCGCCTGAAGATTATGCAATTAAACGGTCCGCGTGTCAATGTTTCTTTCAAGGCTACTGGATGGCCTTGATAAGACTCCAGAAATCGTAAGTGTCATGGCTGACATTGGCCAGAACATTCTGAACTATATCTGCGCATGAGCGGTCGCAGCGGAATAGATGGCGGACAGTAGCAGTTAATATTACAACGTATTCGTAAATTCTAAAGACTAAAACGGGCTTTATTGCTCAGCCTTCCTACTCAAATGATTTAGACAGAAATGAGTCAATTGTGCGCATTAAGTGGTGATAAACACCTCCCATATGATGGTCTTCGTCCGGATATATCTGACTCTGAAAATCAATATCATTGGCCGCCATTGCCTTGATCAGCTGGGCAGTGTGCTGGAAGTGGACGTTATCTGGAAAAGATATAGCAGATTATAATCAGTAAAATGAAGTCACTTAATATCATTCTATTACCGTCGCTGGTTCCGTGAACGACTAGTAGTTTTTTGTCACGCAAGCGTGACACGTGACTGATAACGGAAGACCGGTTGTAGTTTTCTTCATTGTCCGCCGGAAGACCAATCAGGCGCTCAACATAGCCAGCATCTATGAGGCACAAATATTTCTCTAATATGGTATCACAGAGTGTGGCTTGTTTACTCACGATACCAGCGCCAATCAGTGACCGGGGCAACGGCTACGCCACAGCAGAAAACGGGGCTCTTGTCAGTGTCCAGAATGAGCGTGCGCAGAGTGGCGTAGCCCCCATATGACCAGCCCCACATGGCGATCCGTTTCCGGTCAATGTAAGGGAAGCTGTTACGTAAGAACCTATAAGAAAGCGCAAGATTAAGCCAAGTGTCGGCCATTTTGAAACTGTACTTGGTCACTCGGATGAAGTCATGTATTTCAAGGTTTCCCAGCTGATTGTGCATCTGGAACGTTTTGTTCAGGCCTTCAAACCCGCCACCCCTGACGTCCATTTTGGCGTAAACATAGCCACGTGACGCGGACATGTACGAGCTGAAGCCAACTTCGTAGTTGTCCGTAACGAACTGCTCAGATGGTCCCCCGTACACGTAGACCACCATGGGTACCTTCTTTGACCCATCTAGCGGCATGTCGGGCGGCAAGTAGAGCCGAACATTGGCATCTGCGAAGCGGACAAGGTTAGGAGATGACCCCTGACTCAGGTGCACTTACAGTACGGCCCCGAAAGGTAGACGCGATACGTTTTTATCTTCGGTAGCTTCTTTTCAGACAATCTGGAGGTGAGGTTGTAGTTGTCTTCCAGAGTGACCACTTCAGAGTGGTCGGCCGTCTTTTTGATGACCACTTTGGGTGGACTCGGCCCACTGCAAGTGGACACATAGTACTTCATGTCTTCGCTGAATTTGATGTCATTGTTGGAACAGCACTTGCTTGAGCATGTGACGCAAACCACTTCCGGTTTACCTTTAGCGATATCAATTTTGTACAGTTGACGATGTCTGGGTTTTCCGGGTTCGGTTCCGAGGAAGTAGACAATTTCATTGTCTTCATCGTAGCCGAGGAGCGAAGTTACTTGATAGTCTCCCGAAGACAATATGTCAAGGACCCCTTTGTCAGAGACGCGTACCACATGTTCAAACACATGTCCATTCGGACCCTTGACCGGATACCTCATGAGGAAGCCATTTTGATAAGATATCTCGGCCACCATCTCAATCCAGCCAAAGCCGTGGGTTTGATAGTAAAATATTTCCTTGCACGTCCACTGAGCGCCATCTTTGGAGCAGATTTCGGCATTGCTCTCATTCCAGATCCGGTTTTGCCAGCCAATCAAAAAGGTGTCATTGGTCATCCAATCAGAGAAGGACAAATAGTTGTCACTGTCAATCAGTGATTAATTGTGTTTCGTGACGTAACTGCCGTGAGCGAACTTACACGTGACCGAATCGGTCTGACGAAGGTAGATGGTCAACGGTGTAGTTACCGTCGGTCAGATCTATTATGGCCACAGATGTCTTGGGTATCGTCGTACCTGGCTGCAAAATGGCGGCGAGGGTCAATTATAGATTCCTATAGAAACGTTTACCTTTGGAAACTTCACGGAAACTATTTCGGCATTCTGATTGGTTGTGTCTTCATAGTCGCCATAGAAACCATAGCATGCCTCCGTGACGTCAGTGTTGTCATAGGAAACAATGGCCAACCGCTGACCATCTTCGGTGAACGCGAAAGATGGACTCTCGCTGTCGTCAGCTGTTACCCAATCATCGGGCACCAGGCGGTAGAAAAGATGGCCCGGTGGAGATTGCAAAATTCGAACTGCAGCGGCGCCACCTGCTGGCTGGTAGTAGACATTATAGTCGTGGACAAATATCAGCTGACTTCCGGTGGACCCGAAATTGGCGTATTGCAACTTGACCGTTTCCTCCGCTTCCGGTGGCGTCAGGTATGTGACATTTCTGTACAGAAATTGTTTAGAATTGGCGTGAGTCAGCAGTGATGGTCATAGTTACCTATTTGCAATGTCATACACTAGGAAGTAAGCTTTCACTGTGGCCCCTTTTTTCTGCGCATGGGCATAATGTCAGTTGCTCGCCCGGCTCGGAAATGATCAGCACTCACCGCATCGAATTCGTTGGCGAACATAAGGTATTTCCGGTCTGGGGAGAGGGTGTACTTGTCCGCATCGACTCCTCCGGCCTGGCATGGAGCACAGCTCGTTGGTCATCATCGTCAGCCATCTTGAATATCTAAAGACTCACCTCTTCCGAGTTGTCTTCGTTCTCTTCTTGTGGTTTCCGTTTCCGGTTTTGTACGCCATAGTGAAGTTTAGCGGTGAAAAAGTGGTTCTGTGCAGTTTCAGGTGCACAGAGATTCGTGAGTCACGCGTGATCAGAAACCAGAAAGTTCGTGAAAAAATGTACCCACCAGTTCGTTGGAATGTATCAGCATGCTTGAAGTCAAGGTATCCACGTCATATATCTTGAAGTGACCATTGTCCACGTAGAATATTTCATGGCCAGATATCCAAGACCCGTTGAAAGTTTTACCATGAAATGTAGACTCGGAAACGTGCTTCAGACAAATCTTGTCGCCATCACAAGGAATGTCTTGGATACAGCTAACCACACTCAAGCTGATTGCGATGATCAGCCATCGGAGAATTTTCAGCATGCTGAATCAAGTCCTATCGCTCTATACTGCTAATGAGCAATTAACGCTTTATTAATAGCTGCATTTTGATTTATTTTGTCTTCCATGACCCCCTATGCATATTACGCCACCTTGTTCAGGATTTCCATAATATTTTGTTTTTCATGTCGATGGACTCAATAAACCGGAAGTACATTTTTTGAAACTGCACAATCACCGTTTGTTCGGCGGAAGGCATAATTGTGTTTCAAAAATAGTATCACGGAGCGCACTTGAGATATGACCCATTGAAAACTTGACAAGCAGTCGGAGGATAGTATATTTTGATTTTTATTCGACGATACGAACGTCACTTAGAACTGTACAAAGCACTTTGGGTGAGATACGAAAGACGTATCATTCTCCATCTGATGATGACATGCCTTCGTCCTCCAGTTCCGGGACGGGAAACCTCAAAATGGCGGCCACGCCAGTAAGTTGGTCAAGCTGCTCGCCTGAAGGATGAAGGCTCGAAAAGAGTTTAACGTCGCCATTTTTCTCCCTAACCGAATCAACCAGAGCCACATATCTTCTTCTTGTGACAGGATCTTGATTGCGAAACAAGTTGTCAGAGATGAGCAATCTGTCAATGGCTTCAAACTCGTTAGCCTTCTCGACATGCTTTATTCCGTAGAATGCCTTCGAAGGTTCATGATGTAACATTTTGTAAAAATCCTCGAGCGCTCTCACTTCTCCAGCTGCCTTGGTGTCAACTAGCTTCGACTGAATCAATGGGTCAGTTAGGATCTCTGATACAAAATCAGATTAGATTAGCATCATCAATACTGAATGAACCTCACCTTTGAGAGAATGTTTAAAGCCGGAAGACGAATGGGTCAAGGTGAACTTGTTCCGGTTCTCAATCAGCACCTTCATGTCCAACTTGACAGCTTGGAGCATCATGTACTCGAAGAAGTGGTCTTTGACGAAGCCAGGACTTGCTACGAGGATACACTTGACCACTAAAATATATGAATATCAACACTCAAGCTCATCTTAACCAATCCTTACCATCAAAGTTGATATGGCGGACGATGGCTTGAATGATCTGGTCATAGAACTTTGTCAAACCCTTTTCATGTTGCGCACAATTTCCGCGCCGTTTTCTAGGTATGTTGACCTCAATCTTGGCCCGGGTCAGTGTCATACTAGACATAATGAGGCAAATATTAGCCAGCCCTTCCTGCATGACAATGGCCGCCAAATCTGAATTCTGCGTCGGGTCACAGGCCGTCTCAATGCGTTCAAGAGCAATCGAATCCCAATCAGTTTTGAAAAGGACAAACTTCCGGTTCATTTCAAGGTCAATGGTGTGGTAAGCACCCATCTTGACATACTGGTTCTCCTCCACATTACGACCCTTGACCCTTAAAACACAGGCTTGGGTGTCATACTCGATCTGTTCTATGGCGATCTTCAGCGTAGTTCGCACTTTGTTAGATGCCGTCGTACCTGTGACAGATTCCAGTGTCACCTTCCTTATCGTAGACGCTCTGATGCTGTCATGCACCTGTACCAGATTGTAGGTGTGCCACATGTCTTCAGCTTCTTCCGGCACAAGACCAACATGGCTGCCGGGCAAGGAATGAGTCAGCACTGATTGACAGGTCTGATAGGTTGACATGTTCAAACACTTACCCTTTGCCATCGCGATCAATCTGCCTAAACAGTAGTTTCATGTCTGCGATTAGAGCTGATAACTACCGACCATTGAGACAAATGTCACGAACTGTTTCGCTAGAATGTTTACACCCGGCTCGAAGGGAAGCAAACAGCTGAGTTGTCCGGGGACCATTTCCTTAGTGTGACCAGTCAGCAGCAACTGTTCGTTTATTCTATCGTCATAACCTTGTCGAGAAGAGAGCAATGAATCAGTTTGAGTACAATGTTCCTTTGCGGCAAAGATCAGTGAACTATTTCATTTGTTAAGAGTTCGAATAGAAGGGGTTTCAAAGGCACCGCTGTTAGTCTAAGACTACGTCTACGTTGAAATGTTTACTTGGCTGACAGTTGACAAATTCCACAGTACGAGTTGAGTGTTAAAGAAACAACAAGTCGATGCAACACAACATACGTATTGGTTTCATATTTGCATTCATGTCATTTATTCAAATCGTGATTGTGATCTCGATAGGCAGTTAAATTATAAATATTTGATCACATCTTTCTAGAGATGTTTAATCTCTTGTGAAGTGAATGTGTTATTTCACAAAGGATTTAGTTAACCTCAATGAGTCAGAAAGAGTTGACTACAGCTCTAAAAACACTTTTGTACAACCGGAAACGGAAAGAGGCCAATCACGCCCAGAACTTGTCAATGATACAAACTCCAGCATAACTTCGACCGATGGACATTTGGTTGGGTAGGAATGACCACGAATTTTGCTTGGGGTCATAAATCTCTACCGACATGAGGTTCTGTTGACCATCGTCACCGCCCACCACATAAAGGAGCCCGTCTCGGGCAACCACCCCGGCATTTCTTCGGGCAACAATCATGTCGGCACACTGGACCCAACTATTGGTCACCGGATCGTAGCATTCTACCGACTTGCGGACAGCTGGTCCATCATGGCCGCCAAAGACGTACAGCTTGCTGTCCAGGACTCCGACGCCAGCGCCACTACGTCTCTGCGACATGTCGGTGATAAGATGCCACGTGTCCGTGCTCGAGTTGTAGTATTCGACAGAGGACAAACATTGCCTGGAAGCTCCATCGTAGCCGCCGACGGCATACAAAAACTCGCCCAGCGTAGCAACACCGACGCTGGACCGTTTAGTGGACATGGAGGCGATGAATGCCCAGGCTGAGCCCTGAGGGTCGTACACTTCGGAAGAGTTGAGGCCACTTGACCCATCAAAGCCACCCACTGCATATATCTTGTTATGTAACACTCCGACGCCAAGCGTTGAGCGTCGCGCTTCCATCGATGGGCAGCTAATCCACTGGCCCGCTTGTGGGTCGTAAGCGTCAACCGTCCTGACCCGGAGGCTTCCGTTGAAGCCTCCGATGGCATAGATGAGACCGTTAAGGACAGCCAGTCCAGCTCGACACCGTCTCGTTGGTAATTCGGTTCTAATTTCGCTCCATTTTTCTGACGAAAAGTCATAGAATTCGCACTGTCTGATAGCTTTGGGCGCTTGACCGCCCACCACCACCAGGCACTTGGGCCTACCAATGGGAGCTCGAATTCGGTATCTGGCATTAGTGGAGCTGACCGTAGGTAACAGTTGGCCTTTGCATAAATGAAACTTCATTGCTTCGATTAACAAGTCTTTGCAAACAGTGTCCGTTTTGAGCAACGGATACTCGTCTTCGATTGCAATTAGTGCTTCCTGGTTCAGCCTTGGGAAACGGATGTGCTCAATTAAATTCGACAAACATGGCTGTCGCTCAGTTGGCTTGTATTCGATCCAAGATATGAGTGCCTTGAGTACTGCAATTTCACCATGCTCGCCAGTGTCGATGTAATCAGAGGAAATTAACTCAACTAATCTGGTTTGCTCTAATTGCAAGAATTCTTCCGACGTCAGAGTGATGGGCACAAATGTGTTCTGAACGTAGTTGAGGGCGAAGTGCTGAAGGTCGAGGCAACCAAGCAATTCGGCGAACTGATAGATGCCTAGAGCATTCTCTGGATTCATTTGACTGCGCACATAGTCGACACAAGTGTTGACAATGTCCTGAGTGTCCAGCATCTTGGCTCCGGCCAACAATTGCTGGACATTGTGTTCATTGACGTCCACTCGACCAGTGTAACACCAGGCAACAATTTGGTTCAATGCTTGGCCGTCAATGTTCTTAATGGAAATCTCTGTTTGACCAGATTCTATGTACTTCAAGGGTGTGCTGCAAGTGTCCCCAGATCCGACAAACATGGCGTTAAAGTATTGAATGGCCGAGGCAAGGACAATGCGATGGGCAACTATCTTGAGTCCGTCATCCGTGACCAGCATGACGTCACACAAGGATGGCCTCAGTGAGTACATGGTCAGCATGCACTTCTCTGCTTGGCTGGCGGCCATCTTGTATCGTTGCTTCACAAACTTTTGATGCGAGACTCAATTTGCTGACTTCGTGAAGATCTTTATCGACACGACTGAACCTTTGGACTTGGATTAGAGACGAATCGAGCTCCGAGTCGAACCCTTATTCGGACAATCAGCTGACGATGGTAGGCATAGTATGAAGTTAAAAGTTCACAGAGACACCAACGAAAACAATCAAATTCGAACAATTTAGAGCCCAACTGGTCGGGAAACGCACTTCGTACTTCGTGATTGAAGGGAATTTACAGGAAACGAAATGTAAATACAGTAGACGCTACATTATCTCGTTGCCGTTATCTACTCATTGTCTTTGTTACTTTAAAAGAAGATGGCGGCAGTCTAAGGAAGCGAAGGAAGAATAAAAAACTGTAGAAGTAATTGTGTCAATTGACTTGAGTGCGAGAGGAGAGAGCGAGAGGAAAGGAGAGGAGAGAGAAAGTGTTTCCAGTAAGAAAGCAGTAACAGAACCGCAGAGCAGCTGACTTACAAGGGGGTGGTTTCCTTAGTGAAATGTGCAGGAAGCCTCAGGAGAGGCCACGCCTCTAATTGCTATAAGCAAGCTGAACGCTCCGCCCATTTCGTTAGCAACCAAACAAGCGGCTGACCAGTTGTGCAAAGTTTTCGTATTTCTTCTCGAATGTTCTTCACCTTCGGCCACACTGGACAGCCTTAAGCAGGAATTAGTTCATTTCCGGCCAGCTTTCAATCGGATTTCATTTGGTTTACGTAATTGAGGTTTACTTTGCGAGCTCATTAATGAGTCATTAAATCACCACGGTGTACAGTCAAGTCAGCTGATTCTGCTTCAGGGACCGTTCAGTAACCAGGTTGTCTTGTCTTTGTGAAATTGGCGGTTACTACGCTTCGGCCATAACTGACTAATCATCATGATTTACACTAGTTGCCTGGAGATTCTGTTCACATCGAGCATTGAAACACCCATAGGGCTCATGACCATCAGTGCTTGTGAGCAAGGTCTCCATTCTGTTCACCAAGTGTCAGCTGTCGACCATGATCAAGAAGAGTTCGAAACTAAATCACATCTCGGTCAAGTTAAATTGCTGTCAGAGTGTGATAATCTGCATATTCAGCAATGTGAATCATGGTTAAGCAACTACTTTGATGTCCGTTCGAGACCGGAAACAGATCTAACCGTTCCTAATCTGTGCACAAAAAGCTTCAGTAAGTAAATCATAACCAACTTCATGCAGTGTTTGAAATTCATTTGTGACAATTAAGGTGATTTCAAAGTCAGTGTTTGGAAGCATCTGATGAACACGAAGCCCGGAGAGACGCTCTCATATTCCGAACTGTCCTTTAGAACTTTAGGACATTGTCGAGCGTCACGAGCTGTTGGCACTGCTATGAAGACAAATCCATTCCAAATTCTAGTGCCTTGTCACAGAGTGATCAAGTCTACTGGTCTTGTTGGCAATTATGCATATGGCAGTAAGATAAAGGAATTTCTTATTGAATCAGAAAAGCAAAAATGTGGAATGTAAACTAAATCAGATAAAGCTAGATTTACCGGCAATCTCAATCCATAGACTTCACAATCAGTTTCATTAATCTAATGAAATCAGCTGAGACAGAGTCAATTAGCTTGAAATAAACGATCCACTTCAAGTTAGCTCTATGAACGCCAGAGGACGCTCTAAAACTTGAAATAGCCGAACTGACTAATTAGAGGCGCCATCTAGTGTCCAACTTACGTACCGGAAAGGGTTTTCAACAGGTAGGAGAAAACGTGAATACAGTTCTAAATGGCGCTTAGGTAACAGCTGAACTCATTTGAGCGAAACAATATAGCATTTTCTAGAATATGACAATCAGGAACATGGTTAAAGGCTGTGTGTCACAGTTAATCACCGGTTTAACTAAACTTGATCAGTTTGAAAGCGTTTCTACGGCAGGCTCAGGTAGAGGAACTGGTTTTAGTGACCAATCATCTCTCTCTCTCTCTCTCTCTCGCTCTTTCTTTTGAAGTCGACCTGAATGGAAGCAACTCTGAGAACAATTTAGGAACGGCTCAACTGGGCGACTAATTGTGACGGCAATTTAGACCCTTCAGTCAGCGGTGGTCGTGGTCGCAAATCAAGATGGAACATATTTGAAAGACACCATGACCGTGAAAAGCAAGAGACACGATCAACTTTCGCAACGCAATTAGCAAATTGTGTAAACTGATGCAGTTTAGATTGCCATGGTTGACTTGATTGGAACAGTTTATGCAACCTGAGACTACTTTACATAAAAGGAAGCGCTCGTAAAATGATGACCATTTGCCATCTTGATTCGGTTCCAGCGGTTCATCACTCAACCTGAATTTAGTTAACAAATCGTTAATCAACAATGAACAAGCTACATGTCGTCGCCATTTTCTTAGTGCTGTGTACTCTAGCTCACGTTAGTCAGTGCCATTTCTCCGGATTAACCGATTGTCAGCGAAGAGAAATCCTGCTCGACCGTATCTTGCAAAATGTCCGACCTGGTCAGCTGGTTGACCCTTTGCTCAACATACCACATGCTATTCGCAGGCTTCACTATAACGCGTAAGTTACATGGAAACGCTGCCTGTAATATTTCGTCCCTTATTTACCGAGTGCAATTTCTTGCAGACCCCTTGCCCTCAGGATGATGCCTTCGCTTCATAGGGACAAGTTCTACCTTCCAGCCTAAACTCCGAATAGGCAAAGAAATATTTCATATTTATAGCAATCCAAACTTGATATCTGGATTATAACCATTTCCCTTACGCCCGCTGATAAAGGTCGTCAAGATGAATTACTGATCTAAATCGTTGAGAGTGTTGAGCGAATATTTTTTATCTGAAAATGTATCTCAAAGTTTAGGAAGGGACATTAAAATTGTCACCAGCCAACAAACTGCTCCATCTAGTGGTGAAACTTGTCTGCATTTTTGTTGCATTAACCTGGCCTACACTGTGGTCACCAAAGTTTGAATTTATTATTATCAAGAGCATCTACTGACAAGTGGTATTGACTAGCTTGTCTAACTTGCTAACCATAAAAAGCCTACTCTAGAAAAGACTAAAAAGACTAGGCTTGCCTGTAATTGCAGAGCGACTATGTCACGCTATGGTCGTTAGTATATCTAGAGTTTGTTCAACCGGATAGCAATTTATCCGAATGCGATTAGCCGGACTCAAGGCTCTTTATTATTAATTTCACGTGAATTCAATAAAATCTCGAATAATTCCGTGGGATAGGACGTCGTATAAAGACTTCAACGTAGAACATATTCACTTTGTATCTCAGTTGTCTCCAAACCGTTACAAGATGGCCGACGAAGAAGAGTTAACTCGAATAGCGTGTACAGCTTTGGTCAACTACTTGAGAATAATTGTCTTTGTCGACACAAAGCCTTCCAGAGTGGACACTGGACATTCATAACCTGATGACCAAGCTAGTCAACTATTCGTGCTGTCTCAGCTGGGTCGCCATGGGCTGGACATTTCCCTTGTACACTAGAGGGTGAATCGGGTCGGGCACACTTTGGGCCCCGTTCCACCGATCCACCCGCGGGCGGGCGTGTACGGGTGGAGATCTCGTACCTTCCACTGTACTAACTTGCGCATGCGCAATAGCAGAAGTGACGTCATTGAAATTCTCACGGGTGCGGGCGGGTCGGGTGGCGAAAAAGCCACCCGTCACATCGAGAGTCATATCGAGAAGCAAAGTGACGCCTTTGATAGACCAGCTGCTCTGATGGCCATAAATCCAGACAAAGACATCTGCACTGCGCATGCGTCATGTCTCCACGATTGAGTTATTATTGGGGTTAATGACATCGCAGTTCGATCCAAGATATCTGTTTTCATGGCATTTCACTGTGAACCCCTTTTAAATTACTCTCAAGCTTGATGAGCTTCAACATACAGCAATCTACAAGGTCATTATATACCTGCTAATATAAATACCGAATGTAGAAAAAAAGAAACCTTCACTTGGGTTTCTAGCGTGAAAGTCTCAGATTGCTGACCAAAGATGGCCGACAGCGAAGATCCGGTTCAAGACCATTGTGCTGCATTGGCGAAATATTTGAAAATGATCATGTTCATTGACGCAGCTGAGCCAACGAGCTGGAAAAGGACAGCTCTGTACAGAGTGACCATCTTGTCCATCGTCTCGATGGTAGTCATTCGAAACGTCCTCATGTTCTTCACAGATGACCCCTCAGAGCTGAACCGATTGGGAGACTTTTGCCGACTATTCGGCGACTCGAGGCCGTCGCACCATGTTTGCTACAGTGCTTGCATCAGCTTGTCAACCATGGGCTGGATGTTGCCTCCATTTTCTTGGGCTCTGCAATCGTCCAGAGCTGGACGCAAGGTTCTCAGCGACGTCATGGAGCCTTTGAGGATCATATCCAGGAGCCAGATGGCGCCTGCGCACCTGTCCCATGCGGACGTGGAGCAGTTGGCCAATCGGGCAAGGCTATTGTCCGACATTGTCCTGTATTTCCCGTCACTTATCGTCCTCATGTTCACACCTTTTACAGCCTATGCGTTCTATGTGGACTTTGACCTGGCCAAGGAATGGCCGTACGCTGTGTTCAACGTCATATGTATTGCACTGTGGATGGCTCATATCGTTGGTACCCTAGCTGTGTCAATGGCTTACTTCAGTATTACCTGCAAGCTGGTGACCTTGAGAGCGAAGAATCTACAGAACAGTCTCAAGAAAGCGACCTCTGACGGCAAGTCTTCTAACACTGTGATTCGACTGCTGCGTGACCATGACTCCTTCGTGACCACACTTTACCGGTACAATGCGTATTGGTCAACATATATGGGCATGGTTTTCCTCACTTTCGTGCCCTTAATAACGACTCTATCGTATATTGGCTTCTTCATGGATACGACTGTGAAGATAATGAGAATAACTCTAATTATCGCCGATTGCGAATACTCGATCATATTTACAATCATTTGCTTGATGGCTTCTCAAGTTTATACGTCGGTAAGAATTATCACTCTAATGCCCTTTTTACTAAACTCTACGGAATACTGAAAGGTACATCAGTGTTACAAACACCTCCTTGGTCTGGTCGATAAAAAACATGGCCGCTGTGTCAACATGAAGATTATGCGATCCGCTTCGCTGTATTCCCATAGGCTTGGATTCAGTTGCTTGGAAATATTTGTCGTGTCGTATCAAACATTCTTTGAAGTCGCATTCGAAATTGTGTCTTACTTTTTGTTATTGGTAAATGTTGTGCAAGGAATCAAAAAAAGTTACCTGTACTACTACCTGTACCTTTGAGAGCAACTTCATTCAATGTATCAAACCTTAGTCTTTGATAGAAACGCTTTAAAAACCTCATTTAGTTCATGTAAGTTTTTCCGTCGCTAGATGGCGCTGGCACAAAAAGTTCTTTATTTTCCTACTGTGTGTTTCCGTCAGGATTACAAGACAAATTGAGGCTCTTTACAATTAATCAGCAACATCGAATCTTTGCCATATGCCTTTGTACCTGGTGTCCCCAAAATGGCGCTCAATGGCGGCATCGAAGTCCAAGCTTTCCGGTTTAGACAAGTGGCTCCGCCAATCGCCAACGATGCCCTTGCGCACAAAACTTCCCCCAGCTTGTCCAGGCATAGAGTCGTCCAGTTGCTTTTTCATATATTTTTTGCTCGATTTTTCCAATACGGTATCTATCAGCTGTTCATCGTAGTCAACGCCGAGGAAATTCGCCATCTTGATTATTTCGCGTCTCGAGTCTTCAATCATCTCTTCGTACACGACTAGAAGTACATTCTTTCTGCAAAAGGCTGGCAGCCATGACAGGTACCACTGGAAATAGTTGCCATAGTTTGAAGACTCAGTTAGAAAGTACTCAGTATAATCTGACACAGCTACACTGACATTCATTTTGAGTCCAAAGTTCTTCTTGTAGAAAAAATGGCTGATCATGACATCCTTGGGATTCCTTATCACGACGATATACTTGGCCTTGGGATTCCAAGGTGCTCGCAAGAAATCAAGGTGTGTCTTGATAATGCCCGGACGTTTCATGACCTTGACCTTGGGCACCTCGTAGTCAACTATGGGACTAAGATTGTTGATAGTTTCGCCCACCGTATCACTGGACCCGGTAGTGCCATTGTTGAACAGCAAGGTACATATTTGCTGTACCCAAGTCGTACCACACTTCGGAAACGTAGCAACGAAAACATCATCGTCCCTTGGCTGATAAGCGAACGCTTGGTAGAGCAGGCCGTTAGATGGCGACACTTGCATTGACAAGCCACCCACATTCTCAAGAGGTCCAAGATACTGTTTATATCTGTCGCATGCTGACTGCGATTGGACAGCTGCTAAGATATAAAATATGGCTACAACACTGGCATACATCCTTCAATGTGCGTTTCACAACTGAACTGCAATTATACTTACCACCTACTGATGCCATTGTTTCGCATTTGTTGTCATAGCAACTGATTAAATATCGTTTAACGCAAAAACCCACAAACAACCATCTTCGGAACTTTTCAAAATATCTTTAGTGTTGCGAATGGCGAATTGTTGGCACTGTGAAACTGTATTTGAGCACAAGCACATTGTACTTCATATTAGACTTATAAAAATAAGTGAAGACATAGCTTCCGATGGCCTCTAAAAAGTATTTTGAAATACCAGCAACTTTTCATGACATCTCGAGTTGAGTGCTGATTTCAGTCATTCTGAACGTATCAAAACCAATGGCTACCCTCAACACCTGGCGGCCATGTGTGAAGTGGACCCATATTGAAAGCGTCGATGGCCCAGTGGAAAGTCTTGACCGGCTCGGAGAAGTGGTCCCCGTAGGCTGACCTCAGTGTCGACTCAGAGTCACAGTGGACAAGAACTTTCTGTCCAAGCAAAATGGCCGAACAGAGCGTCCACTTGGGATACTGGTAGTAGAAGTAGGTATTGTTGATAATCACATGGCCGCCAGTCTGGTGATACTTTTCTGTTTCGTACGCGAAGAAAAGGTCCACCTTGAGGCCATTTCGCTTGAAGCCTATTTCGAATGCTTCGGCCGGATGTCCATATGTGACCCAGAGCTCAAGGCCACTGTTGAGGCCTTTCAGTTCAGCTGCTACATATGACCGGAAGGCGGCACCATCTTTGGATTGAATATATCTAGCCCAAGTGGCAAAGTCGAAGTCATGGGTGTACGGTATGACGTCACACTGTCTGTACCATCCTAGGAGTGTCCCAGAGTCGAGCCAGAAATTCATCCTCAGCTGTTTGGTCAACTTTTTCATGGCAACAATGGCTCCCTCTCCTTGTCTGAGGAAAGTGTCCGAAGCACGACCACCTGTCCACTTGGCGGCCATCTTGTGGTTGCACGGTACAAAGGTAGAAGTGTCCACTTGGGACAAGAAGTACCAAGCTTCGGATGGCACCTTAATTGGCAAAAGTTGACCATGGTCAAGGTCTACATATGCTGTCATCACTTGGAAGGGGTCATAAAGATGGCGACTGTGTTGACCAAATGTAAATTTTTCGGTATCTTGATCACGAAGCTGGTCAACCCAGAGATAGTTTTCTCGTTCGTGAAAAACTGAAACATGCACTAAATTGTTGCCATTAGTGAATATGTAATGACCAATGAGAGAACTAATTAAGGCATCGTCAAAGTCATTCCCTTCAAATGGTTCTCTTACTGGATGAGATGTACATTTCCATTTTGTTAAATTGTGCTCAACTAGTGACGAGCACACATCCTGTAAATTGTTCTTTGGCACATATCCGAGTGACAGGACGTCGCCACTGTAATTAGTGGCGCTAATTGGCAACAATTTGTTGTTAACTAAGGCAGTGAGATCGTCGCTGTCGACACACTTGATTAATAAAGATGGCTGAATGACGAATAGGTGATATCTTCTAGATAATCCACTTCTCAAAAAGTCCACTTGAGCTTCTGACAATTTAACACCCAACCGAGAGCAATACAGCAATGGCGCCCAAATTCGACTAATGGCTGCATAATTACTTTCCACATTCAAATACAACAGGGCACAGAAAAGAAGCGAGACGAGAAAAAACAATACTTTCTGAAACGACATGTTGAATATTGCAAAAAAGACGATAAGAAAACGTTTGTAGCGAAAATGAGAGATCGATAATGGAGTAGAGGCGACAGCTAGAGCTGTTAACAGTTACATGCCGGTGTAGCGATGTTGCGACAATCTCGTTACATTGCCTCAAAAGGGGAAAAAATCGGGCGCCAAATTTGAATCACATGCGTCACGGCAAGTGTGTGCATGTTGCGGAAGGCGGAGAGAGGAATAGAATAGTTGCAGTGCGAAAAGAGAACGGAGATTCGATTGCGGACCGGTAACCAGAACCGAAAATTTTCTCGTCATTCTAGATCCGGAACCGACTGGGACGGATTCTTTTCTGTCCATCTTCGGTTCCAGCTGTAGTTGATTATGAAGGCTGTCGTAGTCACTTGGACTTATTACTTGGCTGAACTGAAACAGGGGACTTGCCGACAAGTGGTTGTAGCTAGGGTTACTTATTTTTAATTTATGGATCAAAATTAATTTCAATCTATTTAATTTATGAATTAATTTATCGAAAAATTGCGCTTGATTCTTGCGCATCAGTCAGCTACTAGCATGATATGCCATGTGTCTTCCTGACCTAATATAAATTAATGAGTTACGACTCGAATCGGACACTAAGTAGAGATGGACAAAGGCTTAATGAGCTCTGGCGCTCGAGTTCGGCTCAGCCAGCGGCTCGAGCCGCCATCGCATGCAACACTGAGTACTGTCAAGCTCATAAGAGCCAGACTTGAGCCGATGGCTTATTTGCATGCTGTAATTAGCGACGCTAATGAAAAACAATGTACAATGAAAGTATGAAAGCTGATCTTGCACTCTTTTATACCAACGTGTAGCTTCACTCAGTGCGATCATATGCGACTTGTTATGACTTGTTTCAGTCTACGTAATGTGTCCCCTCGACACCTGGCGGCCATGTTTGAAGTGGACCCATGTTGAAGGGCTCTGTCGCCCAGTGAAACGACTTGACCGGCTCGGCCCAGTGGTCACCGTAGGCTGACCTCAGTGTCCGCTCAGAGTCGCAGTGGACAAGAACCTTTAGTCCGAGAAAAATGGACGAACAGAGCGTCCATTTTGGAAACACGTAATAGAAGTAGGAATTATTCTGTACCACTTGACCACCAATCAGGTTGGTCTTGTCGGTTTCATAGGCGAAGAAAAGGTCCATTTGGACGCCATTGAGCCTGAGCGCCATTTCGTAAGCTTCGCCCGGATGCCCATAGGTTCGTTTCAGCTCAAGGCCACTATTCAGGTCTTTCAGCTCAGCCAGAACCCGTGAGCTGAAGGCGACGCCATCTTTGGTGTCAATGTATCTTGCCCAAGTGGCAAAGTCATAGTCATTAGTGTAAGGTATGACGTCACACTGTCTGTACCATCCTAGGAGTGTCCCAGAGTCGAGCCAGAAATTCATCCTCATTCTCTTCGTCAATTGTTTTATAGCAACGACCCCTTCGCGGCCTGTCTTGAGAAAGCTGTCTGGCGCACGACCCCCTTTCCAGTTGGCGGCCATTTTGTGGTTGCACGGCACATATGTCGAAGTGTCCACTTGGGACAAGAAATACCACGCTTCAGATGGTACGTTGACTGGCAAAAACTGACCATGGTCAAGGTCAACGAATGCTGTCTCCAGGCTGAAGGGGTCGTAAAGATGGCGGCCATGTCGACCAAATATTAAACTTTCATGGTCAAGTTCAGTAAGTTGGTCAATCCAGAGATAATTTTCTCTTGGGTGAAAAACTGCAACATGAACTATGTTCTCGCCATTGGTGAGCAAGTAGTGACCAATTAGCGAACTAATTAACGTGATGTCAAAGTTCCCGGAGTTAAATGGCTCCCTAATTGCCTGAGATGTGCATTTCCAGTCGGTTAAATTGTGATTACGCAGTGATGAGCACAGGTCATGTAAATTGTTTCCTGGCACATATCCGAGTGACAATGTGTTGCCACTGTAATTAGTGGCGCTAATTGGCAGCAATTTATTTTTAGTCAGAGCAGTGAGATCTTCGCTGCTGATGAACTGAATCAAAATGGCGGGCTGAATGATGAAAAGGTTAAACCTTTGCGCTAATCCACTTCTCAAGAAATGAACTTGAACGTCGGACAATTTAAGCTCAGACTGAGAGCAATGCAGCGACGGTCCCCGAAATATTCTAAATGTTGCATAATTGCTTTCCGCATCCAAATAATACAACAGCGCACAAAAAATCACACAAACAATCAGAGAGAAGAGCAATTTCTGAATCCACATACTAGTTTAAACTGAATCAAAAAGCATCTGCAATGAGACACACTAATTGAACTAGAGGTTGAACTACTAGAGCATGTTTAGAAACTCCTAGATGTCGACTAGTGATGGGCTCCGAGCGACCGTGAACTTTTGAGCCGAAGCTAGTGATTCACGTGCGAGGAAATGGACTTAATTGTGGCATCAAGTGTTGAAAACCTGACCCGAGTTGAAGTTTGCCAAACAGGGAAATAGTAGACGTCAACAATGGGCCCGGGGTTTTTTCTCTTGCCGGCGCCTTGAGTCATTAAGAACCGTGTAGAATAGAATCGAAACGGAGCCAAAACTTCCTGAGCTAAATTCCTGGCTGAAATGAGCTTGCACAACAATGGGCGGGAATGTTGGCTCAATGTGTGGAAGTGGGCCGACAGTTTTGTTCTATACAAAACGACTCACACCTATGGACTCCAGAACTTTGCAAGCCCCTCCAGCGAAGTCAGCTGTGAAAAAGCTCGGGACCATTGAATAATTTTTTACTGGCGCTCAAAATTAGCTTCGACAGAGTGAACTCTACTGAACTTAAAACTCATCTCTACCCTGAATCAGCTTTCAGTATACAATTGTTCCCGAGCTTTTTCACAGATGCTTTCGCTGGGGGGGGGGCTTGGAACTTTGGTCTGACCTCAAGACTTGGCAGGCAAGCCTTTGCCCATCTCTGTTACAAAATTATCTCTGCGATAAGTACAGAGCAAGGGGCGCCCGACGCCGCCAGATGACGTCAATCATGGCACTGCGCATGCGCAAGTTAGTACAGAGGAAGGTACTAATCTCAAGTGTCTTAGTTGTGACCTTCCGGTTTAACTGATAAAATATAGACTGAACGCACCAGTTTGTAATTGATTTGATTGCCAGTGTTACCCTTATCAACGCATTGTTTTCATTGTAGCAAGCGTAAGCTTAAGTATATTACTCGTAGTTTCGAATCCGGTTACTTCAGGTGGAACCATTAGCACCTGGCAGATGCCTCTAATGCAACACCCACAGGGTAAACAATTGTCATCAGTCAATCAGATTCAGCTAAATCAACAAACATGACGATCAAGGGCACAGGTGTTTAGCAAGCGCATGTCTCTTCGCAGTATTCGTTGAGTTCATGAACAGCTGGTGCCTTGTCTTGTGACTCAATATCTGATACATGTTCAAGCTACTGAAGCTGGAGGTCACGTGGCCAAGACTACATCTCACCACAGCACACCTGTCTGGATTCACATTGGCATTCGACACTGTTCTAGAATTGTATTGCAAATTACTTTAACAGCTACAAGACAAGCAACAAGCAAATATTTTGAACATAAAATTTTCATATTTCAAACTTAGCTGTCGATCAGTTTGCAAACTTTTCTCGAGAAGTATTCCGAAATTCCGTGTCAGGCAAACCAATGAGACGTAGAAAACATTCAATCATATTCCGAGCCAATCGTGACACTGGTGTCGCCATCTAGGATCTCAGTCTGGTGATACCACTTGTCCGTGTCAAGGACAATAATGTCGCCCGGTTCCAGGGTCACCTGGAACTTGTCACATGACAGCCAGCACTCGGAAGGCGGCTCTATGGTCCACTTTTTGCGGCCCCTCAGCTGGGCCTGCCAACTGACGTAGCCCACGCTGTCCACGTGCATGTGGGCCCCGTGGCCGGCCGTGCCCATGAAGATCCAGTCGAGTCGAGAGCTCTCCGAGCTGGTGGGCAGGAAGTAGGGCCGTTGGTAGAATGTTCTAAGACGGCTCGCAATCTCTGGGTCACAGTTGCTCCTGGTGGGGAGGAGATAGAAGCTCGCGTTATCGAATTTGAACATTCGCAAAGTTAGAACAAACAAGAACAGTTCTAATCGCCTTACCAGCCAATGTACCACGGACTCTTTTTTCGCGCGTCGGACATGTTCAGAGCTTCGAGCAGGTTCCGGAAGCCACTCTTGTACGGAAAGAACTGACAGTCGGTCGAAGTGTGTCCCGTTCGGCCGAAGTGTACAGTTCGCGAAAGAACTCGAAGTCAAAGTCGGACATGGCCGTCCAGTTGGCGGCGCCGTCGCTCACGATGACCGGAAGTCCGGAGTAGGCGTACCTTGAGCGAAACATACTAAAGACCGGATATTGTAATCTGAGACTCACTTTGCTTCGAACTCTTCCGGGCAAAGGTTCGACCTTCTTGGAATCGAATCCAAGTTCGAACATATCGAACAGTTGAACGGAGGCAAGAACGCGTCCTGAAGGGCTCTAGGAACCTTCAGAGCGCATTTTTCATATTCGAAGTCTCGAATGTCTTGAAATATTCGAAAGTACATCTTTCCCAAAATGGCGACTTGACCACTCATGAAGGCTAAGATGATTAAGCAAATCACCAACACTCCAAGTTGAACATAATTAGAACGTATCTTGTCATCCTTGATTTTGTGTTTCGAAAGGACTTTCTCAATGGTCAACAGTTTAACTTCATCCGTTGATTCAGAGCAATTTAGCTGAGCAGTCAACTGGACTAAATCCGCATATTGCGAAGGAGCCATTTTGCATGAACGGTTTCAAAGAAATGTACAAAGTCGAAGGTGTACCTGAGCGTCAGTGCTTTTTATTCAGAACATTATTCCAAGGCGCATGCGTACAACTTGGTAAAAATATTTTCATTTGTAGCAAAAATACAAATTGGTCGAATCTGAGACTTGGTGGGCGTGGCTTCTATTTGACGTTCTCCAGGAGAAGGGCAATACCTTGACCACCGCCGATGCAAGCCGAGCCGATGGCATAGCGACCACCGCGTCGGCGCAGCTCGTGCGTCAGGTTGGCCGTGATGCGGCCCCCAGAGGCTCCAACCGGGTGACCCAGGGCAATGGCGCCGCCATTCACATTGGTCTTGGCCGGGTCTAGGCCCAGTTCTTGTTGCACGGCCAGAAACTGGGGTGCGAAGGCTTCGTTGACCTCGATGACGTCCACGTCTTCCAGCTTGACGCCGGAACGTTCTAGAACCTGCCTGATGGCCGGAACTGGGCCAATGCCCATGATGCTAGGGTCACAGCCGACTACAGAGTAGGCCACAATTCGGGCCAGAGGCTTCAGGCCGTGCTTGGTCACAGCCTCTTCCGAGGCCAACAAGATGGCGCCCGCTCCGTCACACACGCCACTGGCATTGCCGGCCGTCACGGTGCCTCCCTTCTTGAATACAGTGGGCAACTTGGCCAGAATTTCCATCGTGGTCTGTGGCCTAGGGTGCTCGTCAATAAGAAACATTTCTTCCTGACCAGTCTTGCGGTTCTTGAAAGGAATGCCGACAAGTTCCTCCTTGAAGCGACCATTGTCCAGAGCATCCTTCCACCTTTTCTGGGACTGGAGAGCAAATTCGTCAGCTTGTTGGCGTGTGATGTTATACTTGACGGCCAGGTTCTCGGCAGTGACGCCCATGGGTGTCTTGATGTGATGGTCAGTCAGAGTGGACCACAGCGAGCACTCCATTTGCGGTGTCTGGGAGAACTTGACCCCAAATCTGGCGTCTCTCACTAAAAATGGCGCCTGGCTCATGTTTTCGGAAGACGTTGCCAGTGAGATTTCACTGTCTCTGAGGACAATATCCTGGGCAGCGTTGACCACTGCCTGGAATCCGGAGCCACATAGTCGGTTTACGGTTAAACATGGCGTCGGTGCTGACAGACCTGTTCTCAAGGCAACATGGCGGGCAATGTAGGCTCCGTTGACGGATGAGGATTGACCGACATTGCCAACGGTAACTGAATCAACTTGATCTGGTTTAACGCCAGCCTGTTCCAAGGCGGCCCGGGAAGCTATTTCTCCCAATTCAATGGAACTTGTGTCCTTTAATCGGCCACCAAAGGCACCGAAGGCCGTTCTCTTGGCACCGACAATGAAGACACCTCTGGTTAAAGCGGACATCTTGTTTAAAACGATCACTAAATTGAACTAACTGTTAACTCTGAGAAGACACTCGGAAAACCGGAGTGACAAGTAGAGTAAACATGACGACAGAGGCGACAACTGACGGGCGAAGTCCAAAGTACAATGTGCGCGAATGTTTTCCTTTTGCACTTTGCATAGTGATTTAGATATCTATTAAATTGGATCATCAGACAGTCAAATTGAATGCCGAAGGTTAACTTTATTTAAAACATCAACATCTACAACCTTGGCTACATTTCATCAATGGTAATAGCATAAATACTTGAAGAGAGATCATATAAGGGAGCACGGAAATGAAGAATGGCTTAATCCACTTCCTCAATGGTTGGTCCGGATCGAGCACCAGGCATGTCCTGACCAGTCGGAGTACCACCCGGCATACCACCAGGCATACCGCCAGGCATTCCTCCGGGCATGCCACCAGGTTGGCCACCGGCGCCCTGGTACAATTTGGTGATTATTGGGTTGCAGATGCCTTCGAGTTCTTTCTGTTTGAATTCGAATTCATCCTTTTCGGCCATAGAATTCGAGTCGAGCCATTTCAGGGTTTCCTCAATCTTGGTCTTGATGGTGGACTTGTCACTTTCCGGTATCTTGTCCTTCAAGTTCTCGTCGTCAACCGTTTGCTTCATTGAGAAGCAATAGGTTTCAAGTGCATTGCGAGCAGTGATCTTTTCACGCTGTTGCTCATCTTCATTTTTGAACTGTTCGGCTTCGTTGACCATTCTCTCAATGTCCTCCTTCGAAAGGCGACCCTTTTCATTGGTGATCCTAATCTTGTTCTCCTTTCCAGTGCTCTTGTCAACGGCGGACACGTGGAGGATGCCATTGGCGTCAATGTCGAAAGTGACCTCGACTTGAGGGACACCTCTGGGAGCCGGAGGAATGCCCGACAATTCGAACTTGCCGAGAAGATGGTTGTCTTTGGTCATGGTTCGCTCACCTTCGAACACCTGGATGAGAACACCTGGCTGATTGTCCGAATAGGTGGTGAAGATTTGCGAGTGCTTGGTCGGAATTGTGGTGTTCCTCTTGATGATGGTAGTCATGACTCCGCCAGCTGTTTCAATGCCCAATGACAATGGAGTCACATCGAGAAGAAGCAGATCTTGAACAGCCTCATGAGTGTCGCCAGTCAAGATGGCGGCCTGAATGGCTGCTCCATAGGCCACCGCTTCGTCAGGGTTGATGGACTTGTTGAGTTCTTTGCCATTGAAGTAGTCCTGGAGGAGCTTTTGAATCTTTGGAATTCGAGTAGAACCACCAACCAGAACTATTTCGTGCACTCCAGCCTTGTCGAGCTTGGCATCCCTCAGCGCCTTCTCAACTGGATCAAGGGTGCTTCGGAACAAATCGGCGCACAGCTCTTCGAAACGGGCCCGAGTGATGCTCGAATAGAAGTCAACGCCTTCGAAGAGCGAATCGATTTCAATGGAAGCCTGAGTCGAAGAGGACAGAGTCCTTTTCGCCCGTTCACAGGCTGTTCGAAGGCGCCGAATGGCCCGCTTGTTGCCCGTGATGTCCTTTCGGTGCTTGCGCTTGAATTCCTCCACAAAATGGCTGACCATGCGGTTGTCGAAGTCTTCACCGCCAAGATGAGTGTCACCAGCTGTAGACTTGACCTCAAAGATGCCAGCGTCGATGGTCAAGATGGACACATCAAAGGTTCCGCCGCCCAAGTCGAAGATGAGGACATTCTGTTCCTTGTTGGCCTTCTTGTCCAGACCATAGGCAATGGCGGCCGCAGTGGGCTCATTGATGATTCGAAGCACATTGAGACCAGCAATGGCGCCCGCGTCCTTGGTGGCCTGTCTCTGGCTGTCGTTGAAGTAGGCCGGCACGGTGATGACGGCCTTGCTCACGTCACGGCCCAGGTAGGAGGCGGCCGTCTCTCGCATCTTGGTCAACACCATGGACGAGATCTCCTCGGGCTGGAAGCGCTTCACTTCGCCCTTGTGTTCCACTTCGATGGCCGGCTTGCCGCCATGACTGACCACCTTGAAGGGCCAGTGTTTCATGTCGGCCTGGACATTGGGGTCGTCGAACTGTCGACCGATGAGTCGCTTGGCGTCGAACACAGAGTTGGAAGGGTTCAGGGCCACCTGGTTCTTGGCCGCGTCACCAATGAGGCGCTCCGTGTCCGTGAAGGCCACGTAAGATGGCGTCGTCCTGTTTCCCTGGTCATTGGCCACTATTTCCACCTTGCCGTGCTGGAAGACGCCGACACAGCTGTAGGTTGTTCCAAGATCGATTCCAATCGCTGATGCCATGGTTTGAGTTTCAGTAAATCACAATTTAGAAGTAACAGTTTCAAGTTGTCGAAGTTCACAATTAAGGATTTGAGAAGATTCGAGCTGTTCGGTAGAACTTTGAGAGTCTCTTAGAGCTTGCAGAGCACTAGAAGAAATTTCACTGTGGTCAAGGGTGAGAGACGAGCCCGCTTATATACGAAGGAAAAATACTGCTCGCAAGTTCCAGAGCTTTCCCGCTGCCTCGCAGCCTCTCATTGGCTGACACTTGTAAACAAGTGGGCGGGGCTAGAAGAGTCGTGACTCTTCGAGAATGCTCGAAGTTCTGCTCCTGTCGTGAATGTTCTGGAACATTCTGTGTAAAGTGTCATTACTGGCTCGAGTTGCATCATTTTCTGCCTCTCCTCATTGGCCCACTGTTTTTTATTCGACATGAGAACAGAGAGAACTCAAATAAGCCAGCTGTCACTGATGAAGATGGTGCAATTAACGACTCAAGTGAATCAACCACTGGACATTTTGTGATTTACTAATTCGGATAGAAACCGAGTTCGACAATGTGCAACCATAGCGCTCCACTTGCTTTAATTGTTGGCGTCATATCTTCAAGTCGGCATTTTCAAATTAATTCTGCTCTAATTACTCATGAGTGTTCTGTAACAAGTGCTCAGTAGTTGTTCGAATTTCCTCAAGGTGCCAACTCGTCGTAATTATCTTGCATTCTCTCTACGGGAAAAGCAAGAGGAAAACATGTCAAATTCCTGAGAAGACAAGATCCGGAAATATTCCCAGCTGTGAGAGTTTAAGCACGAGGATGACCTGAAAGCCAAAGGTCTCGCATCAGCGCCACCTATGGAGAAAAAGAAATCATCCGTGAAGATTAACGATCTCGTCAGTTGCCGTTAATTACACCGGTTCTCACGCTTCATTTGTCGCTGAAAATATGCATAAAAATAGACTAGACAAGTCTACACTGCTGTGGAATGACTCACTCGTACCGAACAGCGACGCGCACGTGGTCTAGTTTCACTTCGCTTCACTTCTAGGCTAAAAGTTCTAGAACACTTTGCTTTTGTTGTCGCATGGAAAAAATTCACTCAAGCACATTTCATGACTCAATACGGTTACTCAGTTCCTTCCTCTTTTTTGAAACAATGCATAGAATGACGTGTTACTCTAGTCGACATTGCTCATTGTCTCCACTTCCGGCCCAGTTTTTTTTCCTAAAATGCTGCCTGATTTAGTTTAGATTTAGTTTAAATTGTAATATGTGGCCACAGCAGTTGACCTTTTTTCTGCTTGTTTGTGTGACTTTTTGTGTTTTGTTCTATTATGTTGTCAATAGCAACGATGATGCAATTAGACTAATTATCGGTCCGTCAATACTTCGCTCTCAAAAGGAACTGAATCTCACTGAAGTTGAAGTTGATTTCTTGCGAAGTGGTTTAACACGAAGACACAATTTGTTCATCATTCAGCCTTCCATTTTAATTCAGTTACTCGAACCCAGAGATCTCACCGCTCTAGTCAAAAATCGATTGCTGCCAATTAGTGCCACTAATTACAGTGGCAACACCCTGTCACTCGGATACAAGCCAAAGAACAATTTGCATAATGTGTGCTCATCACTGTTGAATTACAATTTAACAAACTGGAACTGTTCAGCTCATCCAGTAAGAGAACCTTTCGATGCAATTAATTACACCAGAACTGAATCTCTGATTACTTCGCTAATTGGTCATTACGTACTGATCAACGGTGACAGCTTGATTCACGTGACCGTTTTTCACGAGCAAGAGAACTATCTCTGGGTTGATCAGCTGATCGACCAAGACAGTGAAAAGTTCATCTTTGGTCTAAACAGTCGCCATCTTTATGACCACTTCACTGTGGACATCACATATGTTGACCTCGAAAATGGTCAATTCTTGCCAATTAACGTGCCATCCGAAGTCTGGTACTTCTTGTCCCAGGTGGAAACTTCGACCTTTGTACCTTGCAACCACAAAATGGCCGCCAAGTGGACAGGTGGTCGTGCTTCGGACACTTTTCTCCGGCTGGGAGAGGATGCCATTGTTGCCATGACGAAGTTGACCAAACAGCTGAGGATCAATTTCTGGCTCGACTCTGGGACACTCCTAGGATGGTACAGACAGTGTGACGTCATACCTTACACCGATGACTATGACTTTGCCACTTGGGCTAGATATATTGAGCCCACAGATGGCGCAACCTTCAGATCAAATGTTCAGCAGGAGCTTATCGACATTCATAGCGTATTAGAGCTCAGCGACACCTATGGACATCCGGGTGAAGCTTACGAGATGGCCTTCAGGCATGAAGGCATCAAGCTTGACCTTTTCTTTGCTTATGAAACCGAACAAAATCACCAAATTGGCGGCCATGTTGTCCGGAACAATACTTACTTTTACTACGTTTATCCGAAGTGGACACTTTGTTCAGCCATCTTGCTCGGATACAAAGTTCTGGTCCACTGTGACACTGAGCGGACACTGAGGTCCGTCTACGGTGACCACTTCTCCGAGCCGGTCAAGTCTTTCCACTGGGCGACGGAGCCCTTCAACATGGGCCCACTTCACACGTGGCCACCAGACAGTGGTGACACCTATTGGCACTCTTGATGAATTAAAGTTTCAATAGTTCCGAAGCGTTTTCCAATCAATACGACACTCTGCACCCTGGCGCCATCTGTTGCACGGGCTTTGAAGGAGAGGTTGTTTAGAGGCAAAGCCTACTTAGCAGCTCGCGGTAGGCGTCGAATCTAATCGGCGTACGTTTGCCATGTCAATACTGTACTCAAACAATCGATTGAGTTGGCAACTGTGAGTCAATCTTCCCGATTAAGGTGCAACTGACTGCACTAGCGATGGGCGTTCAACTCGGCCTATTGAGCCGAGCCTACTGGAAGTGGGAGTTGAAAGTCAGTTAAATCGAGTTGAGACCACGGACACTTCTCTGTAATATGGAAATTAAACCTCAAATGAGCGTCGTCTCAGGGACCGTCTTCAGATGGGTAGTCTTCGAATTCGAAAATGCCAGCTTCCGGCTCATCTAGAGCCGAGTCCAGAAAGCTGAACGCCCATCTCTAGGCGTGAATCCTATTGTTTGTGCTAAATCGGAATACGTGTTCGCTAAATTGCTAATGGCTTAGTTTCACTTGATGTCTCGACATGTGGCACCGGAAGACCATTTGGCCTCTTGTCATATTTTCAATATGCTTCAGTACGGTGGGCTATTTGCTGGTTGACAGCAATTATAGACAATTTAGCCCAATTGTAAGTTCACCCAAGTATCGATACCAACCGGGAATTCGATTATCGGAACAACATTTTGATTTCTTGAAGAATAATTTCACAGCTAAATTCAACATTTTCATCATCGAGCCTTCCGTTTTAGTCAAGATAATTAGTAGCGCTGACCGTGCTGCTTTAATTAGACACAATTTGCTACCAATTAGTGCAACTCGTGAGAACGCCAATGTATTATCACTTGGTTATCAGCCGGAAGACAAAAACATCGATTTGTGTTCTTCCTTATCTGATTATCAGCTGAGACATTGGCAATGCTTATCAGATTCGAACAAGACGCCATTTTATGGAAATGACTTCAAACACTTGCCAACTCATAGTGATGACGTCATTGACCATTACGTGCTAGTTAATGGCGACCAAATCATTCATATCGCAGTATTTCATGCAAAAGACGATTATCTTTGGATAGACAAACTTTCGGACGACATCATCGAAGAGAATTTAGTCTTCGGAACTAACCAGCGCCATCTCTATGACCGATTCTCAACTGATTCAGTGTCCATTGACTTTGACCATTTCCCATCCCTGGTGGTCAACATACCTTCCGAAGCGTGGTATTTCATGTCTCAAATCTCTACATCCACCTACGCGTCTTGTAACCACAAAATGGCGGCCGCGAGGAACGTGGGTCGCGAACCTACGGCCCTGAGTGAGCAAGGGCTAAAAGGGGTGGTCTCCTTAAAACACTTGACCAAAGAGTTGCGCATAAATTTCTGGCTAGCAGCTGGTACGTTGCTCGGATGGTACAGAGAGTGTGACGTCATACCTTACACCAATGACTTTGACTTTGCCACCTGGTCAGGGTACGTTGAGCCGCAAGATGGCGCTGCTTTCCGGTCAAGGATTGAAAGGACACTGGAAACCTGTGGTGACGGAATGGAACTTCTCTGTACCTATGGGTTCCCGGAAACAGCTTACGAAATGGCCTTCATGCAAAATGGCGTCAAGTCGGACTTGTTTTTCGCTTATGAGACGGAGAACAATTACCAATATGGCGGCCATTTGGTGGACGAGGGTTCTTATTTCTACTACATGTACGACAAGTGGACCCTCTGTTCGGCCATCTTGTTGGGACAGAAAGTGCTGGTCCCGTGTGACCCTGAGCCTGTAATTCGCGCCGAATATGGCGAAAACTGGACAGAGCCGGTCACCAGCTGGCACTGGGCCTACTCGGCCCACAATATTGGCCCTTTCATACCTTGGCCAGAGGGGACAGAGGGTAGCTACTGGTTAACTAGTAGTTTATCAAAAGAGAATACAGTACAGTAACAAAAAAAACTATGGCTGGCTTTTTAGACCATGAATAGAGTTCAAGTCAACAAGGACTAACGGTTCTGAGCATGCGCAGAAACTTATGACCATCACAAAGTACAGTGTAGTTGAACTTTGGTCAATAACTTCTACATGTGCAAAGTCAACAATGACTAGAAATTCCGTTCTCTAATTTATTAATTCATTATTGCATTAAACGAAGATCAAGATGGCCGGGCTAAACTTTTAACCTTAGTTGCGTAACTTGCAGATATCCAAGTTGTATTGTCTTCCAAATATGTCTTCTTTTCCAGTTTGCACTCAAAATATCCGGAAGCAATACTAAATGGTCTATTTAACAATGCGTGCCGCTGATTTTTTCCAGCGATAATTTCGCAACCGAAGCATGTGGCAAGCCCACCCGCCGGCCCACCTAGTGGGCCACAAGTGTTCTGAAGTGATGTCTATGACAACGTTGCCAAAGCAACTCAATCACTGTTGCAAAATATCTGGGGTTTGTTTCATTGACATCGCTGTCTCTGTCACTTGTTTGTAGTTTGTGCTCATTAATGTAATATAATGATATTTCGATTATTCCCAATCACGTCTCATATGAGAAACATGTGGCCACAGAAAAGTATGCTCTATCTGACTATTTCTATGAGTATCACAACTTGTCTGTACTTGCTTTACGGAAGCAATTACGGAAACTCGAGTCGCTTCTCCAGCTTGCGAACCGGATATCAATCAAAAGGAGAACACTTTGATTTCTTGAGAAATGAGTTCGCAATTAAGTTCAACTTGTTCATCATCGAGCCGTCCATTCTAATCAAGTTAATTAGTCCCGAGGACCTTGTCTCCTTAGTGCAACACAAATTACTTCCAACCAGTGCCACTAATTACAATTCGAGTGTTCTGTCACTCGGACATGTCCATAGTCGACAGTCTCCCGACTTATGTAGACTATTACCTGATTTCCAATTGGATTACTGGCAGTGTTCATCAGGTCTGGTCAAGACGCCATTTTATGGCAACGATTTCAAGCAGTTGTCCACTCTGGGTGGTGACGTCATCGGCCATTACGTTCTGACAAATATTGAGCTAATCATTCATATTGTTGTCTTCCATGAGAAAGACAACTACCTGTGGGTTGATGAGCTTTCTGGCGACTTAGTCAAAGACTATCTAGTCTTCGGGCTCGGTGGCCGCCATCTTTACGACCATTTTACCATAGAGCAGGCCCAGCTGACCCTTGACCATGGTCGATCACTGGAGGTCAGCGTCCCGTCCGAGGCATGGTACTTCTTGTCCCAGCTGGAGACGTCGAGATATGCTTCATGTAACTACAAAATGGCCGCCAAGTGGAAAGGGGGCCGGGCTTCAGAGGCTTTCCTCAAGAAAGGACTGCAAGGGGTCGTCGCCATGAAAAAACTGACCAAGCACATGAGGATAAATTTCTGGCTCGACTCTGGGACACTCTTAGGATGGTACAGAGAGTGTGACGTCATACCGTATACTGACGACTATGATTTTGCAACATGGGCAAGGTATGTCCAGTTCCAGGAAGGTCCGACTTTCAGGTCACACATTCAGGACACTTTGAAAAGTTCTGGCAGCGACCTTAAACTTTTTTGTACATATGGCTTTCCGAGCGAAGCTTACGAAATGGCCTTCAAGCAAGATGGCGTCAAGCTGGACTTTTTCTTTGCTTACGAAACGGAACACAGTCACCAGATTGGCGGCCATGTTGTTCAGAATGGTTCCTACTTCTATTACGTGTATCCCAAGTTCACTCTTTGCTCGGCCATCTTGCTTGGTCACAAGGTTCTTGTCCCCTGTGACTCTGAGCTGACCCTGAAGACAGTCTACGGCGACCACTGGTCAGAGCCGGTCAAGTCATTTCACTGGGCGACGGCTCCCTTCAATATGGGGCCACTTAAAAAATGGCCGCCAGGCACTGTTGGCAGCTACTGGGTTAACAAAGATTTGCACTAATCGAGTGAAAAGTTCTAGTCTATCATATCGAACTATTCGAGAAGTTGAATTAGAAAACACTTTGCGATCTCAGCACTAACTGCAAGTTTTTCTCTCGAAATTTTTAAGACGCGAAAATAAATAGAATATTTTTCTAGACTGATGCAATTTCGTTCGGTTTGTCACCAAAGTAGTTTATAACAGCACTTAAATTCATTCATATTGATTGGCATCAAGCTGATTCCTTCTCTCCGAACTCGAACCCTCATTTGAACAGGCTGATTGGGTATAGAACTGTTCGATTGAATGTGCACTTCGACCGAACGGGTTTCATATGTCAGTGTTGCAACCAAGATGGCATTGGTGCCGGAAGATGGCGGTGCTAAGCAACCATACACGATGTCATATTGACCAGTTGGGTTATGACAACTTGGATAGATCAACTTGGCCGGCATTGGTCCATTCAGACAAAATGGCGGCTCACTGGGTGAAGATGTGATTGGCAGGTCAGGAACTCCGTCCGACCGGATGTGCAGGTAATGGCCATCTATGGTACAAGGGCTTGATGAGGTTGACTTCTAGAAATGAGTTTATGACATGGTTAGCTTAGGCTGCCCCGAAGAGAATGGTCAGTGTCAAAATGTAAGAACTCACGAGATTAAAATAAAATGGCGCCATGGCGCTGAGATGTCCTTTGATTTTACCAGTGATCAATATTTCATTATTCGTGGTCAGCTGGTAGATGAGTGACTGAGAGGGTGATGTGTTCAAGAGAAGAGTGTCAGGACCAAGGACATGAGATGACCATTCGGAGCAATTAGGCTGTACATAGCAACTGGCGTCCCCTTCCCGCTTGACAGTGTTCATATTTACAATTGTCTCATGCTTGCCATTATCAACTTGCACTGATGAGATCGTCCCTCCCGAGGACACGATACCAATGGTCAGGTGGTTGGCCCTGTTTTTCAGCGTGAACCTTCTAATCATGGTCCGCTGGACACTGAGCACAGAGTCCTCTTCTATGTTGACCATTTCGTTCAAGTGAATCATGGCTGACTGGCTGACTCGTCGCTACGTTCTACTTCAGGTAAGGCTTCATATTTTCGGTTATTTTCTGTTGAGTTGATCATAGATGCACACTGTAATCAGAGCCAACCAGAAAGGTGTCTTTGAGTTGCAAATTGTATTCCATATATCAAAACTCAGAGGCTGCAAACGAGAGAGAAAAAACAAAATACTAATGTGCGTCGTGTCGTGGTTGCTATGACGACGCCGCGACAGCCAATGGAATGCCGAGCGTCAACTCTGGCGCTCTGTTTGAATGCGCAGTTACATCAAGTGACACTTTTTGCGTTAATTGCCGCCATTAATTTATATTGTCTAGTTTAACCTTCGATCGATTGAGTTGAGCATCATCTTTTACCGCAGACAGGTTCTCGGTTCAATGAGGAGCATGTCACTAGATATAGACAAGCGAGATAGATGGTCCCGGTGGTCAAGATTACCTTCGTTATACGCCAGCTAGTATTACGTCAATGGCAATATATTGATGGTCCCTTAATGGGCTATGTACCATGGTATTGTTATTTCACTATAAGGGACAGCTTCTATCGACGATTCAGCTAAATTTATGGGTCGTTTAGCCATTGGTGTATTGCCTTTGTAACTGGAGCTCCTTTAATGGCGGCCATTTGCAATTTATGACGTTTATCTTTATCACCAATAGTAAATAGCTATGGTTAGAACTTGATCTCTTACTTTTCGGAAGAGGGAAAGAAAGAGGGAGAGGGAGAGACAGCGGAGACAAATGGGCAGAAATGAATCATCATTAGCAGTGCATTAGAAGCGAAACAGGAAGAGGAAAATAATATTTCTGTCACATGACCGCAAGCACATAGCCTTCTTATCGTTCTACATGCAAATATTATTATTATTGAGAGGGAGAGGAAGAGAGCGGAAAGAGAAAGAGAAGCTGGTCTGACAGGAAAGTGCAGGTCAAGGTCAACCTTGTTCCCCGGGGCCAGTTCTCGCTCTCTCCCTCTCGCTCTCTATCTCTCCCTCTCGCTCGCTGGGCGTAATATTAGCCAATGCCGTACGGATAACGGGCGAATATGACAAGTATGTGCAAGTATCTGCCCAGACAAGAATACCGGCTTCTTACTAGCCAGTGATGTCAATGAACCTTCACTTACGCTCCATGAAGCGCTTTCCCTCTCTCCCTCTCCCTCCCCTCTCTCCCCCTCTCGCTCTTCCTTGGGCTCTTTTTACGGTTACCTGTTCACCACTCTGGCCTCGGCAGTAGCCACCGACACATCTCAGGTACGCCAGGTTTACCTTTCCCACCTTTCGTCACCTTGACCACAGGAGCGCCGAGTGCACCTTGACCATGACCATGACCACCGCCATCCTAGTCGCCATCATATCACTCAGCTTCAGTCTCATCTTCACTCAGGTATGTTCACGTGACAATTTACACCCTTCTCACTCTTAATTGCTCGCCTAATTGTGATTGCAGTCCTCATCAGTGGCCACTGTCGCCTACTCAGTTGAATTTCAAATACTGGATTACGTCAACTATGAAGGACGACTATTAAATGGCGACTGTTGCTCCGGCTACAAGTCGGCCCTGGGCAGGGGCCCCTGTCGTGGTGGCAACGCCACTTGCAACCCCTACTGGAAGATCTGCCTGACGCAACAGCAACCAGTGGACAATGAGACAATGGTCATGCCCACTCAGAGACGCGCCGGCGGCAGTGGGCGCCGCAAGCCCACGAACCGGAAGACGCGCAGCTTGCGTCGCTATCGGTTTCCGGTCAGCCGGAAGAATGAAAACTACTGGTCAGACTTCACCGTTCTGGCCGCCATGTCTAAACAGGGGTCACTGCTTTACCAGTCTTCAGGCCAACAAGGCCAAGACCACTCCCAAGCCCACCACCACCAGCAGCTCGACCACCGAGGAGCCCACCACAACCGCTGCGGTGCTGCCCACGACCATGGGTGCAATGTTGAACGAAACGGGGCCCGCCAAGCCGTCAGTGTTCAAGTCCTTCCTGAACCGGATACTGCACGGCTTGAATTCCGGTTTGAAAACGGTCCAATCGCTGACCGACTACGCGGCCGGAGGTGAATCAATTAAATCCAGTTCAAGTCAAACGACGTCCTGTTCCATTGCATTCTGGACCACTGAAGCACAGCAAAATGGCGGCGACGGAACGTTGACCCTGAGGGCCTCCATACCGCGCTCAGTGATGAACAGGTACCGGCACTCGGTATCACGTGACTCCGGCTCCGGGGTCAACAGGGAGACGGTCCCCGAGCAAGCGGTCACGCAAAAGGTACTGGTGTTTGTGGAAATATGGCACAAACATTCGGAGCAACGGACTGACCACCCGGGCTCCGACAAGCTGATCGCCCGCCATCTTGAGCACAAGGTGACCACTGTCCAGCTACCTGGCCCAAGGGACACTTTCTGGGAATATGGCGGCCCCTCGGTGGCCAACAACAACACGGCCGTGGACTTCAAGTACCGGTGGCGCCTGATGGGCGAATATGAGACCACCGAGACACCGGAAGTGACCACCGGTGTCCCCTGCCCGGAAGGGTACGAGGGCGCCGAGTGCAAGGAGCCCATTTGCAGTTCCGGGTGTGACGGTAACCATGGTTACTGTGAAACTCCCGGCGAGTGCAAGTGTCGCTTCGGATGGACAGGTAGGTCACGAATGAGTGGGGCATCTTCGCTCTCCCCAGGGGTCGTCTCATTAGTGACAGCTGTATCTCTCACAGGTGAATACTGTTCCCTCTGTATCCCGATGCCCGGCTGTGTACATGGCAGTTGCATAAAGCCCTTCGAGTGTCGCTGCGAAGAAGGATGGTCCGGAATGTTCTGTGACAAGCGTAAGTTCTAATTTTCGAAATGTCCAATAATACGAACGAAGTTCTAGCTGTTCGACGGCGAGAGAGGTTCCCTTTGAGATTGAATCGGATCGATTAGAGAATAGAATGCTCTCTCTCTCTCTCTCTCTCTCTCTTCGTCCACTTTAATAGGCCTTGTTCACTGGGGTGTAAAACGGAAACAGCTGACCGTCAGAACATTACAGAGCGGCTTCCAGGCCTTTGAGTGGTTCTAGAACACTAGACATTTTGCTGACCAGTGAACAAAGTTATGATTTGATTCTCTTTTTTCCATTTTCATCCTTCAGCAACTTGCAAGGTGGGCTGTCACCCTCAAAATGGCTACTGCGAACACCCCTTCGAGTGCAGGTAAGGCTTTGACCCCTTTCCGGTTCTCACTAATGAAACGGTCCCCTCCTATGTTAATGAAGATGTCGCTTCGGCTACAAGGGTGACAACTGTACCGACTGCTCCACAATGCCTGGCTGTCAAAATGGCGGCTGTGAGCAGCCATTGGACTGCAATTGCCTGACGGGCTGGAAGGGACTGTTTTGTTCCATTCGTGAGTAATGTTCATATTCGCAAAGGTTCTAAGCGGAACATTCGTCAATTATTTCCCTTTTTTCGAACATCTTTGGCGGTCGTTGATCTTGTTCTTAGAACTGTTCACTTAACAGTGCAACTCCTTTGGTTCATTGTTAGGACATTTCTTTAAAAACGTGCACAATACGCGGTCTCACAGAGAAGCGGAAGTGAACCATTTTCGGTTCCCTTTTTAGAACTTTTTTTATATTCGAATTGATCCCTTTGTTGAGAACTTTATAAGATTTATGTATTGACAGAAAGCCAGCTCGCAAGGGGAGAAAGAAAAAGCCGAACTGTTCTCGCGACCGAACAGTTCTATATATAGAGTTGTGTAAGAGAAGTGATGCACGCCGATTAGCTGACAGTCTTCAAATATGTACTAGAACTCGACGTCGACTTGATCGAAGAGCATGTCAGTTCTTAGAACAAACATTCGGCAGAAAAGGGCAAGATTACTGTTTACCTCAATGTCCAGCTCTTGTAATAGCATTCACGCTACTTGACCGTTCTGTTCATGGCCTTAGGACATATGTTCTGAAAAGACAAGGCCAGAAAAAAGGGCCGCATGTTGCTTGCTACAAGACTCAATATGGCCGCCGTCAGTTCATATGGCGGAAAGAATGGTCCACGTAATGACCCGTCATTACATGAGCTGATACGTTCCACTGGGCTCTTTATGTTTATAATAGAACATTTCTAGAACATTCACTGAGAGCGGGTTGTTTGGGAAAAGGGAAAGGCAAAAAAGGAAATATAGAATTAGTTTCGTCTCAGAACTCGATGACAGAAATTGTCCAGACATTCCTTTTGCCCATGGTGGGCCCGATAATACAAGATGAGTTGGCAGCCAAGTCAGCTTTCTAGAACTAATCTGCCGCCAATCTGGCCATCTCTTTGAGGGAATGCAATTGCGAGCAAAATGTTCTAATATGTCCCAAGGATAAATTGAACCAGATAAGAACAAGTCCACATTCCTTTTCTTCTCGCCATTTCTATAGCAATGTGCTCCGAGGGCTGTGACATTGACCACGGCTGGTGCCGCCGGCCGGACGAGTGCCGCTGCAAAGTGGGCTGGACGGGCAGCAACTGTACCCAGTGTGTCCCCTACCCTGGCTGCGAGCACGGCAGCTGCAACGACCCCTGGACCTGCAACTGTCAGCCATCTTGGGGCGGGGTGACGTGTTCCGAGAAGCTTGACTACTGCCAGTTGAACGAGAGCCCTTGTCAAAATGGCGCCACTTGCATCAGCGTGGAGAAGGTGGACGGAAGCTACCTTTGTCAGTGTCCCCTGGGCTACGAGGGACGCCATTGTGATCGGTTGAAAAACTGATGTCATCCTACAAAAAACAAAATTCTCATTATATTTATTGTATATCTATTTTTTATGAATTTCAAAAAATTCATCTTCAGCATGTTTTCATTCGAGTAAACAAAGACGAAATAAAAGGTTACGCATTAAAACAACGGTCCCTCACTTTTTGAATTCGATCATTCGAATCTGCTTTTCCAATGAGTAATTCAATTTGATGATGTTTTTTAGCAAAGAACTCATTAGATGGTCATTGAATTTAGGTAATCCACTCTAAATCTAGTTTTCGGTAGCATGAAGATTCAGTTTGAAATGAAATTTCTAGAAAACAACGTCAAAAAGTGCGCCATCTTTTCAGGTTTGTTTACTGTCGTGCTTGAAACTGAATTTGTCAGAGTTAATTGAATAGTCATTTTCAGGGCTCAACTTCTAGTGAACTGAATATTAAAGTTGAAAATAATCAGGCTAAAAGCCTTCTAGAAGATTATTACGCAAGATGAGGCAATTCCTGAGAAGTTCATCACGAGGGAATGGTTGACATGCGACATTTCATAATTGCTCAAGAATGCCGCCATAATTTAATTGGGTCCCTCTTGTATACGTTGCAGATAATGAGAGTCTGGTGCATGTCACTCAAGGTTCGCTCTGGTCACGCAAGGTTGTGTTGATTTAGAGCCTTCATCTCGCATCACCGAATAGAGAGGAATATCAAGTGGATGAGCTAATCTAATTGACAATTGGACAAAGTCAACACCATTAGAGCTGTTCCAATATGTAATAAGAGGAAGAAGTATAAAGGGAGCGATGGCAAGGGGGAAATATGTGGAAACAACTACGCGCTCTCCGTTTGATGATGCGAAAGGAAGAACTAGAGGAAGAGGGAGAGAGTGAGAAGGAAAGAGATGCCTTAGAGTCGACTCTCACCCGGAGTTCTGTATGTTCTAAACCTAGAAGCGGCAACATAGAACATCTCATACTGTTCAAGTTAGCATCACGTATAGCGTTCACCTGTAGCGCGCTCGCTCTCATTCTCGTGCACTCGTCTCTGATTCAATCGCCTTCCTCCCCTTCCTTGAAGAACAGTTCAACCGAGCACTGGGCTGTGTGTTTGCCTCAAATGTACACCGTGGCTTCGAACTGTTTAGTTAGACAGGTATCATGAGCACATCGTACGGTGCCTGCTCATCCACCAGTAGAACCGTTCTAATGCCAACCTGTTCGAGCGGAATGTCCAATTCACTGTCCATATCGACTTTCAAGCAGTACAATAACAGTTCGAACCGCCGAGCAAGTTCCATGTCAATACGTCCAGAGGAGTCGAACAATGTCCAGAGACGAGACTCGCTGCCTCATCTTTTATTTCACTTTGACGGTCAGCGGCAACTGAGGCCACGAGGTGACCAGGACATTGAAGAGTGTCCTCGGGACGAAGGCGAACATTCATCGAGTTTCAGGACAATGTCCAGACATCATCAGCATGCCAGCAAAGTGTCCGCCTGGTCATGTGTTTACGAGAAGATATGGTCTACTCTCAGAGGAGCCTTCAAGAAAGGTAAGCTGCCTTTGTTATTTAGAACTCTACTCTGAACCTTTACGTTCTCTCTCTCCCTCTCTCGCTCCCTCTCCCTCTCTTGCTGTCTCTAGTGATTTAGAGGCGTTAATGTGCTTGAGTTGACGTGTTTCTGTGAACATTTACTTTGCTAATACATTTACCCATAAAGGATCTGGAAATAGGGTTCTAGAACTTTTCGCCGCAGAGAGAGAGAGAGAGAGAGAGAGCACGGGAGATAAACTGTGTGTGAGACAGTCATGGCGGCCATTTTTCACTAGGTTCACTTTGAAATCTGATGACGGACTCTAAACAGGAGGAGAGAGAGAGAGCGAGAGGGCAACTGTTCTTTTCTGGCTGCAGTGTATGGAAGCGCTAATAATGGAAAGCTGTTCGAATGCGAAGAGCGATCGAATACTTTATGCCTTCCATTTGAACCGGATCTGGAAGTACAGCTTGAACTGGCCCTTAAGAGAGGCAGAGGGAGAGATGTCTCTCTGGCAAAGGAAAGTGAGTGGTTAGACAGGCAGTGAGGCTATAAAAGTGTTCCTTGGCCAATTTTTCACTATTCTAGAACTTGAGCGACAAGACTGGACACTGTCAGAACTCGATTTGGCGGCTGAAAAAAAGTGAACTGTTCAAAACATGTTCCATTGCATCAACATTGAAAGTATAAACAGTTGCAACCAATGTTTACCATAAGCGTAATGTTCTAAAGAACGACCAAATACTTTGAGTTCGAACTGCACTTGAGCTCGAGTTCGAGTTTTTTTGCCAGTTCTGACGCTCAACTTTTTTTCATAGTTATGTTCTAAGCGAACATTTGGACCATGTGCACCGTTGACTCATGTGTATCCAGAAATGCGGAGAAGAGAGGGAAGGGAGAGCGAGAGGAAGAGAAAAAGTCAAGTTCTGTAAATGTACTCAAGCTATTCGTGCCTTTGAGTACACAAACTGTTGGTTCTAGAACTTTTTTCATGTAGCGAACTCTATTTGGAAAGAACCTGTTATCGTTATTCGCCTTCCGAATGTTCGAACATGTACACAGCTGCGTGACAACTGTTCGAAAAAGAGAGAACCCTTTACTTGTTTCCTGTTGATATGAATGTTAATAGGCAATTAACATGATGAAAGGACTCTTTGCGAACTTGAACAGTTCGGTCGCCGGAACTCGGTCACTTGTCGAGTATTCGACGAACCTTGTTTTCGAACACAACTGCGAGCAGTGTGGTTGTCATGACAATAGACTTTTCTCTGCATGCCTTTTTCTGCTTGTTATTATATTTATACCACTCGAGTCTCTTCTAGAACAGTTCAAATTTGGCCTCAGAATTTTCCTTTGAAATGGCCTTGCAGGGTTGACTCGAAGCTGCTTTGAAAGGTTCGACACTGGATAGAACGCGTCTTTGAGAGGGAGAGAGGAGTCTTTCTCTCCCTGAGATGCATTAGCTTTCAAGGCAAAGTAGCGGCAGTAAGGTATTTCTCACGTGTCCTCCCTCTCCCTCTCGCTCTCTCCCTCTTTCCCTCTCCCGTTGTCGCTGTGTGACAGCCATTAGCTTTCTTTGTCTATTGTTCACTGAAGAGGATTTCAGCAACTTTGCCTTTGAAGAGATCATTAAGCTATCCTCGGATTTCCTCTTTGCATCATCTCTCCCTCTTCTCTCTTTCCTCTCTCCCCTCCTCTCGCTCCCCTTTTTCACCCTTGTTGCCATCTTAGATTAGACTTCATCTCATTGAAAACCGTTGTTTACATCTCTCGTCTACTGAAGAGAGTTGGCCTCCCTTTCCTCTTTCATCCCCTCTTCGCTCCCCTTTCCCCTCTCTCCCTTTCCCTCTCCCTCTCTTTCAATGGTGTTCTAAGGGTTCTCTCTGTTGACAAAGAAACCTCTCAGAAACGTAAGCTGCTTGATTAGAACTCGAAAATGGAATTGACCAGCATGTGAACATTATAGTTCTGAGCTGAGTAATAACAGGAATTCGTGACCAGTGTCTTAATTGCTTGATCATTGAACAGGAAAGGAATGTTCGATTGTGTGAGAAGGAGAGGGAAGAGGAGAGGGGAAAGAGAGAGGGAACCTTAGATATGATATGAGGAGCTTTAGTGTAGATGACATTATATTTGTGAAGCGGACTGAATTGAATTACATTTCGCGAATAGTCGTCCAGTTCTAGAACTGTTCAGTCGATGAAACATTCAGGTTCGTTTTCGTCCAATTTGCTCTCTCTCTCTCTCCTCTCCCCCTTCCTCTCCTCCCCCCTCTCCATCTCGTTGCCTCTCATTTTCCTCGGTTTAACTTTATCTTCGGCAAACACTCTCTTCACAATGCACTTTAAGAACACTTGCTTTGTTCGAACGTGATTGTTGCTAACAAATGTCCTCAAATTCATGACCTCAGTTATTTTGTTCGAAAAGTTCTAAGAATCTTGAGTGTCATCACATTCTTTCCTCTTTGTTGCGTAATTAAAAGCGTAGAAACTTTTTCAACACTCACTTCTATGCACTCCTTAATGAACAACTAATCGTCTTTCAAGTGCGTTAATGAGATATGCAAAGGAAAGCAAAAGAAGGAGAGCGAGAGGAGAGAGGAGAGCGAGAGGAGAGGAGAGGGAGAGCAAGGACGAGATACTGGTACGGAGAAGATGTATGATTCATGAGACTTGGTACACTCGTATATTGATTTGCAATTCGCGCTCTTTTTCGAGACGTCACCCCTCAATGTCCGAATGTTCGAACTTCGAAGTGTCCGATAAGCAGTTCGGACTCTTTGAAAGTGAAATGCTGTCGAAAGATTGCACAACATATGCCAGTCGCCATATTTCGTGAACTGTACAAGCGATTCGTCGTGACTCATGAAAATGGACAGATGCTCGAATCTGGTCCTAGAACTGTCAGCTCCGTGTCAATATCTGGCCTGAGGACATTTGGTTGACTGTATCTCACATTGTCGCCAATGTGACATATGGTCCTAAAGAATGTCGACTTTGAGATAGAACTCGACTCGAGAAATGTCAAAAGCCAGCTCTGAAAGAACTATCACTGGCTCGAACTTGCCAATGCAGGTTCTAGAACTGTTTACATTCGATTAGATGTATGACGCCATTGAAGCTTGGTGTCTATGTATATATAATTAGTGCTGCGACCTCTCTCTCTCCCCTTCCTCTCCCCTCTCCCTCTCCTCTCGATCACAAAGTTTCCTCTCGGCAAATAAGGCGATTATGGCGTCAGAGCAGCTTTGTTCCAAAGTTTAGGGTTCTAGAACTCGACGGGCCAAGATGAAATTGTTGCCGTGAACAGTTCTGAGCTTTCATTTGAGTTGTTTTGCTTTTAGAATGTGATGCAAACAAACGGGCGAGTTCGCCGAGAGGAGAGCTTTTATGTACTCGACAAGTTCGACGAGAGACGCAGAGTTCTAGAACCGAGAATGCAATCCATTTAAAGATTAAATTTTTCATTGGCTCAGCGAATTTTTGTATTTCTTCTTCACTCCTTGTTGATTTAAAAGCAAAAAAGGTTTCCCAGTTCTAGAACTCGAAGCGTCCCTCTTTTTTATTGTATTCACTAGGTAATCCAGGTTTCGCTCTCCTCTGGCTGTGCTTTTCCCCCTCTCTCTCTCCCTTCCTCTCCCTCTCTTTTGACTCTATTTGCTTTATGAATATAAAACACTTTGCCGATGAATAGTATAGCACAGCCTGAAGCAATGAAACCACAATGGTAAAATAAAGTTTTAAATAGAGGGAAGAGGAGAGGGAGAAGGGGAGAGTACCTTTCTCGTTGTGAAACCAACGAGGTCCGAACTTGAGGGACCGTTGAAAATTGCGCTTGGTCGGGCTCGAAAGTGAAGATACGTCAATAACTGATCAGCGAGCTCAGAGCCCATCTCTAGTCAACCTTGAGTAGATATGAAGTAACTCCGAAAAAAGGGAAACCTGAGACTGATTTGATTTTGTTACCTTTCAAAAAGTCTGCGCATGCGCAGAAAAACCTTTATCCGTAATTAAGATTGTGTTCTGTGAGTTCACTATTGTTTGCATGTGTATCATACAACTCACGCCCACACATATTACGTCTATATCTCAAACTAGTCAGTCTTGAATGGTATGGCGAACATGTGATTATGCAGTGTTGTGCTGACAAAATTGAGGATTAGCGTGTAAGTCTAGAGGGCTGAAGAGAGGGGGAGAGAGGGGAGAGGAGAGCGAAAGGGAGAGGAGGGAGAGAAACAGCAACGGTGAGGGAAGGAGCAAAATATAGGATGGTAATAAAATTATATACAGTATTAGCTTGAGCTGGATTGTCTCTTTCCCTCTCTCCCCTCTCCTCTCCCCCTTCTCGATTTGGTGATCGATTTAGCTTAAAGGGGAGAAAGGGAGAGATTCGAGTTCTGAAACGAGACTGATAGTGTAGACCAGTGGCCTTCATTTCAGTGGTTACAGATCGCTCTGTCTCTCCTCTCTCCCTCTCCCTCTCGCCCTTCTAGTTGAATAGCTCAATCTGCGGTATTGACGGAACATCACAGCGGTGGCCATTGATGCAGCTCTCAAATTAGAACTGGAAACTAATGAAAGGTTCAGCAAGCACACATGGAAGTTCTGACAAGGTCGCGCTTGTGCTAACCAGTGTTCTAGACTTTGTTCGAATATATCGAACTCTTATTTTGTCTCTTTGTCTCCCCTTCGCTCCTTAAATCTCGGTTGCTCTCTCCCTCTCGCTCTAGTTCAGCTCAGTGTAGCTTTGCCACTGGCTTTAGTTCTGTTCTATAACTCTTCTCACGGAACATCCACCGGATGAGGAGGCAATAAGACTTCCTCTCTCCCTCTCTTTCCCTCTCTCTCCCTCTCTTCCCCTCTCACGCTCTCGCTTTCTAGTTAGCTCGTGCTTAATTGCAAGTGAATTTTGGGCAACAACTATAGCTCTCCCTCTCCCTCTTCCCTTCTCTCGCTGTTTGAATCCGTGTTATTGCGATGCAAGTAATGTTCCAGAACTGGGATCAAGAAGAGGAAGAGAGGGAAAGGGAGAGAGAGAGAGAGAGAGACGGAAGCGTTGACCGTGAACACAGAGATACAAATTTCAATGGCAGCTTTCGCTTGGAGTATGTGTGCCGCCATTTGTCTGGGTGACTACAGAACTGTTTTGTGCCACTTGAAATTCGAGAAACATTCCGAGGAGAGAGAGAGGGAGGAGGGGAGAGAGGAGAGGAGAATAAGGTAACTCACGGCAACCCAGCATCAGTATGCGGAAGCCGTTTCGTCTAGCAATGCCCGTATCTCGAATTCCTAGTAACGGACATATATATCAGTAATATGGATGCTAAACTATTCTGTCGAGTTCAAAAACTGAGCCGAAAAATGCCAACTTCGTGACTCCCGCGTGACCGATATCTCAAAAAGAAATTAAGGTCCCTTTTCGCTGTGCATGAAAGAGGTTTCAACTGCACCCTTCGAACGGCGTTCTTGCGAACATTCAGGCTCTAGAACAGTTGATAAATTTGAGAGCACTTTGTCATCCTCCGGCAAGTATAAACTTAGAACTGTTCAAGTTCGTTATACATGACGAGATTCGGAGAGCTCTCTCTCTCTCTCTGCCTTTCCCTCTCCCTTTCCTTCTCCTCTAAGTGCATTCAAATTGCTCAATGATTGAGTGACTCAAAATTCACTTATAAGTTCCTTCAGAACTAAACAGAGTTGCCAGAAAAATTGAAGTCGACAGGAATATTCCCGACAAAAAAAGGAAATATAATTATACTTTTTTTGCTTCCCAGAATCAAAGTTATCCGAAGTGGATTTGTTCAACGAGGCATGCGCAGTCCGACTGGCGGCACATTATGGGGCATCCAAGCTCAGGGGTCGCCGGGAACTGGATTTACTGCTCAAGCGGACCGAATTTAGCCGAAATGAACTCAAGCTGCTCTACTGGGGCTGGAAGTGCGCATGTCCGTCGGGCATCTTGACCGAGGCCACCTTCAAGGACATCTATGCCCAGTTTTTCCCCCAGGCCGGTAGGAGAAATCAGCCTTACTATTCCGCCATTTTGAAAGTTGTCTCTGTTTTCTCAGGTGACTCGTCACTGTATGCCCACTACGTGTACCGGGCCATGTTTGGCGACAAGGCCAAGCAAGATGGCGGCCAGGTTCGCTTCTCCGACTATGTTCTCGCCTTGTCCCAGTTGTCCAAAGGTTCCACAAAGGACAAGCTCGAGTGGACATTTCGCTTGTATGACCTGAACGGCGACGGCCTGCTCACCCTGGACGAGCTGACGGAAATTTCGCGCGCCATCTATGGGCTGCTTGGCTTCTACGTGTCGCCGGGCCACGACCACAGGACAGTGGACCACCATGCCCGCCGGGTCTACCAGAAACTGGACGCCGACAATGTGGGCCACGTGACGCTGGACCAGTTTTTGTTGGTTTGCACTGAGGTGAGGAGACGAGAAGAAGAGAGAGAGAGACATTCACTGCATCCGGTTCCGCTGTGTTTGCCTCATTAGGGTAACTAATCACCTGGTCAGTGGAGCCCTCATTAAGGACCTCATTCAAGCCACTGACAATTGACTGCTAATTGCTTGTTCTCTTCTCCTTTTTTGTGCTGACCCAGGATTCGAACATTGTGGAATCGATGCAACTATTGGACACCCAGGGACTCGAATGACGCCAAGCTGATTGGACCCTTGGACTAAGTATTCGAGCGAGCCCGTGAACAGCGAGTGCTCGCTCAACGCAGAGACCAGTTGCGATGGTAATCGGTGACAGTTCGATACTATCGATGTCGATCGTGCATCACTAGAGTTCGTTTCGTCATTCATGTGCGTTTTTTTTATGCTTTTCGTTGCAAAGCCACGTGATCAAAAAATGGGATGTAAACAAAAATCGGTCATATCCAGTGTATGTACTACAATATATTCTACAAGCTGGGACCGAAAGTATTTTGTCGAGTGTTACGTTACTAGTTGATAAATCAGAAATGTACCCGAAGTGATCAGTATCTATGAAATATGGAAAACTACAGCTCAGAGAATACTGAGACATATCTCGACTGGTGGCAGCACCTGACCGCGTGCGACACTCTTTTGGAACTTAATATTCAGAGAGATGTTCCACTGGCGCCATCTACTCTTGAAATCCAAAAATAGCAGGAAAAACATTCCGATTCCGAAAACCAGGTAAAAAGATAGGTAGGAGTTCCGCAAGTAGGGGTGCGCTGTTAGGCGTCAATCTCAGTCGAATGCGCGCATTTATATTATACAGTGCAATGCATAAAGGTTTGCAGTTCTTTCCCCTATTTCAAACTGAGTTGAATGCAAAATTTAGGGGGAAAGCAGCAAACCTTTATGCATTGCACTGTATTATAATATTTCTATGTTTATAAGACAAAATGCCAGAAATCTAAGTGAGCTACTAACTCGGTTAGGTTTTTGTTAGTAAATTGGTAAATTAGGGACACTAATAATTTAAGCTTAGGTTAGGTTTCCGCCACCGAAGGTGGCGAGGGTAGGTTGGTTAGGTTTATACTAGAAAACATATACCATACCTAATAATTTCTTCTACTTTGCAAATTAGATTCAGGTTAAGGTTCGGTTTTGATAGGGTAGCAAATTTGGCTGCAGTTGTGCTCAAACTTCCGCTTTTTAGCGCACCCCTGCTTGCGGAACTCTTCCCAAAAGATATAATACATGTAAGTTGCTGGTTTTATGAGTGAATTTAACCTACTTCAAAATATTCGATTATTTCACTAATTGAAAAGTAGAGAAAAAACAATTGTCAGTTCTAAGCTATTTTTCATCTTTGAAGACGATAGGCAATGAATTAGATTATATCTCGTGATCCAAGTCGAACATAAATTCTTCTCTAATGGTTTTCCAGCTAGCCGTGCCTTCATTCTTGAATCCAACAAATTAACGACTAGATACCACAGGAGATGTCCAAAAATATGTCATTGAAATTCGAAGAAACCCTTCCAACTTTCAGCTCTTTGAGATAGAGATAAGTAGAATTTGCTTTTACAACCCAACTAATCTCTATTCGAGAAAAGAAATCAAAAAGTCCCACACTGGGAATCGAACACGGGCTCTCTTGGTGAGGGTCGAGCACGTTAACCGATCGGTCATGTCCGAGGAAGCTAGTGCTTTCAGAGTGCAGACTTTCGGCTACTTTTCGAAGCAGTTACACACTCGAGGGTGAATCGGGACGGGCACACTTCGGGCCCCGTTCCGCCCGCCAGATCCACCCACGGGCGGGCGGTCACGGGTAGAATCTCGTACCTTCCACTGTACTAACTTGCGCTTGCGCAGTACCAGAAGTGACGTCATCGGGCGGGTCGGGCCGCCTGATTGAATTTCTCACGGGTTTGGGCGGGTCGGGTGGCCCAAAAGCCGCCCGCTTCACCCTCTATTACACACAATAGTGCTTCAAAGATATGTGGCATATTTCTCAGGTTTCATTTTGTGTATTAATTTACGACAGATGGAAAGATAAACAGCTCTACTGCTTAGTCATCTTGTTCAACTTATAGCGACCATCAGAATTCGATGTGGATGGCAAGAGCAAGTTGAGAAACAACTAATTGATGGGAACGCCGTCAGCGCCATCTAGATTCTCAAATCTAAAATTAACAGGAAATACACTGCAATCTCCAAAACCAGCTGGAAGAGAGTTTTTTATTATTATTTACCAATTGAATTGGATTCTTACTTTGAGGTAAATTGGCTTCGTGATGACGAAAACGTCATGGCAATAAATACCAACGGGATGTCTCGACTCGAATCCGAACAAGATATGTATTAGACGTTTCTTGAAAGTTAGATGCTTTCTTTCGTCAAGTTTATGGCATACTTGGTCACCAGAGAGCGTAATCCACTGAACTAAGATTAATCGATTAGCGCTTACTTGTATACAAAGCTGACATACCCGATGGAATACTTGGGAAGCTATGAGGCAAACAATCGACAGGATGATAAAATATTCAAGCCAATGTAGCATACACCGCCATCTTGACGTAAAAGAAATTGTCGCTCACCAGGGACATGTAGAGCAAAATGACTATCAGTGGTATATATGACGATAGCAAAATTAGCATGAAATACCGCCAATAATGGTTCAGCTCTTTGGTCGACCTCATGATTGCCGAATGTTCTTGGATTATATGATAATCTTGGGTCACTTGTTTGATGCCATCGACGATGCGAGTTTCCAGGTAGTGTATCCTTAGAGTGACAACTTTGCAGCTGACATAGAAATAAGCCAGCAACGTTATTTGAGAATATACAAGGACGAAGCAGTATATCAGCCAGCATACAAGGAAGAAAATGAAATTGACTCCATATTGGCTCAAGTTGTCATGGAGATAACGTCTCACAGCTGGAATGAGTCCGAAACCCAGTACCACCAAGCTATAGAACGAATGTCCAACAGGATACAATAGCTTGACCGTGTGAAGCAGTGTATCTCGGTCCTTGCTTGTCAGTCCCAGAGTCGCAGGTTTCGCGCTTCCAGAGAGAACTTTCAAGATGGCGATCAACTCTTGAATACTCGCTTCATTGTTGACATTTCTTGCAAACTTCCAAGTGGTTGCTGCCATCAATATCGGAGGCGCAGATATAATGGCCGTACTGATAGTGTAGATCAACTTGCCGCCGCCGAAATACTCGAATATGTCGCCATACTTGTAAGCTAGCTGAGGATGTTTTCGGTCGTTGACGTAAACGTAGAGAAATTTGATGTACATCAGTGTCATGAATAGAGAGGCGGCGATCTTGTATCTCGTCCACGTGGCTTGTTGCTTTCTGGTTCTGCTCACTCCGTGTACTAGTTTCGGACAATCGAAGAATACAAGAGACTGAAGATGTCTCTCCATTTTTTCCATGATCATTCTATTTTCCCCGTTTGGTTAGCGGAAAGCTTCGAGATTGCTAACACCGAAAACTTGGAAATATTAGAAAAGTAAGTTCCAAGCTGACGCTTCACACTGAGTTTCCTCGCACTAACTTTCAGCTATTTTATGTCCAATATGTTTTTTTTCTCAGAATTTCTTTTTTCAATTTTCAATTAAATAGATATGCATGCCAGCGCGAATGATTCATTACATTGCTGAACTATATTAGTCACGAACTATACGTGAACACAAATGAGAATAGTGAATCACCATTGGTGATGGACAAAGACTCGAGTCGGCTCAGCTCTCTTATCGAGACGTGAACTCGATTCTGAATCCTCTTCGCGCATGACCTGGCCTCAGACTCGAGCCGCCTCCGCTGCCCATCTCTACAGAGGGCCTTCGATCTCCAGCACGGAAATACCGCTAACAGCTATACGCACAGTTGTGTTAAAGTGTCACTTAAGGTTAGGTCTAAAATAAGTGGATATATTGGTATTCACAGTTGTTAAATATTTTAAGTGTAGCTTAAAGTTCCACTTTAAGCGACTCGATTATCTTTCAACATTGCACTAGGGGATATTATATAAAATGCAATTCGCTCGAGGGACTTTGGGAAGAATTGCGAAGACAAAAACAGCTATAGCTCATTGGTTTCGAGATGACGTAATTCTGCGATAGCTTATTTAAAGTCTACTCAACGACATCTTTCGATCGACAAATAGTTCTACCTCAGGATAGGAGAAACATTAGTTCTACTATCACTATAGTATAATAACAGCCATTTGCGAAGTCGTGTTGGAGAATAGATATTTGTGTATTCACAATTGTCGAATATTTAAACAACTCGAGTATAAGTGTCTTTCCGAGTTTGCACGACAGATAATTAATAGCAGCATCCAGATTACAACCAATACGGATCCGACTCATGTGCCTCATATCGATATGTAAATTTGGCATGATATGTTGAGCTATCGTCAAGAGGTCACCTGCGAAGCATTTTCATCGCAAGATTGAACCACTAGATGACTGGTCAATCTTGAATTTGTTGGCCAGATATCGACTTTTTGTGGATATTTTCCTGAAACATCTGCAATGTTCACACGGGAGGGCGCAAACAAACCAGAAAACGGAGCGTTTGCTTCAGCTTTGTTGTTTCTGGGCAAAAACAGCAAGTTTTCTTCACTTTCTCGGGACTTTCCCTACTGCGATAATGTCGAGTCTGCTCATTCGCTCTGATCGGCAGGCATATGACCTCAAGCACAGGTTTTCTGGTCCGTTTCATTGATTTTGTCGTTCAACTTAACAGTAGATGCATGATCTTGTATCAAGGCCAGCGGCAACGTTGTCTCGTCGGCGCTCAAGTTTGTTTCTCCTTTTTCCGACACCGCGTTTGTACATTGTAAAAGGATCGTGGAGAGGCAAAAAAGTCCAAACAACAGTGTCGTGCCAGGAAAGAGCCCATCCTGGGCGGTCATCCTCCCATGTTGCCCTAGGATTGACTGGTGGCAACGACGTCAGGTAATGGCTGTCGGACAATTTGCAGTTGAGCTAAATTAGCAAGTTCAAGCTTTCCTTTCGGTAATCCAGCGTCGCGTAAAGCTGAATTTTTGAGAACGAAATGCAGGTTTCTGGACTCCTGATTAGTATCCAAGTTTGAGTCGAACAATAGATAGGTACACTCAGATGCACAAAGGTTTGCAGTTCTCCCCCCTGATTCAAACGCATTGCACTGTTGTGTCATTACCATTTCTTACTTTGCGATGTACTCCGTTCGTGATTAAGTAAAGTCCGTGATAAAGCCCTTCTGTGTCCCAAACTAACTCCATAGCTCCATTAACTAGTTTCAAAAGGTGGAAAACTTTGCAACTGAGAATATCGCATACGTGGACGTCTCTGGAAAATCAGCTTCTCTGGGTAATTATAGCTTATTCTCGGTTTCGGGTTTGACTTTATATTTTGGAAAAGGTAAATGCACATTTGATAATTTCACTAATGAATGCATCGAGAAGTAGAAAAAACAACTGTCAGTCCTAAGCTGTTTTTCATCTTTGAAGACGATAGGCAATAAATTAAAAATCATATAGTCGAATGAAGAGTAGAATTCGATTCTGCAACCCAACGAAACTGCCAGCTCATGCTAGTTTTCGACAGAGATTTTATTTCATCTACAAGTTATGTAGCATATCCTTCAGGTTCAATTTGCGAATTAATTTACGTTAGATGGAAAGAGGACTAACTCTACTTCCAAAATCTTCTTGCTGAACTTGGAATAGCGACCATCAGCGTTCGTTGGGAACGGCAAGAGCAAGTTGAGAAACAATTGATGGGAACGCCGTCAGCGCCATCTAGATTCTCAAATCTAAAATCAGCAGGAAATACACTGCAATCTCCAAAACCAGCTGGAAGAGAGTTTTTTTTATCATGAACCGATTGAATTGGATTCTTACTCTGACGTAAATCGGCTTCGTGATGACGAAAACGTCATGACAATAAATACCAACGGGATGTCTTGACTCGAATCCGAACAAGATATGTATTAGACGTTTCTTGAAAGTTAGATGCTTTCTTTCTGTCAAGTTTATGGCATACTTGGTCACCAGAGAGCGTAATCCACTGAACTAAGATTCGTTGATTAATGCCTAGCTGTATAAAAAGCTGACATACCCGATGAAATACTTGCGAAGCTATGAGGCAAACAATCGACAGGATGAGAAAATATTCAAGCAATGTAGCATACACCGCCATCTTGACGTAAAAGAAATTGTCGCTCACCAAGGACATGTAGAGCAAAATGACTATCAGTGGTATATATGACGACAGCAAAATTAGCATGAAATACCGCCAATAATGGTTCAGCTCTTTGGTCGACCTCATGATTGCCGAATGTTCTTGAATGATATGATAATCTTGCGTCACTTGCTTGATACCATTGATGACGCGAATTTCCAGATAGTGTATCCTTAGAGTGATAACCTTGCAACTGACATAGAAATAAGCCAGCAACGTTATTTGAGAATATACAAGGACGAAGCAGTATATCAGCCAGCATACAAGGAAGAAAATAAAATTGATTCCATATTGGCTCAGGTTGTCATGGAGATAACGTCTCAGAGCTGGAATGAGTGCGAAGCCTGGCAACGCCAAGCCATAGAATGAATGTCCAACGCGATAGAATAGCTTGACGGTGTGAGCTAGTGCATCTCGGTCCCTGCTTGTGAGCCCCAGAGTCGCCGGTTTCGCGATTCCAGAAAGGACTTTCAAGATGGCGGTCAGCTCTTGAATACTCGCTTCATTGTTGACATTTCTTGCAAACTTCCAAGTGGTTGCTGCCATCAATATCGGAGGCGCAGATATGATGGCCGTACTGATGGTGTAGATCAGTTTGCCGCCGCCGAAATACTCAAATATGTCGCCATACTTGTAAGCTACCTGAGGATGTTTTCGGTCGTTGACATAAACGTAGAGAAATTTGACGTACATCAAGGTCATGAATAGAGAGGCAGCCATCTTGTATCTAGTCCACGTAGCTCGTTGTTTTCTGGATCTGTCCACTCCGTGTACTAGTTTCGGACAATCGAAGAATACTAGATACTGAAGATGTCGCTCCATCTTTTCCATGATCATTCTACTTTCCTGATTTTCTTAGCGGAAAGCTTCAAGATTGCCAATACGGAAAACTTGGAAATATCAGAAAAGTAAGTTCCAAGCGGACGCTTCACATTGGGCTTCTTTCAGCTGTTTTATGTCCAATATGTTTTTTCTCGGATTTTCTACTTTTTCAATTTTCAATTAATTAGAAAGGCATGCCAACACGAATGATTCATTACATTGCTGAACTTTATTAGTCACGAAGTATGCGTGAACACAAATGAGAATAGTGAATCACCATCGGTGATAGAAAGAGGCTCGAGTCGGCTCAATTCAGCTCTTGTCTACCAAGTCTTAGAATCGACTCTGGATTAGAGGCCGGCGAGGGCCGGGCTGCGCGGCCTGACCGTCGGCCCGCGGGCTGCTGTGTTACGAGCCGTCAAATTCAGCCTCGACAATGAGTGACGTCACACTTGTGCATGCGCAGTTTCCCTCACGGTCGGGCTGGGCGGGCCGAGCACTATCTTCACGCGTCACGGTCGGGCCGGGCTGAGAAAATGTGGCCCTGCCGGATTCTACTCTGAATCATCTTCGCGCATGCGCAGGAAATATATAGATAGCATTTCTGTTGGCTTCGAACTCAAGCAGACATCTCCACATAGAAATAGCGAACGTTTTGGATGAATTACAGGGAATTTACTCTTTTTCGGGAATCCTTCCTCGGGAACTCCGGGAATAAAAAAGTAATTCTTCCTGAGAAAATATGTGTTGGGAATACTTCCCTATTCCTACTGCTATAATATTGTGACGGTTTTCACTACATTCTAGAAAGTCACGTTCATCCTTTGGTACCAATCCCAGGCTTCAAGGCTGCTGAAGATTGGACACTTGGACACGATTACTTCTTCAAATCCAAGCATAGTATGAAAAACAGTGCAATCTCTAAGACCAACTTGATAGAAACTATTAAATACCAGTGGTTTGAATTCATTTCTTACTTCGAGGTATACTTCCTTCGTGATTACGAAGAGATTTTGACAATACAGACCAACGAGTCTGTGAGACTCGAATTCCAGTGACATGCGGAACAGCTTTTTCTTAAAACTCAGATATTTTCCACCTTCAAGTCGCGTGATATACTTGATTGTCAGAGAATGCAACCTTTTGAACTCGAAAGTAACCGTCATTCGGTTGATGAGCTATAGAGAATTTTACTTGCCTGGTGAAAGATTTCGGAAGCTTGAGACAAATTATAGACAGGATGGCAAAGTATTCTATCAATAGAACGATGCAGATCATCTTGACCAACAAGACGTCGCTAAATAGTGTCGCGTAAAGAAAGACAGCCATATTGGGAACATATGCAAATAGCAGCGTAAATGTAAATTGGCGCCAATACTGGTTTAGATTCCTTGTAGATCTCATCACCGCCTCGTGTTCAACTACAGTACGTTTCACCTTATTCCGCGCTTGCTTTTGTAACTGGGAAAAGTTTAATACTGAACAGAATAAACTCAAATTTGTTTTGCTTATCACTCGAGGTGTTGTTAATAATTAAATGTTGGTCAGTAAGGGATAGATTTACCACCGGCGGCTATACAACAGTCTATTCGGCGATACATGGAAGCAGCTAGACGAACTTTATGAAGTGAGACAAAATGATACCAGAGAACTATTAAGAGTGCCTTCAACTCGTTCACAGTTTTTGGACGTCTTTTCGCAACTTCCCTCTTCATGCATCATCGTAGATTCTAGAATAGAAATATATTTTGCAGCGTCAACAGAACCGTTCACGAAGTACAGCGGCGTCGCGCTCCTTGCAGAAGAGCCACCCCAGACCATGAGTTTCTTGGGAAATTTGGGTATTTTGATTTTCCCTCTTTTCTTCGCCCACTGGCCTACCACATTTGGATGTAGTTGAAATGTGCTTTCATCACTGAACAAAACAGTACCAAACTTGAATGTCTTATACTTCTCGCACCATTCTAATCTTGCCAATTCAGGCGCCGCCGTCATCAAGGGTTCGGTTTCGGGTTTTTCGAATTTGAACCCGAGTCTGTTTACATGTCGCCAAACACTTGCTTATGATGTTGTTTGCCAAGACTTACGCTTCATATTGATACTATGTGCAAGTTCACGCATTCATGTATTCGGTTTTGTTTTCTTGATGAACGAGATGCGCCTTGATTCCTTAGCTGTGATCGTGATGGGTCGGGCTGTTCTTTTCTTGATTTGCAGATCATCATCGACTTGAAATTCTCTTCTCGGTTCGTGTATACGACGTAAAGAGTATGATGAACATTTTGAGAGTAATTTAGTATCGTTCACACCAGCTTTCAACATTGATAAAAGAACATTACGACGGCCGTTATGATGCGACATTTTTTGTATTTACATGCTCTCACTCTTATTCCCGCATCTTCCAAATTTCGCGCCGCATGGGAATAAAATTTCGACCAATGGAAAGAGAAGGGTTGCTTTGTTATTCGAGCTAAAACTAACGCAAATAAATATCGTGAACCGTCATCGCGGCGTCTTCAAACTTGTGTTAGGCATGCGCGAAATAGAGTGAACGGACTGTAGTATGTGACAGTCTCGCCTCATTTCACAAGTTGCACTGACAATCTTATCTCGCAAATGACAGATGCGCAGAGTGACCACTTTGCAACTGATGTAGAAATATACCATCAGCGTCAATTGAGTAGACATAAGCGAGAAGCAATACACGAGCCAACACATGAAGAATAATAGGCAATAAACTGGATAATGTGCGAGACCATCATTAGGACCACAGAAATAAGAAAAAAAACATATCTCTCAAAGTTGAGATATCAATCATAGGGTTCACGTGGGCATCGAGAGGGTCAAGAAAAAGCACGATATGTCATGAGTTGTGAAGACATAGAAGACATATTTTTGACCTTTTTTACAAAATCGCTTATTTGGGCTTAATTGGACATATCGTGTCTTATTTGAAGGACATTAAGACATATGTCGTCAATTCATTGGGGAAAGCTTATATTCTATGTTTCCCCTAAATCTAAAAAGCTAGGGAAACTAATTTGCATTCGTCCACAGCGCCAAAATTCGAGTTCCAGCGATTCCAGCATTATGAAGCGTGGCGGAGTGGTCAAGGTCTTAGACCATCATCAAGGAAGCGCGGGTTCGATTCCGAGTGACACAACATTTCGAACGTGTTTTTTTCGCAGTCTAAGCCCGTATAGTGATTTATCAGTGACTGATATAGCTCATATTCCGTATGAACAAGCTGAAAACTGAAAAGTTAGTTCGATTTTCAACGACATATTTTGGGACATATTCGAGAAGTTTTTTGAGCATATATTGGCACATATTTTGAACTTATTCTGTGGTCCCTAACCATCATGTTGGAAACGTTGTATGGCGGAGCCTAATCCCAGTCCAAGGGCAACCGTAAAACTTACGCATCGACCGATTCTGTAGAATAGCTTCATAGTTTTTAGCAGTTTTGTTTTGTCTTTTTCAGTCAACCCAATTCTAGAAGGTCTTTCTCTGCCGATTAGTACTTTCAAATGGCTGATAGCTCTTGAACAGCTATTTTGTGGGCTCCGTTGTTCACGAATTTCCAGCTGAATATTCTGATCGCAAAGTGGTGAACAGGTATTCGTACCATGACTGGATGATCAACGATTCCCTCCGTCTCCTGATTGCAGCTGTAGAAGCTCTCATAGAACATCCCGAGCCAGATCTACAAGACGTAGAAGCTACTATCGCGGCAGCTTGCGACGAGTACAAGACTACCATGCTCGAAAGAATGAAGGCCTATTTCGATGAGATGGTTCCGCTGTTGGCTTCTGTATTCGACAAGCTTGCCTAGCTTACACACTTGCTGCGAAGTCGAAGACAATGCGATCAAAACTCGATTGTTTCGATCTTATTAAACCAACATGCTACTAACAACCTCTGCGCTGGAGGTGTTACTCGAGTTCCTCGTTTGAGAAACAGCTGATAAGCAATATTCGCACAGGTGCGCATTAGAGAGCGAAACAGGCGGATTTTGTGCCGCCCGGCCCCGTCCGCACCCGTGAAATATCGATGACCAGTAGCCCGATGAGGTCACGTTTTTTACTGCGCATGCGCCATTTAGTGCAGTGGTGCATCCGCGGCTGATCTGACTGGGCCTGAAGCCTGCCCGACCCGAGTGTACATTGAGTTCGTTCTCGAATGAACGAATCGACAGAAAGTGACCAAGGTTTATTGTTCTGTCCTCTGGCTACGCACACATCTAAACACCATTGAAACTATCTAGCTTGCAAAAAAACATTGGTGGGTATGATAGAAATCTGGCAAATGAGGCTGAAATCTCAAAAGTGTGAGACGATATCAATCAGCGTGCTTTCAAGTCGGTGTTGAGATACGAGTATTGTTTTCCCTCTGTTGTGGTGTATTCGTTTTTTTTCGTTGAAAAGTGTGTCAAATGGAAACTCCAGATAGTCCTGATAATGTTATCCAGTGTCGGAGTTGCCGTCATACTTTACAGAGCCAGCGCCATCTAGTTGTTGAAGCCAAGAAACAGAATGAAGAACATGGCAATCTCTAGAACAAGCTTCAGACATCAAAGGTCACTAGTATTGATCATACTTCATGTCGATGCTTACCCGTAGATAAACACTCCTCGTAACCAGGAAATATTCGTGGCAATAGAAGCCGATTGGCTGGTCAGATTCATAAATCAGCAACATCTTGAAGAGCAGTCTCTTGAAGTTTACACTTCGTTCACTGACGCTCATGGAATACTTGATCAGCAAACCATGAAGCCTGTGGAACTGCAATCATATTGCTGATGAGAGGTTGTGCTCTTTCAAATGTAAACCAAACTTACCTGATGAAAGATATCAGATGCTGTCAAACATATGACTGTCAAGATACCGAAAAATTGACTCGCCATGACGGTACCCAACGCTTTGATAGAGACCTCGCTGTCCGCTATCAGTGCGGTGTAAATGAACATCGCGATAAGTGGCACTTCAACTGATAACGAGACAAGGATGTATGTTCTCCAGTAGTGGTTTGCAATTGTGATTGCGTTGATCAGCGTGGTTTGGTCAACCATGATTTTCGGGTTCGGAATACCGCTTGCAATGCCATCTAGGATACGATCTCGCAAGTTTCCAATCTCTAAACTAATCGATTTGCAACTCAAGTAGAAAAATGCAATCAACGTCATTTGTGATGACAGCACTGCAAAGCAATAAATTTCCCAGCACGTGAGGAAGAAAATGAAGTTGAGCGGATATTGAGCGAATCCATCTTGGTAGGAATGTTGAATCAGTGAGTTCAGCCCCATGAATGTGGTAACAGCTGTGCACAGATAAAAACCAACCAGATAAAAAAGCTTGGCTGCATCCAACATCTCAACTTTGTCTCCTCATAGTTAACCCAGCTGACGAGAGGCTAGATCTTCCTGTTA